>CM053506.1:28492658-28692550 GCA_028627145.1 Eidolon dupreanum
GTGGCACAGTTGGCTGGTCGGAGGCTTCCATGGACCCTCAGGTGGGGCAGGTGGGGTCGCAGTGGCTCATGCACGTTTAGCACGGGAGACCCCCAGAGCTGTTAGTTGTGTCCGGGGGAATCAGGATGGAAACAGACGTAGTTGTGGTTTTCTCCCCCGCTTTCAGTCAATGTTTCATGCGGAGGCTAGAGGGTTCTGGATTTTCAGGACCCAGAGACAAATGAAACTGTGAGCCTTTTGTTAAAAATTCAAGAATTTAAAGACTGCGACAGCAGAACATTAAATTAGTCTGGTCTTGCTAAGTGTGGAGCCCTGTGTAACTACTCTGGTTTCAGCCTCAGAGCCCACGACGCCAGCCCTGCCTCTGGCCATCTCCCTTTTTCTAAATCCAATGGGCGTGTGCTTTTAGCCTTTGTCCAACTTAAGCTTTAGGGAACACTGATTGTTCTATCTTGGACCTACACTGGAGGGACTCTCAGTATGTGAAAAAGAGCTGCTAATTTTGTAGAAACCATGCTCCAAATTCCTTTTTGTTATTCATGTTAATTAAATATCTGCCTTGATATCTTTAAAAGAAACTTCCTCAGAATAGAGTGTTTCTGAATCCCAGGAACAGGTGCTTTTTGTGTTCTGAAACATGTTTGTAAGGAGGAGAATCCTTGATTTGGAAAGGCTCCAGGAGAGGCCTTACAGCATCCCTGTGAGTAGACCTTCATATTGCCATTTTCCAGAGGAAGAATAGAGGCTCAGAGATGTAAAGTGAATGACCCAAGGTCGCACAGGTAGGACTAAGTGGAGATATGAGGTTGGATTCTCAAGTCCATGAAGACCCTTTGTTTCCACACATGCACCTTCCCCACTATTTTATGGTGCTTTTCAACAGAAAATCTCTTGGTATGTGGACGTAAAAGTTCAGTGGTTAATAATCTCTAGTTAGAATCTCTGCTTTTTGTAGCCAGAGATGGTTTCATGATAGATTAAAATAAAATTCAGTCAGCATTACCTTCTTCTTGAGAACATTCAATTAGTGGTCAACGAATAGGATAGTTTGGGGTTTATTTTCAGAACAGTTTCCCATGAAGGAATTCACCTTGAACAAAACTTGAAATGCGTTCAACTAAATCTTCCCTCATCAACCAACATCCATTAAATATATACCAATCTTTTCTGTGTAAATATACATAGAATTTTCTCAGCAATTTATCATTGTCCTTGTCTGGCATCATAGCACTTAACTTGTCAGTCTGGCATCATATCTTGGTATTTCAAAGGTCTAGTTCCAGTTAGATGATCTGTAAAATAGCTAACATAAGAGACCTGCAGTTCATTTATCATTATTTCACATGTTCACAAATATTTATTAACTTCATATTATATCCCCTAGGTATTGGAGACACAACAGTAAACAACACAGACACCACTGTTCTCATGTAGTTTACTTTCTAGTGAGGATTACAGAAGGTAAACAGTTAATGAATGAATAAATCGGACATTTACAGTAAGGGCAGTGAAGAAAAAGAAGGAGTAGTAAGGTTATAGAGGGACATGGCATTCAGCGTCATTTTAGCTGAGGCGTTTCTACTGAGAAAAGATTTAGATAGAGCCTCAAATGAATTGAGAGAATAGTAAGTAAATATTAGGTACAATCTCTTTTAGCTTGTCGAGAGTAGCTGACATATAACCTTATCACTCTTGACAGTGACCTTTCTTTTCAGCCATTTATTAAGTCCAATACAATGATTTACCTGTCATTGAATCTCTCTAATCTTTGTTTTATACATTAGTAAATGACATAATAGTACCTCCTGAGGCTCAGAGTGGTTGAAATGGTCAAATGAGAAAATGTATGGGAGATGATTTTGAAATAAGGGATGACTGCCTTTTATAAATCTACCTTTGCCATTGACCCTAACTTGTCTTTTATTTGATTTTTCTATTGGTAGCCCATCTGGGCTGAGTATGCTTGCTATATTTCTACTTTATCAAGTTACAGTCTAGATTCTAGTTAATAAGTTTCATCCCATGTACTTCCTAGAGCACTGTTGTGAACTAAGATTCTCCCGCTGTGTAGCCCATCATCGTAAATAACACTTAAACACACTTTGCTTGTTTGCCACTCCTCATCTTCCACAGATCATTTTTACTGGTTGAGGGAATAATGTTTTGATGTGTTTATTAATGTCTGTCATTGCCAAGAGAGTGAAATCTGCTAGTAGTGTGCCAGATATTTATTGAATCTTATTTAGGTCATAGTGACCTGTACAGAGGTGATGGAAGTCTTTATCTCTGTCTTCTTGTTACTAGTCTAGTTGCTTCAATACATCCAAAATCAGTCTTCTGCTCTAATGTAGATTTTCCTGGCATCTCAGCAACTCCTTGGTAGACCTTTTGCTTCCTCCTGGCAAGCTGACTGACAAATGCCAGATGTTACCTCTTGGTTTCCTTTAATTTGTCTGTCAAAGTGTGGCTCAGATCCTTCCTCAATGGCATGATTCCATGCTTATGCGCTCTTCAAAGACAAGGGTCTTGGACACAAATTTTTTAGAGAAAAGTAAGTCTGTGTAGAAATTTTGAGTCTCACTGACTAGAGTAAAATATATGCATCAGATGGTTAGAAATTTGAAAGTTGATTCAGATTACAACTAAACCATTGAAAGTCTCTGTGTCAGGTAAATATTTACCAACTTTAAATCAGAAGATCCTAGGGTTATGAGAATTTCAAGAGCAAGGTCCCTTTAATTCAGCCCTAAAGTTTAGTTTGCCAGGACATGTTTAAGATAGCAGGGGAAATCTGTCCTAAGAAAATTTAAGGGGAAGGTATTTTGTATCTGTGTATTCCTTATCCAAACTTAAAGGATTGGAATTTAAAATACTAAACAGAGAGCACGGTTGGAGCATGGGCAAGAGGAGGCAGGTGAGTATGAGGGTTGGGCCTCCTGGAGCCTGAGTAATGCAGCTAGTCCATGGGACTATCAAGTTCAACTGGAAATGGAGCCCTCAGGGACCAGCCCACCCAGGGCAGATGTTAAACCTTAGATCATTTGACCAGCAGGTTAACTTTATTGTCCCTTGACATCAATATTCTTTTTCTAAGTTATTGATCTGTTTTCATACTCTATTTAATATTAAAAGCTCCCCCAAATCTGTCACTGTACTGCTGCTTCATTTTTCTGTGCTTCACTCAAGGTAATTTATTCAGGTAGATCTTTCAAATCACAAATTCTGTCCTTTGAATTGTCTAGTTTACCATCTGACCATTTCATTAATTTCTTAATTTAATAACTGTTTTTCTTTTCTAGATGTTCTTTTTTTTTTCTTTGGACATGTTTAGCATATTAAGTATTATTGCTATGCCTTTGTGTGGGAAATTGCTCCTAGAGTGCATTGGCCAGTCAACTGTCATTTTGGCCAGTTTCCACTAGTGCTTTGTGTCTTCCTGTGGGAGCTCATCTCTAGTGGGCATTGTCTTCTTTCATAGTCTGTTTGGACAGGATTTTCAGTGCTGATCAGACAATTTTTACACTAGCTTTTCCTGCTGGATTTTTATACCAAATGAATACTAAGAATGTGGGCTTCACACTTACAAATAGGGCAGGTTTGGGGTTCCACATACTTAATAATTACTCCTTACCCACAACTCAGAAGGAGTGTCTGCTTCCAATTTAAGCCTTGGAGAAAGTAGACAGAGGTATTTTCTTTGCTTAAGATTCTGTTCTGAATGGGACAGTCTTCTGCCTTTGGCTTCTAGGTTTTTGTCATTCCACCAGTTCTGGCATCCACCAAATATGGCCTCAAAACTAGTGGAAGATTCAGTGCTGAAATCCTAGTCCCTCACATAATATTAGATTCAGGTACCATCAAAGACTTCTGCAACTTCACTCATACTCACTGCTGTCGTTTTTAGTTCCATTTTCCACCAAAAAGTTCCCTTTCTTGCTTTTAAATTTAACATGGATTTTGAAGGTTTATTTTTAAAATTGCAAACAATATTTCTTAATGTTTGGAAATTGGAATTGTGTTTCTACTTAACCTGCCTTCTTCACAGGAAGTTTCTGAATTCTTTATGTGATCGTAATGAAAAACTTGATACTAGATGATTTGCCAATCATAAAACCTGAACCCAGAAAAAGGAATGAGGACTCACTGATTGATTATTAATGTTCTCTCTACAAAGAAGGATGTGGTGTTTGAAAGAAGTAATGGTACAGACATCTGCTCAAAATGAAAGCAAAGTACTTATTGCATAGAATAGAATATCGTAATTTCAGTTCCTAGAGAAAAATATTCATGGCTGTATGTACTTGTTCTAACACAAATTCTTTTGTGCCTCTACAAGATGGGACTGAAGACCTCAGTACTTATAATAGTTCAGCAGGTTTAGTTATGATTATCCATCAAAATGTTCTGGATGCTTACTCTTTTTATTTTTGTCAACTATGAATTCTCGAGATTTCAAGTTGAATAGGGACTCCAATTATATATCACTTTAAAGGTGATATTTGAATTGGTTGCTTATGATATCTGGAGAATATCTGAAAATATGAAAGAGCAGTCACTGAAACAAAATAGTGAGCAAATGGTAGCAGTTTAATAGACTGACATGGGATGACATTTTAATAAAACAAAATTTAAGTTGAGGACCTCAAATCAAGTCACAAGAGCAGGTATGAATAATGAAGGTATGATTTGCAATTGAGATGCTTCTCACATGGGCAACCTTATGTGATGTCCTTCAGAGTAAGTGTCAAAGAGATATTTTATTTACTTAATGATAAGGAATAGGCAATAATTCTTTGAATACAGTTGGATAGGTTGGTTAGTTGAGAAAAAGGTTAATTTTTTTATGAATATTCAAGAAGAATATACCATCGAAGAACATGTGTTGAAATCAGTTTAAATGTTTTATTTTTTAAAATAAGGCCAAAGCTGTCAAGTAATAGTTGGTTAGTTTCCTCGTTAGTTTTTAGGCTTTCTGGCTATAGCATTGTCAATTTCAAAGCTCAGTCTGGCAGTTGAAATAGAAGTAGCTATGAAAACAATGAAGCATGACTGGTTCCTGACTTCTTCTGTTGAAGGAATCTTTTTTAACTTCTTGCTTTTTCTTAGCTCACAAGCCGTGCTCAGGAAGTAAAGCATTTGAGGTTAAAAACCATTTTGTCACGCATCTAGGGATGATTTTTCTCAAGAGTTTCCCTAATATTACAGAGTTAGGTAAAGGAAGGAATGTTTTTAAAATGAGAGTTCTTCACATGGGGAATTTCCTCAGGGAAGTAGGTAGGCGGAGATGAAAAGGAATAAATCACATTTTTTGATGACACCAAGAAGTAGGAGCGTGGTTGAAGTAATCTCTTATAATCATCTCTTCATCTTCTGTGATTTGATTAATTGAAACCCTAAGAAATTAGTTTTTAAAAAGTAATATAAAATATTATATATCCTAAGTATTGTTAATGAATGATTCTTCCCCTTTCCTTCCTATTACTTCATTCTTATATCTCTTACTTTCTGATAAAGTTACTCTCTGAGCTGTTTAGGGGGTATAAAGTCTAGAAACCCCTTATGGAAAATAATTAAGTGAATGTAAATGTTAAAATAAAATAATAAACAAATTAACACAGGCATGAAGAAAATGTTTCTTCTGAAAAATAAGTGAGATCAAAACTTGTTAAATGAACTTGAAAATAAAAACATTAAAATGTATGTCAGCATATTTGCATTAATTAATGTTCAGGTTACCAACTGTGCATAAAGCAGTTTGTATTTATTTTTTTAAAGAATCTTTTCTGCATTTTAGTAATTTATGTGCCAGTACTTGTTCTTCTCTTTGTGGGCCATATGCAGTTATGAGAAATGTGGGAAATACCAAAGAAGGTAAATATGATAAGATATGCTTAATTCATATTGATCGATAGGAACTAATTATAGATATTTACTGGACATTTGCTAGGTTCTATGCTTTGGGAGGTAAAAATGAAATGTCAGATTTAGCCCTTGTTCAAAGGGACCTACAACGTAGTTGTGTTTATAAAATAGTGTTGATGAACAAAATCATTGAAAATTAGTTGACTGGCCCTGACTGTGAGTCTATGTGGAATTTAAAGACAAAAATCTCCTTGAGTTGGAGTCATCTTGGGCAGCTCAGTATATCTTTATGAATAGTTTTCGTTTCATCTCCAGAGAGAAAGGAGACTTTTTCTTTCTAGGGCTAAGTATCCTTATCTCTTGCCTCAGGCAATGGAGTAAATTATTCAGAATCCTGAAGAGGTTTCAGAAAAGACAAGGTGAGCAAGATGGAGAGGTTGTAGTAGGAAATTTCTGTATAACTGTAGGTTCTCTAAATCAAGTCTGAATTAGAGAAACAGGAAGAAAAATTACATATTGTTTCATCACCGTAGAGTAAATATAAAATTGTAATCCATTAACTATGCACTGTGACCAAACTGAGGTCCTACAGGTTGTACTTCAGTGTCAGGACTCACTGGTTTCCCACAGATGCTGTATTTGACTTCAGTTGCTGCTATAATATTTAAAAAGAGTTTTCTTCAAATGGCTTCTTTTTTTCCTTTAAAATTTGCTTGATAAACTGTTTTTTAGAGAGTTGGACAATAAATTTTGGCCTCAATTCAAAGCAAATGTTCACAAATTTGAGATCTGAATTTATAATGATGATATCATATTTGTATATATATATTTTACAGGTGACATAGTTATTTGTCATTTAACAAAGGTTTTTTGTACTCCTACCATGTGCAGACACTGTTTTAGGTACTAAGGACACAATAGAGAATAGAGATGCAGTGGTGAATAAAACAGACACAGTCTCTGCTTGCATTGAACATAACTTGTAGTTAAGGACTGAGGAGTAGGCAGAGGGGAAAATAATTGAAAAGCAAAAAAAAAAAAAAAAAGATATTTTTAGGTGGTGATAAGTGCTGTGAAGATAAAGGAATGGGATGATGGGTCAGGGTGGTGATAAAGGATACACATAGAGCTCCTTTAGATAGAACACGGACGGCCTCTCTGTGGGGATGACTTTCAAGCTGAGGCTGGAACAGTGAAAAAGAATGGACTCCTCAGAAGAGCTGGGGTAACATTCCAGGCAGAGCTGCAGAGCTAATGGCCGAAGCAAAGCCAAACTTAGTTCATTTGAGGAATGTGAAAAGGCCAGTGTGTCTGTAGCACAGTGACTGGATAGAGAGTGGTATGACAAAATTAAAGCGGCAACATAGACTAGATATGTAGGATGTTATAAATTAGAGTAAAAAAACTTCATTGTTCAATGTACAAAATCAAAGCATTGGACGGTGCCAGTAGGATTGGTGAATGAGTTGTGTGTGGCAAGAGTGGCAGCACGAAGGCCAATTGGAGGATTCTGCAGTGGTCCAGGGGAAGGTCCTGGCCATTCTTATCTTCAGTTTTAGGGCCTGGGATGTGGGGATGCTCAGTGAGTCTCCCAAGCTGATATAATCAGAGAGGAGCCAAGTGAGCTTTTCTGAATTTAGTCCTCTCTTTCTTATCTCCCCATATGAGAACCTATTGTGTCTGGGAGTCTTTGGGCTGAGTGCTTTTGGGGAAGAGCAGAAGATTTGGTAGTGGAAGGTTTCATTCTGGTTCTATCACCCACAAGCTGAGAGAATCTGGGGGAAGTGAGTTGGTACTCAGTTGCTGTCTACTTGTGATGCCTATGTTATAGGGTTCTTATTAGACATGAAATATGATTCTTATGAGAAATGCTAAGATGTAGTCATAAAAGAAATGCCTATCTTAGGTGATGCAAATGAAAGAGCTAAAATTTTAATAAAGACTTCATAAAAATAGAAAAGTTGAAAAACTGTCTAAATTCAGGTTAAATTGATCAGGAATATACCAATTCTGCTGTCACTGGCTTGAAGTTATTGAAAGAGTCATTTGTCTAGAACCCAACCCCCTTCTCTGCTGTCTCTGGGAAACTTTCATTTTTGCAGAATGAGGATATTCACCTAGAAGCATATACAGACTCAACAGAACTTTAGAAGGAGAAATATGGCTTATTAGATGAGAAACTTATGAGGGGAAGGTAATGTCATAATTTTTTTTTTTTTTTTACATTTGTTAGTGTATCATTTATTTCACAGAGGGCTGGCAACGTATTTTATGGTCCACAGAGTTGTTTGCACCTAAAATGAATGCCCAAGTGCATGAGGACTCATTTATTTGAGGTCACAAAAGCTAGACAATTCCATTGGGGGTTGACATGTGTAGAAAGAGAAACTACACTAGCTATTTGGCATCACATAAGCCAAAACCTTCTGGGTTCAGACTGAATGTTTTACCTTGCATCCAGAGTATATTTGTGCCCTGTTTGCACAGCTTAATGCTGATGATTTTGATGGGGAGAGGGAAGTATGTTTTGTCACCATTGGCTCTGGGCCATTTTGATGCTTAAGGAAACATTGATCCTGGAACTTGCTAATGCTGGCTGAGAGTGGACCAGGAGAGCATTTAATGAACTTCTTTAATAATTTACATAGGTTATCCTAGAAAAACATTAACTGTTTGAAGTCCAAAACATTTTAAAAGTTGTTGAATTTTGATTGGGAGCCAGAAAGCCTGTGCCTGAGAATAATTGCTGATTGCTTTACTTACATGGAAGCAAATCTATTAGTTACCTCTCAGCTGTTCAACCTTATCTAAATCATTTTTTTCTCTTTGAACTGCAGTCTTCTAACCTAAGAAACAGGGAATTAACCTACCTTCTCTGGGTTGCTGTAGAGGATAAATGCAGTAGTATATCTATAAGAACTGAGCTTCTAACACATAGTAGGCACTGAATTTATGTGAATTTCTGACTAGGCCAGAAACAGTGTTAACAGTGAGGTCTTTGGCAGTGCAGACCTGGGTCCTTGGTTTGAATATGTAAATACCATTAATTTGTCTTTTAGTTATCTTTCATATGAGCTTTTTAATGTACAAATATTAAGTTATTGGGCTGGGGTGTAAATTAGGAGGACAGGAGGAACACTCCCTCAGTGGATAGTCATCTGAATAGATTCTTAGGGGTTGGAGAAAGCGAGGAGCACTGAAAAGAGCTTGTACATTCATGCCAGATAGTCTTTGTTTTGAATCCTGACTAAGATGCTTATTAGCTGTGTGTCCATAGCGGGGGTAGGAGAAGTTGTCAATTTTGGAGCTTACTATTGTTTAAGCCAGTTTTTCTGTCTCTGAAACAGTGCTTGACTCCTATGGAAAGGGAAGAAAAATGACCTTTGCTTCTTTTATGTTTTATTTTATTCCCAGGACTCTAGAGCCATGGCTGTAAGAGGGGGAGGGGCCTGGTAGCCAGAACACGTACTCTTGGCTCCAAAACTTACCAGTCCTGGGTCATGTTCTCTCATGACTGCTGGATGCTGATTATTCTGATTTCAACTAAGGTGAGCATGCTTGATAGTGATTAAATATGAATCATCTCAAGGAATAGTTGTACAAGTTGAAGGATTTTAAAACAAAATGAGTTAATATTAGAGGAATTTTTAGCCCTATGACAAGACAAGTAAATAGATAGGAGGCCTTAGTTTGCAATTTTCAAATCATATCACATATAATTTAGGAAAAGGGATTATTTTTAATCTAAGTATAGTGGTTTTTTTTAGCATAAACCATTTAATAAATATGAAATTATTTTAGTCTGATTTTAAAACAAATTCCACTTGCTGTCAGTCACAGCAAAGTTTTCACACATTAAAAGAATGATATTGTTTCTATAGATATTTCTCAAACATTTGTCATGTTTCTCGTATGATGATAGTGGATGCAGGCATACAGCCCTCCCCATTCCTGGCACTGAATTAAACCCTAGAAGGAAACTGCATCTAACTGAACGTATAAATAAAACATGGTGACAGAAAGGAGAAGTACAGTCTCAAATGACAAAGGACCTGCTGGCCTCTGGCTGGTTGGGATGGGCTTCTTAAAGGCTGTTCAAGCTGGGGCAGAGAGGATTGTGGAGTTCGTTATGTGGAGAACAGTGGGAGCAGAAGGAGCAAGTGTCCTAGGATTTTGCTTTGAACTGTGTGCTGCTTACCAAGGGATCTTAAATTAGCTTATAATTGTGGTAGAATTAATTGCATTTTCCCCTTTTCATGGACCTGCCAGCATGCCTGAAATGATAGTAAAGGTTGTTAAAATGTTTAGACACTTCATTGTCCTATTCTTATTGGACAAAGCACAAGACAGCATTGACCTTTGTGCAATAAATACTTTTATCTCATTGTTTCCACAGCAGTGCTATTTTCCTTCTTATTGGCTTCTCTTTCTCATTAACCTTTGTTTGACTTCCAAAGTTTGAAGTCTACTGGGTCTTGATCCTAGGCAACCTCATTTCTCTGTTTAGACTCTTTCCCTGAGTCATCTTGTAATTTCCCTACATTACCATGGCTTTAACTACCATCCATAAGCTTATGACTCTCAAATTTATCTTCCCTTCCTGATCTCTCTTTGGACTCCAGATTTTTGTGCTAAAATGCCTACTGACATGTCTATTTTGATCAAGGCATATCTAACTTGTAATAGCTAAAGTAGAATTTATGATTTCATCCTAAGCATTTCTGCACTTATCTCTGTCCCTCGTGGCTTTCTCGCTGCCGTATAATCCATTAAGTTTTGCTGATTAACCCTCTCAAATGTTAACTTGCGTTCTTACCTACTGCCCTAGTATAGTTCATCATCCCTTCTTTTCTGTTCTGCTTAAAAGACCTCCAAGCAGGTCTTCTTTTGCTCCCTTATAGCCTATTTATTACAGATCAAAGTTATCTTTTTTTTTTAAGACTTTACTTTTAAAGAAAAGTTTTAGGTTCACAGCAATTTTGAGATTTCCCATATATCCCCTGCCCTTACGCATATATAGCCTCCCCCCATTATCAACATTCCTCAAGAGAGTAGTGCATTTGTTCCAGTTGATGTACTTACATTAACACATTATCGTCCAAAGTCCATAGTTTTCTTTAGGATTCATTCTTGGTATGGTATATTCTATGGGTTTGGACAAATGTATAATGACATATAGCCACCATAAGTGTATTGAACAGAATATTTTCATTGCTCTAAAAATTTCCCGTGTTCCACTTATTCATCTTTCCTCCCCTGCTAACTCCTGGCAACCATGGATATTTTAGTTGTCTCCCCAATTTTGCCTTGTCTAGAATATCACATAGTTGGAATCATACAGTATATAGCTTTTTCAGATTGGCTGCTTTCACTTAGTAATATGCCTTTAAATTTATGCATGTCTTTTAATCCCCCAAAGTCATCTATTAAAATTATAAATCTGGCCATGTTCTTCCCCTCATTTAAATAACTCCATTATTTTTTCAGTGCACCTAGCAACCCTGGATTATGTCTCTGCTTATCTACTTGGACTCATTTCTTACCCACCTCAACTCTGCTCACTGTACTCCATGGTCTTCATGATTGCACATGTCAAAATTGTTCTCACCATTGGACCTACAATTGCCATCATCCTTTCTGCTTGGGATGTTCATGTCTGTTTATTGAGAGAAAAATATGACTTCTCATTTCATGTCTCACATTAAATGTTATTTCGGAGAGGCCTCTCTGATCACCCGATCTACAGGATCCTTTAGCATTTTCTTTCATGGCACTGTCACAATCTGAAATTATCGTAAATGTTATTTTTTAATTACCCACCTACTTCCTCCTCCAGTGGGATACAGAAATAAGCTTCAGGATGATTTGGTTGACAGAGAGACAGCTACCAATCCAAGTAAAGATAGAGGTTCACAATTTTTTACTTGGAACTCTTGGGGTCAGAAATATTTCAGAATTTGATACTTTTCAGAAATTATTCCAATTTTAGAGAGGGGTCATGATGCCTACACAATATTATGTTATGTAGCTTTGTTATCTGGATCTAGAACAATATCCCATAATCAAACTTATTAATATTTCTTCAGGGAAATTTAAGAATATTCACACTAAGCAGGATAAAGACCTTATGTCAGGTCACATTTTGCTGTCAAGTGCAATTTGAAAAAAAAAAAATGTTTTGTTTTTTGGAACTTTTCAGATTTCGGAGTTGCGAATGATGGATTGTGGACCTATATAGAGTTTAGGTCCATTAATGGTGGGTGCAAGAAACTCCTTCCATGCTTATGGGATCTTTTTATGTCTCTGATCCCTCTTGAGTGTTCTAGAGACTGTCTAGATGCCTACCTCTGCCAGGTGCACATGATCAATATTAAGCCACGTAACTGTGTTACTGAAGGTTTCCTACCAGGCTGAGTGAATTAAGTCTCTTTCACAACACAACATTTCTGAGCGCGACCACACTCCACACATTTGCCTCAGCTCTTAGAAGTGGCAATCCTAAAAACAAAGTGGTGGAATTGGAGAAGAGAAAGGACAGTGAATTGCGTGGCATTTTTAGACTTGGTTGCATTCTTTCTTCTATAGCTTTTCCTCTTGCTGAATTTCATCTTAAGAATCTATTTGATTCAAAAAAAAGATTATCATGAGAAAAATAATTGCAGAATAATACAGTATAAAAGACAGAGTAATTTTATTTTGTTAACTGTGTTTATTCACATGATTACTTAATAGGCTATTTAGAACTTAAAATAAACAGATAGCTAGATATTTTCCTCTACTGCTTTAAAAAGGGGTTTAAATTATAGTTAAAATTTTAGCCAAATTTCAGAAGGTAAACATTTACTCTGTTAAATTTTTAAAGCAATTGTAATAGTGAAGAGAAGGGATAATCTTTGTTTCTCCACCATATGTGTAGGATCACTTAATAGAATAATCTTTTGTATTATTCACAGGGTAACTATTTCTGTGTTAAACTACTTGGTTGTTTACATATCACAGTGTAGATCCTGAAATGATTGGGGATAAAGTTATTGAACTTTGGTTATTCTTTAACTTCTCTGCATTTTAAAAATAGAACTATTTAATTTCTGTAGCACTACTCTCCATTAAATGACTTGCTTTGTTTATTTATGTTTAAATGGAAAGTATTTATTTCTGGATATTGAATCTAGTTTCATTCCTACATTTTCTTCTAGGAGTTTTATGATATCAAGTCTTATGTTTTTATATATGGTCCATTTCAGGTTAATTTTTGTGAATATGTTCAAGATGGGGTCCAATTTCATTTTTCTGCACGTGTTTATTCAGTTTTCCCAACATTGTTTATTGAAGAGACTGCCATTTCTCTATTGAGTGTTCTTGGCTTTCTTGTTGAATATTAGTTGGCTGCAAGGGGTTTAATTCTGGGCTCTCTGTTCTGTTCTATTCTGTGTATCTATTTATGCCAATATTATACTATTTTAATTCCTGTAGCTTTCTAGTATATTTTTAAATCTGAAAATGTGATGCCTCAGGCTTTATTCTTCTTTCTTAGGATTGCTTTGACTATTCATGATTTTTTTGTGGTTCCATACAATTTTTAGATTTTTTTAATATTTCCGTGAAGAATGCCTTTGGACTCAATAGAGATTCCACTGAATCTAGAGATGACTTTGGGTGTTATGGACACTTTAACAATATTAATTC
This sequence comes from Eidolon dupreanum, assembly GCA_028627145.1. Classification (NCBI taxonomy): domain Eukaryota; kingdom Metazoa; phylum Chordata; class Mammalia; order Chiroptera; family Pteropodidae; genus Eidolon; species Eidolon dupreanum. Next base: position 28,506,207 of record CM053506.1, read on the forward strand.
TTCTGATCTATGAATGTGGAGTATCTTTCCATTGGTTGTGTCTTCTTTGATTTCTTTCAACAAAGTCTCGTGGTTTTCATTGTACAGATCTTTTATTTCCTTGGTTAAACTTATTGCTGAACATTTTTTTTTGTTTTTGATGCTATTGTTAATAGAATAGTTTATTTTTTTCAGATGTTTTATTATTAGTGTACACAAATGCAACTGATTTCTCTATATTTATTTTATGTCCTATAGCTTTAATGAAATCATTGATTAGTTTCAATAGTTTTTTGATTGAGTCTTTGGGATTTTGTCTATATAAAATTACATCATCTGCAAATAATGACAATTTTACCTAGCGGTGATTTTTTTTTTGGATATAACACCAAAAGCATAAACAACAAAATCAAAAATCAACAAGTGGGGCCACATTCCACTTAAAAGCTTCTGCACAGCAAAAGAAACAATCCACAATGAAAAGGCAACCAGCAGAATGGAAGAAAATTTTTGTGAGCCATATATCCAGTAAAGGGTTAATATCCAAATTATATTAAGGACTTTTATAACTCAGTAATAATAACAATAACAAAATAGTAATTCAATTAAAAATTCACAGAGGATCCGAATAGACATTTTCCCAATGAAGACATCCAAATGGTTAACAGGTGCATTAACATGTCTAATCATCAGGGAAATGCAAATAAAGCCACAATGAGATACTACCTCAGATCTATTAGAAGGGCTATTATCAAAAAGAAAGGGAACCCTCGTACACTGTTGGTTAAATTTAATGACATAAATTTTTACAAGATAATCTAACTTTTCCAGATATACTTATGTGTGTGTGGCAAACAGAAGTAGTAACTTGTTATTTAGGGGCTGAAGTTGATGAGGCGTTTATTTTATAGTATAGTACTCCGTCTATAAAAAATCACATTATAACATTAATGTAACATTTTTATTTCATTACCTGTTGGCATAAATGCAAAATAGTTTTTAACTACCTTCTCAATAAGGGGGGGCGGAACCCTGGTGCCGATGCTCCCATATTTATTAAATTAGTTCTTAACTTTACTATAATTATTCTATAATTATTTTGTAAATATTCATTTGCAGAGATTTTCCATTTATACAACTAAATGCAAGTAAGTTTTTCTAGACCAAAAATATGTGTGTAATGGTCTATTGAGAACCAAAATCAACCTCTTGAAGCACAATACTTCATTTAAGATCTTCCCTTTCAGGGTGTATATTTCAAACTTGATACCTTGCAGAACAAATATGTACTGGGGACTCATTGGTAGAGCATGCCATTTACTGCTGGAGTTAAATTTGAGGTCTTTAGGATTCCAAAAGGGAGATAGTGTCCTACTCATGGTACCTCTCCACTTATTCCACCACTGATTTCTCCATATTTCATCATAATAAACCGTTATCATATTAAGTATTAGGAAAAGTGGTTTCAGTTACTCCAGATTACTTGGAACACTTATTTCATCTATTTGTGTTTTTGGTCAGACTACTTGGAACACTTATTTCATCTCTCTGTGCTTTTGGCTTATGTTATAAAACATATTCTTGTATGGTAGTGATCTGTTCCTCTAGGAGCCCTTAAGTTTGATATAGGTAGAAAAGTGAATAAGGGTAGTTTTTCTTCTTTCATTGTTTTATACTGCTAAATAAAGAAATGAACAAAGTAATGCATTAGAAATTATGGAAAATATTAAAATTTCTTTACTAGAATATTGATTCATTTTGAACATGAATATATTGTAAAGTGATTGGATAAAATATTTTTTTCCCCCTTCAAGGGCAAAATCATTTATTGGCAATTAAGATTGAATATACTTGGTTAGATAGGGAAATAATGCTCTATGCCCCTTTGTAAAACTGGTTGTCAAAAACAGTGGTTCTTAATTTGGGGAGAAATTATTGAAATGTAGACTACTAAGACAGAGATGTAAGACATGGAGGGTGGGGTCCAGGAAGCTATATTTGAAAAAAATAAGCACAGTTGATCCTGATGTCAGTGATTCTCAGAAGTCTGGAGAAATGCCATGCCTCCACTTTTAGTACTTAATAATGAAGTTTTTGTGTACTTGCTAATGTTTATTTTTTTATTTTCTGGCTTTAACAACTTTTGGTGCTTTTATTAAATCTGATCATCTAACCCTCCAGGTCATCCAGCTTAGAGCCTAATAGTTCTATATTTACCTAAATCATGTGCAAAAAAGAAAATTTATTTTGTTATAAGAAAATGAGTTAAATCTGCTTAAAGCCAAGATAGAAAGTTTTATTAAGAAAAAATATTTTTAAAGTTTTAATCTATTTTGGGGGGCAGGTGAGGGGGGCAACCTGTTAATTATGTATTAAGTTAGAATCTCATATCCACAGTGCACATGCAACATCAAAGTTCTGAGCTAAAATAATTTCTTATTAATATTGAAATAAGATTTTTATCAAATCCTGTCACAGACTGTGGTAGAAACCAAAGGGGTTTAATAAATATCTCATCATTGAAGGCCAGGCCCCTAACAGAGCCCTTAATTAACATGTGGAACATCTTAGGGCTAAACAATCTCTTGCCAAGTGATTTTCTTTTCTTTTTTTTTTTTTTTTTTTTTGACCAGTTTACTCATGTGAGTGATAGCACCAAAAAAAGTAGTAGATGAAACTGAATTCACATTTGTTTCTTATCATATGTATGTATTTTCTGTGTTCATGGTTACTCTGCTGACTGAATTGTGTCCTGGGGAGATGGATAAAAGGAATAAACATTTTCAGGAAGGTAAAGGAAATTTCAGGTTTCATTGGGATTTGGGAGAACAACATAATTTGTAGATATTTCATTAGATTTTAGCTCATGAACTGCAACAAACATATCGGGGATTGTAAGTAATGTTTTGACATTTTAGGACAATTTTGTGTCCTGTTAAAATTCATTGTGGCAATATGGAATAACTATCTTATTTGGGTTCCTTCTTGGTTGGTCAAGGTTGACTTCTTGCTCTCAATGTTATTTGCAGGGTTCTGAATTATGTCCAACCTTAGATCTTCACAAGCCCCATCCCTGAGGCCTACTGTAATCCAGTCTTGTCTTTATTAAAGCCCTTTCTATTAAAATCACAGTTTAATGAAGAATTGTCTTGCTAGGACTGGGTTAGAAGTGGGAAATGGTCTATTATTACTTTACCACGTAGTACAGAACTTATTACACTCTCTAATAAGTACTCATTCATTAATTACAGATACTTAGGGATAGAAAGTCTTTGGTAGGTTTGCTAATATCTACATGTTTTTAATATTAAGCAAGTCATGTAACTTAACTGGCTTTTTTAAGTTAAAAATTTTATAAAATGAATTAAGCGTTCAGTTGATTTGTATCGAATATTCAAGGGATCTTGGTGTTTCTGTTTTTTTACACTTTTTGTGTCTTCTTGCTATATTTAACTTTTTAGATGGAACCTGGGAGCAATCATTTGGTGTTCAATTCAAAATATCAAATTTTAATGAAGGACTTACTCTGTGTAGATCACAATAAATATCATTACAGGTAAAGTCAATGTTCTGTCTCATTGAGAAAGTAGAGGGCTGTTCTAAGGTAGGCCACAGAGCTTGCTCTTATAGAATCAAGGAAGAGATAGGCTGAGATGACCTCTGAGGAGATCTTCTAGTGCTGGGGCTGGAGAATGCATAGAAGTGGTGAGGGCACAAAGTAGAGCAACCTCTTCCTCCTCAGACAGGGTGTTTTTGGTTCATACTGGAGCATACTCATGTGAGCAGGAAGTAAATAGGCTCATGTAGCCCATTCCCACTCTGCAGTTATCAGGAGCCTATTTATATTTAAAGGATGGAAAATTTTACATCATACATAGGTAAGGACTTTTATATCAGTCTGAACTCTGCCAGTCCCAAGTCAACACCAAGCTCAATAGTAACTCCTATAGTAACACCTTCAAGGAATCACATTGATGAGCAAACATTTCTTTTCTTTAGAACTTTTAGTTCATTTTATAAATTGGACTTTTTTTTTTTTTTTTTTTTGCTGGGTTTCTACTGCTTAGGTGGTAGTAAATGCTGTAGACACAAACCTGGGAGACAGAGACCCTGGCTAAGTTGGAGGAGTCAGCCTTAACCTACAGTCTGTTATATAGAATAATGAGACATATAGGGGTGTTCTGAGAGGAATAATGACAAACTTGACAGGTGAGGGAAGAAGATGCTTTTTTTCTGTGAGGATTGATTGAAGTGAGGGGAATTGCAGAGAAGGAGATTTAGTGTGGTTCTTCGATTAATTTTCTTATTTCGCTGTCACTCTACTCATTTAGCATTAATTTATACAATTGCACCTAGTTTAATAAAGAAATTATCATTATTTGTGGGCATACTGCTGTCCATTTCTGTATCATGGCTATTAATAGTCATTGATTTCACTCATTGCAAACCATATATCCTAAGGGAATAAAATGCTTCTTAAAGATACATGATAGAGCATTTTTGATTTTTCTTACTTGCTTCAGGGCCATCTTAAATAGACCATTAATTTGAAGTAAATCTCTTTTTGAAACTTACATTCTTTTTAATGGGGATGTGCTACATTCATACTTTTGTACTTTACTGAGTGAGCGTAGAGGAAGCCAAGGACTGTGTTTCTGCCATTGAATTCTCCACATTGACATTGCCTTTCTTCAAGTCAAATGTCACCCTGAATCAGGGCCAGATCCTAGTCTTTCCACTCAGAACATGTGTAGCTGAGAGCATTCAGGAAGTTCTTGATTGTTTATTATTTCTGGTGCCTAAAGCAGTTAATCATCAAGAGGGGGGAAAAAGTGGATTTTTTTTAAAGAATGATAACTGAAAGGCATTTGGGAATGTTGTGAGTAGAAGCTTCAAACCGAGTCTGTGACAGGCTTTGAAATAGGATGTAACAGAAGATGCACTCTTGCCATCAAGATAAGAAGAACGATAATGTTATAAATTGTGGTACATCATTATTTTCATAGGTAAGACACTGGAGACCATTCTGGCCTGAAATGATGCCTGTAGTATAAGGAAATCTCAATTCAGTTTGAGTAGCTGAGTGGACAAACTGGCAGCTGAGCTTTCCATCTCAGAAGCTTTTTTCTTCAAAATAACAGTGGTTGGCCTGCCTCCTGAGTTGTTGGACTAGATGGCTTTTAAATTTCCATCCAAAGGAAACAGTCTCAACTTGCAACAGAATTGGTACAAATAGTAAATCTCAGGCTAAGAGGCTCCCTCTAACCTTCCTTCTCGAAACAGTGCACAGGCATTCAAGGAATTGGAATTTTTAGTTATGTTCTCACTTCTCCCTTCAATACATTGTTGAACTAACTATAAGAAAAGATAAGGAAATTAATAATGCAACAAGATTATAATGCAAAGTATATACCAATTTGAAAGAATACATTTTTAAATAACATAATCTATCCATTTCATACTTAGTGAATATGATCTACATAGCAGGGTATTGTGTAGACACAGAGGGAGTTTACAGTCAGAAAGGCTGACACTCACCCATGGATCTTTTGTGATTCCCTGTAGCACACTGCCTGACAGCAGGGTGGTGGTTAATCTCTTGGGCTTGAGTCAGAAAGTCTGTCTTTGAGTTCTAGCTCTTTCACTTGCTAGCAGTGTGACTTTGGGCAAGTCACTTAAGCCTCTGTAAAATGGAGATGTAATAAAGCCTAGATCACAGGGCTACAGTGAGAGCTGTGAAACAATGCCTGTAAAGTGCTCAGCTCTGTTCCGGGTACGTAGCTAGTACTTTATAAATGGTAGTGATTATTATTATACTAAGTATTACATTTCCTTTTTTATAGATAGATAACACACTGCCTACAGCAGCGTCTGAACAGGAAGCCATATTTACGTGACAAAATATTATAAATTCTAATTAATGGGAAATGTGACCTTATTTGGAAGTAGGGGTTTTACTGGTGTGATTGGTTGAGATGAGGTTATACTAGAGTAAAGTGAATATGATTGATGTCTTATGAAAAGGGGAGATTTGGATATAGACATACACATACAGAGTAATTTGTAATGCAGCAGTAGAAAATAAAGATAGTTTTATCTTTGTCACTTTATTCTACAAGAAATTTGAGATCATTTAAATAACAATATTAGCTATTGGTTAATGGGCACTTATTTTGTCCTAGGATTGCAGTTCTAAAGAATTTCCACTATTTATATAAACCCTATAATAGAATGATGAGGTAGATGTTAGCAATTTCCTACATTTTATCTATGTAAGTACTGAGATTGAGCACATTTGAGTAGCTTGTGTAAGACTCCACAGCTAGCCTGGTGTATATTTAGGTACCAATTTAGGATAGTTTGACTCCAAGACCTTGTGCTTCAGAAGTGTTGTTTCCCTTATGTCCAAACTGGTAATTGAAGACTTTGCGATGTTCTGAGGGTCTATGGGGTGTGGGAAAGCAGAACTCAGCTTTCTTAATGGCCATTCCCTTCCCATTTAATCTGGTGGCTGGATGCTGGGGAGCATGCTTTTCCTCTCCAAATCATTGGTACAAGGAAGGCCCTGATTCTGCCCCGATCTCAGCTCAGCTCTGGAAAAGCATATGGTTAAGATTTCTGAAGAGTCTCTTTTTGCTTCCAGGTAAAAAGCAATTCCAGAGAAGTGGAGAAAATTGAACTCATCATGAATAAACTCTTTTGAAATAGTTCTGATAACAAGTAGTCTTAGGTGGCCATTTTACAAAAGGGTTCACTTTGAGGGCTCTGTCAAACCTATTGTGTCTCCTTAGTAAAATTTAATATCTTCTATAAAAATGTAGGCTATTTCTCTTTTATTAGCCAGTCTACATTTTAGTTACTCAATAAAATCATATTCTCATTTGTTCATTCATTGATTTAATCATTAAATATCTTTTTGAGTGCTGACTATATGCCAAGAATTTTCTGAGGATTTGGGTTAAAAGAGTCATAAAGAAAAGGTCATCATTCTGAAAGGAGCTTCTCTTTTAGTAAGCATCAACATTCTTCTCCACCAACACCTGGGAGTATATCCCATCTCCTTTTCCTACATCTTTTCTTTGTTATGATGGTCATTATCATTTTTTCTTCTTGCTCATCCATTTTACAAATTTTAATAAACATTATTTCAAATTAATTGCTGATTTATTTGACGAGCTATATGCTACCTCTCTGATAGACATTAATGCTATCACCATAAGAATATATTTTTTATTGTCCTCTTTTAATGAGGCCATAGTGCTGAAATTTCAGTATTATGGTCACTGCCACAAAGTAAATAAAGTGAAGTCACAGAGCTGTGAAACAAGATTTAGAGTGCAGATGGCAGTTTGGACCTATAGGAGGGTCATCTCTGATGGAGTTCCCAACAGTGTGACATTGGAAATCTCAGAAGCTCATCAAGCCTTGATTTCTCAACAGTTTCTTTTGGGGATTCATGACATGTCTTAGTGAAAGAAACACTTAGTCTTTCTAATGTAATGACCACAGCTACCACTAGTGCAATGCTGAGGCAGCCCAGATTTATTCTGGGTTGGCTAGAAGATTAGAATAGTTAAAAGAGGCAAGGCATATGTTACAGCTTGTGGTATTTTGGTTTGTAGTACACAGGAACATTGTCTATTACAGTATTTGGAGGGCTCCTTAACTGAATGGTGTTAATGGAAGAAAGGTTTATTCATTCAAAGGCTAGTTTATTTCTTGCCTTTTGTATATTATTTGATTATTTTTCTTTTGTTGTTTTTTTTAATACTATACATTATATTGGTTACAAAAGCGATAAACAAATACTGACTGAATCAGAATTCAGAATGAAATTCATGACTTTACATAGGAAACCATTACTGTCTATATCTGTGCCAGAGGATAGAATTCAAAAGATTTAGTCTCCAATCTGTAGAAGCTGATAATATAATAGGGAGGAAAGGGGAGAGATAGAAGGCAAGAATGCAGGAAAGGGGGAGAAGGGTAAGACAATTGCAATGTACAGTAATTACCAAGATTCATATTGGTATTTGGCACTAAGGAACCTTAGAGAAAGGGCACCCAACCTAGAATGATTGCATGTGTGAGTGTGTGTATGAGATGATCATTCTGAAGGAGGTAATCTGAGCTGAATCCTGGAAGGTAAGTAAAAATTAGCTGTAGGAAGAAGTAGGAGAGAGAACATTCCAGGGGAAGCAAAGAGCCAGGGAAAAGGAGAATGCTAGAGAAAAGTGCTGAGTGATGAGGCTGGGAGGTAAAAAGGGGGTGAGTGGTCACAAAACACCTTGCATGGCAACTAAGCAGTACGAATTTTACCCGGAAAGTAATAGAGAGACAATGAGGGTTTTTATGTAGTTGGATTTTAGAAAGCTTGTTCTGGGAGTCATGAGTAAGCTGGGCTGAGTGGCTGGTTGGGAGAAAAGGCTGAAGAACAGAGACCAGTTAGGAGGTTGCTACCATAAGCAAAATGAGCCCTGAGTAGTTCCTGAACGCAGGCAGTAGTGTCAGCAGGGGGAAGCAAAAAAGGATTCTAAGTGTGAATTAAGCAGAAATGGCAGGATGTGTATGTCCTGTAGGTCAAAAAGGCCTGTGGTCTTTTTCATTAAAAAACTGAAGCAAGTGTGTTTTCTTAACTATCAAAGCTGTATACATTCTCTACTTTCAAATTACTACTATTCTAATTCATGTTTTTGAAGTAGATGATCATCAGTGTTATAACAGGGCATCTTTATCTTTGAAGAATATTGAAAGCTGTTAAGCAGATAGTTTTCTGGACTTCAGTGCTTAATGTGACTTGAATCTTCACTTACTATTAAATATTCAGATTAAAAAAATTTACTTGCCAGATATTTATATAGTGTGAATAGATTAAAATCCTTTATTAAATAAATTTGCATTTCATGTGTTTTCTGATTAAATACCAAATGCAGTTTTTATCTACTCTGGGCAACATAATTGTCCCGAAGTGCTAAATATTTAATAATTTTTGTTTTTGGTGAAAAGTGGAGAAACTCTTAGGGACGAGGTTGGCTTTGTAATACAGAAAGCACTAGACTTTCATAGGCTGCTTGCTTGTCTGAGGAGTTTCTGGGGTGCTCTTCTTTTACTAAGGACAGACCTTGTTAGGTGTTTATTAAATTAACACTGGTAAATCATCTCAGATATAGCACCAGGGAGGGCCATTCTGTATCTTACTCAAGAATTCTCACAAAGTAGTTTATTAATGTCAAATAAATACATACTAGGTTTCAGCCTACCCTTGATTCTACATATAGAAAAGTTGGACTTTACTCTTGGAAAATAGAAACCTTTGCCTTATTTATCATGGAGAGGATAACAAGAGAAAGTATTGACTTCATCCCCTTGAAATTTTCCAGCAGGTTTATTTCTTATTCAAAAATGTGCACAGAAAATCAAAATATCTCTGAGTATAATAAGAGGAACATAGAATATAAGAAATAGAGTGTTTCATTTTTTCCTTATACTACCTCAAAGCAGACAGAGGCAATGATAATGTTTGACATTGCATTTGGACAGGTTGAATCAAGTGTTTATGGTGAGATATAATACAAGAGTCACAGCAGTTTTCCAGGCTGATGCTTAAGGGAAAACTTGAAATAACAGAGCAACATGATTCCCTTACCAGCCTGAAGCTTGGTCATTCTCCTGCCTCATTCCTATTTCTGTCCTATTTTCTGATTCTGGCACTAAGTAAAGAGAGGTAAATGGTATAGGATTTCTGAAAGTTCAAGATGTTGAGTGAAGAAACAATTGTTCCGGTATCAAAATTATTTTAAGAAAACTGCCTGGATAGTGTCAAACAGATTTATATAATGCAGTTTTTTAGAGACTTTAAATATTAATGTAACAACCATGAAAATAAAAATTGAAATTTATTGAATGCCACTGTGCATCAGGCACTATTGTAAGGGCTTTGCCTGCATTAACTTGTTTAAGACTCACAATAACTCTGTGAAGTGAATTATTAAACAGGGTCAGAGGGAGGTTCTGTAACTTGCCAAGTTTACACAGCTAGCAGGTCATTCATTCTTTGAGGTCAGGATCCAGAGTATAGTATTTTACAAACCTATTTGACCACATCCTTTTCCCATCTCTTTTTCTTTGTGACATCTTTTGACATTGATTTTCTATGGGATCCGGTTTTGGAAATATTGTAGCAGTAGAAACAATATGGGGGAGTGTTGGGAAGAATGCTACAGAATCATTTATATTTTCTCAGACATAGGAAATATGTATTACACTAGCACAAGACCAGGAGATCTTTACATTTGCTCAGGGGTCAGCAGTATTACTATAAGCCCTTCGTTTAGTATTTAGAAATCTATAAAACCTAGGATATTCTCCAGAGTGAATTCTTTATTGTAAAGTAAGTCTTTGTTGGAATGATACTTAAAAATATTGTAATTAAAGAGACAAGAAACGCTAGCACATGCTGTGTCAAGCATAAGCCCTGAGTCCAGAAACCTTTTTATTTTACTTAGCCTATGGCTTAGCCACAGTAGCTAAGCCTCAAATATGGCTTTTACCAGATAACAAAGAATTTTAACAGCTTGGTTCAGTTCTCTGTTCATACAAAAATTTTATTCTTAAATTATCTAACCATGTAGTGCATAGATTAGGAAAAATAAATGCCAAGCAAACACAAAATGCTCAACTTTTCTCATAATTAAAAAAAAAAAAGAGTGATGAAAAAAATTTTTAAGTCAGATTGACAATATTTAACATTCTATAATGCCAGCATTAGAAAGGTCTTTACATGCATTTCTGGTGGGTAAGTAACTTATTCAGCATTTTTAGAGGACAATTTGGGGATATCAGACTGAAAAATAAAAGTCCATATTCTTGGACCTAGAGATGCCTGTTGTGTATATTAGCAGGAAATTCTCCTTTCTACTGTTCATTCTTTAAAATGATGGATTAAAGGTAATTTCCAGTTATCATCTGTCCTTGTAATGGGATTATACATCCTCACTCATTGATGTGTATTCTATAGCACCTCTCCCAGAAGAATAACCTTCTCACCCCACTGACATCACTCCTGGCTTGAATGACTTGCTTTGGCCAGAAGAATGTGAGCGCAAGTGTTATATGCCACCCCTGAGCAGAAGTTTAAAAGCCTAGAATTGGCTTCACTATTTCTGTTTTCCCTCTGGAAAGAGATGGCGGTAGAAGTTACCTCTTCAGCTTCAGTCATGGAATAAAAATGACATGGAGTCAACCTGAAGTCAAATATCAGCTGACATATGAGAGCAAGAAATGTCATAGTAAACCACTGAGATACATATTTTTTTAACCACAGCATAACCTATTATGAGTTAATAGAAGATAAATATCTATTTTGTTTTTGAAAAATAAAACAGTTTAAACTCTAGCCCTGGTTGGTCTTTCTCTTTTCCAAACTGTACAAAGATTTGAAGGTTTTAATACATTTTAACGTATACATTTTCTTATGTTGTTTGCCAATTTTATTACATGTCAGTCCTCTCCCAAGATATACTGATACAGACTCATGCCATATCATGTACATTTTTATTGTTAATTTAATTCACATATAAAATTAACCATTTTAAACTGCGCAATCCAATAGCATTTAGTACATTCACTATGTTGTTCAACCATCACTTCTATCTAGTTCCAAAGCATTTTCATCAACTCCTGTGGAGACTCTGTACCCATTGAGCAATCACTCCCCATTCCCAGCCCTTCCCCCAGCTCCTGACAACTACTGACCTGCCTTCTGTCTACTTATGTTGGATATTTCATGTAAGTGCATTTACTATATTGTGTAGCTTCTTTTACTTATAATATTTTTGAGTTCATCCATGTTGTAGCATGGATGTATTAGTACTTTGTTCCTTTTCATAACTGAATAATATTCCTTTTATGGATGTATCACATTTTGTTTAGTCACCTTTGATGGCCATTTTGGTGGTTTTTCCCTTTTATCTGTGAATAGTGGTCATTTTGGCTATTTGCTATGAATATTGTGAACAAGTATTTGTTTGAATACTTGTTTTCAATTCTTTTGGGTATATATTAAGGAATGGAGTTGCTGGATAATGTGGTAATTCTGTCTTAAGCTTTTTGAGAAACCACCTCACTGTCTTCTGAAACAGCTGCACCATTTTATATTTTTACCAGCAATGTATGAGGGCTTCAAATTCTCTGTATCCTGGCCAACATTTGTTATTTATCCTTCTGCTTTTTAAAAAATTCTAGATTTTCTAGTGCATGTAAAGTGACATTTCATTGTGATTTTTAATTTGCATTTCCCTAATGACTAATAATTTCAAACATCTTTTCATGTGCTTCTTGCCCATATGTATATCTTCTTTGGGAAAGTATCTACTCAAGTCTTTTGCCTTTTTAAATTGTATTGTTTGTATTATTGAGTTGTAACAGTTCCTTATATATTCCATAAGTAAAATATTATCATAGATATGGTTTGTAAATATTTACTCCCATTCTATAAGTTGTTTCCCATTTCCCTGATAGTATTCTTTGATGCACACAAGTTTTTAATCTTGATGATTTCCATTTTATTTTTTCCCTCTTTTTGCTCATACTTTTGGTGTCACATCTAAAAATCTGTTGCCAAATTGGGTATCATAAAAATTTACCCCTATGTTTTCTTCTCGGTGTATTATATTCTGATCTCTGAAATTTAGGTCTTTAATCTATTTTGAATTAGTGCTTGCCTAGAGTGTGAGGTAAAGGTCCAACTTCATTCATTTCAATGTGAATATCCAGTTTTTTTGGCACCATTTTTTAAAACTCTACTCTTTTCCAATTGCATGGTCATGCATTCTTGTTAAAATTTATTGTCTATAAATATATAGGTTTAAATCTGAACTAAATTCTCCTCTGTTGGTCAGTATGTGCAAGCTTATGCCTATACCACAGTGTAGCAAGTTTTGAAATTAGAAAGTGAAGCTCCCACTTTGTTCATTTTCAAGATTGTTTTGGCTATTTGGGGTCACTTGCAAGTCCATATGAACTTTAGGGTTTTTCTGTTTCTGTAAAAAAGGCCATTAGAATTTTTATAGGATTGGATTTAATCTATAGATTGCTTTGAGAAATATTGCTATGTTAATGTCTTCTAATTTGTGAACACAGGATATCTTTTCATTTACTTGAGTCTTCTTTAATTTCTTTCAGCCATGTTTTATAGTTTTCAGTGTACAAACTTAAACCTCCTTTGTTAAATATATTCCCAAGTATTTTATACTTTTGATATTGCCTTGAATGGAATTGTGTTCTTAATACCAATTTTATATTGTTCATTGCTGGTGGATAGAAATGCAACTAGTTTTTGCTTGTTTATCTTATACCCTGCAACATTGCTAAATTTACATATTAGCCTCACTAGCTTGTGAGTTTTTAAAATTATTCTTTAGTATTTTCTATATATAATATGTCACCTATTAATATAAATAATTTTAGTATTTCCTTTTCTATTTGGATGACTCTTGTTTTATGCATAATTATTCTTGAGTTTCTGGCACAATGTTGAGTAAAAATGGGAAAGCAAAATTGGGAAAGTCTTTTTTTTAGATCTTAAAAGTAAAATATTCAATCTTTATTGAGTATTATGTAAGTTGTGTTTTTTTCATAAATGCTCTTAATTAGATTGAGGCAATTTTCTTCTATTCCTAGCTTGTTGAGTATTTTTATCATGACAAAGAGTGTTGGATTTTGGCAAATGCTTCCTCTTGGTCCATTGAAAAAGTCATGTGGTAGTTTTTCCTTAATTCTGTTTATATGATGTATTACATTTCTTTTCATATGTTGAACTACTCTTTCATTACTGGGATAAATTCCATTTGGATGTGGTGTATAATTTTTTTGACTATGCTGTTGGATTTAGTTTGCTTTTATTTTGTTGTAGTTATGTGTCTGTATTCACAAGTGATGTTAGACTGTAGATTCCTTTTTTTGCAGTATCTTTATCTGTAAGGTTTTGGTATCAAGGTAATTCTGGCCTTATAGAATGGGTTAAGAAGTACTGTCTCCTTTTCTGCTTCTTTGGAAGAGTTTAAGAAGGATTGGTATTAAAATTCTTTTTTAAATGTTTGGTGGAATTCATCAATGAAACTATTTGGTCCTCGCCATTTCTTTGGGAGGTTTCAGTTACTGATTCAGTCACTTTACTTGCTATAGGTGTCCTCAGATTTTCTTCTTCTGAAGAAGGAATAACTTGTTCTTGAGTCATTTGGGTAGTTTGTGTGTTTCTAGGAATTGGTCCAAATTTTCTAAGTTATCTAATTTGTCAGTGTACAGTTTATAGTAGTGTCATATAATTCTTTTTATTGCTATAAGGTCAGTGGCAACATTCCCTGTGTTCATTTCTGGTCCTAGTATTTTGAGTCTTGTGTTTTTCTTAATCAGTCCAGTTAAATATTTGATGATTTTGTTGATCTTTTCAAATATCCAAGTTTAAGTTCTGTTGTTTTTCTGAATTGTTTTTCTATCTTCTATTTCATTTATTTTTGCTCTAATATTTATTATACCCTTCTTTGCTAGCTTTTAGCTTTTTTTTTTTTTCTAGTTTCTAAAGTGTGATGATATTGATTTGAGATTCTCCTGAATTTTGGTGTAGTTTATAAATTTCCCTCTGCACATTGCTTTTGCTGCATCCCATAAGTTTTGATTTGCCATGTGTTTGTTTTTATTAATTTCAGAGTATTTTATAATTTTCCTAGTTATGTCTTCTTTTACTCATTAGTTATTTTACTCATTAGTTAATTTCCACATATTTGTAAATTCTCTAGTTTTTCTTCTTTCATTGATTTGTAGCTTTATCCCATTGTGTTTAGAAAAGATACTTTGTATGATTTCAGTCTTTTAAAATTGATTGAGACTTGCTTTCTGGCCTAACATTTAGTCTATTCTAGAGAATATTCCATGTACACTTGTGAAGAATGTGTATTTCTCTGATTTTAGTGGAAGGTTCTATACATGTATGCTAGATCTAGTTTATTTATAGTATTGCTCATGTACTCTGTTTTCTTCTTGATCTTCTGTTTGGTCTATTCATTATTGAAAGTGGAATATTGAAGTTTCCAACTACTGTAGAACTCTCTATTTCTTCTTTCTTTCATCAATTTTGTTTCATATATTTTAGAACTCTGTTTTAGGTACTTCTCTGTTTATAATTATTATATATTATTGATGTATTGGCCCTTTTATCAGTAAATAAAGTCCTTTTTTATATCATAACAATTTTTGATTAAAGTCTCTTTTGTCGACAGACTATATAGCCACCCCTGTTATCGTTTGGTTCTCCCTTGGTTATCATTTGCATGGAATGTATTTTTCTGTTTTTTTCACTGTTAACCTATTTTTGATTTTGTATCTAAGTGAGTCTCATTAAGACAGCATATAGTTGGATTATATTTTTTATCCATTCTTGCAACTTCTGCCTTTTAAATAGAGCCTTTAAGATATTTATATTAAAGTAATTACTGATAAGGAGTGACTTATTTGTAAATAGTAAAATGTCATATATTTTTTGCTTCTCAATTCCTCCATTACTGTCTTACTTTATGTTTCATTGATTTTTTTTTCAGTGTACTATTTTTATTCCCTTCTCATTTCCTTTTCTGTGTTTGTTTTTGTTATTTTCTTTAGTGGTTACCCTCAGTATTACACTTAACATCTTATGTTTACAACAGTCTAGTATGAATTAATAGTAATTTAGCTTCAGTGGTATACAAAACTCTAATCTTATGCAGCTTTACCCCTCTCCATTTATGTTTTTATTGTCATTATTATAGCTTTATACATTCGTGCCACTGACATATTTATAATTATTATTTCATGCATTTCTCTTTTAAATAATATAGGAAACAAAAGAGGAGTTAAACCAAATATGTAGTAATGCTGTTTTTTGTTTTTACCTATGTGTTATTTTTACTGATATTTTTATTTCTTTATATAGCTTTAAGTTGCACTTTAGTGACTTTGATTTCAGTCTGAAGACCTCCCTTTAGCATTTCTTGTAGGGAAGGTGTATTAATAATGAACTCAATTGGCTTTTATTTGGGAATGTCTTAAATTCATCTTCATTTTGAAAAATAATGTTTCTGGATATGGAATTCCAGTTTTTTTTACAAATTTTTAAAAATCTTTCAGCATTTTGTTATTTCACTGCCTTCTGGCCTACATGGTTTCCAATAAGAAATTTTTCATAATCTTATTGAGAATCCCTTGTAAAAAATGAGTGACTTCTTTCTTGCTGCTTCCAAGATTTTCTCTTTGTTGCTGTTTTTAAACATTTTGATTAGAATGTGTCTCAGTGCGTATCCACTTGAATATATCCTTCTTGGAATTTGTTGAGATACTTGGATATGTAGATTCATGTATTTTATCCAGTTTGGAAATTTTTTTGACCATATTTCTTTAGATATTCTTTATTTCGTTTTCTCTTTGCCTCTTTTTTTCTGGAATTTCTATTATGTATATGTTAGTCTTCTTGATTGTATCCTTCAGGTGCTTTAGGCTCTGCTTATTTATCTTTATTTTTTTCTTTCTGATACTTAGACTGAATAATTAGAATTGACTGATCTTGAAGTTTACGGAATCTTTCTTCAGCCTGCTCAATATGCTGTTGAATGCTTCTAGTGAATTTCTCATTTCACATATTTCAGCGTAAAAAAAATCCTATTTGGTTAATTTTAATAATTTTTATATATTTCTTAATATTCTCTAGTTGTCTAAACATGATTCTTTGGTTTCTTTTGTTCTTTGTCCATGATTTCTTCTAGTTTTTTGAGCATATTTAAGACAGTTAAAGTATTTTTCTACTCTAATGTGCTTTTTTGGGGACAGTTTATATTAACATTTTTTTTTTCCTGTGAATGGGGCATATTTTCTTTTTTCTTTGCATGATTCATCCTTTTTGTAGTAAAGTGGGCTTTTTAAACATTATAATGTGATAACTGAGCTTTAGAATTCCCCCTTTTCAAGATTTGTTTCTGTTGTTTGCTATGGCTTAGAGTTGCTTGTTTGTTTTGTGACTTTTCTAAAATATCTTTGTAAATATTGTTCTTTGTCAAGTGTAATCTTTGAAGTTTCTGTTCCTTTAGCTGGTGATCAGCTATTGGTTTGATAGAAATTCCCTTAGAGGCTTGAAATCACATGAAAAAAAATAAATATTCTCCCAGTCTTGCAAGTTTGCTCTGTGTTGGCTTATTCCTATGTTTAACTATGCTGATTACAACTTTGCTTTAGCTTTCACTTTCTGCTATCCTGAGACAAAAGATCAATCTGAGATGAAAGCGTTTTTCTGATGCATTATGCCTTGAGTTATGTATGTGGCTTTCTAGATTCCCCATTATAAACAGGAACTTTTCTGAGCACTTGTTACCCAGAGTATCTCTCTGACCAGCAGTTTTTCTCAGGCTTTTGATGTCTATATTGTTTGCCCCAACTGTCATCTTTCCCCTCAGTTGGCAGTGATTTGATAACTTTCAGCATTATCAAGGAATACCGTATTGCCAGAACCTTGAGAGAATTCTGGATTAAACAAAATGAAGTCCCTTGCATAAGTCCGTCAGGAAGCCTCTAGATAGATCAAAACAGACAAAAATAATTCCATTAGAATAAGATTTACTCTCCTTCCTCTGAATTTAGGAACCCATGATGAGAATGTGGGCTTTTTTGCCTTAAGACCTTCACAGATTCATAGAGGGTGTAGGGGCTTGAGCAAGTCAAAATGCCAAAGAATTCTCCTACTGTGTAAGTCACTTTTCTCTCAATTCATCGTTAGCTTGGTTGCTATAAATCTTCAACTAATTTTTAGAGTTCCAGCAAAGTTAATTTAGAGAGTTTTGGCTTTTTTTTTTTTTTGTAGTGTTTTTTTTCTGGAGGGAGAGGCCCTTGGAATGTCCCCTACCATTTTTCTGATGTCCCATATATATTTTAAAATAATTTGCTTTAGTGCTGGAAACATTGTAGTTTCTGATTAAATATTCTTAAGCCAATGTGTTTACAACTATTGATTGAAGTACCTATCATCTGAAAACCACTGATGCCTTATTAATTGATGAAAATGATAATGAAAGATTTTTATTTCTACTTAGTAAGTAAGGAAGTGACAAATCTCCAGAAGAATTTACTTGCTGGCTGATAAGTTTGATGACTGACTTGCTTTACATTGTCTTAGGTTTCTAAATCAGAGGGACTCAAAGAAAACCTGTTTAAAACAAATATAAACAAACAACAATAAAAATCAAAACTTGACTCAATCTTATGTCTTGGGGAGAATCATCTTTAAAAATAGACCAATGATAAGATTGCATTTACTTATTTTTAAATGAAATTAAATTAACCAAAATCTGTAGAATTCCCTTGGAGATTATCCTTATAAGCAATGTTTGTGTAAGGTCAAGCAAGAGGAATGAAATATTGATCAATTAAAATTTCCTCTAGAAACAAATTATATTTTATCTAGAGGCACTGCTTATTCGATTGGACTGAGATTTATTTATAGCTTTGATGATTTCTATTCTGAAATACATTTACAGCCATGTTATCTTTCAGTTTATATGGTGTACCTATGCTTTTCAATGAAGCAGAGTAAAATCAATGACTTTTCCATCCTGAAATTAAGGCATTCTCCTGTAACTGTAAAATGGCTTTTGGATAGTTTAAATAGGAGACAATTCTGATGTACTATGTGATTAGGCATGACCTCAATGAGAGAAGAAGGGTGATACTGCAAACTTTGTACTTTAATGCTGAAAGGCCAGTTTCAAGGCATTGATTATCTGGGATAGGTATTTCACACATGGGTAGCCTGTTGGTTATAGCTATACTTATCTGCCTAAACATTTATAATATACTCAAGTGTATGACATTTCTGTTTTTTCTTATTCTGTAGTCTTATAACATTTATTAGAATATAGTTTATTGAATCATTGCACACTTAACCTTGTAATATCTTTGGATGTGCTTATCCTTCTGCAGCAAACAGCCAATGTAATGAACTGATAGGAGGCATTAACCAAAATTAAAGAACTATTACTGTTATGTGGCACACAGGCCATTTTAATGCCTGGTAAGGAAGAAGGTTGCTGTTTTTCACAGGGAATATAAATATTGTGGAGTTATCTTTCTAGTTCTACACTGAACCATGGATATTATATAAAAACTCCATGACCACTTTGGGCTTTATTTTCTTCAAATCAGGACAGTTTAGTCAATGAATTTCTTTGAACTGCTTGGAAGAAAAAGTTTAGCTAAAGTCAATGAATCATGCAGTTTTTAAGTTGTAAGGAACTTTAAGATCACTTAGCCAGTTGTGCCCCTTATTCTCTCCCCTCCCCTTTTTCTTGAAGAAAATAAATCCCAGAGATATTAGGTATCTTACTTGACATTCTTTATGTTGGGAGAGCTGTCATAAAAACATTACTATTAAAAGTGTATTTTAGGCTTAGGAAGTTAGAAAAACAATCAAGCACATTTAAGGAAAGCATTATCAGAATAGGAGTAAGTGATCTTAGAGGTAATCATACTGACTTTGGAAATGGGACTTTTAAAGAGTTTATTTGAAAGGAAAGAGCCACTAATAATAGACGGAGAGAGAAAGTTACACCATGTTAAGAAGATAAACAAGGACAATTACAAATATGATAGATATACAAAGGTGAAAATTCCTGAAATATACTGATGAATGCTATTACATCTTCTTGGAGGAAACTTTTATGTGTGTTCTTTGGCTTGGCACTTTGCCCTGAATTGGTTCAAGGCTTGTATAGATGATTTATATGACTATGTTTATGGCATGCAGAAGAGTCAAAATTGGATTGGAAATATGGCTAGTGTGCTTTATGTTAGAATCAATATTCAAAATGATACAAACCTTGAGCCCATGAAAAGAAAAATGGATAGTATTGCATGTGGTGTAAAATATCAATAAAAAGAAAGAAAGAAAAAAACACTCTAGATCATTTGACTAAGAAGAGGCAAAATGTGTCAGCAGTGCAAGTGGTATACACTTTTTTTGCCTATAAATTCAGTATAGGGAATGAAATTAATGTTGGGAATTTTCCATTAGCTTGGGTCTCTGAGTAACTGTATTAACTTATAATATATGTATACTGTGAAATAAGTCTTTGTTGAGTTAAGCAACTGAGATTTGGGGGTTTAATAAGCATAACTTATTCAGATAACTGTTTCCTCCTTTTTTAAAAAAAAAACTTTATTGAGGCATAATGTTACATATTTAATGCGTATAATTTGATATTTGGGCAAAATATTTTTATTATTTTGATTGTAATGGAAATTTCAAGGCACTAAAAAAAGAGATTGGCCAAAATATTTTATTTTTTACATTTATATCAAATATTGTACCCAGTAAAAAATAGTTATCACCTACTCTTATCATACTCACTGCATGAAGGTGGCACTCTTCAACTGGCTAACTTGTTTTGAGCCCCAGAGCTGGCAGAGCTCAAGGAACAGATAGATAAGTTATTGTGAGGCCACTACACAGCTGGGCCTTTTCCAGCATTGGTCAATCAATCATTCCAGGAGAGGTGGGAATGATTTCCACCTTTCCCTGGGCAGAAACTGAGCCCTTGTGGCCATATCTAAGCCCAACTCAAACTCAGTATTTGGGACACTGAAATCTAAAAATAAAGCACATATGAGTTATAAAGTAAGGGCTGGAAGCATGAGATTTTCAGATTCTGACTTCTTAGTTGTGTGTAAGTAGTCTGTGATCTGGGAAGGGGCACATATATATTTTCATGACTTGTTTAAAACGCATAGGTAAAAATCTTATTCTAGTTGCCATGAGAACAACAACAAAATCCTTGTTACTTTATATTAGATAATCTTGTGTCTTATGAGAGGATTTTTCTCAAGGATTCTCCATAAAATAAGGAAGAACTTTCTAATAATTTGGGCTAATGAAAAATTAAATGAACCAAGTGTCTTCTCATGTCTGGAAATAGTCATGTAGTGACTATATGAAAGAGATCTGACATGAGGTTGGGAATTCGATTCAGTGACCTCTCAATTACCATCAAAAGCTGAGAGTCTATGGATGGTTTTGCCTAAATGTCTCTGGTCCCTTTGTTTTCTCAGGTACTCTTTTATCATAAGTAATTGACTGTAAATTATTTATCTGATGCATGTAATTGAATATTTATGAGCAATTCTAGAAAGCTTTATAAAACACTACTTTTTAATACAACCTTTGTAAAAGTCTAAATTTTGAGGTGAGAATAAATTTGTTTACAACTGGTCTATGTAAAGGTAGAATGGAGTTGAAGGATTTAAGAAAGTGTCAGGTAGCACATAATGAGCAGCTTATATGAAATGATGAGAGTCAGTACCAGTTAAAGATCAACATCTTTTTAAGTTTTTCTGTCCAGGATACTAATCCATGTCTCTTAATACTCATTAGAGTAGTTCTGCATTAATGACCTTCAGCATCAAGCAGTAATTTTTGCAGCTTGCTGGACACTAACCTCGAGGAGTTAACACAGTCTTCTTCCTCTGACCACTTCGTGGCTTATTTTGTTTGTGTGTCTTAAGTTAAATGTCAATTTATATCCTTAAGAAAATGAATATTGCTCTACTGACTGGCATTCCCAAGGGAATGAACTTAGCATTACTGAATATTGGTTATCATCATTGTTATGACATTCAGGGGAACTAATTTTTGTCTCAGGATTAAATATGATCTTGCATCATTGCCTTATGAAATAATTTGTGACTTGTGTCTTTTTCCTGGTATGGCAAATACCTTTTGTGACACAACATTGAATTTTTTGTCTGGGCATGTAAGTGATATGTTCAAATAAAAAAAAAAAAATCTTTTAACAGAGTTGGTTTATGTAACTTTAATTTTTTTGTCATTTACATTGAGAAATGACTCCAAGGCAATCAGGATATTATTTGCTGGTTGAAATAGCTGAAGTTGAGAAGCTGTTAGGATATATTCTGATAGTTGGTATATTAGTTGATGAAAGATGAAAGAATGAAAGAATGTCTTCATCAGAAAGAAATGACAATGGTAATACAATAGTCAGGAGCATAGATTGTTCCTTAAACACAGTTAACTGGCATTTTCTTGATGTGTGCCTTGAGTAAATTTTTTAATCTTTCTCAGTCTAAGTTTTCTCATTAGTAAAATGGGGGCAGCCATACCTTCCTCTCACTGGTAACTATACCTCCCTTATACTTTTGTATGATTAAGTAAGGAAATATATAAATGCAAAACATGAAACAGATTGTCTAGTTTATAGTTAAGTGCTTGATAGAAGGCTACTCTTACTGTTGTTGTTATTCTTTTCATCGTTACTATTAACTCTTATTGTGATGGAATGTTCCTAGTGTAGGAAAGGAAGTAAGGCTAATATGGGAGAAGAGCTCTGTTGTTGGAAATAATAGCTCATACACCAGCAGCCCTAGTTTTTAGTCCTTGTTTTTCAGGTAACTGTGGTTTTCAGTAATCACTTACCTCTTTGGGTTAAAGTGAATATTCCTCCATGTATTTCAATATGTTTGTCTAGACCAAGAAATCCCTAATTTTTTCCAGCTATAAATTTCTTTCATTTTATGTGAGACAACATTATAATTTCCAAAACATCCTAGTGCACATATTTTATTAATCTTAAATGTTGAAAACTACAAATCATGACAGTTAAGTGAGTCAGAGCTTCAGTTAACTCAGCCAATTCCATAGCCTCTCATATAGAGCTAACTGTGTTGAGGGCCTGGTTGAGTAAAGGCAGAGTGGAATAAGACCCAGACACTTCACTCATGGTCAGAATTAGGATGTGTAAAGTGATTCTCCAACCATTTTCCTGTAGTCTTATCCTTTTATTTAAAAATACACTGTTGGTTATAACACTCAGCTCATGTATGAAATGTGAAGGCCACACAATTTTCGAATGTCAATATTCTATCATTCACTCCTATTTCTTGTCTGTGCAGTTTGGATGAAAATAAAGGACACTTAAGTGAAATAAATCAATATGCCAGAAACGTAATATCAATTCATTATACCAAATCAGAAAAGAAAATGAGAGGTTGGTTTGAGTTACTTGAAAAAATAATGATGAGGCTTTTAAAACTAAAATTAGATAGAGCTTATCGGGTAGATGCCATAGTAGAGGTTTAAAGAAAAGAATGTCTTACCTTTAGGATGAAAAAATTCATGTAATGGACAAGGGCAATTGTTCTAAATAGAACTGTACACTGAAGAATTGTAGGGCCTAAGCAATTGAGCTGTCTGATATATTTTTCACTCAAGATAAAACTGCCAGTAATAACCACTACAGAGTTTTTATTTTCAGAAATGGTCATATAATTTACTTTTCAGTAAGAATTATGGATAAATTTGCCCTTAGGTATAAGCTTTTTTTTAGAGAATCTGTTCTCTTGAATCTGTCAGGACAAGTGTCTTAAAAGAAAAAAGGACTTAGTGAGTCAATAGAAGTGAAACTTGTAGTAACTCCCACTCTTGTAGTTTGTCGAGAGGGTGACCATGATCCACATTCAGCAAGTGAGCTGGCAACGAGCAGAAAGGGAAGAGCAGTCTCAATAATACCAAATAGGATAGATGGCTAGGATCACAGAGAGTGAATCGCCCAACTCTGTCAAGTAAAGATTTGCTTTTGATTTTCATTTAAATATCGTTGACCATTGGGTCTGAGAATGCACTTTGCTGACCAGACATATCTGCTAATTATGATTTTTTCCTGTTAGCCTTTCAAGTCAAGGAGAGAGAGGGGGAGCAAGGAGGCCTAAATGAGCCTGAAGAAGGATGATAGGTTGGAATTTTAGAGTAAAGGTTACCGATGACCTTTTGATGGGAAAACTCTGTTATAGCATAGAGAGGGTCATATGAAGCATTCAAAGGAAAAGTTAAACGAAAAAATATGTATGAAGCTTTGATCATTTAAATTTCAAATGTCTGTAGCAATGGCATATGTACAAAAATATCTGAAAAGAAGAGATGAGGCATCTTCAGAAGATTATGGGAAATCCTGTTCATTTATAAACATATACACACACGTACATTTAAAGAATATATATAAATATATAGAAGTAATGGAATATATAAATACATAGCTTTATAGAGTACATAAACATTTACAGAATAACTATACATATGCAAAATGCTTATTAAGTAAAGTTTACAGAATAGATAAATTTATGTAATACATATATAAATGAGTAAATAATATAAAATTTGAAGTTTATATGATTCTATTTTAAAAAGCAGTATATGGTAAATCCTCTGCAATTTTCTCTTTTCAGTTGTATGCTTTAATATTGTATTTTTCTTCTGCGAGGTAACCTGATATTTGGTGTTTTCTCATTTGGACCTGGATTGCTTGTTGCTAGTCAACAGCGAGGGGGACTGACTTGGATCAAAGGACACAGTCTTCTTTTTCCAGCAGGCAGATCATCCTGCATCTCTTCAAACGAATCTTAACAACCCAGTCAGATAATGGTTTTGGAGGGCAAAGGAACATAGGAATAATTAGATTGTTACTTTATGCCACTTTTTTTGACTTCACTTAGAAATAAAAGCATGTATTTTCTCACAGATATGAAGAATGCCTCTTCCTTTGCAATTTGAAGGCAAAATTTATTCCAAATTAGATGACCTTATTACAATTTTGTGGTGTTAAATTATTTCCCACTCATAATAATAAACTCACAGTTTTGAAATTCTATCTTCAGAAGAAAACAGAAGAAAACACTTAGTGCTAAGTGTAAACAAATCCTTACTAATGAATTCCAGTATCATCTTTACGTTGCATTTCCTCTGTACATATTGAGTCTGTTTACGTTTAATTTCCCTGATAACACCACAATATGTTGGTCAAATGCATAATCAATTTACAAGAACTGTTTCAAGACCTAAATCAACATAGTTAATTCCTGTACCGCTGGGAGAGAGTTCTGATTATCCCAGGGTCATTTTATTCATCCATATTCATTATGGCAACACTCCAAGAAGTTTGACCTGCAACTTAGAGATTTATATTGTACAACCATTTTTAACTCAGCAAGCAGCCCTGCTTTCAGTAAGCAGCTTTTAAGACTTAATGATCAAGTTGTTGCACAAATTGAAACAGCTAATTTTTTTCACTATGTGTTAGGTTTTGTTAAGTGCGTTCATAATTTTTTTTAATGTAATCCTCACAAAAATGTTCTGTGTGGGTAGTAATACTACTACTAATTAGCATTTAATCAGCACTCACTTTGCCCAGTTAGACATTTTACATAATATTGTAGTTTTCCTGATGGGAAAAACTGAGGTTCTAAAATGTTAAGTATCTCACCCAAAATTTTGATTACACTTTAAGGTTCAGTTTTGTACTATTTGGTGTTTTGACTCTCAAATGTCCCTCAAAGCCAGTACACTGTGTGGGCAAAGAGTAACAGGGAAAATACATGCTATATTGTTGTGGGATTCTCGAATTGAGAGACGGGGCATCGAAGCTACAAACGGGAAGCAGTGTTTATTTATGCCGGCACCAGCTCAGCAGATTCTTATCCAAAGGCTGAGAGCCAATGGTAATATAACAGGCAGTTTTATACAGCCTCATGCTTCCACATTCCTACACAGCTACAGATATAAGGAAGGAGAACATTGATTGGTTGGCAAGCTATGAGAAAAATTGATGTAAGCCAGAGAGTCCTAGGAAGTCGGGGAGCAGTCAGGAACAAACACTTGTTCAAGCAGAAAATGGCCAGGCAGGGTGAGGCTGCCACAATATAACCAAAAATGTGATGCTCCATGTTTTTAACTTCTGGCTGATAAGACCAGAAAGCTGGAATAATGAGTGAGTGAGGGTACAAACAATGATTTTTACCATCTGTCATGTGCTATCTCCCCTTTCATCAGATCTCCTTTTTATCCTCCTTGCTTCACACACTAGTGAGTCTGCATCTCTTACTGAGCACTTTGAGCAAAACAGTCTTCTGCCAGGAATCACCTTGAACTTACTTGAAATCTCTTTGGCTGGCCCCAGATCTAAGAGTGAATAGATGAAATGTAGACTGGACATTGCATTTTGTCACTTCTTTAAGATAGCTTCTTTAAAAAAAGAGAAAAAGAATTAAGGCTGCAGGTAGGTCCTTGAGTTATTTTTTTTTCTAAATTCAATGATAAAAATTCTCTCTATTTGAATGCTCTGTCTTTAAATCTAAAATGTGCTGTTCCTGTTGCTCTTGCTTCTTCCAGGTGAGATTACACCACAGTTTCATGCTTCCATTCCCATTCCTGATTCTCTCTGTTAGAGGAGAATCCAAAAGAGAAGAAGTGTGACTTGATCATATCAGTAGCTTTTGTGAAAGATGGCATTAATTCTGGGCAAATTCCTTATTGGAAGAACTTTGGAAGTAAGTTATTAAAGTGCGTTGCTCTTTAAATGTATTTTTCTTAGATCAAAGACTCCCCCAAATTTTGTAATTGAATGGCTCCTCATTTTACTTAATACTGTTAGGACAGATATGCATAATGTTGAAGCATTTTGGAAGGCTGAGACCTGATATTTGATCAAGCAACATTTGAGAAAAATGCAGTAGTTTTAGAAAAATGTGTGCATATACTACATAATTTGAGATATAGTTAATCTTGTCAGGTTAATACATATTTCATTATGTGTTTCAACTAGAAAATTCATATTATTTGAGAGGTAAGATTTTTGTCTGCAGGTACTCATGAGGACTTAAAAATATTTTGTGAGATGAGGTCACAGATTTACAAAAAAAATCCATTTTAGCTTAAATTGGATTTAGGTTAAAATAAGTAGCCAATTAGTAAGGCAGCTAGCTACTTGCGAAACTCTCCAGACATGAAATAAGTGTTATTTCTAAAGTAAATAATCACTCCAGGAACAGTTAAGCCTGTGATCCTGTGAAAACCCCAGGAGAAAATATGAAATAGGGGACAGAGCAATGAATAAGGGATCAGCACTTGTTCTGCCAGGAACTAACTTTATGTATGACCTTGGACAAGTCACTTTACCAGTGTCAGGCTCACCTTTCTCATCTTTAGATAAATGTGATGGAGATAGTTTCTAAAATCCCATTGAGTTGCACATGCTGTGATTTGATGTGTATGTAGAAGTAAGCATTTACTTTCAGTAAGGATGTTTATTTTCTACTTTTTTTTAGAAACAAAATGCAAGGATAACAACCTCTGACAAAATGCAAGATAACGTTAAGTAGTTGAATTTAAATAGTACTAGTCTAAGAATCAAAACTTGTGCATGTGTTAACGCTTATCTCATCAGCATTTGAAATATATTTGTATGTCTACCAATTTATACTGATAGGAAAAGATGATAGCTACCCAAATTACATTGGCTTTATTGACATGTAATAGCGATATTAGAATATAAAGCCTTCCTGATTCTAGAGAAGTGATTTACATTTTTCTAATCTTACTGTAGCTCTAAAAGGTATATGTAATGGGTTGAATTGTGTCCCTCCCCAAATTCAGAACTTGAGGCCGTCATCCTCAGTACCTCAGAATGTGACTGTATTTGGAGATAGGGACTTTAAAGAGGCAATTAAGGAAAAATTAGGTCATATAGGTGAGATCTAATCTAATATGACTGCTGTCCTTATAAGAAGAGGAGATTAGAACACAGACAACATAGACCAAGGGATGACCATGTGAGGACAAAGTGAGAAGGTGGCCCTCTGCAAGCCAAGGAGAGAGGTCTCAGAAGAAAGCAAATCTGCTCACACCTCGATCATGGGCTTCTAGTCTTCAGCATGTGAGAAAATAGATTTTGTTGTTTAAGACATCTTTTAGTCTGTGACATTTTGATATGGCAGCCCTAGCAAACTAATTCAGTAAGAATTATTATTCTCATTTTTTTGTTGAGGAAACATGACTCAGAGAGATTAGGTAACAGATCAAAGATCACATTGTTGATAACTGGCAGAACTGGGATTCAAACTTAAGTTTTTCTTCCCATACACTTTCCATTTCACTACAGTTTCCTTTTTTTAAAGATTTTTTAAAATTAGTTTCAAGTATACAGTACATTGGTTAGGCATTTATATAGTTTATGAAATGATCCCCCTGATTACTCTATCTTCTCTCTGGTTCTACACATAGCCATCACATTACTGCTGACTGCATTCCCTATGCCGTGCTCCCCATCCCTGTGACCATCTATCAACTACTGATTTCTACTTCTTTAACCCTTCACCACTTTATCTCTACCTCCTTACTTCCCTCCCCTCTAGCCCATAGTTTCCTTATTAAGCATAAAACATGACCTTCCCCTTCCATGGACCATATAGATATCACATGTGGTAGTCTATGTAGGAGTAATTGCATACTTACAATTTACAAAGATAATCCAAGCATTGCACTTTTATGAAGAAACATAACCTATTCAGGATTCTGCATTCCTCATCAGACTGCTTAGAAAGTTACTTAAACTTTCTGTGCCCTCCTTCCCCCCCATATAATGAGTGAAATAAAAATATAAGTTTGTTGAAAGGATTAAATAAGATGCTGCATATACAGCATTTAGCATAAGCCTTGGTGTATTTTCAGGACCCAACATATATTAGCTGTTCATAATGCTGTTATTATTATTATTATATTATCTCATTGGATCCCACAACTACTCTAAATGAAAAATGGCTTGGGAGACTTCTAAAATTTTTGTGACCAACCCTTTCATGTTAGAGAGAAAGAAATTAAGGCCCTGAAATAATACCAGATCATTTTAGAGTGTAAAATTCTGATTTATTATATTTCACTTTTATTTTTTAAACTAAATTAGATAATTATAACTTAGTTTATATTGCATTTGTTCATAATAGCGTATGACTTAATTTTTTATATAGTTATACTGTTCTCAGTATAAAAATAACATGTTAGTTTGTTGTGATCTTTTATGAGTCAGAGTATTTTTATTATACCTGAAAGTATAATTTTATCCCTTTAAACATTTGAGTCTTAAAATTTCTGGGGTTTAAAAAGGTTTAAGGCATTTTGCAATTATCCTTTCCTGTCCCCCAAAAACAAATTTCCAATTGTAACAAAATGCATTTTGACAAAAATAATATATAAAATATTGCTATATAGGAAACTTTTTTAGAAATATGTTGTTTGATGGCCTCAGTATTTGATAAATGTTTTTAGTAACATGGGTTGAATTAAGCAAAAAGGAAATTTCTCTTCAGCACTTTTGTAAACAGGAATTTCAATAAATTGAATAAATAGCAACAATTTGATTATTTGTTATTTTTATTGAATTGATTAAGCATTTAACCATATCATACTCAGCTTTAAAAAAAATCTTTAATAACTCATCTAAGTATGATTGATTAGTCATCATTTCCTGAAGTAGTTCTTTACTCAGTCCTAGGGTGTAATTCAGGAAGCAGTGAGGAATTAGGTCAGAGAAGAAAGTTTAGTCCAGACAATGGAGAAGATGAAAATGAGGGTAAGAATTTTATTCTGTAGACAGTAAGGAATATTTGAAGACTTCTTAGTAGGAAAGTGACTTCCTGTGAACTCTGACAGATTAATTTGGCAGAGATATCTACACTCTATTAGAGCAGAAACTGAAGTTAGGATATCATTGTTACCGAAGTAAGAGGCGATGAGCATCTGAACAATGATGTCAGCAATAGGAAAAGGGAGAAGAGCAGAAAGATGAGAAACATCACTTAGGTTGATTAAATATGCATCAAAAATATGGGAGAGGAAGAGTAAAAGTTTACTTGGTTAGGTTAAAAAATGATGTATAACCTAGAAAAGTAAGAATATTTAAGAAGCATTTAAATCATGAGAGTTTTTTTTTTTTTTTTTAAATTTTAACTATTAAATGAGTTTGCATCAACAGGTTCAGATGAACTATTTTCCAAGATAATAGTACTAGTCATGAACTTTCAAGGAAATACCAGGACAATTACCCCCTTATCTTAGAATAATACCTTAGCTTTACAGGTGGGGTGCTGGAAAAGGGCAATAGGGTAACCAGTATTCTTGGTCTGTCAACACCTGGTGTTTTTCTGCCCTATGAATGGAGAGTAGGTGAAGAAAGATAGCTCCAAGCCCCTCGGGTGTGCTTGCCTGGAGTAGAGCTTTTGCAACAGAGAGCTGGGTGTGTGTCATAAATGTTGGTGGCCTGCCCCTTCCAGGAAGGAGCCTTTGCCCTAGTGTAGGCACTGGAGACAGAGGGGAGTTCTGTGTTCTTGGGCATACCTGTAGGGGTAGAATTTCTATTATGTTGAGATAGAGCAAGGAGGAAGTGGATTCTGGATTAAATATCATTGACTCTTGCTATTCTTACTGAGGTTTAGTAGATTTTCTTGAATAGTATCTTCATTTGCTATATGCCCTTAGGACGATTTACAGAGATTTTAGTTGCATGCGAATTTTAATGCTTTTCACCATTTATGATTGTTTCACTGGGGAGAGAGTCTAGAGCTTCTCATACTGTTATTCCAGAAGTTGTGACTTTAGTTGTCATGCATAAATTGAGATATTGGCAAGTGCAATGTGCTTAGAAGAAGACAAGGGATTGTGAATGGGTCTGAAAACCAGGCCATATGAGTAATATTTAGGAAAACCTAAAGATAAAAGAGATACCAGAAAGCCATGTTGTCACTGTGTGAGCTCCACTGAACAGAACTAAAATTAATACACAAAATTACTGAGAGGCAGATTTCACTAAATCTTTGAAACACATTTAGTTGAGTGAAAAATAAATGGCAACTAAATGTGTGGGACTGAGCTCCCTTTTACTGGAGATGTGTGAACAAAGCTCAGAGAACATATTTTAAGAGAATGCTAGACTAGATGTCCGCAATGATAGATTGTCAGGCAAGATGAACATAGAAATGTTTATATTACACAGAAGCCAGTTTGGAGACTACAGTATTAATCAAGATGAGATATGATGCTGACCTGCAGGGGATAGTAGCAGATAGAATGGAGAGATGTGGATTGGTACCTTCCATAATGGCAAATGCCGCAGGAAAAGATACAAGGATGTATCTTATTTTGGAAGCAATTCTTTCCATCCTGCTGTAATTAGGGATTAATTAGAGCCTGTTGTAGACATAGTTCACCTGGCTTTAAGTTAGGACTTTCATTCCTTTTCATTTGTAGCCTTACGTGCCATAGCTGCGATTTAAGGGAATGTTTAGGTACCCATATATCTTTCATCTTCTCATCTTTGGTTATATGTAGGATTGTTTCATTGGAGGTCAACTTCATGTAGTATCATGACATATGGAAATGTGAGCCTTGGAATCTAACATATTGAGCAACGAAGAGAAAAATAAATGATAAAGTGTTTGCTCATGAAAAATTTCTTAAATTATTGGATTATTTAGCTCCAGGTAAAATAGCAGAAATGTAATGGGGTCATAATAAGAAGAAGATCAGATGCACAGGAGTTCTTCAATAAGGAATACACATATTGTTAGATGGTCTGGCTAATAAAAGAATCTGTTGGTACCTGAAATAGCTAAGAGACCAGTTAAATTTGAGTCAAGAACTTGGAATAAGAATATTGATTCAAATCAAGAAAGGAGAATTTAACATTGGGGTAATTAGAATAAGCAGACTGGCCAGAGGTGCCACCTGGCTAGTAGGAAAAAGGATTCAGGCAGGATTCTTGCCAGGATAGACATGATGAAAGCAGGTTAAGAAAGAACTGACATTAGTGTAGACAGGGGTGCTATTGGTTATTACTGGATTGTTTGGGAAGGAAAGGAAATAAACCACACCACAGTTGCAGTTGACTTGGAAGTAAATCACATAGTTCCCAGTGGCTCGAAATGCACAATGGAAGGAGTTTTTTGCTCAAATCTAACTTTTAAAGAGAGTTTGCAAAGTGCAACCAAGAAATATCTCTGTTTGGCAGGATATTCCAGCCTTTTAAATTTAAGCTGTTAAGGATTAATATATACTGAGTAAGAAAAAAAAAATATAACTTTGTTTCTAGAACTCTCTGAATTTAATTCATGAGGTAGAAGTACCTCCTTGGTGTTAACAAGGAACTTTTTTTTTTTTTTTTGTGGGCTGTATTGGAGTTGAGCTCTTCAAATACTTGGGGATATTTGCCAGAAGATAATATATGCTTGTAAACACATCATTAGATGAAGTTGGAATACTTGAATTTGAATTTTATCATAGTTGAAAATGCTTTCTAATAGTAGCTATTTCAACCCAGGTAAGATATTTTATAGTTCATATCTGTAATTAGAAGTTTCTTTTCTTTTTATTTACTTATTTTATCATATATTTAAAAGTGAATTAACTTTGTTTTACATGTATTATATGACATTATATAAAAACGCTGAGAATAGGAATATTATTAACATTCTAATCTTAAACTTGTGTATTTACTATGTTTATCTATCTAGATGTCTATTAATCTGCTGGTGACACTAAACTGAAAGAAAAGCAGACCTCAATGAAGAGTTGAAACTACCCCTTGTATACAGCAGCATGTCTTTAATGTTATATAACAATGGAAACAGCAAATCTTTAGAGCTTTTCCTACTTAACAAGTCTTCTATAGTTAAGATGTCTTTTTAAAAGCTAAAACTTTAAACCTGTGATTATCCAGAAAATGGAGATTGTTCTGTTTAAAAGACTAGCGTACATCATTGTGTTCATTACATATTGGCTTTTACTTAAGCACAAACATTTTTAATGGGACTTTGGTATTTTGTAATTTTTATTTTAAAATTGAAGTACGTAAAAATGATTCCTTGATCTATATTAAATTTTAAATTATTCAGAACAAGAATTTTCTCCTAATAATAATAGTTTTTGTTTTTAGTAATTTGCCCATATCTGTTTTTATTACAAGCCCTTTAACTTCATTAATAATACACTTCTTTTTTCTTAACATAATAATAGGCAGAAATTAATTAGAAGTGTCATATTATTTTCCCTAATAAACTTTGGTCGAAACTTTGTTATGCCAATTTGAAATGTTTTGAGAACAGCATATTTAGTTAGTGAAATTTCATTATTATATCTGAGTATCTTTTAAAGAAAGTTTGTATTTTATTAACACATTAAGTGCTTTGTGAATTATTTTTCATGCTATATAGATTTTAAATATGCATCTTATGTTTATTTCTAATTCATATAAAATTATTTTGAATTATGTAGAACTATTTTAATGTACATGAAATATAAGTTTGTTTTTCATTGTAAAACATGGAACATAAATCTTTAAAATCATTTAAACATTTAGTAAAATGCAGTCGATTTGAATATCTACATTTAAGAGTTAATTTTTTCCCCCAAAGGCCAGCAGTATGTGAAATAATTTGCCCTTATCTTGTCAATCAGAGGTATTCTTTATTTAACTGTAGACACTATGGAGAAGATTATTCATGACCCAGGGACCACACTGCAGGCCTATTTACTTTCTCAGTTTGTTTACACTCAAATTTATACAGAGTTTTGAATGCCTCATTAATCTTTAAGAATCTATCCAGCAGTGTTTTAAAATCATGATCTGTCATGCGCAATAAACCTAAATATTTTAAGCATCCTACAATTACATTTTGTAGAGAGTAATGTTATGGTAAAGAAGAGATGTAAATAGAGAATAAAAGGTTTTTCCAGTTATTTTCTTTGATTGAATAGGGTTTTAATGTTTACAATTGCTATAAAAGCATTATTATGTTCTTGAAATAGGGATTGAGGAGAAAGAGCATATGAGGAAGGTAAGACTAAGCAATGGGCCTGAAGAGTTAGGGACAGCTGGTAGATTAGGATTTCTCAAAAGTTTCATTATATTTGATAGTTACAGTTTTCCCTGCTGTTCCCAACACCCTTTATCTCACTGTTTTACCTTTGAGATCACTTTTTTTTTCCTGGAAGCTCTTTGACTTTTAAGATATTTTAAGAGGCGTGCAAATCCATAGCATCTTGTTTTTATCCCTGCCATACAATGTACATCCTGCTTAGAATACTGTATTCTGATTAGCTATTTATTAAAGGTGATCTCTTTTAGGGCAAGAATTATATCCTGCTAACTATTCGTCTATAGCACTAGGCACCGTAATTAATGCATTCTTGGGATGTACTGTTGGTCGAATGGATGAACAATTAAAATTTACCCTGGGTGAAGGGAATGAGTTGTATGCATTGGAATAAGTTAGACATAAAATATGTAATTAAAAAGGTAATTAATTCAAGGTCAGAATTGTTAGGATAGAATTCCTTCCTTTTTTTCTGTGCTTACATTTTAGAGCCATTGAAAGGGTATTTAGCTAGGAAATAGGATTTCTGAATTCTGATCCCAGTTTTGTAAGTAGTTACCTTTGTGATTTTGGAAAAGTTTCTTAACTACTTTAAACATTCATTTCTGCATCTATGAAGAGAAGAAACCTAACTCCATGATTTATATTATAAGGACTTTTGAGTAACAAAACTATATATTGATGTGAAAAGTTCCTTGACATCAGCCATAGGGCTGAGAAATTAGCTGGAAAAGTGGGGCTCCTATTGGATATAGGATGAAAATTGCTTTGTTTTGCCATGTTTCAGTAACCTCAGAATAAGAAAAAAATTTGAGAGCTCTTCTGATGCTATATACAAAATAAATGAAAAATGTCCATATGCCCTTGTGATTTTCAGAGATCTGGAAATGGAAATTAAAGTGTGTTTGTTCCTGAAGCATAAACTTAACAATATCAGAAAAAGGAAGTTCAAATGTGCATTGCAGAGATGCAGTAGTACAAAATTACAATTTTGCTGTAGGTGATTCTCATGTCTTTAAAAGGAAGTGTATTAGTTAGAGTAAGGCAAGACCGATCCAATAATACAATCACTATAAGTGAATGGCTTAGGTCATTGGAGCAACTTTGCCCTTTCAGATATTTGAGAACCCCAGTTTCTTTTAAGTCATTGCTTTATCCTAGGTCATTGTGGTCATCTATGTGATCAAAACCAGGCTACTGCCATATCTCATTTTCAGATAGTGGGGAAGAAAGATGAGTAGATAGGAGTATATACATGTGCAATAGAAGTGGCATATACTATTTCTTCTCACTTTATTTTATTTTTGGTAAGAATTTAGTCAGATGGTCATGGTTTGAATCAAGCAATACTCCCTTGTGTGTCCAGGAAGAAAGGGAGGATACATTTTAATGGACAAATAAAGTCTCTATCACTGAGCGAATGCATTATATGACTTTTTTTAAATCAAAAGAGATATGATCAACTGCATTCAATATGCACTTTATTAACTGATGAAGCATTATGTTCCATCACATCACAAATATATATTTCTTTGGTATATATCATGGTATAGTATAAACATATGCTTTATGCACATTAAAATCATTTAGTAAAAAATATTTAATAGACTGGAGATGAGTTTACAATATATGGTTAATTTTAAAAAGCAGATTATAAAACTTAAAATGTTTAATTTTTGTAAATAGATCTTGTGTCCATATATATGGAAAATATTGGAATAATGTACATAGTACTTATTGCTTATGTTTTTGCTTAGCCAATTATGTTTTCTAATTTCCCCAATGAATATATATTTATTATATAAATCAGTAAAAATAATAAAATTTATATGCAAAAATTAAATATGAAGATTCTGAAATAGATCCCAGGAAAATTTAAATTCAAGTTCATTCTACTTCAGCTACAGTTTGGCTAGAATTAGTAATTTTGCTGGCCAAAAGCTTCAGAGTGACTTATGATATTGCCAGAATATTTAGGAGAGAGAATGTGGGAAGGAAGGAGTTAAAGCAGCTATCATGTGACTGGTTTCTCCCAGGATTATTATGGAGGAAAGAAAACAAGGCAAATAAATGGTATTTTCTTTTTGTAAACATGATAAAGGGACCTCTGGGCAAATATACCATTATTTTCTAGGAGGTGAATTCTTATCTATACAGTGCTTTGAGTTTGATGTGTCAGTCTTGCATTTTCTTATGAAACCTACAAAGTTCAGATTTATGAAGCATAGCTTCCTGGAGAATCTCACATAAGCTAAATAACTCTTAGGGATATAAAATGTAGATGTTTCATAATTTACCCCCCCCTTTTTGAGAGACAATCCATCTCTCATTTAGAGATCTTACTATTATTTTGGCCAGGAAGTATATATTAATGAAAGAAGGAGGGCCTAGAGAGCCATGTAGGATGTAGTAGATCTCTCCCTGCTTTTTTTGAGTCTCTTGCTTATATTTTTTAAAATATTAATAAAGTTTGATTCTGGGTGTATTAGTTTGCTAGGGCTGCCATAACACAATATCACAGAGTGGATTATGCAAACAGAAATTCATTTTCTCATAATTCTTTAGTACAGAGGAAGTAGCTAGCTTTTGGTCAGAGGCAACATTACACGATAAAATAAGATAAATAGATGGATAGGTGATGGATGGATTGATAGACATATGATAGATAGATAGATAGATAGATGATAGATAGATAGATAGATAGATAGATAGATAGATAGATGGATGATAGATAATCTTCAAACACTTGATTCACATCCAGCAGGAAGAGATGCTCCCAATCCTGGAAGTGTGCAGGAAATGATCCTTGATAGAAAACAGCATAGTCACACCTTTGTTCTTATACACAGTCCAGGGTGCACTTTCAGTGAGTGCATTAGTTGGCTAGGACTGACAACAGAATACTACATACTGGGTGGCTTAAACATCAGAATTTATTTTTTCACAGTTCTGTAAGGTAGAAGTTCAAGATCAAAGTGTTGGCAGCTTTGATTTCTCCTGAGACCTCTCTACTTGGGGTGTGGATGGATACTTCAGTGTGTCCTTGCATGGACTTTTTCTCCCTGTTGTCCTGTCTCTTCCTTTTCTAATTAGAATATTAGTCACAATGGGTTAGGGCTCATCGATATTACTCATTTAACCTTAATTTCCTCTTTATAGGTCCTATCTCCAAATACAGTCACATTCTAAAGTACTAGGGGCTAGGACTTCAACATACGAGTTTTCAGGGGACACAATTGAGTCCATAACACTGGTTAAGATCTCTAACCTACATATATCTGATTTGGAAATTTAATTATTCATGTTTAAAAAAGAAAGTAGTTGTGTGTAGTGATACTCTCTCAGTGATATAAGAGCTATGCTATTATTAGAGCTGTTGGATGTTGTAACCAATTCACCTAAAAAGTCATATCACAAAGCCCATAAAAGCATAAAAATGTAAAGTGAATGTCTGAAATGTCTGAAATGAAACGAGTTCAACTTTGAAATATAACTCTTTATATCTTATTTAAATGATATAGTTGGTTAAACACTTTCATCCTCCATTTATTTTTATGTCTTGATGTTCAATATTTGCTTGTTTCTCCAGCCACGTTAATACAAGGTAACAAGAATTTTGCCATTAGAAAACTTGATTCCTATTATAAGAGGATATCATAGATTTTTAATTAAGTAGGCAGAAGTTTTTCCTTTCTAAACCAAAGTAAAAGGAGATAAAAATAAGGGCTTGATGTTAGTATTTATACTGTTTTTTTAATGTACCAATTTATAAGCTATAGCCATATGTGATATATTCAACAGTTAGGATTTCAGTCAAATATAACCAAAGTAATTAAATCTTTAATCAATTGTTTGCTGCTTCTTTCTTTTCCTTTCAAAGGAAGCAGTTTCTCTAATCTGTGGTCTAATCAGAAGATTTTTTATTCATTTCATTTTACATACATACTGCCTAGAATTCCTTTGCAGAGCAGTGCTGCTGTTGGCTTTGCCATAAGTCACCCTCTGGTGACAATGATCACCACCTGGAATTTTGAGCACCTCTTTATTCACTATGCAAGTACCCTCTCTCCATTGTAGCCAAGACAGAGTGGATATGTTTTCCTTTCCCTTTCTCCTTTATCCCTCACTTCTTATAAGGCTGAAATCCCAGTGTGCACAGGTTTATAGTAGGGACACAACAAAATTTGGCTAATGTCATGGCACAGGGCCAAAGTCAGCTATTTGCCATTAGGTTTTTGGCTTTTGGTAACTGAATAGCTGAGTATCTACTTTAATATCATGCAAATATTATCATGAACAGAGCAAACACAGAAATGCTATCAATGATTTTAGAAGCATATCTTGGTTTATTCATAAATACTAGTTTTGTGTTGTAGTGCAGGATGTGTCACAGAATTATTCAGTGTAGCAAGTGAGAATGGGCTTCTTTTATCCTTCAACTATGAAAAATCTGTACAGTATGCAAAAAATATTGGAAATTCTTTATCATGTGCTTTTATAATAGTTCAGATAATCTGAAAAGCAGTGATTACATGCTTAAATGATTTCTTGGGAAAAAAGCTTTAATATTATACTTTGCCAATACAAATACTGAAGTGTACATAAAAAAGTGGCATACTAATGCTAAAGTAGACTTACTAATAACCAATGATTGCTATAGAGAAGAGTTTACTGGAAAACACTGAACCATACAATCAAACTGCTCTCTTGTACTTAGGTATTTCTTTCATGATGATTGTGTCCTCTCTGTGGGAAAAATTTACTAAAATTAGTAGACATGAAATTAAATCTGTGATGCAGTTGAGAATTCAGAGGCAATTTTGTTACCATGAAAGTCAGTTATATACTACATTGCAACATTTATAAATCAGTGATTTAAGGACATTTTCTTTAAGTGATTGTGTTATACATTATGAATGCAAACAAAAATCAGAAATAAAAATTAGAATAACAATAAGTCCATTTTTGTAAATACTCAGATTCTTCCTCAAGTTGTATACAAAGTTTCAGTTTGTAGGATTGCTTCAGTGAAATTTCAGTGTCAGTATCAACCAAATATTCAAATCTCAAGCAGAGTAACCTTTAGTTGGGTATTATTAGCTATAACAGAAAACTTAAGAATTTTTGGCACTATCACTTTTGACTATAACCTGCTGAGGTTTAGCCAACAAAATACATCTTATTCCTTCACTGATCTCAATTAAAAGCGAGCCTCTATTCTATATTACAGATATTCAATGTAATATCTGAAGGAAGAATTAGCAAGTGATAGTGTTGAGAATTATTTTTCCTGTAAAGCCAAAATGTAACCAAAAAAAAATCTTGACACTATCCTTTTTAAAATTTTAGTTACAATTCTACAATTTTGAGATGCATTTTTAACTTTATTTCTATATCTCAAATATTCATCTGATGGTGGTATATTCAGCCAGTATATCCAAAGTCTTGGCTTTGGATAAATTGCAATTTTAACACCCAGCTATTTATCATGTATCCAAAAGGTTTATTTGTTCAGTTTTTAATATATACATTTCTTTACCAAAGGCTCAGGGTAATTTATGAAGGAAATTACAGTATATGAAGTTAAAGGTTAAAATTCCAGCAAACTTGGTCTTTCTTTGGGCTTCAGGAAGAGAGTCCACAGTGAGCATCTCCCCTCACTTATAATCTGAGTTTCTTGGCTTCAGGTTGACATGGGTTTTATAAGAAGCCTGTTTATCAAGCCCCTCAGTCTAAAACTCAGATCTTTTCCCACAGTGAGAGCTTGCTTTCTGTTTTTTTCCACCGTTCCCCTGTGCCAGCCTCCACTCTGGGGTGGATGGTACCATTTCAAGATACACTGAACACTAATGATTATTAGCTCTTAGTTTCACAAGTACCTTGGGAGGTTTGGTAAGCGTGGATGTGCTGTAGGACCTGGGCCATTCCTGCTGGCCAGAGAAATACTTTCCTTTTAAGTTTCTTTTTTATTATTCCTTCCAGTACAACCTACTGGTCCTTTACTACCACATAATAAATACTGACCTGTTTAATAAGTTTTTCTTTTTCAAGGACAAACATTAGTATTTTAAGAGTCTGTGTGCTTTTAGTTCATATTTAGAAATATTTCCTGCGTTAACAATGTCTCTGCCCTGCCCTTGGAATATATAGTTCCTCAGTGTTGCTTTTAATTTCTTTTCTACTACTTCCATGGCCCACAGGAATCATAAAAAATGTACATTAGCTTTTAATGTCCACTTTTATTGAGACCTGGGGACAGACTCTCTTTCCTATTCCACCCTTTGGAGTCAAAGCCTACCTCTGATTTAAGGGAAATGGTAGCTGATGATTGCCAATATGTCCTACAACTGACTCATGAATAAATAATGACCTGAATAGTTACATTATTGTGCCACAAAGCAAATAGACATAGGGACAAAAGTTGGAATTAAAACAATAATAATTCACACTTTCAGTTTCCAGTGCAGATAATTTTATCCTACCCCATCTTCCAGAAGGTAAAGCAGCTGTTCTGAAAAGGTTCTCAGGATGAGCTGAGGCTAAAGAATTCCTTCCCAAAAAGTAGAAAAAATAGGATTCTGGGGACCAAGACCACCCAGCAAGCTTTAAAGTAAGCATCCAAAATTACCCAATAATGAAACTGAAACCGGGCCTGCTGAGAAGGAGATAGGCTGTACAAAGGCAGGTATCTGTGGGTCCAGTAGGGAGAACAAGCAGCAGGTCCAAGCAGGAAGTTGTTACATGGAAACTCAGAAAGCTGAGTTTTTTGGCCTTCTTGGATATTTTATCATCTGGTGTTACAAAAGTATTGTGACATGCAAAGATAGATAAGTATTTCATTGTGTAATTTTAGTGGATGCTTATTGTTTAAACATGTTTAAATTATCATAATCAACATTCAAGTGATATTTTACCACAACTTACAGTGTACTAAGATTACAGTAGTACTGTCTATTTTCTTCTGATGTTTTATTTAGTTGTTTTGGTCATGCATAACATTATGCTATTTTTATCACATATTTTACTTACACATATGTTATGAACCCTGCACTCTAGATTGTTATTATTTTTGTTTAAACAGTCAATTAACTTTTCAATATATTTAAATAAAATAAAATTCATATTTTTATCCATGTTATTAAACAATCGCCATGTTTCTCTTCATTCCTTTGAGTATCTCCATATTCATCTGCAAACATATTCTTTCTTTCTGATGGATTCCTTTAACATTTCTTGTGCTCACCCTTTGGTGATTATTTTTTTTCCATGTGTTATACATATGAAAATGTCTTTACTCACATTCTTTTTAAAGATATTTTCACTGAATAGAGATATCTAGATTGATAGCTGTATTCCTTCAATATTTTAAGGGTCTTCTGTCTTTCACTAGATTTTTTTTTTTTAAACAAGAAATCTGCTTTTATTTATATCTTTATTTTACCATAAGTAACATAACTTTAATTTTCTGGCTGTTTTTAAGGTTTTCTTTTTATTATTTTGAGGAATTCAACTATGACTTGGTGTCATTTTTAATGATTCTTTTGCGTTAATATTGTTTCATTTATTGAATGTGTTGATTTATATAATTCTCCTCAAATTTGAAACATTTTCAGATATTATTTCAAGTATTTTTTCCCACTTTTGTCTCCTTCAAGGATTTCAGTTGCTATATCTATTCAGTGCTTGAAGTTATTCTACAGCTCGCTGATGCTCTTTCTTTTTTAAAAATCTGTGTTTTATTTTGCACAATTTCTATTTCTATACCTTCAAATTCCCTACTCTTTTAAAATGTAATATGTCATCACCCATTCAGTGTATTTTTCATTTCAGACATTGTTTTCAATTCTAGACATTTGATTTGGGTCTTTTTTCTATCTTCCACATCTCTCATTAAATTATGAACATATGACAATAACTGTTTATAAAATCCTCATCTGCAAATCTAAATAATATCTTTGTCAGTCCTTATCCAGTTGCAGTTGATTGACTTTTTCCTTGATAATTATGGGTTATGTTTTCTTGTTTCTTGTCCATGTATGGTAATTTTTTTATTGACATCGACCATAATGAATTTTACCCCTTTAGATGCCAGGTATTTTTGTTTTTCTATAAATATCCTTGAACATTGTTATAGGATGAAGATAAGTTATTTGGAAAATAGTCTGATCTTTTGAGGCTTACTTTTAAAGTTTGTCACAGACCAGGACAGTGTTTATTATAGGGCTAACTATTCTCCACTACTAAGGCAAGAGCCTTCTTCTTACTCTGACCCAATTCTCCCTGAATTATGAAATATACTAATCTAGGTAGTGAAATAAGCACTAGACCTGGCTATGCTTTGCTACAGTGTACCATCCCTTCTCATTCTTTGGGTAGCTTTTTTTAAATCTCTGCTAGTTTTCTCACACATATGCTCTATTCAGTACTCAGTTGCATTCTCAGGGGAAAAACTGCATATCTTCAACATTTTCCTTGTTTCCAACTCTTTCCTCTCTGGTACCTTGATTTTAGAACTCTTTCTTGCTTACCCTGCAGGCTCAGCAATATCGCCTCAACCTGAGTCTACCTGCTTCTGCCTAAGTTCCCTCCCTCCTGCCTGCTATGGTTTTGAAACCCTCTCAAGACAGTTTACTAGAGTAAGACTAAGCATTAACTCATTTGTTTCTTGTCTTTCAGGCACTAATATATATGTGTGTGTGTGTGTGTGTGTGTGTGTGTGTGTGTGTGTGTGTGTATATATTTGCCATATACATATAAACATAGATATAAACCTATATATTTGCCTTATACTGAGAATTCAGAAAATGATATTTTATATATTTTGTCTGGTTATTTGGTGGTTTTTGGTAGGAGGGTAAAGTTAGTCTCTGTTACTCCATCTTGGCTAGAAGCAAATGTCTCTGTACTTATTACATGGATTATAGCTGCAGTCTTATAATTGTACAACCAGCCAGAACCTTCAAGAATATATTCTTTAAGTTAAAAAGTATGTATGTTTGAAAACCACTTGCTCAAAAACGAATCTGTTGCCAAATATCTTACTATTAAGATTGGTATGATCTGAAAATTATTGAAATTAAAATGAGTCTGTATCTAGAAAGGTTAAGAAATTAAGGCAAACAGGGAGTTGTCTTACAAAGAAAGTTTTTATTTAGGGTGACTTAATTCAATTGGATTTTTTTTCCTGGTGTCTAATTTAGATTCTTTTGTGGAATGAGTAGCATTTTGAAAAAGAAAGAAGAGATGTAACTTTGAAGCTTGTGACATTGTGAGATAAGTCAAGTTTAGCAGACCTTCAGTAAGAAATCTAACAGACATTAGTATGAGGAAATTGGATTCTTGAGAAGTAACATAGGGTATTAGAAAAATTAAGAGTAACAGTATGGAAAGCATCAACATCAAATCTCTTAAAATTTAAAATTCTGCTGAGTATCACTTTCTTCTGTTATACTTTCTGAGTAGAGGAACAAAGGGCTGCAGTACTAGAGCTGAGTACAAGCCTAGCCGTGTAGAGCAACTGCATAGTCTGTATGTTTTCCAGTGTATTGCTTCTCCAGCTTTTATGCCTATGAAAAATTTAGGACTATTTCGTGGACAAGAAGAAAAAAGTCTACATCCAAATTTGAAAACTTCTTGTAGAAAATAGTCC
Organism: Eidolon dupreanum; assembly: GCA_028627145.1. NCBI lineage: Eukaryota > Metazoa > Chordata > Mammalia > Chiroptera > Pteropodidae > Eidolon > Eidolon dupreanum. Next base: position 28,549,609 of record CM053506.1, read on the forward strand.
TAATTATGACCTAATTTTTACCTAATTATTATAGCAGCTCAATGGTGTACTAACTCAAAACAAGATCTAGCTAATTGATATGTACTTAATTTGTCTTATTTCCCCTTAAAATGTGCTTCATCTTGAAGGGTGTTTGCTAATTTCTGTTCTGGAAGAGCTACATTTAATACCCATCTTTGCAGATGACACACTTGATCTCCACTACTCAAATTGATGACCATTAGATCTGGTTTCGAAGAATAATGCAGAATGAACATACATTTCGTGATTATTTCTAGTATTATATTTTTCATTGTTTGTGAAGCTGATTGCCATTTATGAAAGATTCGAGAAGTCAGAGGAAATCACACTATGTAACTAGGAGAATTATCGGGGTGTTTTATTAACCAGGATCAAATCAATACCTTAATAATGGAGGAACCAACACATACCACCTGAGTATGATCTTATATTAAGCCTGAACATCTTTGGGCCTTTGGGCCTTTTTAAAGTTTCTTAAACATTTTTAAATAGAAATAAATTCTGGCTTAAAAACTTTTTAAAAAGCTGCTAGGCTGTGCCTTGAAACTGGGAATCCTCTACTTTGGAGATTAGTGTACTAGTGAATGTCAGAGGACTAGAAATTGAGAAAAATAAATTATATTTCAGATATTTATGTAAGTTATATTGTATTTCTGTGACTCATTCTCTGAAAAATAGGAATAATCCCTATTTTTATATATCTGTTAAGCATGGTAGATTGTTGCATATGATAGAAAATTTTTCTCAACTACAATATGTTATTTTCCACAAATCTGTTATTTTGCCCAATGATCTAGTTTCTAGATTGAGTATATCTAGACTAGTTTACTCTTGACGCAGTGGCTAGTTGGTTTGAGATAAATTATACTTTTCCATTTACCCAAGGCACCTATATAACCTCTCTTAAAGTCTGATAAGTATACTACCTGTTTATAAACTGCTTGAAATTTGAACTACGAATATTGCATCTGTTAAGAATATGATCAGAAAATAAAGCAACATATAAAGAGGAATACTTTAAGAAACCATTTTTAGAGCTCATGCATCTCCATCAACACTGGTGAGTTCATAATGGCTCATTGAAGCAGCAAATACATTTCAGCTCTCCACTGACCTTAACTTCTCCTGAATCACATAAATATTTTCTTCTCACCTCTGAGATCTGTTTCTTCTTCAGTGGATTTTTGATGACACCAAAGTACTCGAGGTATATTTCTGGTTCCTTTCAATGATGAAAATGTTAAGTGTTAATTTGACAACTCAGATTTTGCCTGTGACTTTTATAGAACTATCAAAGTATGTCAGGGAGGAAGGAAAACATGCTGATAAGGTTTAAGTACATCTCTATTTCATAAAGAAGTTTAATGTTAATATAATGGTAGGCAATCAGTATTTTTGTATTCTGCTTAAAAAGGGAAAACATATATAGGTCTTAGATCTTACTGAGTCCTCTGCACATAAAAGTAAGAATATGTCTTAAGCAGTCCAAATAAAATTATCTTGATCTTTTATGAGATTTAAAAGAAATTTTTGAAATATTATGTGGTTTATAGTTTATAAAAACAAGGTCACATGACATCCCTTAGCTGTATTACCCATAGGCTGTAAGCATTTTAAGTTCTAGATAGAAAGTCAGTCCTGGTATAAAAATATATAACAGTTATCATGTACCAAATATTTATTATATGTCAGGTACTATGTGGCTTTACATTTATTTCTCATAATGAACTCAAAGTTAGTTTTAAGTATAGTTCTCATCATACAGATGATAAAATTTGATGCCAAAGGTAATAAATTACATGCCCAGTGTCACACAAATCATTAAGTGACAAAAATTATTTGAAATTGGGAGTCTTCCAACATAAAAACTTATCCCCTTATCTTATACAGACTTACAATTAAAAAAAAGGATTTTTGACATTTGACTTGTTTGAACATAAACATATTAGCTGAGGAAATCTGTCTTGTAAGCAATAAAATAGTTAATATTTCCTTGTATTATTGAAGAGATAGAAATAAAGAGATGTAAATAGGAAATTTCCCAATTACTTTTCAGCCCATTCTGATCAAGTACACTGCTCAGTCTCCATATTTATTTTATATTTCATTAATTTATGTTCTTAATTTTATTCCAATTATTTTGGATTTAACACTGTTATCTCTGGAGATGAACGTTTAAATAATTAGATTTCAGCCTGTTCTCTTTTTTAATATATAGTCATGCCCTGCTTAATGATGAGTATGTTCTGAGAAATTTGTCCTAAGGTGATTTTGTTGTTACGCGAGCATTGTAGAGTCCACTTACACAAATCTAGATGGTATAGCCTACTACACACCTAGACTTTATTGGTATAACTTATTGCTCCTAGGCTATAAGCCTACACAGCATGTTACTTCACAAAAACACAAGATTAAATGAAGCACAAGAGAAAATGATGCAGTCAAGAGATGTAAACACGAGAAGAATGGTTCTGCTGCTGGCATAACACACATAGTCGTTTAGAGAAAACTTTTATTTTTTAATAAGGAAAAGGAGAACACTCTAAAACAATGATAAAAAGTATAGTATAGAAAGTACATGAACCAGAAGCATAGTTGTTTATTATCAAGTATTATGTACTGTACATGACTCTATGTGCTGTACTTTTATGCGACTGGCAGTGCAGCATAACCACAAACATGTGAGTAATGCATTGCACTGTGATGCTGCTATGGCTACAACATCACTAGGTGATAGGAATTTTTTAGGTCCATTATAACCTATGGGGCCACTATCATACGTATGGTCTGCCATTGACTGAAATGTCATTATGCAGAGCGTGACTCTGCATAATATAATGATACTCTTTTTCTACAGGTCTTTAACTGCTTCCTACACAATTTTATATGTAATATTTTGTTAAAATATTTATATATTTAAATTTTAATTTCTCCTTTTACCTTTTACCTATGAGTTTTCGATTAGTCATTTAATTTCCAAACATATATGATGACTAACATGCATACACTGTGATCAGAGAACTTAAAGCATTTTTTTTATCAGTTCTTTAAACCTTTTTGAGACTTGCCTGGAATATGTTAATTTTGAGAATTGTTCAGTGTTTACTTACTTGTTGGTTAGCTCTATTAATTACCAATGAAGGAGTATTAATATATCATACATTAATTATAAATTTGCATTTTAAAAATTTATTTTAGTTTATGTGTTTGAGACTATGTTATTATGTGTATACAAATTTAAGATTGTTAAATCTTCCTTATTGCTTGGTCTCTATAACTTTATTTTTTGTGGTGCTCATTGCTTTAAAGACTACTTTGTGTTCTGTTAGTATGGGTACACTAATTACATCTTCTATGGTTTGGATGGAAGCTTTGTCATACATGGCTATTTTAATCCAATAAGATATTGAACCTATTCAATGTATGTTAGACTTCATCACAAAAAAAAAAAGAAAAGAAAAGATAAAAAAGGATTGATTACCCTTAACATCCTACTATGAAGCATATATTAGTTTTCTGTGACTACTGAAACAAATTAGCACAGACTGGTTTAAAACAGCATAAACTAATTATCTTGTAGCTCTAGAGATCAACTATCTGAAATGAGTGTTACTTGACTAAAATCAAGGTTTTGGCAGAGATACGTTTCTTCTGGAGGCACTAAGAGAAAAGCTATAACCTTGACTTTTCCAGCTTCTAGAGGCTGCCTTTATTCCCTGGCTTATTATCCATCCTCCAAGGTTTTTACCTTTAAAGCCTGCACACATATTATGCCAAATTTTGCTTCCTTCAACACACCCTCTTCTCTCTCTAGTACTCTCTCTTCTGCCTTATTGATCCACTTCTAAGGACCTTTACATTGGCCCATAATGTCCCCATTTGAAGGTTAATTCCATTTGCATTATTAATTAATCTTTTCCATGTAACCTAACATATTAAAGGTTCTAGGGATAAGAATTGGGATATCTTTAGGGGACCATTAATCTGCCATTCCGAGTCTCCTACTAAAAGTTTATGATGATTATCTGGATCCATCATCCTTGTGGGGACATTTCAGTTTCAATTTTTGTTTTCATAATTATTTAAGAAAAGATTAATAGACAATGGTTATTCATACCTTGTACACTCCAAGGAAAGTCCTGTTTTCAAGAGTGGCCCTTGTCCTGGCCCTTGGGAAATAATCTTTGAGCTGTTGAATATTCTGCATGATACAAATGTTTTTATATGCCTGAGTCCTTAGGCTACACCAGATAAGATTTTCCTAACAATGTGATTTATAAGAAGCCTATGTTTGCTCTGGGGGTCTGGGATCTGAGTAACTGAGGTCAGTCATGTAGGCACTACGAGGATTTGTGACTAACCCTAAATAAAAACCCTGTTCTTAAGACTCTGGTGAACTTTCCTGGTTGGTGACACTTTGATCATGTTATCACACATTGTTGCTTAGAGAATTAACAAAGTCTCAATGTGACTCCACTAGAGAGGACACTTGAAGACTTCTCATTCTCCATTTTCCCTTTGCTGATTCTTATATCTTTGTTGTAATAAACCATAACTGTGAGTATAATAGCTTCCAAGTCATGCAATTCATTCTAGTGATTCACTGAGCCTGAGTGTGGTCTTGGGGACCTCTGTGTACACCCATACTGTGAGACTACAGAAAGTTGTGTTTGGTTCTCTTCCTTTTAGCATCAATTTTCCACTTGAAAATGGGGCCAAGAGTTTTTGCTCTCATTCTACTTATACATTAGCAAACTCCTTAAGGTTAAGTTAATACTGTCAGACTCACTTCATTACTTTTTTCCTGAAAATTGGTTCCTTAATTCCAGCTTCATTTGTACCTCGAACTTAATTATTTTTTTCCATTTCAAATTTCGTAAGACTGTTAAAATTTTGCTTAACTCATATGCCTTTTAGCTTATGCTCTTTGGTCATTTACTCAGCTTCTTAGATTTTTTTTTTCTTTTTTTTGGTCTACACTGATTATAAGTTGACAAATGTGGATGAAAGCAATGCAGAATACTGAATTTATGACAAGACATTTATCTTCTTAGATAGTATCCTGTTGCTCTCTGATGACCTTTGTTTATTTGTGGTGAAGAGTCTATCTAATACAAGCTTGTTCTTTAGGCAATAGCACACATCCCTGTATTCCCATTTATTTCTAGCTATAATTTTACTAATTTATTCCTGAGCTCATTCACTTCTTGTACTCTTCCAAAATGTTGCCAGTATCAGCGAAATAAAAGCTAACTAACTGTCCTGTTTTCTGCTCTTTTTTCTAAGGACAGGTTCATTAGTTTCATGATCTGCCTCCCAATTTACTTTTGGGGACAATTTCCCTACTGCATTCTCTAATTGAAGTTGTTTTTTTTAGCCTTTTATCTAGTTCTTTATACAATGCTACATATTTTAGGTTTTATTCATAATAGCAAACCACTCGATACCAATTTCTGGCTTAACACAGTGAACAATTATTTCTCACACGTGGTTTCATTTGGAGTGTAGCTCTGCTAAACATAGTTATTCAGGAAACTGGGGTGATGACAATGTTGGAGAGGAAGAAATTTTTCTCTCCTTTTTTAAGTTTTCTTTTTTGGCAGTTCTAACAATTAAATCAACCTGAGACAGATTAATAAGAGAAAATAACCAAATTTAATTATATACATATGTAAGGGAACTCCACATAAATGAGAGAATCAGAGACCCCACATACATGAGCAGTTCAGAAACAGAAAGGTGAAGTGAGGTATATATGACATCCTGAGGTAAAAAATGAGGTAAGAGGCCTAAGATTTCAGAGGGGAGGGGAGTCATTCACAAGATTAAAAAACAGATATTCATCAATTAAATGTTTGTCCTTCTATATAAATAAGTTATAAAAAGTTATTTCTGGTAATAACTCTTATAGTGGGCAAGACCCCTAATTTAAATTCCTTAAGGGAGAAGTTAACATCTCTCTTGAGCCCCCAGGGTCTCAGTTGTCTTCATCTCAAAATAATCTACAGGCCAAAGTGGCACATTTTGGAGAGGCCTTTTCTGAACCCCTTCTACAGCTACTTGATCTTTTAGTTTTTCTATGTGAAATATGAAGTCTCTTTCTTTTTTTTTTTTAGCATTGGCTAGCACTTTTCATCATAGCACTTTGGTTATAATTAGTCACATAGTGATGTGTGACTGTAAAGGGGCTGGAGTGCATAATCTTCTATGTTCCCGGAATGAAAAGAACCTGGATATTGGTCATCACTAGTAAAGTCTACCCAATGAACTAAGATTTATTGAGTTTTCTTACTTGTGCCAAGCTCAGTGATAGGAGACTTATGTACATTATTTCTTTTCATTCTTATAACAACTATATAGCATAGTTATTAATTATGTCATTGAGGCTTTCCTGTAGGTCACATAGCTAGTTAGTATGGCAGCCAGAGTTTGAATGTAGATTCTGACTCACTTTATATATGTTTATTTCCCTCTTATGCATAAAACATTTATGTAGTATTTATTGAATGAATAAATATGTGTTATGGTTTGTGGTGCAGTCTCATATAGTTCAGAATTTATTTTATTGGTGAAAAAAGTACCTAGGAAATATGTCATCTGTCATCTCTTTTTTTCTAAAGAACTAGCTCAGAAGAGCTGCACTCTATAATGCACCTCTCCCTCTCTCTTTCTCTTTCTCTCTCCATCCAACTATCTCTTCATCTATCATCATCATCATTTATCTTCTCAGGGCTATGACTTTAGAAAGAGGAATTTGCTTCCTATAAAGTATATATATTAGTTTGAGTTTGTAGATTGGAAAAATAGGTGCTGTGAAGTACTACTCATTCTGCGTGATAAAAATAAAGGAAGCGTTTTGTGTGCTTTATTGGTATACTATATATGGGACTTCCATATCATTCGTATGGTATCGTAATAGTAAACTGTGATTGGTACAATACGTGTTTTAATAGTAAAGTCACACATTTATTTTGGTTAAATAGGTCTTGTTAGAGGATACATTTTGTCTTATTTAGTTGAATATTTTGCGTGAGGCAAGTTTGTGACTTATAAAATGTTTCAAGAAATCTGTCCCTCATTTTCACTGAATTTGAACATAAATCTTGCATATGGGAGAAATGTGATCTGACACATGAAACCAAGGTGATACTAGCGGCTGTGCCCCCTAAACATTTATAATTTATCTCAGACCAGTTGTGCTTTATAGCAAAGCCTAAAATATGAAATTATGAATTCAGATGGATTGCATTTTCTTTATATTTGGGAAGAGGGCAGAGTGACTATTATGTTACAGACAGTGTGCGGGGTGCTGCAGTGCAATTTTTCAAAGACTATTTAGAGGAAATTGGTAAGTTTACATGACCTGAATTTAAAAATGAGTATCTTGACTCACAGTTTTTATTCCATATGAGCAAACTCCACATGTCAGCACCTCCTAGACTTCAAAAATTAACAAGAAAATGCTTCTAAAAGATGAGAAAATTAAGTTTAAAGAAAGGTAAAGCAAGTTAATCTTACATCAAAATTAGTCTCATGTCAAAAAAGTCCTTGGTGATTAAAGTGGAATAACACTGCTACAGTGACTCCTCTAGGCTAGTAATATATAAAGGGGTTCATAATTTTGGAATTAACCTGTTGTGAAGAGAGTATTGATTATAAGGTGTTTTTTATAACCATTTATTTCAGAAGAAAAATATTTGTAACTTGGCATGTTTTCCTTCTGAGATGAATGTGTTTTTCTGCTAATTTTGAACCTCTTCTGGTTCCTTTTAGTCATTCAGACATGTCACAGAAGAGAATGGTTGTCAATAAAAGAGCAATTAGTCTTTTAAACTGAAAACGCATAATAGCTCCTTTGCTGCCACTAGCTATTGATTGCAGCCTGAAGCATTTGCCCTTTGTTTTCAAAAGTCTTAAGGCCATTGCTGTGTGTTGTTAACAAGGCTAAATTTCACTTTTATTTTATTTATTTTATTTTTTTTGCATAACTCACTACCATTTACTCCTGAAAGCCGATTATTTTTCTTCTTGATGTTGCCCTTTCTAGTTGTTTAGGAATTATACAATATAGAGAAACTTGAATTTTCATTATGCATTGTTATTGTAGTTGGTATTTTTTTTTCCAAAATTAGTTTTAAATTATTAAGTGGGACTTAATAAGGGCCATTTTGATGTTAGTATATATTTTCAGAAAAGACATGAGATTTTGTGATCTGCAAATGAGTCAGGCATAAAAAATTAGGCAATACTGTGGTAATAAACAACCCAAGATCTTAGAGGCTTAAAATAACAAAGGTTTATTTTTTCCCCACATAGTATATTCATCAGGGCTACCTGGGAACTCTGCTTTATGTCTTCCTCACTCCAGGACCCAGGATGATGTCATAATCATCTGAAACATTTTAAGTTGTATTAGAGCAAAAGGAAATATCTACTGGTTCTTAAAGCTTTTCTTTTGGTAGTGATACAGGACTCATTGTCATTGGCCAAAGAGAGTTGCATGCCCATGCCAGAATTCAAGTAAACAAAAGAAAATTCAATCTTGCCATGTGCCCAGAAGAACCAAAGTATTTGCAGATAATACTAACAACCACTTCAGAAATCATGTACACATTTTGGTATACAGATATTAAGAAAATGTCTTTTTTTTTGAGGAATTTGTGATTTGATGCATTCTTTTTTAGTTTATTCACATCCTCTGATTTTATAGAAGAATTATTTATAATTTATTTAATAATGACTATAATACACAGACTATAATAAGACCCCCTCCTTTTTCTTTTTCTTTTTTTTTTTGACAAGGCAGCATCTGTTAAAAATGTCCTGACAGCTAGATCTGTCCAATCTGTATGCCATTATCTTGTTATAATTACTCCATTTGGTTAATCAAGTTTTGACAACAACACCAATTCTTTGAAGTAATTTTTTAACTTGGAACTTTAGTGATCACAAAGTATTAATTAAGAATCATCAAGAATCATTGAATAGAGTCTGTAATGAGAACCAGTTAATTTGATATAGGCCTCAAACTATAGGAAATATATAGACTAGACCTTAAAACTTCAAATCTTAAAAATCCCAAATTTCAAATTCACAAATCTCTTTTAATTGCAAACATTTCAGGGCTTTTTTTTAAGCTCTTTTCTGGGTATTATGGCATTGTCTATTTTCTCTGTAATGGATGCTGTTTTCCTATTGAAAAAACGTTTTTAATCTAGTTTAGTGGTTCTCAAATAGGGTCAAACGTTAGGATTTCCCAAAGAATTTACTACACCTTTTGTCCTGAGCTAGTAGCTCAGGAAATTCCAAATGAATAGGTTTTATATAGAGCCTGGAATGTATTATCCAGGAGATGCTGATGCAATATCTTCAACTAAAGATGTCAGATATTCTTGGAGATGTATACTACCTAATCGTTGAATAGCTTCTGCTATAAATGAAGAAATTAAAGCTCAGAAAGTTAGTAAACATAGAAATAGGAATTTTAGAGTGAAACAGAAGTCACCTCAAGTTTGTTATTACTAATAGTGTGATCTTGGACAAATTAGAATATTATTTTCACAGGTACTTGAAATAAGTAAATGATATATGATATGCACATAACATTTCTCGATACATAGTAAGCTTTTAAACAATTTTGGTTTATATTATAATTGTTCTTATGGGTTATTCATGTTGCCTTTTCAGTTATTATCTGATTTTAAATGAACTCTGCAAATTTTGAAAATAAGTTCAATAAGTAGTAGAAAAAAATGGCCAGAAACATGTATGTATATTTATATGTATATATAAATATGTACATCCCAGATAAGATGAAGAATCTTCTGACTCCTGGGTTGATGCTAATTAAAATCAACTTCTTTGAAAGTAATTTTCTAGGTCATTTTGGCATCATATTTCAAAATCTTTTATGAATCCTAGAGAAGAATCTTCTAATATTGCTTCTTTAAAAATGATTTTCACTTAATATTTATAATGATATATTTTTGATATAAGTATAATTTATGTATTCTCTCATGGAGATTTCTTCTAAGTGGATGAGATAGTTGTAGGAGTTTTAATGATGTTTTATCAAATGTAAAAATTTATATGATTTTAAAAATATTTCGATGGGAAGAAGAAAATATATTTTTCTGTCTTTATAAATGACCTAGGGATTCTTTAGATAAGTTTATTTAGATATATTTTTTTAAACCTCAAGAAATAGAGGCTTTGGACGTTTAAGTGGCTTGCCTAAACAAGGTAAGGTGGAGAGAATGGAAGGAGATGGGAGTGTAATGTCCACATCACTGAGATCAGGCATCTCCCATGCTACTAACAGATTAACTACATTTCTAAAGTTTGTTTTATCAACAGAATCTTGATATATACAAATAGATGAAATCTTAGAGATTATGTTTTCAACGAGTCTGGAAATATTACTTACTGTATAGTATAATAAAAAGTATATATACACTCAAAATTAAAAAATGCTGTTATAATATAAAAGAGAACAATGTCATAACATTCAATAATTTAATTTTTATAAGTACAAAAGCTTGAAGAAAGAATATTAATTGAAAAATGATTATAATTTTCTAAGATTTTGAAAAAAGACTTTAGTTTCTTGAAAGATGCTGGCTCCCCTTCAGTCTGTCACTTCAAAATATACAGTTCTCTTTTACCTATGTGCAGAAGTAGCAGTAGCTATGACACTAAGCAACCATAATGAGAGCCATAAACTCAACAGAAAAGGTATTAGAGATGAGCAGAAAGAGAAAGCTGGGGTACAGTAGTGAGCGGTAGGCAAGCAGAGAGAGATGGGAGATTGATTTCATGAAGAAATGAATAAAAGTTAGGAAATAGGGAACAAGCATTCAAAAAGATATGTATATATATGAGAAGTATTGCCAGATAGATCCAGGAAAGATCAAAAGGGAGAAAGGAAGAATGTCAGGCCAGATTAATTCCTGCTCAAACTGACTACCAGGTAACAACATTCTGGGCACTGCAGAAGTTGCAGTAGGAAAAGGATGTGGAAGGTCTCCAGTTCCTTGTGTACCTGGCTTTTCCTGAATCAGGAGTCCATAACTCAATGATTTGTACAGAGGTTAAATGGCTCTGGTCTATCTCTTAGAATATAAATGGTTTATTTCTTACATTATGCTTGAAATGACTACATACTGTTCTCATTTTGGAACAGACCTAAAATACTTGTAGTGATAAAGAAATAGTTCTACTGCTGAAATCAGTGCAAAAATCATAAATCTGACTTTCCCAAGGCCACAGAACCTTTAGTTGTAGAACTGGTAATGCAACCGAGGTGTCCTGTCACAATATCCAGCGCATTCATTTTATCCTACTCTGTAATAATGCTTGTTTTCAAAATCATTTTCTTTCACAAGTGGGAAACAGCACAGAATACCAAAATGAGTACTGAATTTGGGAAATGCTTTGAAATATGAGAAATTTATTTTGTGAGAGAGACAATTGATTTTATTATCTATGGAGTGAGTACATAATACTCTTACATACTAGTCTTGATATATTAAGGAGGTATGGAAATTATTTAAAATGTTTAACGCAATGCGTAATATATACTAAGTGCTAAAAAGCAGTAGCTGGTGTTAAATTTTTGCATTTCCTCTCAGAATCAAATTATTCGATTTCTTATTATAGCGGCATAAAGAATGAAAACCTTCATCTTTCATGGATTTGCAGTTTGCAGTTTGAGCAGGTGGTAAACAGATGTTTTTCAGGCATTCCCTGGGGCAGACCAGTCCTGCCACATACTCTTTTATTCCTTGCTTTATTCTAGACTTATAGATTCTACTTCCCAGAGGTATTTCAGGAGATAAATGCATCAAATCATAAAGAAGAGTTTTTCTCACAGGCAAGTTTAGAATTGAATTTGGAGAATAGTTGCAGCTATACAGAATTCCCATAGAAAAGGCAATAATAGGAAAATAACTGATATTCAGAAATTTCAGTAATTATTTCTAGAAACTCATTTATCCTGTAAACCAGGGGTTGACAGTGCTTTTTTTTAGAGAGACAGAATGGGCAAAGACAATGAATGGCAAAAATTTCTAGCTGTCTCCTTTAAGTCCCCTCTTTTTTTCACTAATAGAAGAAAAAATTGGCCAAATGACACATCTCCAGCCAGTAGAAAAATCACTGTGAATGCCTTCTCAGAAATTTTTTAAAGGAGGATTATTTTTCTGGCATAGACCCCTCCTCCCTCTTTTTATTTATTTATTTATTTATTTATTTATTTATTTATTTAAATACAATTGCTCTACCCTCTTTCTTCCTGGAATAGATTTGTAATGGCTGGAGCTCTAGCAGATATCATGGACCATGAGTCAGATTTGAAGAGAGAATCCATGTGCTCAAGTAGCAGAAAAAGATAATTAGCCTTGGTCTCTGGTGTTTTAATGTTGTCAAGCTTACATTTAATTTTGATCTTGTTTAACGTTCTGTAAATTTCCTTTTTCCATTACTCTCTGTCATATGCAACTCTTAGAGAGAGAAGGGGAAGAGGACAAGAAAGGATTAGAAAAATAGAAAAATAGCTTAAGAAAGATATAGGAGCCTGGAGAATAAGAGAGGTGGGTGGAGAGAGTGGTTGAGGTCTGGACAAATAGTGAGAGAAGTAAAGAGGAAGAAACTTGGACAAAGAGAGATGAGGGAGTTGGAGAAAGAAGAAAGTGGGGATAAAGTGAGAAAATAAAATTAAGACTCACTTTACGACCATGGACATTCTAGTTATATGAGTTGGTATAACTATCTGCTAAGACTTGTCTTATTTAGGTGTCTGTCATTTACAAACCAAAATATATTGTTTATATTACTGTCTTGTGTAACTCTTCAATTTCTTCATGTGCTTTTAATCTTATCTTTAATAAGACAGGTAAGATCTTTAAGAAATGTTACCACACATTTCATTTTAAGTTTTGCTTCCTCCCTGTAATTATAACAAGATAAAACCTGGTATAGGGATGAGTACATAATTGAAATCCATCCAATATTTTACAGAAATAAATTTCAGTAATTTTATTTTATACATAACAAATTATATGATAGTAAATATTTTATTTTAATAAAAGTATTATATATGGTAGATATAGTGAATAACAAATTTCAGAGGAGCATAAAGCAGCTTGTAGAATACAAATTTTTATCACTCTAGAAATCATGCTTGTAAGTTGTTTTTATAGGAAAGTAAAGTATATTTTTTAAAATCTAATTTATTATTAGTTTCAAGTATATAATACATTGGTTAGACTTTTATATAGTTTACTCTATCTTCTACATAGTTTATATAGTTTACTCTTTCTGGTTACTCTATCTTCCCTCTGGCTCTACACCTAGCCATTACATTACTGCTGAATGCATTTCCTATGCTGTGCCCTCCATCCCTGTGACCACCTATCAATTACTAATTTGTACTTCTTTAACCCTCCATTGATTTCTCCCAGCCCTCCACCTTCTTCCCCTCTGGCTGGTGACAGATTGTCCTCTGTATTTGTGAAATTTTTTTCAATTAGTTCGTTCTTTTTGTTTTTTAGATTTCTCATATAAGTGAAATCATATGGTATTTATCTTTCTCTGACTTATTTTGTTGAGCATAATAACCTCTAGGTCCATCCATGTTATTGCAAATAGTAGGATTTCATTTTTTTTTATAGCTGAGTAATATTCCATTGTATATATGAACCATAAATTCTTTATCCAATTTAGGTTGCTTGCATATCTTGGCTATTGTAAATAGTGCTGCCATGAACATAGAGATGCATGGACCTTTATGAATTATTGTTTTGGTTTTCTTTGGATAAATACTCAGAAGTGCAATTCAAAGTAAAGTATGTTTAAAAGTTAAAAAAAATTAAGGAATAGTGGCAATTGAAGGTCTTAGTACACTGCCATCATGTGCTTCACATCTCAAGTTTCTGCTGAACTGAAGGAAGGTCGGTAGGTTATGACTTACGCCCTCGTGAGTGTGGTGGCCAAATTTTTGTATGAGAAATGCTTTGGCCCCTACTACACTGAGCCAGTCATTTGTGGCTTGGACCTGAAGAGCTTTAAGCCCTTCATTTGCTTTCTAGACCTCATTGGCTGCCCCATGCTGACTGACAACTTTGTGGTCAGGGGCACTTGCGCTGAACAAAAGTACATGATGTGCAAGTCCCTCTGGGAAATCAGCTTGGATCCAGAACACCTGTTTGAAGCCATCTCGCAAGTCATGCTGAACGCCATGGACCAGGATGTAGTGTCAGGCATGGGAGTCATCATCCATATCAGTGAGGACAAAATCACCACCAAGATACTAAAGGCCTGAATGGACTGACTCTCTATCCCAGAGCCCATTTAAAAAAATAGTTTTTCTTTACAAAAAAAAAAAAAAAAAAGTAAAAAGTAACTTTTAATATTTGTCGTGAAACAATTTTAAATTAATATCTTAAAAGTAGGAGATTTAAAAATATCTTTTGGAACATAGTTGTGCCCAACAGCTTAAATATCTTTAATTTTTGGTAAAAATATAATTTCAGTGATTTTATTAATAGTAAAATAGATATAAGAAACAAAGAGCCTGTATTCCTGAAGAAAATTGAGATTTCTAGATATCTTTAAGGATCAAACTTTACAAAATGTTGCAAAAAAGAATAATGTAAATTTTATTGTGTGAACAGCTACTTTTTTCAAATAGTACTTCAGAGGAGGAGATCTATTATTTGTGACATCCTTGCAGAGCTGTTCACCTTGGGTTTTTAGGAACAAACTATTAACAATTGAGTCTCTCATGCCTTTTCTTCACCTTCTGGAGCTGGGCAAAGCTGCCTCACTTTACTGGGCCAGTGCTGACTCATCAAAGAATCAGAGGGAATAAGAGGAGAGTTGTTTCAATGTGGGCATCCTGCCAGTAGCCATTAGTGGGATTATCCTTTATCTCTGAAGCTTTTTAATTGACAAACATAGAAGAGCTCACTGAATGCAAAGACTATACCATTTCCTAAAAACAAGGATGAAAGTTCATTATAGTCATAAGCAATAATAACAAGCAGAAGAAAAGATATTTCTAAAACATTACAAAATGTTTAAGCACATATTTTAATGAGAGCCTCAGAGATCTTTGTAGAATTTGTTTTTGAGGGTCAATGTAAGGAAGTCTGGAGAATGTTACAGGGGAATATCAATGTTTGATGAGGAAACAGTAGTTATTCATCCATGTTATTTTCTTTTCTAGACAGACATTTGAGGGGAAGGCTCTGTGTTTGTAATTAGTGACTGAGGTTTCAATATCAGATTTGTTACTCTGTAGAAGTGCTGCTTTTGGTCAGTTACTTAACTTTCTCATATAAAGCACAATTTTTCATTTTACTTAACTAGCCACACCTGAAGTTTCTTATAAAAAGAATGATGAAAACTGGTATGTGTATCTCTCAGACTGTTATTAACATATGAGGAGAATTTATATACAAGTCTGTATAAGGTAAGCAATAGAATAAGAAGTTAAAGTTATGTATATACCTTCCATTGTCCGTCCTCTAAGTCAATAATATGCTTTTGTTCGCTACACCAGGAATTTATATCCTAATGATTCCTTCTCATTGGCTCTTAGGAGAATTTTCAAGAGTCTATTTCAGAGTTTCACCAAGTCGAGTATTTATTAAGAACATATATATGACAAGCACTTTTTTGTGTTAGGAACTCTTAAGAATAATAGTTATAAATACACTGTAGCATATATGCTTTCCAGGTTTGGAAGGTATGACTGCCAGTTATTTTTCTGCTTTTGTTTTGCATAATAAAAAATAATTCCTAAAATAAACAGTGAAACAAACAAAAACCAATTCTGTTGGGAGAGAAAAAAATACATGATCAAGGTAGTAAAAGCTTCTTAAAATTTCTTGTGTATGCCATGTGGTCCCATATCTACCTTCTCTAAGGGTATTCATTCTCAGAAATGAATGAAAAGCCAGCCAAGGTCTCAGGTCTAATATCAATATTCTACTCAGACTCAAATATTTGTGCATTGGGCCCGGATAGGCATATATAAGCACATGCATTTCATATTATGAAGCAATCATATTGCAATGTTTTTGTTTTATACTTCAGAAACCACTAAAACATTAGAGAATGACTATCTAATGTTTCCTCATGATGCAAAATATATGGATATAAAGAGCCAACCATAAATCCTGTATCCATATACCTAGATATGTGACAAACATATATAACACACATATGACACAGAAGTCAAATGTCTAAGAGACTGCTGTCTGGTTTACTATAATACCAATAATGTATAAACATACCCTCATACACTCTCTTTCTATGGTGAAAAGTGTTATTGTTTGATTTGATACAGGGTACTCTAGGTGCAAATTATGATTCAATAAATGGCGCTGGAAAAAACGGATATTCACATGCAAAAGAATGAAATGAGATCCCCATTCTGTTCAACTCGTAAAAATTAACTTGAAATGGGTTAAATACTTAATCGTAAGTTCTGTAAAACCCCTGAAAGAAAACAGTGAATAAGTTCCTTGATATTGGTCTTGGCAAGGATTTCTTGGACATAACACCAAAAGTATAAGCAATAAAAGCAAAAATAAACAAGTCAGACTACATCAGAATAAAAAGCTTCTGTACAGCAAAAGAAACAATCAACAGAATGAAAAGATAATCAATGGAAAGGGAGAAAATATTTGCAAACCATATATCAGATAAAGGGTTAATATCCAAAAGAAATGAGGAGCTCATGCAACTCCATAGCAAAACAAAACAAAACAAAAATAAAATAAATAGATAACCCATTGAAAAAATGGGCAGAGAATGTGACTGGACATTTTTTCAAAGACATACAAATGGCCAATAGGTACCTGAAAAGATGTTCAACATCACTAATCATCAAGGAATGCAAATCAAAACCAGGCATGTGGGAGACACCATTTACTGAAAAGACTACCTTTTCCCCATGGAATATTCTTGGTTTCCTTGTTAAGTATTTGTTAACTTGTTATTGTTTTCTTAATTTCAGTTTTGTATTATTTCTAATATATAGAAATAAATTGGTTTTGTATATTGTTCTTATACCTTGCAAACTAGTAAAATTATTTATTTAGTATAGTGTTATTTTTTAGACTCTCGAGTATTTTCTACATTTGGAATCATGTCCTTTGCAAATAAAGAGATGTATACTTCTTCCTTCTCGATCTGATTACTTTAATTTCTATTTCTTGCTTCATTGCACTGACTGAAAACTCAGTAAAATGTTGAATAGAAGTAGTGAAGATGGATATACTTATCTTGTTCTCCATTTTAGGGAAAAAATTTAGTCTTTTATTCTGTGTGATTTTTAAAGAAAAATTATTATTATTGTTTTTTATTTAGTTTCAAGTATTCAGTACATTGGTTAGATATCTATATAGTTCATAAAACAATCCCCCCAATTGTACCTTCCCTCCCAACCCTCCACCTAGCCAACATATTAATGCTAACTGCATTCCCTATGACATGTTCCCCATCCCTGTGACCATCCATCAGCTACTAATTTATACTTCTTTAGCCCTTCACACCATTCTCCCAGCCCCTCAAAACCCCTCCTCCCTGTCCGGCACCAAATTATACACTATATTTGTGCATCTGTTTTTGATTCGTTTTTTTCTTTTTATTTCTTAGATTTTTCATATAAGTGAAATCATAATAGTGTTTATCTTTCTCTATCTGACTTAAATACCTTCTAGGTCCATCAAAGCAATATCTTTTTCCATCTCCTTCCTTTTCATATGTAGGGGTCTTGTTTTCTAATACTTTCAGCCACTCTATTTTTGGTTGGAACACTTAATTTTTTTCCATTGAAAGTATTTATTGATAGGAATGTAGTTGTTACCATTCTTTATTCCTGTTTTTGATACAAGTTTTTTTCTTCTTAAAGAAGTCCCTCCAACATTTCCTGTCATACTGGCTTGGTGGTGATAAATTTCTTTAGCTTATTTTTGTCTGGGAAGCTCTTTATCTGTCCTTCAACTCTAAATGATAGCTTTGCTGGATAAATTATTTTTGGTTGTATATCCTGGGTCTTCTTCATCCTGTTGAATATTTTTTGCCAAGGCCTTCTGTCCTGTATAGTTTCTTTTGAGAAATCATCTGCCAGTCGTATGGGTGTTCCCTTATATGTAATAATTTGTTTTTCTCTTGTTGCTTTTAATATTCTTTCTTTGTATTTAACCTTTGGCATTTTAATTATGATGTGTCTTGGTGTAGGCCTCTTTGAATCCTTGATTTTTTGGAATTCTCTGAGCTTTCTGAGGTTTTTATGTTCATTTCCTTCACCAGGTTAGGGAAGTTCTCCATCATTATTTCTTCAAACAGCTGTTCAACGTCTTGATTTTCTTCAGTTACACCAATCAGACAAATATTTGGAGCCTTAATAGTGTTCCATATCCTTCTTAAATTATTTTTATAGTCTTGGCATCTTTTTTCTTGCCATTCTGTTTGGGTGTTCTGATTGGCTTTCCTGTCCTCTAGATAGGGCATTTAATCCTCTTCTTTATTCACTTTGTTTATTCTTTTGTTTATTCCATTTAATATACTTCTCATCTCAGATAATGTGTTCTTTGTTTAACTGGTTTCCTTTTATAATTTCCATTTCCATGTTTATGTTTTTTATCTCTTTGTTAAAGTTCTCTACACTTCCCAAAAGATCATGGAGCATCTTTATAACCAGTGTTTTGAACTCTGCATCTGTTAGATTACTTGACTCCATTATATCTGAATCTCTTTCCTCTTCTCTTATATGGTTTCTGCTTCTTTGTCTTCTCATATTGGCTACCATTCCGGGTCTGTTTCTATGTACTAAGAAAAGCTCCTAAGTCTCCCAATCTTATTAATATGGATTTGTGAAGTAGGTGTCAAGTGTCACAGTCTTGAGAGAGGGTCAGCTGCAAGCCAAACTTAGCCCAAGCCTCTACCCCTCTGGGACCACCTGTCAAGATTCAGCAGGCAATCCACAGATGCTGTGCTTATAGTTACTTCAAAAGGCCACACTAGAAACCGAGGCCAGCTGGCTCCAGTGTGAATCTAAGTGCTGCTCAGCAAGGAGCACCTGACTCTCGGAGAATACACCTGGATGTGGCTTGGGTGGGGCCCTAGTTGGGGAAGGTGAGGTTTCAGGGAATCATCTGGGTGAAGTGACCTCATTTATCCAGTTTGATGACATCACTGCTATGGTGGCACTGTGTCCTTACACTGGGAGTGGGAAGGGCTTAACAGGGAACAATAGATACCAGTGGCACTTCTGTACAGAGCTAATCTCGCCTCCACTCGCCTTGGTCTTCACTCCGACACTGTTTCTCTGGTGCCCTTTGCACTCAGCTTAATCGGCACTGGTGCTCAGAGTGAGCAGGTCTGTCACCACGAAAATCTGCTTGTGGATTCAGCCCCTTTTAAGAGGCTTCTGCCGCTGCTGCTGCGGCTGCCTCCATCTCAGCTGCTCAGACTAGGCAGCCCTGCGTCCTCACTCTGACCTACCTTCTGTGTTGCAGGGTGCTTTCTTGGATTTCTCCCTAGTTCTATGGCTTGCTCGTCTAGATCCCAGGTAATTTTTTTCTTGCTGCTGCTCCTTGTTTCCATCACAACTTTGATTTGATCGCTAGAGGGATGAATAGAGCCTCTATCATCTACATTATTTTTTTCTCTCCCTATTCTGTGTGATTTTAGCTGTAGGTTTTGTTTTTTCTTTTGTAGATGCCTTTTAATAAGCTGAAGTTTCTTCTGTTCCTAGTTTATTGAGAGTGTTTACCATGAATAGGTAGGTATTGGATTTGTCAGATGATTTCTATGCACTTATTGAGATGAACTTGTGATTTTTGCTATTTATTCTATTAATATAGTACATTAAATTAATTGATTTTTAATGTTAGATCAAAAATTTGGTCTGGGATAAATTTGGTCTGGGATATGCCAGTGTATTTCTGGGATAAATCACACTTGTCATGATGTGTAATTTTTTTTATGTTGATGGATTTTAAAAAATTGTTCTGATTATATGTGTATGTATTTATGAAAAATATTTTTCTGTAATTTTTATTTCTTTAAATTTTTTCCTCTAGCTTTAGTATTAGGATAATATTGGCCCCATAGAATGAATTGAGAAGTGTTTCCTTTTTTTTCCCCTCAAATTTTATTATTGGGGATTAGACCTCTTGGACTGATATACTATATTTCTTATCTTTTTTATACTTTAGCATTTTTTTTATTGTGGAACAATATATATAATGCAAAACTTACCATTTTAAGTGTATAGTTTAGTGGCATTAAATGCATTCTCATTATTGTGCAAACATCACCACCATCTATCTCCAGAACTTCATTTTCCCAAATTGAAGCTCTTTATTCATTAAACAATGAGCCCTCCTTATCCCTTCTCTACAGCCCCTGGGAACTGCCATTCTACATTGTCTCTCTGAATTTGACTGCTCTGGGAGCCTCATGTAAGTGGAATCAGAGTTTCTGTCCTTTTGTGACTGACTTATTTCACTTAATTATAATGTCTTTAAGGTTCATGCATGTTATGACTGACTGACTTCTCTTTACATAATTTCTTCACCATTCACCCATGTTGTAGCATGTGTCAGAATTTCCTTCCTTTTAAGGCTGAATATTATTTTATTGTATGTATTCACCACATTTTGTTGATCCATTCATTTGTTGATGGACATGGGTTGCTTCTACCTTTTGGCTATTGTGATTTATGCTACTGTAAACATGGGTATACAAATATCTTTTCAGGTCTCTGCTTTCATTTCATTTGGGTGTATACTCAAATTGCTGGGTTATATGGTAAATCTGTGTTAAGATTTTGAGGAACTGTTATATTTTCCATTGCAGCTGTATCATGTTACATTACCATGAGCAATGCACAAGGGTTCCAGTTGCTCCACATCCTATCCAAGACAACACTTATTTATTTATTTATCTATTTATTTGATATTAATCTAGCCATTTTGATGGGTATGAAGTGGTATCTCATTGTGGTTTTGGTTTGCATTTCTCTGTTGATTAGTGAGGTTGAGTATCTTCATGTCCTTTTGCTCATTTGCATATCTTTTTTGGATAAATGTTTATTCAACATCTTTGTCCATTTTTAATGGAGTTTTTGTTGTTTCACTTTTTGAGATATCCTCAATAATTATAATATAGCTCTATTATTGCAATTTTCATTTATCATATGTATTTAAAATTTCAAGTGATTTTACTGTTTTCTGTTGTTTCCCTCCCCCATTAGTACAATATTTTCTATATCTACAGAGGAATAAGTTACAGGTTACTAATATTATATCTGCTCTTCATGTTACCTACATTAACTATGATTAC
The DNA here is from genome assembly GCA_028627145.1 of Eidolon dupreanum. Lineage (NCBI taxonomy): Eukaryota > Metazoa > Chordata > Mammalia > Chiroptera > Pteropodidae > Eidolon > Eidolon dupreanum. The sequence continues at coordinate 28,570,990 of CM053506.1, forward strand.
CTTTAAAAATTTGTTTTGGTTTCTATTTTCTATGTTATCGTGATCAATAAGTTCATTATATATGTTATATATTATATATATTTATTTTTATTTACTTATATATGTTTATTTACATATATAATTTATCATATATATTTCATTATATGTGTGTGTGTGTATAGATATAGATATATATAGTGTTCTATTTAAGTTTCTAAATACATAATTTGAATCTACATACATATTTGGCCAACCAGTGAGCTTTATTTTGGGTCATCTTGCTCATCTGTGTCATTGAGGGACATCTCTCCTATACTAGAATTTATTTGTCTTTTATCTTTGTTAGGGTAATTTTTCTAAAGAGTAATATTTTAATTTGCTTCTGGGTAAGAGGCTGTAAGCAGAGTTATAAAACTGGCTATGTGAATTCTTGGAGATGAAGCATCTCACTATTTTGAATTCAGATTTTCACTTGCCTCCCGTATTTTGATTACATGTCCTTGCTCTCAACTATGCCTGTCTTTCCTGAGTCTAAGTTTCTTTTCGGAAAACGGAACTTTCTTCTTTTGCTTAGGTATGTGAGAGACAAGGTCCATGGTACACTGGGTAGTGAGGATGTCTGGAGTTCTAACTTTTTTTTTTAATATGGAATTTAATTCAAACTTCCAACCTAATTTTGCACATGTTAGTGGTTCCTACCATTGGCTGAATATTGGCACCTTGAAAGTTTAAAGGAAAATAAAATTGGACAAGAAAGAGAGAAAGAAAAAAAAAGAGGATGGAAAGAAGGAAAGAGGGAGTGATAGAGTGAGGAAGGAAGGAAGGAAGGAAGGAAGGAAGGAAGGAAGGAAGGAAAGACAGAGAAAGGAAAACTAAGGTTTTCATTTATTAGTTCAGAGATTTTTACTTAATTGGTCATTGGAGGGGGTGTTACTGATTGTTGGCTTTTTATAAAACTACCAATGTGGCTGAAGCTAGGGTAGTGAACTATTGCCCTTCTTGCCCGCCCCTAAGTCTTTCATATTCTCTTTTTTTATAACCTCTTCTGTCACTGTCCACTTTTGTCACAGTGCTCTACCCACATTGGTGTGTTTGCTGTATCATTATCACTCTATGTATAAGCTCTTCTTTTTGTCTTTACCATTGTTTTCCTTTAACTTTTAATCACATTATCTTCTTCAGTAATCTACTGAAATATCAGGATTTTTTGCTAGTGTTTTCTTAACCATCTGATTTTAAATAACACTCTGTTCACTGTCCCCTCCCTGCACCCCCCGCCTCCACCCCCAACCCCCCACTCTCTGTTCTGTTTTTCTCCATGGCATAGCTCATTCTTTGAAAGTGTTTTATATTTATTTATTTTCCCTTGCTTTTTCTACTAGAACAAATATCCTATGAAGCAGGAATATATATTGGTTCTATTCCCAGTTTTTTCTTCCTCAGAGAGAGATAGATATACTTTTATGTTTAATAAAAGGTTATTGATTACAGAAATAGGTGCACAAGTGAATAAATAATAACACATCTAGATAAATGAGAAAAAAATAGAGAAAACAATAATAATATAAAATTTTAAATTTGTTTTCTCAGCTTTTGATAGATTAAATAGATCAAATATTAGGAATAGAGGGATTCAGAATTTTATTAGTACTAAATTATTCATGTTTTCTGACAGTAGCAATGTTGCTAAATAGTCAATCTAAAAAAATCTGGAAAAAATCAATGTAGAAATAAAAACCAGCAAGTGCTTGGAAGTTAAAAGCAAAACAGAAACAAAACAAACTCCCTTCCTAAACAATTCTTAGCCAATGTTTACTAAATAAGGATAAAATATTTGATTTTAGACTTTTTAAGTAAAATATAAGCAAACAAAAACTCTAGATTATGTCAACAATAAAAAATAATATCACAATTACCCAATCTCATGCAAAGAATTTACTCTGAAAATTCAGCCTAAAAATTTCACTTATACACATGCACTGAAATCTCTTGACTACATAGAGAGATACATTAACTTTCAAACAACCAAGAAGTCTCAAATAGACTATATTTAAGTAGGCATATGTTGGGAAAAAATTTAAATATAAATTTTTATATGTGTTCCTATAAAATATTTATAACTCCTCAGTCATGTATCTAAACGTATTTTCTTATTACATCTCATATTTACTATCTCAATAAAAAAATATTTTCTCTAAGGCTAGTGATAAAACCAAGTTAATGTTTTGGCATAAGGCTTTTATCCTCTTTCTACGTAATGAATTCCTCTTGTTGCTGAGAAAAGTACCCACCTGTGGTTATAAAGAGACACAACTCTCCTTTTCAAACAGGTCAACACTGTAAGCGATAATCCCATGACTGGAGATGATGTAAAAAGCAATAAATTCCTCCTGTCTCATAAGCAGTGAGCCTTGAGAGCTCAGCGCTTATGACAACAGGTGCATTTACCACTGGATGACATCTACCATTCTGGGAATATTGTGGAACTAAACAGAGCAAGATTATCATGCCAAAGATAAGATGATTTAAAAATTTTTATATTTATTTTGTTTGCAGAATTCGAAGAAACAGATTTTAAAGAAATAGAATTAGTAAGCAAGGAAGCACATTATTGCATATAAGGATTGTGTGACCTATTTACTGAGTTTATGAAAGGTAAGACTTTGGATCCACTGTGGGGAGAGCAGGAAGATGGACAGGCCACTGAAAGCAATGCCACTGATTTAAGAGCATTCTCTACTGTCTGGATAATATTAAATGTGAGGGAAGAAATAAATAGGTTAATAAGGAGGAATACGTGAAGTAGTGAATCAGACTGCTCATGAAAAATATATTCTAATATATGTCAATTATATCTAAATTTTTAAAAAGATGGAAAAAAAGAAAAATAAAAACCTTGGATGGAAAAACTATATGGAAAAGTACTGACTTTTTGTTTGTTATGTAATTTTGTGGCTATTAATAATCAAGAGACTGAAAAAGTAAATGACAAAGATTCAAAAAGTAACCAGTTTCATTTTTTAGATAAAATATCTGATTTTTACCATCCATCATTAATCCTGCACAAATGTCTTTTTAAAATCCTCTCAATATTAAAACATCAGTAGATCTACAAAGGCTTTCTTCTTTTTGCTCTTCTAAACATTATCTGGTTTGCAAATGTTACTCTAGCAAATGAAAATATTTGGGCAATAGCTGTACTTAGAACAATTTAAAAAGGTTTGTTGAAACACAATGACCAGTAACTGTTAAATATCAAGATAAAAATACTACCCATGACTATCTGAAGAACTATTAGGAGAAAAGGAAGGAGCTGGAATCTAATGTAGGAGTATAAGCTGGTTTCCTTGTTGGGCCCAGAACAGTTATATAAGCACATTTTGCTAGTTTAGTAACAGTGCTACAGGGCAGACTCAAAAGCAGGAAGCCAGTTACAGATAGCTCCTTCGAACTTTTTCTTCACAGAGGTCAATCTGCCCTCCTCAGGCTTGGGCTGGTTTGGGTCTGGCTGAGGTACATACCAATAAAAACCCAACAGTTTATGAAAATAAGATCTGAAATAAGTACAAATACCAACTAATACAACTTAGATCTGTAACCTCAAATACATATACCTTTTCTCTTCATTTTTATATGGTTTAAATTCTGAGAAAAGAAAGGACATTATTAGAAATGGTAATCCACAAACTAGGCCTTAATTCATTTTCCCACCTAATTGTAAATCATATTTAATATATTTTATGCGACAAACATCCTAACCCTGACAAAACAAACCACTGAATTCACAGAAAACACAAAGTATAAATTTATTTATAGCAATTTCACAATTTTTAGTAGAAAAAGAAAGTGTTGATTACATTTTATTATTTATAATGCTTATTAGAGGTAAATACAAAATATAGAAGTTAAATACAAAATATTAAATATAAATGCAAAATATACTACCACCACCACATAAATACTTTCCTCATTTAAAATATCTTTTTAATATTTTTGATGTGTATATTTCTTGAATCTTTAGTTTTTAAATTATTATTAAAATAAATGTTCATTAAAATAATTCAAGCAAGCCTTAACATGTAAGACTAAGACTGGAAAAATTTTCCCCAAATTTCTCACTTCTGAAGAAAAAGTTAAAAATTTCAGTTGTATTTTTTTCACATTTTTCTGTACTCATATCTAACCTTGATATACACACACACACACACACACACACACACACACACATACACACACACACGCATAGGTGTGTGTGTGTGTGTGTGTATACATACATACATATATAATATTATGTGTAAGTATATATGATTTTTTGTAAATATATACAATTTTAGGTATGCATAGTGCCTGTTTATAAAAATTTTAATTCTTTTTATATGAGCATCTTTACAATATATAGCATTGATAGTTACCATTTTTACTGTTTGTACTATAATTGTATTGAGAGAAAATGCCAGGTTTTAAATAGGTTATTTATTGTTATATATTTAATTTATTTGAATTTTTTACTTTTGTAAGTTTTAGTGTAATGGACACTTTTGGGCCTAACTTTACTCTTTTATATTTATGTTTTTAAGGAAACAGATTTCCAGGAGAAGAATTAATGAAGGAAAGCACTTACTTTGTAATGTAAAATTGTTTTTCAAGAGGTTTACACTCTTTTTATATTATCACAGCAATGTGTCATAGTTATTGAAGAGTAATCATTGAAAGAGTATAAAAAGAAAACATTATAAAAAGAAATTTTTTCATACCATAAAACATGTTATAATCTTATTCACAGTTGGGAGGACAGGAATGAAATAGTAGGCAAGGGAACTGTTTAGAAATTGATTGTAATAAATAAGGCAAGAAATAATGTGAATACCTGGAAACATTTTTCAGCATAAGCATTTATTTATTTATTTATTTTTAATGAAAGATGATTAGACATCTACTCTGTTCTAAGAACTGTTCTGAACACTGCTTGGTATACAAAGAGTTAAGGGCACATAAATAATAAAAAAAAAATAGGAACATAAATGAAAAAGTAGAATGCATTTAAGGAATTGAGAACATGATGAGAAAATCTTGGTGGTAAAGATAACTCTCCATTTTCAGGTTTGGTGAACTAAGTGGACGACAGTATTATTTATTTACCCCTTTCCTTGATTTATATCTGCAACACTCCCCCCTTTTATTCCATCATCTCTAGAACCATCTCAACTGGATAACTACTACTCATTTTTAGGACTGGGATAGATGTCGTTTTGTCCAGGAAATCCTCTGTGACCTAGCTGAATAAGATGCTGCTCCTTAGTGCTTTTTTTATTTCTTGAAAATAGACGGGTGATACACTTCATATATATTTAATTTTCAGCACTGAATTCTTCTGTTTGTAATTGCAACTCCTATTGTTCATATATTTCTGAAACTAAATTAACAAATCAAAAAGATGAGTTGCAAACATAAGAAGACTCGAGCTTCTCTATATTCATAGGTTACATTGATAGGTGTTAACCATTTCTTGAGAAATATTTTTCCTTCAACCATCTCTTCTATGACAAGGTCTAGTATAGGATCAGCACCTTTCCACCCTGGCATGTACTAATTCTTTGTCTCCCCTTCAATCTCAAATAACAAGTTCCCCTTATTCTGCCTTCACAACAGTTCATAGATAATATAATAATGTGACTGAATTTCTTTTATGTCATGTAAAGAGATGAATAGTGTACAAATGTCATTATGTATTGATTTATGCACCATTTGCCATGGAGTTGACTCAAATACAATTACTGCCGTTTCACTTCATTTAAGAGATTCACAACTCTTTAGTATCTTGTAAAATTGATGGCCCTTTAGGGAATAGACTCTAATGTATATTTTTGAAATTTGATACTGTAAAATTTATAAAGCAAATCATAATTAACACAGTTTCTTTCAAAATGATCTTTTTTTCTTGAAAAAAATCTTTTTTTTCCTCATAGTTAGAAAAGAAAGAATCTGATACCATTTTGTTGATTCAACATAAAATTCAATAGATATAATAGTATATTAGCATATTGTAAATGGGAACTGCTCATAAGTGCTTTTCCCACAATTATAATTTCTCTCTGGTAAAACTTTTTTACTTGATCATGCCAGTATTTTGAAATTATTAGAAAAAATGAAGAATTTTACTAAAAATGCCATAAAAAAGATTTCATTTTGACAAAAATATGTACATAGAGGATATATTCACATCTTTGTCAGTAACTTTTGACATTGAGACAATATCTTATTTTCAGTGATCAAATTTTAAAAGTCAATATATTAATTCATATTCCATTGGAAAATATAAAAATAAAAATATACAAATTCTTCTATTATTATTTAATTTATTAGGGTGACACTGGTTAATAAGATTACATAATTTTCAAGTGTACAATTCAATAATACATCACCAGTATATTACAGTGTGTGTTCACCACCCAAAGTCAAATCTCCATCACTGTATGTTGGACCCCCTTTACCCTTATCTAACTCTCCTCCTCCCCCCTTTCCCTCTGGTAAAACTGTTTGTCTTGTTCATTTGTTGCTTTCAGTTTTATATCCTGCATATGAGTCAAATCATATCGTTCTCAACTTCTTCTGTATTCTTTTGCTTAGAATGATAATCTCAAGATCCATTCATGTTGTCACAAATGGCAGAATTTCATCTTTTCTTATGGCTGAGTAATATTCCATTGTGTGACATCTTCTTTATTCAGTCATCTATCTAAGGAATCTGGTTGTTTTCATGTCTTGGCCACCAACAAATTCTTTGTTTCAAGACACACCTTTTCTTCCCTCTGAGTCTTTCACTTTACCAATGTGATCTGTCTTGATAAGTATTCCACACAAATAAAATTAACCATACTGTTTTCTTCTTTGCTACTAGGCAAAGGCTTTATACAAGAACTTTATAACCTAGGCAAATTGGACATATTTACAATACTATTTGTTTTATAAAATATCCTTAATATACATTCAGCATCTGTTCTCAACAATATATCCCTTATAAATTCTTACCCAAACTGTTTAGTTAATATTAACCTCTTACTTTTCCTAAGTTATAGCATACTTTAAGTGTTTCTCAGGAAATTTAATATTTGATTATATTCTGAATTGCATTATTGCTAGTCATCGTTTTTGGTTTTAAGATCCATCAAATACGGGGCTACCAGCTTTTTCCTGGGTGTTGGGGCTAGCATGAATCAATAAACTTTCTATGAAGGGTCAAATAGTAAATGTTTTGGGGATCATATATATCCATTGCAGCTATTCAACTCTTACATTGTATGTGAAAGCAAAGACAATATATAAGTGAATAAGCATGGCTATGTTCCACTAAAACCTTATTTACAAAAACAGGCAATGTGCTTAATTTGGACAGCAAGCCATAGTTCACAGTCTCTTGCTCTATAGGAAAGGTTTCTAACAGTAATACTCACAGTGGCTAGACAGGTGGCATGAGTACAGCAAGCCAGGTGCATTTCTTCCACATGATGACTCTGTGTGTGCGTATTAAAGAGGTTGACGTCTGTCAGAAGAATATGTGCTCTTCTGTTTTTCCTAAACATATCTCATACATTTTATCATTTCTGAAAGAGTTGGATGCAAGAAATTTTAAATTATTTTCCACTTAATTCTATTATGAAAATAAGGATAATATCCCAATCAACACTATGTTTTAGTATAGAGAGAATAGTGGGGAGTAGTGGGGATTGTGGTGATGTGGATAAAGCTATGTGAGAAAGAAGCTTAGTGTTGCTAGATATTCTGGTTATTCAAATTATGAAAAAAATCAGTCATACAAATGTGTCTGAAAAAGTTTCTTCTATCAGAACATGCTCTTTAATGTCACTAGAGCAGGCTTTGCAGTGGTGTTATTTGATAGCTATTTTGCCTGCTTATTCTTGAATTTATGTGTAACAGGTACTTGAAAAGATCTAGTTGATAAACACAGTGCTATTTATTGAAAAAAAAAACAGAAAAGAAAGAAGAAGCAATAAAATGTCTATATTGAATATGTAGGTAGGCAGACTGAGGAGTAAAGGTAGATATTAAAGTTGGGTAAAAAAATATAAGAAGTTCAGAATAAAGAGACAAAACCCAAATAAGCTTAGAATTTTCCAGAGGTATTACATAGATCTATTATCTAAGGAAGAAAGACATAGGCATAAAAATAATATTTTTATAATAATTATAATAATATATAAAGATAAAAAAACATTTTTTATGAGGCTGATAAAGTTTATGGCAAGAATTTATGAATGATTGGTTCCTCCGTTCCCTGAGAATTGATCTTTAAAATGTTAATAGAGAGAAATAAGTCATGCCTGAAGCCAAGATACATGTATGTAAACATAATGAGGAGCTGACTGTGAAGCATTCCCCATTGGGCAAAACTCTGGAACTTAGAAAGTATTTTCATATAATTTCTGTAAGCAAGAAAGCACTGCCACTATAACTGAGCACTGACCAGATACTAGTGAAGCTGGGGGCTGAGCTTGATTGACAATGGCAGTGTTATAGCTTGAGTAGCTATGAAAGTCATGGTAGACAAGATCAGAAGTACTTTACCATTTGGATTTAAACTAATTAAGAAAGATACATTCTGTTCTCATCCCCCCCCTCCCCCGGAGTAAGGAGTAACCATAACTCAACTTGATAAGGCAGATCTGGCACAGCTTTTATATGGGTTCCTTATCTCATATTCTTGGTAGGAACATTATTGGAAAAGATCTCAACTGTATTGGGGTGTGTTTACAGTTCCAGGCTGACGTTGGATAAACCTGTTCATAGTTTAGAAGTATTTGGACAGCCTAATAATTTGTATAGGGTGAATATACAACACAGTAATGTCCTCTGAGAGTCCCCTTATACAATGTATTCTTACAGTCTCAGTAGTCTGTTTCTCCCTCCCTCCATTTCTCTCTTTTTTTTTCTTTCTTCCTCAGCACCTATACCTGTGATCCAAATATAGCAAGATCATTTCTTTGATAATCCCCATACATTCATAAGCACAGTTAGTGATGGATGATAAATATGTAGGAGTAGTTTTTTTTTTAAGTATATAAATGCCCAGTAAAGACAAATTATAAAAAAATTCAAAATGATTTGTTAAAGCTATATTTTGAAAGCACTCACACTGTTCAAATAGGAACCTCTAAAATACTGAAATAAGCCATTTACTATTTCACGTAGCTGCTAACCCATAGATGATTTGAGGTCAAGTTAAACTATAAAATGTGAATGTTAAATTGTAAAGGAAGCATAAATGTCAGTTTAGACTGAATATGTAAACTCCAGGCTGAAGGCAGAGGTATGTGATAGAGAAAGTGGTTTATAGAGAAAAGGGTTTTGCCTACAAGATTAGCAAAAAACAAGGGAAATTATATTGTATATGATCTTGAAATTGTAAGAATTTATTAGTTATGAAAGGTCTGTGCATGGTCAGGGATTCTTTTTCCCAGTTTTGAATTATCTTAAGGTATAATTTTGGAATTGGTTTGCATTGTCTTAGTATTACAAACAGACTATTTTATTTTTTTATCTCCCTACCTGCGTGACATAATCAGAATACAAATTACTAGCAATGGAAAGAAAGGAAATTTATTGTATATTATAGGAGTAAAGAGAAAATGGTGTATCATCAATCACTCATCTCCCTGTTCTTTTACCTCTTGTCCAGGTAGGACATTTTTTCAGGAAGATAATTTTTTTTTTCAGGAAGATAATTTTTTTCATAGGATGTCTATGAGTTAGAAGGATGAATCTTGAGGACCTAATTGTTAAACTTGTTCTTTTAAGAAAAATTGTCTAGATTGAACTCTGTCTCAAAGCATCCTCTCAAAATCAAGATATTCCCTAAAGAAGCCCCTAAAGGAGTAACACTCCACTCTTACCCCATTCAGCAAAGATAATCATTTTCTTGATTTGTTCTTTCTAACATTCTCATTTTAAAAGCAGACTTGTTATTCAAAGGGTAGTTTCTCTTAATAACAGGAGTCGCTCAATTGCTTAATTTGACATTAAAAAAGTAATCTTACAAAAAAGGTTACCAGATTTAGCAAAAATGTACAGGATGCCCATTTAAATTTGAATTATTCCTAATTGCCTATGCATATGTTCATTGAGATAAAATAAAAATATTGTATGAGCCACATTTATACTAAAATAATGTTAATATGAAATTATGTCTCTGAATTATATACCTTTTTAAATTATATTTTGTAGATTATTTATCTCTCCTTAACAATTTTTTGTTTTGTAAAACTTGCCAATAAAATTTCATGTAGTTACATTATATATTCCATTTACATCTTAACATACATAGCTTCTATAGTGGTTGCATTTAGCTTACTTCATTCCTTTGTCCCCTGAATATTTTTTAAAGAGAAAATGCAATTATCATTAGTATTTTGAACAAGTATACTAAAATGTACTGGTCTAAAGTTAACCACTCTGAGAACTGCTCTATAAATTTGATTTGTTGAAGCATATAATATCATCTTTCGTAACATAAAATTACCCACTTAAAATTGGAATTTCTTTTTCTATTAATAAGCGTTGTTGTTCTTTTTAAATATAGCCTTGACACTTAAAGGTATGCAAAGTTTATTAGTTCTTTCTTTAATGTACTCAAAAAATTTCATTAAGCAACACAATACTTTAATAACACTTTCACTCTTCTCTCAAGTTGAATAATTATACTATTAAAGAGATTCTGGAAACTATGAACAAGAAATAAGTAGGCCCCACTGAGTAGACTATTAAAAAAGTCAAGAATTTTTTGTCTTCAGAAGTGAAGTATAATTTTAGTGCTGCAAGTAACCTTAGGCATTTCTCAACTGCATTTGTTAAAGAGAATAAATGGTTTTTTGAATGTAAGAGAACTAAAATACTTACTGGTTAAAAAAATTATAAAAATATTTCAGTTGCTCAGTTTAAACAGTATAATTACTGAAGGAAGAAAACAATTTATGAAAATAACTTCAGTGCAAATAGATACTCTTTTAACATTACGCAGAATATAAGTAAGGTACTCAACACCTTCCAATCAATTATGCTTTGCTTCAACTTTGTATAAACATGTCTGCACCTTCACATGAAACAGTCAAAAAACAGTGTATTTTTTTCACCAGAAATAATACAAATTTTCTTATTGACTCCTAACTTAATATGAGACTCTGCAAATACTTCTGAAGTCTCATCTGGATAATATTTTATTCACAATATCTTATAAAAGGGAGACATTTTTACAAGAAAAAATATCATAGTAGCAAAAGAAAGAATTATTTCTGCATTATTATTACTTATATGCTTAACTATACCTTAAAAAAAAAAAACAAGACATTTAGAACTTTGATAACAACTGTAATATAAAAATCAATTATATATATATATATTTTTACTCAATTTCTTCCTGGAAATTGAAAATTTGCTTGCAATTTTAGAACCTGAAAATACTTCTGATAATAGTACTTTTAAACAGTAATGAGCTAAAAGACATAATATATAGTGCTGAAGGTTATTGCAACTTCTTTTTAAATTATTTTATCTTCATATGAATTTCTCCATTAATTTTTTTTGTCACTTTCTTTGCTGCTAATAGAATAAATCATATATCTGACATGCTTAGCTCCTAATATATTCTGGCTTATATCTATCTTTCCACTGTTTTTGATATTGAATAAGTAGTTGCATACTGTACAAATACTCCAGAAGGACTTTTTTTCTTATTAAATAAATGTTCACTCTTCAGAAAATCCAAAAATATACACTACCAAGTGTTTTGACATTTTGGGTTTCAAACATACACAAAATAATAATAAAAAGATAATAACAATCACCAGAAGAATTGTAGATTGGATTTGATTATCTCATAGTTAATGGGTGTATCTGCCTTTCACAAGTTTGAAATCATAACTAACTATAAATAGGTGTTGAACTATTGAAAGACTGGAGAACATGAAAATTGATAAATCATGTTCAACACATATAAAAAAGATGAAGTTTCCATTTACTTTCAAGGGACAGAGTACTTGGAAGGCATAGCATGTGATCTCCATAAAGTTTTGGGAATCCTGGCATACAGGGAATGGTGAAGTGTTTGATGATTGACAGTTTTGCATCTGTGTTAGTGTGGTTTTGAGAATAAGGCTCTATGGACGTATCTTTCAGAAAACATGGCACTGGAGCAAACCACTTGTCGGTTGGTTGTTAATCTAGAAGCGAGGAGCTGTCACTGATTGGCTGACTTTTAGAGAAGGTATACTGATCTAAGTTCTCTACAGATGGTTATAGTTAATTGTTCAGCACCATGAGTTTAGCTGAAGTACAGTCTTGGCTTTGCTTGAATATGAAAAATAAGTAAGTTTAATTCTCGTTCTCCCATTTTGGTCTTTCAGCCAAACCCTCAGGAAGGAACATAGGATTATCCAAGTTTTAATTTGTGGTATTATTATTTTTACCTAGTATTGTCATTTAGTGATTTAAGTATTAATAACTGTAAACTAAAAATAACTCTAACTGCTGATCGTATTTTTTGCATATGTATACACACACACACACACACACACACACACGCCGAATACAGGGCATTTAAGACATTCCGACAAAGTCAACATAGCATACAGGACAAAGTCATTAATTATAGGAGATTAATTATAGGTGTTCTGTATATACAGGATACCTCACAACCCTACCTACAAAACAAGTCATTTCTCTAATTAGGCAGCTCCCCTGCCCCACACCCTCTTTTCCCAAGGGAAGCACATTATAATGGTATTCAGAATAGGAAAATTCCTAAACACAGATGGACAGCTGCTTTACATTTTTCATCTGATGTCACAAGGTCAGAATTTTAAGAAATATCTTCTTTTCAGTAGATAAGCGTGTAACCATGAGCAAAGCTGATTTAGAAAGTGGTTAATCTCTGAGCAGTTTAAAATTTGGACAATAATTTTAAAAAATTACCGTAGAAATCTGAAGCACAGATGGTTGGAATCATTTGCTCAGTATCACACAGTACATATTAGTATTGGGACTGGGTTTTGGTTCCTGGTACCCTGGCTGTCTTTCCAGCTCTTTCTGCATGATATAGTTTAGTGAAATGGTTAACTCTACAGGATTGGTTGTTAGACCTAGTTCAGAATCTTTCTACTGCTTATCAGCTGGATGAATATAGTAAGTTATATAATCACTCTGAGCCTCAATATTTCCTCTGTAAAATAGAGAAAATGCTAATGCTGCCTCAGAGTTTTGATGTATTAACTAAGATTGATCACATGATATCCTTGACATAGTCATTGGCATAAAATCTAAGTTCAATAAATGTTAGCTATTATTATTCTATGATATCATATTATATAAAAAAGTCAGCATATGTCAATGATATTAATGCCCCTATGACAGTTGAGTCTATGCTCGTAATCATCTTAACATTTATGGTGTTGGTGTCTGTTACATACATTTACTTGAAAACAGTTGAATCTGTGAATTATTGTTTGCCCATATATTAATCACATTGGCCAACTGTTGGCTATAACCCCCCCACCTCACTCACTGGACACAATGGAATTCTATTTCTAGAATGCAAGTTTGCAGGGGCTCACCTTCATGCAGTCACTCAGGAACTTGTGTTGCCTCTGGCTGGTGGCTCCACAGTCACCTAAAGTCTAGACTCCTCCATTGGGTTCTCTGCATTCAATTGTCTAAAGAGGAGAGGAAAGACATTATAGGTGATCATGCAGGTTTTGAAAGGCCAGGCCTGAATGCAGCATTTATCACTTCTGGCAATGTTCCTATTCATTGAAGGCCATAAAGTATATTCAGGCTGTGAGCCCATGGTGGTAGAGAAATGGAGTTTGGAAAACATAGCCAAAATAGACACAGCAACATGCTGATGCACATGAGAGAAATACGAGGATCTGAATAATCTTGTTACTGACCATTTATTTAAGCCTCATAATATAACAGTTAATTTGCTGTGTGTATTGTAATCACATTTGACAGATGAACTGAGGACATAAGTGAATTGCTTAAGGTTACTCATTTTGACAAGGGCATGACCAAAATCTTGTTTAGGCACTGTGAACCTAAATCCATGGTTCTTGATTTTTATATCCACATATGTACTTTGGCTAGAATCCTGTTTCATTAGAATGTGCTTAAAACAATGACGTTAACTAACTTTTCAGTCCATGAAAATTCTTATGTTTTTAATATTTTCAAAGTTAAACTTTTGTTGAACATCGTTTTGAGGAGGCAACGAGACAGTTCATCGATTCAGTATTCTGCAGATTATTCTTAACTGCTTTTCAGGAGATTAACAATGCTTCTGATTTCTGAATAAAGTTTGTTTAGAAAAATACATTTTTCTCAACCTCATTGGTTATGCAAATATTTCAAATGTCTTAATATTTTTTAAAAATTATGTGCTTACTTACATTGTATCTTTCTTAAGGAATGTTCTGAAAGGATTAACTCTGCCCTCAGCATTATGAGTTAACAAGTTTTAGGCAAATGCTTTATATATTTAAAATTTTTCTAAGTTATTAATAACTACAAGTTATAGATAACACTCATATTTGATATGAAGAAGCAGTAATTTTATAAATGGCAATACTGGATATTTTTATGTGGAGTATCTTGGTGATACTATTAATTAATGAACTTGGAAATTGCTGAGCAAAAGCCTGTAAAAGTTATTTTAACCTTCAGGTTTTTTTTTTGTTGTTGTTAACATTGGATAATCCTAGAATATTTGCTCTTAGCTAATGCATATTTACTGGATTTTTATGAAAGGCACTCAGGAAAAGGCCAATAATTCAAACTGGTAGTGAGACCAATTACACATTATAATTAATGTTTATTTCCAAAGCTAGTTAAACATTCCTATTGAAACTTTGCAACAAATTTTGTTTTTACTGTTATTTTTCTGTTTATTTGAGTAGACTAAGATCATTGTCTTTTCATGAATGTTATCATTCTGATTCTCTGAACTAGAATTAGGAGATAAGCTTTGGATATATGTTTCTTAAAATTTCTTTAAAATTTTTTCTAAGTGATTTCTGTGGTTTTATGCTTTCCTGTAGAGTTGGAAAGAAGAGATATTCACAGAAATTAGGAATGTTAAGATATTCTACATTTTCTGCTCCTTTAAAATCTAAATGTGTAGGTCACCAAATGTAAAACAGCTGTTCACTGTTTTGACCATTTTTTTATGTTAAATTTGCTTTATAAAAATAATTTGAATATTTCAAGAGGAAGGTTATATTTACCACCTTAAATTCTACAAAGAAGTAATGTAAGATGATGACCAGAGAATCTTTTGTATAGAGTGGCCATTAGCAGCTCACAGTCTCCTAAATATTACATATTCCAGCATGATGAAAAGATACTAGAGTTGCCAGATAAAAATACAGGACTCTTAGTTACGTTCGAATATCAGATGAACAGTGAAAAAGTTTTAGTATAAATATGTGTTGACAATTATTTGTTGTTTATCTGAAATTCAACTGTGACTGGAAACCCTGTATTTTTGTTTGTTTTATATGGCAACTATAAGATATATTGACCTTTCATTCTCAGTCCTAGCCTTTAGATTTGGGAGTCAGAGAGTAACTAAAAGTTTAGGTCATTTCCCCTTTTTGGGCTTCAAAGTCAGTTGCCTGTAAAAGGAGTTGCATTTTTTAGAACAATAGCTGGCCTGAGAGTGGTAGATAGGAGGGAGGAATGGATGAGGAGCTAAACAGATTGAGTTAAGTATACATAAGACAGCAAAATAATCATAATTATGTTTTGAGCTTTGTTTTCTAGCTTGATTCCAAGGCCTAGTCCCATTTGTTGTCTTCAGTTTTCTAAGGTACTTTAGTATCCTTAAATTATTTACTTAAGTTGTTTCAAGATAGATTTGCAACCAAAAAATCTTTACATTATTTTAATGATAATTTCAGGTACTATAGAAAAACTTACTGCCACAATTTCTTCCCATTGACAGTATTCATTATTTTATTTTAAAATAATAGGACCTTAAAACTTCCAGTGCTCCCTATAGACCCCTTCTCTGTTCAATCAAAGATTTGGAATTTTTCAGTACATCTCATGAGAGGAAAAGAACCTTGACCCTATGCTACCTGACAAAAAGCAGTACTATAGCAGGAAAGACTATTAAGTGTTGTTCATCTGTTACTCTTTAGTATAACATATGGCCTCCTCTTAAGCCAGTTGAAGAACATGTTTCACTTTCTGACTAAAATTGGTACCATTCAAAGGAAATATATCTATACAGAATGAATATATTCTATATGGAATATTTAGAAACCAATATCTTATATAATGCACTGCTTAGCATGCATTATAGAAGTAAATCAAGAGCAAGGTAGTCTCTGACTTTGTGATATGCGGAATTGCTATATGGAGTAATTTTTTAAATGTTTGCCTTTTATATAGCTCATGAAATTTAAAATCTTGGTCCTTGCCAGAGGGAGGATCATTTTCTCCAGAATATCAGAAAGAATAAATACATTTTTCTGAGCTCTGACATGAAGCTATAATTCATAGAATTACAGATGAGAGAGTTGGTCTTTGTAGCCACTTTACATTTACTGCTCAGTTATGTAAAGTTAAATGCTTCAAAATTGCATACATAATATGCTATTATGAATAATGTATGGTTCAGATGATACTTACATGAGTGATATAAACTTCTGCCATCCTGTACTATTCACCACTCTGCTGATAATCACAGGTAAGGAGAAACAATTAGAAGCATAGACATACTATTACGAGTTTTGTAGTTGCTGCTGTTAAGAAGTCAGTGTAAAACTAATGAATGATTTCAACTAATAAAATTGAATCTAGTAGTTGGCTTTACTTAAAACTAAATGCATTGAATTGTTAGAGTTGGTTTGAATATGCTATTATAATAGAAATGTAGACATTAGGTATGTTCACTTTGATAATTCACTCTATAGTATATAGACTTTTACAAGTATAAATCTAAGAGCTCATAAAGAACAACTTCTTTAATTATGTTCCAAAGAAGCCAAAATTCCAAATTTGCAAACTTTCAGATTTCAAATTGAAATTCTAAACTCTACAGTAGGTTAGATTATATTTAGCACATTTATATGTCTTTGTAAATTAAAGATAATATATATAGGACAGCTTAATGACCGTGACCCGGCTAACTTTAAATAATCAACAGCAAATTGACTGCTTATATCTTTTTTAAAAATATTATTTTTATTTTTCAGTTACAGTGGGATATAATATTACATTAGTTTCAGGTGTACAGCATAGTAATTAGACATTTGTATAAATTATGAAGTGATAATCTTGGTGAATCATCTGACACCATACATAGTTATTACAATATTATTGACTATATTCCTTATGCTATACTTTATATCCCACTGGCTACTTTGTAGCTACTAATTTGTACTTCTTAATTCCTTCCCTTCTATCACCTACCCCTTCAGCTCTGCTCCCATGTGGAAACCATCAAAATATTCTCTGTATCTATGAGTTTGTTTCTATTTTGCTTGTTTCTTTTGTTCTTTAGATTCCACATGTAAGTGAAATCATATGGCATTTGTCTTTTTCCTTCTGACTTACTTCATTCAGCACGATACCCTCTGGGACCATCCATGTTGTTGCAGATGGCAAGATTCCAGTCTTTTTTTATGGCCGAGTAATACTCCATTATATATATGTACAGCCTCTTCTTTATCCAGTCATCTGCTGATGGACACTCAGGTTGCCTCCACATCTTGGCTATTGTAAATAATGCTGCAATGAACATGTGGATTCGTATGTCCCTTCGAAGTAGTGTTTTGGGTTTCTTTGGGTAAATACCCAGAAGTGAGAATATTACATCCTTCTTTGTCTCTTGAGATAGTCTTTGTTTTAGAGTCTATTTCATCTGTTTGATATAAGTATTAACTACCCAGCTTTTTTTTTTCATTTTCATTAAATATCTTTTATCATGCCTTTACTTTCAGTCTGTGCGTGTCTTTTGATGTGAAATGAGTCTCTCGTAAGGGTCGTGTTTTCTTATATATTCAGGCACTCTGTTTTTTGATTGGAACATTTAGTCCATTTACATTTAAAATAATTATTGATAGATATGTAGTTATTGCCATTTTATTATCCATATTTTTGATCTTTTTTTTTTCTACTTCTTAAAGAAGTCTCTTTAACATTTCTTGTAATACTGGTTTGGTGATGATAAATTCTTTTAGCTTTTTCTTGTCTAGGAAGTTCTTTATTTGTCCATCAATTCTAAATGATAGCTTTGCTGGATAAAGTAATCTAGGTTGTAGGTCCTTGCTTTTTATCACTTTGAATATTTCATGCCAATCTCTTCTGGTCTGTAAAGTTTCTGTTGAGAAATCAGCTGACAGTCTTATGGCAGCTCCCTTGGATGTAACTAACTGCCTTTCTCTTGCTGCTTTTAATATTCTTTGTATTTAACCTTTGGCATTTTAATTACCATGTGTCTTGGTGTGGGCCTCTTTGGACTGATCCTGCCTGGGACTGTCTGAGCTTCCTGGGGATGTATATCTATTTTCTTTGATGAATTATGGAAGTTTTTCATCACTATGTCTTCAAATAGGTTTTCAATTCCTTGCTCTCTCTCTTCTCTTTCTGGTACCCCATATGATGAAAATGTTAGTACACTTGATATTGTCCCAGAGGCCCCTTCAACTATATTTTTTTAGATTCTTTTTTCTTGTTGTTCTGATTGGGTGTTTTCTGTTACCTTATTTTCCAAACCGCTATCAGTTCTCTACTTTATCTAATCTACTGTTGATTCCCTCTAACTTTATCTTTTAAAAGCTTTTCTATACCTGATGTATTCCTACTAACAGAAATCTTCTACACTTTTCATATCATACATCATAATTGCATACACACACAGTTAGGAGTGGAATGTCTGGGTCATATGGTAAGTGAAGGAACTAAATTCTTTCCAAAAATGGTTGTGCTTTATGTTTCTACCTGCAGTATATGAGAGTTTCCTTTCCTCCACATCCTCACCAACATTTGGATATGGTTAGTCATTTTAGCCATTTTAATAGATATATAATATTATCTCATTGTAGTTTTTATTGGTACTTCCCTAATGACTAATGATGTTGTACATCATTTTGCATACTTATTTGCTATACATATATCTTCTTTGGTGACATATCTATTCAAATATTTTATCTTTTTTGACTGGGTTGTTGATTTTCTGATTATTACCCTCTATGAGTTCTATATATAATCTTGATACAAATTCTTTATCAGATATATCATTTGCAGATATTTTCTTCTAATCAGAGTTTGTATTTTTACTCTCAACAGTGTCTTTTAAAAAAAGACAAGTTCTAAAAATCTGATATACCATTTTTTTTTTATTTTATATATTGTGGATTTTGTGTCATCTCTAAGAAATGTTAGCTGAAGTCAAGGGAAAATATTTTCTCATGTATTTTCCCCTAGAAGTTTTGTAGTTGAGATATTGAATATACAAATGCACACAGGCCAGACCATATATAAAAACAGAACTCTTACTCACACAACTGCAGCAGCCAGTACAGAAAGCCAAAACATGACCCATGTAAAAATAAGCCAGAAGTGGTCAGGACTTGGTCCATAACTACCAGCTTCCCTCATTTTTGTACCTACCTCTAATTCAGCATCAATTGGAGAAAGCCAAATATGTTCCCCCAATCAATCACATAGGATGCCCCATTTCTAGTTAGCTTGCCTCTAGCTTCTCTATGCCAACAACTTCAAGTGAAAGCATACCTGAGCCTTCCTTTTCTTCCATTATAAAGCTTTTTCACTCCCCTGCCTGTCTTTCAAGTCTGCGCTAAATGCAACTGATGGTGGCTGACACCTTTGTTATAGGGAGCTCTGAGTTAATGACCTCATTTGGTTGTCTTTGTTAATTTCCACAGTTTTCCTGGAGGTTCTACCAAGATACCTTCTGCACTGCATTTGCCTTCCTCCAGGTGTGATACCTACAGAGGTCTCTTCTGCCTTGCTGTTAGTGGCTTACTTAGTCTTCACCCAATGTGGTAAGTCAGCACTGTCTCTGAACTCCTCTTTCTTTGCATTGCATTCCTTTATCAGTAACCTGTGGTCAATTTGCCATTTGATCCCTGGGTTTTTTTTATTGGTTCCTGTTTGTTTGGCATCCTTTGTGGAATCAGGCATCCCTTTTTATCTCTTTGTTCCCTTTTGTGTTAGTTTCATGTCGTGCTATTTAAAAGATTTTGTCATGAGGCGAATCACAATGTAGAATGTTGGCATAGGCCCTATAAGCCTGTTTAAGTTGGTCTCACAGACTGGTGAGTTTGCTTTTCTGCCTGAATTGATGTCCATTTGAACAGATATTTCTGTGAGTCATCAATAACACCAGATATGGTTCTCTTTACATCTTGAGTTTTTGTCTTGAGACCTTGACTTTGATCTAGAGAGAGTGTTCTCTCTAGTTCTCTGCCTGCTGGGGGACACAGATTGTTATGTCTATGGTCAGAGATGGCCAACTATAAGATTGGAGACCCAAGACACAAAGTGCACAAGCATCATATTCCTAGTGATGGCTGCCAGTTCTCATGGTTCTTCTAAGTCTGAATCTTCTCCTCTTCCAGGAAAAACTCCTTACATGTACAACACTAATTCTTGAGCTTCTCTTTCTAAATGCCATAACTCACTAAGAATAATTTGAGTCTTCAGTGACCAGTCTGGGGAACATTCGACTTGAACAAAATTGTTCCTTTGAGGAGTGCCTTGGAAAAGTAAAGGAATAAGATTTCTCAAGACCTTTTGGGCAGCAGTTTTGATTTGTATGCAGAGGACTCTGAATGAAATTCTGCATCACAAATTCCTTCACTAAAAGATTCTATACTCAAAGCTAATTAGTAATTATCAAAGTAGACTCTTTCTCTAGAAAACCTACCCCCTCCGTGCCCTTTGGTTGCCTTTCTGTACCCAGATTTTCTTTTCCTCCATCCTTCTGATATCTTTCCTGTACCTCAGTTGACTTCTCCCTTGTCCAGATCCATTACCTTTAACTAACAACTCTCTTAAAACCCCCAAATGCCAGTTATCTCTAAAGATTCATCTCTTCCATAATCTGGATACAAAGGCAAATATAGAATTTAAACCTTGGATTTGAACTGCATTAAAAGCTATACTTGAAGATTTTTCTAAACCCCTAAAATATCAGAAAATGTTTATAGAAAAATCTAGAATTATTTTCAATACATGTAACCTGGAGTTATCTAATCTATATCAACTTGTTGTTCAGAAACTCAAATGCTAAATCTAGATAGCAAAAGCTGATTGGACTGACTCAGAAGGGGACCTGAAGGATCCACTCTTTCCGTAATATACCTGAGAGTTCCCCCCTGCCCCAAAAAAAGGGTCCAAGATGTAAAGTGTCCTAATATTTTTTAAAAATCCATTGGACTATAATTTAGTTATGCAAATAGAGAAAAAATGAGATCATAGGAGATTTTTGAGGATAGAGTATAAAATACCTTCCAAAAACATTCAGGAGTTAACTTTCTGAGCTGAAGCTGGACCATTTAGCATTATTTTTTAGTCTCCCTCATGTAATTGTAGACATCTGACCTCACAGTTTTAGCTATCTAGAATGGAGACAAAGTTCAGGGCTATGTTGTGAATCATGAATTGAGGATGATGGAATCATGGGATAGAATGACTCCGGGTTACTAATCTGGACTTGGAGGAGAAATGGCCATCATTCAGGTATACCTGTTTAGATTTCAGGGTGTGAGGAATAAATTTTTATTTTTTTACATCACTGACTCTTCAGAGTCTGTTACGACAGTCAGAGTTACCTTTAGGAATAGACTCCCTCATACCTAATATCATATTATACTGTTTTATGAGTGAAGAAAATTTAGGTCTGACATAAATGAGTTTCTCATGAACATTCAGCTTCTATGTGGAAAATCTAGGATTCATAGCTGGACTTTCTCAATTCGTATTTTTGGTGCTTTTTCCTATGCCAGGCTGTCAAAGATACTACTTTCATTTAGTGTTTAAAAGCTCAGGCCCTTGACTGAGAGGGGCAGCATTTGAATAAAGACACTAACCCTTACCAATGGTATGAGCTTTAATTATTTAACTCCTCCAAGGCTCCATTTATTTGAAAGTGATAACTCCTAACCTATGTTGTGAGGATTAAGAGAGATAATTCAAGTTAAAAGTTTACTATTGAGATTTAATGTAATGCTAATAAGTGATGACATAATAGCAGTCCTTTTGGTGCTTAATGTTGAGCTTTCTAAACATTTATGAATTTGGAACTTTCTCTTACTTATGAGTCTTTTCTCCTTTCTTCTGGTTTTAGTACTAGCTTTTTATATGTCATTAATTTTCAAACTTGACACAAAATTGCCGATGGAATTTTCTTCTCTATTAAACACGCAAATCTCAAAGTAAAAATTATATGCAGAAATTTATAGAATAAAAATGAAAAGTTCTCTTTATCCTAGTCTTTTCGACCATGGGAATTTATGTTATTATTATTAAATTGTAATAATAGGAGTATATTATAATATATAGAGAGAGTGTATGTTAATTTTTATTTCAATTTTTATTCTATGTGAAATATATGAAAAAGTACATATGTAATTTTGTTATTCGATAAGAAGCTTTTTAAATAATAAGCAAATTATCTTGTATAAAAAGTCAAGAAGAATTTCAAAATTTATGCTGAAATGGCTTAAAATGAGAAAAGTTTGCAAACAGTTAAAAATTTGAGCTGTTCTCCTCATCAAGGTATTGGAGCCCTATCTCCTGTTAATGATTCTGTGTTGAAATAAACACATCAAAAGAAAAAAAAAACTGTGAAAAAAAAAAGAAGAAGGGTAGAAGGTCTGAGGATGAGTTTGAAAAATGTGAAGCAGTATATTCAGATTGTGGTCATTGTAACCACCATGGTACACCATGACCATAGTCAACAAGAGCAGAAAGTGATGGTTCAGCCCATCAACTTCATCTTCAGATATGTGCAAAATAAATCCTGGATTCAGATGGGACTCTATGAGTGAGTGAATATGCAGATAGAGAAAATGCTTTTCATTTATTTATGTGGAATTAAGTTACTGTATAGTATCCTTTCATTTCATCCTGATGGAATTCCTTTAGTATTTCTTGTAGGGCAGGTCTTCTAGGGACCGATTTCTCTATTTTTACCTATTTGGAAACATCTGCATAAATCTCAATTTCTTCTTCATTTTTGGAAGATAATCTTAACAGTTACAGAATTCTTGATTTGGATGTATTTGAGTTTATCTTACTTGAAGTTCTCTTATTCTTGCATATGTAGATTAATGTTTTTTTTTAATCAAATTTGGAAAGATTTCAGTCATTATTTCTTCACTTAATCTTTCTGCCATATCTCTTGCACCTCTCCTTTTGGGACCTCCATGGTATGCATGTTATTATGTTTGATGATGTCATTGAATGATATTAATTAATCTATCTCAAAGGTCATTGATGCTTCTGCCAGGTCAAATATGTTGTTGAACCCTGTAGTGAGTTGTTTTTTTTTGTTTGTTTGTTTTTAATTTTAGATTCCATTCTTTTAAGAATTTCTATTTGGTTCTCTTTTATAATATCTATGTCATTATTGACATTTTATATTTGGTGAGATTTTCCATATTTCCTTTAATTATTTAGACACAATTTCTTAATTATTTAAAAATATTTATACTTTAAATATATAATTCAGATTTAAAGTCTTTAGCTAATAGGTTTTATATCTAGGCTGTCAGAGAGACAGGTTTTAGTGACCGCTTTTTTCCTATGAGTATGAATCATATATTTTTGTTTTTTTGTACCTCATAATATTTTGTTGAAAATTTTAATAAATTGTGTGCCAACTCTAAAAATCAGAAACCTGCTTTAGATGTGTCGTTGCTTTCTTTTCATTGTTGTTTATTTAATTTTCCAGACTGATCTATAAATTCTGTATTCTTTGTTGTATGTAGACACCAAAATCTCTGATCAGTTTACATGGTCATCAGTTAATGCTTGGACAGATATTTTCTTAATTTATTTGAAGCAGTAAGTCTCCCAGATTTGCCACTGGGCTCTGTGTGTGTATATGTTGAGGCAAGCTTTCAACACTCTGGCCGGCTGTTTACAATTCTGTGCCTTCACTTTCTGTTTTTGCAGATTTATCAGGCCAGGTAGAAATAAGAGATTATGGCCTTTTATGCCTTTCTTCAGCATGTACATATTTATCCTCATTTTATGATCTTTTTGATCCTTAAGAAATATCAGAGTTCTTCAAAGACTTATTGACCTCACATTACCAGTTTTTTCTTTTAAGTTTCATGGTCAGCCAATTTTTAGCTCCACTGATATAACTACCTTAAGAAGTCATGGTGTTAAAAAATTGAAGCTGATTGTTTATAACAAATGCTCTGGGATAGACTGTTTGAAGAAAGTGAGCTCTGATTGGGTTGAAGTAAAGATAAATTCTGATAATGAAGCCTTTCAGGGAACTTCCAGGCATGTGAAATAGAATTCTCTGGGGATGGACCTTTTTGGTGGATTCTAATCCTTTTCTTCCCACTCCAGGGTTTGTTTGAATGCTCAGTTTCTCAATTTTGATCATTGTGAGTCCGTTTACTTTCAAACCTACCACAGATCTGTGGAGAGTAAAAGGAGTAAGTCTAGTTAAAATGCCATAGAATTGACTGTTTTTAATGAAATTCAGTTATTTTGCTTGAATAAATGCTGCTTTAATTTTTGTAAGCTTTTTTCCAAGTTAAGAAAAAGTTGTTTTAGACAATTCTTTCTACTATTTCATTATTGTTGTAGGAACAGATTTTCAGAAGTGCTTATTCTACCATTTTGAAGTGTTTTTCCCTCAAATATATTTTAAATCTTTGGGATAATCTAGGTTTTAAGAAGGTTATTTACTGGGACACTGGCTAATTACCAGCTAGAAAGAATTTAATTTGATTACCCTGTGGTATCAATGACATCTTGAGATGTCATGGGTGAGCTGCCCTAGATGAGCTTCTGGTTAATTGTCAGATCTGTGGTACTTAAATTGCCAAATCTCAATTTGTAGCAGAAGATGAGAATGCTGTTTTATTTATTTGTAAGGGATATTCAAAATGCAAATTTATTAGTGCCAGAGTCTTTACTCCTTTTCTTCCAATATGAATAACAAATGAATAAATGCATTTTAAATAAGCAAATACATATTACTCTTTATATTTTTTGCACTGACATAGCTTAATTGTAGACAATTAAATTAAAATGATAGATTTTTAAAAAGCACACTAACTTTAATAATTAATGTTTAATCCCTATGTTTATTTTATTATTATATTTTCACTTGACAAATGGTAAAAATTCAAATCACTGTGTGAAATAATTATGTTAGAACTACAACACTATAGTTATTAAAGCTGTAAAACTCTTAAGAACATGTGGTGAGAAAGGATAGTCATTAGTATGTGAACTGTTTATTTATGACATTTCTCAAAATATCCTTAGAATGTAAGACTTTAGTATAGCTCATCAGTTCAAAGATAATCTTATTTAAAATAATGACCTAGGATGTGCTTGTTTTTCATTCTCTATTAGAACATTTGTTTATTATTCAACTCAAGAAAATGTTTCTTTCTGGGGAATGGTAGAAATGCTATTGCTTATCTTTTAGGCATGAATGTATCAGTATGACAATTTCCAGGGTATTTGGAAAATTTGATATTATACCAGTAATAATCTATAGCATCGCAGTTACCAAATGAACATATTCTTTCTGCATACTGATTGAGAAGTGATCTATAATAAAACTTTTTAAACATTTGAGTTTCACAATAATGGTACCTGAGCACTAGCTTATAAAATCACATTGAAGTCAATTTTTCTCTTCCTGTAAATGAGGTCACTTCTTCAGCAACAATATTCTGATTTTAATAGCCTCTTACTAACTATGCAACCTTGGACAACTTGCAGATTTATAGAATCTGAGAGATAAAAGGAATTTTAAAGATTATATTACTCAGTTATTCACAGAGTTCATAGTTTTGTTTTTTTTTTTTTTTTCTGGTACTCTCACAGAGTAGTCAGTCATTCCGCTTTTGCTTAAATATTTTAATAATAGGAAACTCAGTGTGCCCCAGTGAACTCAAACTGGTTTTAGACAACTCTAAGTCTTAAGAATTCTTTTTTCAATTTGTTCTTTTGAATCAACTTCCTTTGAAAATAGAGTTAACGATAGCCATTTATTTCACAGAATTATTTTAAGGATAAAATACATAATGCATGTATAAAATATAGTATATATACAAAGCAAAGCTGCGACATACCTTTAAAATACTCTTGCTGCATCCCATATAGTAAACCATATTATTATTCAGAAATATTTGCTTCTATTCTCTGGGGGAAATTATACTTCATCACTCATTGATATTAACTTGGCCAAGTGATTTGCTTTGGCCTATGCATAAGAATCTAGGTGACATGCGTCACTTTGGAGAAACTGAAAGCTAGCACCTGGTCCCCCATGTTCCTTTTTCCCTGCTGTCCCAGGACTAGCAATACGACAGATAGAATATACTTTGACTGACTGAATGCAGGAATGAAGACCATATGGAGCAGAACTTTAGCTGGCTCAAAAATGTACCTGTAACATAATTCACTGCGGAATTTTTTGGTTGTAACCAAATATAACCTCACATATCTGCTTCAATGCAAACTTTCTCCTTTCTGTAAAGGCTTGCTTTTCAGGTGTGTATTCTCACAGACCTCTTGTCACTATGAGGCCCATTTTCTCTGCTGATTCCAAATGAACTTGAATATGAAACAAGTGAGAAAGTGAAATTTTCTGAGCAGTACATTTAACGTTTCAGTTACATTGCTGATTCAAATAGGCATTTATTAGATAAATTGAGAAACTTTTCTCTAAAAGATGGAAATTTATTGAACTTGTAGTTCTTTTTTTTCTAACTGAAGAGAAACAAATGAAGCAAACCTTCAGGTCTATGTGGTAAATATAATGTATGGTGTCAGGCTTAGGGAGCAGAGTTTAGCACAATGGGCTTAAATAATTTCTTTATAATAAATCAGAAACACTTTAAAATGGAAATTCTAAAATGATAAGAATGCTTAAAATTCATAATAGTTCTCCAATTTGAATGTAAGAGGGTTGAAAATAGCAGGTCCTTTGGGAAAAAAAATGAGGCACAATAGATGATAATGACAACAAAGATACTATTATAATACATTTATTTAGCATTTTCTATGACTTTTACATGCATTTTTTATTTCAATCTCAAACAGGCTGTGAAGTATATATCATTATTAACCTTATATATAAAATTTAGGCTTATAAAGGCTATGAAATTTATTCAATATTACACCATGATTAAGTGATGGAATCAGACCATGGGCCCAATGCTGTTTCAGTACAAACAATAGAGCTCAGAAATAAAATTTATGTTGTTTTCTTTCTAAAATGTAGAATTATATTATATAGTACTACCCTGTGCAGGTAAGAACTCAGGGTGCCTGGTTGTCTTGCCAGAGCTTCTTTTAAAAAACGAAGGATCTCTGACTATCCTAAGATGGGGGGTGTGTGTGTGTGTGTGTGTGTGTGTGTGTGTGTGTGTGTGTGTTTATATATATAAACAACCCTACAAATGTTTTCTCCTATAGACTTTGTTAGGGAAAAAACTGTCTTAGAGGTCCATCCCTGTTTTTCCACTTAAACCCTAAAACTGTGCTTATTTGATTTTTTCCCATTTCATTATGCCCTTTAGTTATGTTGATATAATGTTATTTGAATAAAAATACAAGGGCATAGTATAATTTTTGTCTTTTTTTGCCATTTCTCTATTGCTAACATTTAAAATGATCTCTTATATAATAATATCTTAAAATATTTGTAGAATAAATGTATGAATTACTAACCTATGGAGAACAATTAGCTCAGTTTCTGTACCTAATTCTATGATGGCGCCTCCTGCCTAATCACATATTTCAATAGCAGTGTCAACAAAATGTCATTTGGGCCATTAGTTGGCTTGTGTACCTAGTTGTATGACCTTGCTGTAACACAAAAACATTGACTATTCAGATGTTGTTAGTTTTCTAAAGGGAGTATTTCATGTATTTAAGGCCCCAGTAGAATAAATACAAAAATTTTTAATAGCAAAGAGAAAAGAGGGAGTTTAATACTGCAGAATGATGTCAACAAAATTTCTCAAGTAAGAAATCATATGAAGATGAGTTAATAAATGAAATAGCTGGAAGTATGTATGAGGATGCTGCATGGGAACCTACCTTCTTCAGAAACTCCAGAGACTAGGCTCAGTGTAAATTGATTCAAAGAGTGGAAATGAGAGGTAAGACTCAAAAGAACAGGATTAACTGGACCTCTGCAGAATAGCTGTGTACTTCAGCCACCTTCTCTATTTTTCCTTTCTTTATGCAGTCTGGCCTTTACATTAACATTAATGTAAAATCAACATAATGAAAACAAACACAAGCAAGTGAAAATTAACCAGGGGGTTTCTCTCTAAAGAAATGTAAATAACTCCTGTGGATGAGCTAGAGATATAAGGGTAGTAATTGCTGCTTTAGAGTATAGAGCTACTCAGGAGATGCCTGAGGTAGTAGGGGAGAGGTTCCTCAGTTGGCTTCCAGATTCTTCATCTAAGGCAAACCTCCCAGTCTACAAGCTCCTCTCATGTAAATTTAGAAGTTCCCCTTAGCTTTTTCAACTAAGGAAGAAGTGAACCAGAGAAACAAAGCTATTTACATCTAAATGAGTGAAACACAAACAAATACCTAGAATAATATTTTTTTTGTTTAATTTTTGAGCATAAAAACAACTTAAGATCTTCAAGCAGATTAAAAGGATGAAAGTTAATATACCAAACAACTTACTTTAGAGAACATATAATACAAGACAGAGAAGAGAAAAAAAATCCCTACCCCCAGAGTTACTTAAGATGATATTGTATTAATAAAAAAGCATATTATGGTAGAAAAATAACACATAATGCCTCTTCAAGATTACAAATACAATTACTAATGTTTAAACATTTATTACATGAGTGTAAAATGAAGTTTAGGAAAATTTCCGGACCATTAACCCAAAATACAAAGAATTGACAGTTTTAGAAAGATAGAAATTCAAGAGATCTATAGCGGAATAGAGATCTTGAAAGAGAGAACAGTAAAAATGAAAGGGAAGACTTACTCAAATAATAACAAGATATTCTGAAGAAGGGCATGATATTGTAGATCTAAAAAGGATTTTTACAAAATACAGTTCTAGACACAGTATGATAAAGTTGTTAAATTCCAAGAGGAAAAAAAATAATTCTGAAAAATTTTAAAAACAAACTCATCCACAAAGAAGAGATAATTCCACAACACAGAATGTCAGAATTTAGCGATAAAAATCCTTTCAGAGTTCTTTGGGAAAATTATTTTAAGGTTAAAATGATATGTTTATAAAAATTTCAATCAAATATGAAGATAAAAGGATTCAGAAAATGTAACTCACATACATATTGTCTGAGGAAATAACTGAGGTTGGTTTCCAGAAATTGCAAGGTAGAAAACAATGAAGGGAAGACATAGATTGTAGGAAATAGTGTCTGATTCAGCAATAGCTTAAATAGAAATTATCAGATTATAAATGGATTATAGTGTATAGCTGGCAAGGCAACAGAATCATTTCATGGTTGATCAAAAGACTGGAAAAGAGAGATTTGGGACAATATATGTATTAAAAATGTGATAAGTTAAAAAAATTGGTACAACACATTATGCTTTAGTCAGTAAGAAAAAAATGAAAGGTGATTGGAGATAAACAAGGAAGGGAGGAAAGGTGCAGTTCAGTTATGATCCAAGTAAGAAGTAAAATAAAATATGGCATGGTCAATTGATAAGTTGTGGAAAATAAGATCCACTTTACTTTGCATGTAAGAACAGTTTCCTTCAAATAGCCTAGCTTCCTGAATTTAGACCAATAAAAAAGATCATACAATGCTAACAAACTCTGATCCTGATGGGATTGTTATTGGTATTGATATGTAATGTAACCTCTGTTTATTGGTTTTAAATTTTAAAATGAATATTTACTCAAAATATGTAACATGTTTTTGTTTACGAAGAATTGTATATGTTAACCTTAGCTGTGTAAAAATAAAGGCAAAATTAATAGAAACTGGGAATCAAATGGCTAGTAGATTTCAAAGGAAGGAATAAAATAGTAATTTACAAAATGAACAGCTAGAAATGATTGCTTAAACTAGATAGCAAAATAAAATTTAAGCGTATTATTTAATTTTACTAAGTTAACCAATAGAGGAATAAAAATTAGTTCAAAAATAAGAGAAGAGAAGGAGGTATAAGGTCATATGATAGAAACAAATATTTAAAAGT
Organism: Eidolon dupreanum; assembly: GCA_028627145.1. Lineage (NCBI taxonomy): Eukaryota > Metazoa > Chordata > Mammalia > Chiroptera > Pteropodidae > Eidolon > Eidolon dupreanum. The sequence continues at coordinate 28,601,431 of CM053506.1, forward strand.
GTTCATCTTTGAGACGCTACACTGGTGCTTCTGTTTAAAACCTTTACCTCTTTACTTGATTATTTGAATTGTCAGTTAGATCTAGTATTCTCTTTCAAAGGTATCATTTATGTTCATTCTTCATGGTAAGAACAGTCTCAAGCATATATAGTTTAGATTTCTCAATTGAAAATGGACAGTGGTCATGATATTTTTATTATAAATAGGCTCACAGGAATATTCTATCTTTTATAGAAGTTTAAGATTAAACTTCTATTTATAAAACTTGTCCTGAAAAAAGTTGTTTTGCAACTACTAATCGATTGAATTATTTCGTTTTTAATTCATTCAACTCTTTGAGTGTCTTTGGACACATCCAGTAATAACATGAAAAAAAATCCTATCATTGTTTCTATGTCAGTGGCCAATAACAGAAATACAATGAGACTTAAAATGGTCATAAGTCTCAGGTCAGCACAATAGAATGTTTAAAAGCATAAGCCTCTTTTCCATCTTTAGAGCATGTCAGTAATCTACTACCCTAAAAACTGCCTCAAGGTTTGAAGCTGTATTTTTAGTAAGGCAATTATTCACCTATAAAGAGATTTTATTTCATGTATTTGAAAGGCTGCCAAGAGTTGACATTTTATATTTGTCTAGCATTTGGGAAGATATTATTTCTTTGTTAGAATTTATGGGAGGGAAAAAAAAGCTATAAAAATTCAATCTCACATGAAATTGTTTGAAACTGCCTTTTAGTTGGCTGAATAAATAGATTATTGATTTTACCCTTTTATAAAATGAAAGCTTAATGAACAAAATCACACAGTATTCATTTCTGGGAAATGATACCTATATATCTATATATCTATATATCTATATACCTATATAGATAGATCTATAGATATCCTTCCCTTGTAAAAAAGTTAGTATTTATATACCAAATTTTGAGCTATTATGATGTTATGATATGGGATGAATTATGCTGTATCTTTAGTTTCACAATCCTGCCAATTTATAAGGATTGTTGTTTTACATTTTAAGCAGATGTTATTTTAATATGGAAGACTGCTTAAAGTGTAGACTAATAGAGAAAAATATGGTATGACCTGGCTGAAAAAGTGAAGAAATAGGCTTTTTTTCTCCCTTCATTATTGAGGATAGAAATAGAAACACCTATGAGCAAATTTGAAGTTTATTATTACAACCTTTTTGACTATACCAGTAATTTTTCAAAAAATCTATTGGTTTAAGGTAGGAAAGTTTCATTCAACTTATTATTTTGAAGATGATGGGAACAAAAGGTAGTCTAGAAGATTCCAGATTAAATTTGTTGAAATTACTTTGTGTGTGTTTTTTTTTCTAAAGCATATCATTGAATGAAACATTATTAAAACATTCTTTTAATACTATCATCAATAGTTATTATTTATGGGCTCTCAACAAGGTTGTGCCTGCTTTACATGTGAAATAGATTGTAAAGCAAACAATTAAAATGAAGAACTTTGGTAAATAAAAAATGTAGAAAAGAAAGAACAATTTTATTATCGAATGAGCATTAAACCAGAACATAATGTGCATCACAGGCAATCTGCTAAATGATTACAAGACAGAAAGACATCTTACCCTTTAACATACCAGACAGATATAAACTGTTAAACACTTGTTTTTAAGATTAACAATAATTAGTCCTCAAGTAAGAGCACTATTTGTCACGCATAGTTCATCCTAAATTTACCTGGTAATTGAGGTGACCATCCGTGTTTGATAATGACCTGTCCAAAGGAAAAATAAACATATCTTTATGACAGAAGGTAGTTTGAGCAGGGCACTGACTGAAGTTAGGTTTCTACCTCTTGCAGAAAATGGGAATAGTTTCTCGGTGACTGTTTTTCACTATCTTCCTAGATGGCTACATTTCAAGGAAATAGGTCCCAGGTCATTTATAAAGATATTCTTGAGTCAAAGAGCTGACAAGAGGCATATTTAGCTTTAAAAATTGAATAATTTTACCCAAGTAGATCTTAATTGGTATTTGACTGAAGTTGTCTATGCTTATATAGCAGTATCATAATTGTAGAAGATCTATTTCGAAATCATGGTAGACCATGACATATTTCCGTATTTCCAGATTTAGCAAATCAAAAAAGACAGTCAGTTAAATTGGAATTTCCAATATGTTAAAATTTAATTACCTATCTTATGTTTTGTCCGGCGAATTCACTCTGAGATGTAGTGGTTGAAGCAATAAGACATTCAGTTTATCAAATTAACTAAAGTACTACAAATTTGATGAAGACCAGTAAGAGAAATGTAGTCATTCTTTTTAATTATCAACAAGAAAATGAGCTAGAATAAATTTAAGGTTATCAACAAATTTTGTTTCCTGGGAAAAGAATTAACCTGGAAGTCAGAAAATCAATATTAGGAGCTAATGACGGTCTGCATTTACTTACTGCTGGTGTTGTGCCAAGCTTATCTAAGAGTTCGATGTATCATCTCATTTAATTTGCACAGCATTTTCAGAAGTATAGAACAATAGTAACCCTTTTTACAGATGACATAAATGATTTTAAGATATTTAAGTAATTCTGATGAGCAGAGCTATAGTGTAAATCCCAGCTTTTTCAAACTAAAGGTGTGCTTTCCTAAAATGTGTACTACTCAGACTATCAAATGGCATAGCTTCTAAGATCTGTTTCTTTTTTATCTAATTTGTGGTCTGCCTTGGATGAGCTATTTAACCTTTCTGGTTTTTCATGTTTGCTTGTATAAAATTAGAGCATTAAATTAGATGAGTTCTAAGGTCAATTCATTTCTACAAGTCTATGATTTTGTCAAGAAATCAGATAGTTTTGCCAGTGCAGTGCAGGAAATAGAAATAAGTATAATTTAGCCTCTAGATTTAGGTCTCTAGATTTAAGACCAAACAGAGCAAACAGTTTTGTTTTTGTTTTTGTTTTTGTTTTTTATATCTCTGTATTTCTTTCTAGTATGTACTGAAGAATCCTGCCTATACTGACCCTCAGTGGGTACTTGAGTAGAGGTTGGGATCATTGAGTTGTGTATTTCTTCTGGCAGTAAGTCATTCAAAAGGCCATTAGGAAGAAAAGACAAATTCTCAAGTTCCCTCTGTTTGTTTGTTTGTTTGTAACATGAAAATTAATGTAAGACGTGAGAGAGTAATATATTTAAATGGTAGTGGTGAACCATGAAGGTGAATAACAGGAAATATTGACTTGGCTGCTGGGAATCAGAATATGTATGTGAGACTCTTCTGACTCCTTTAAAGATAACCAATTTTTAAAAAATTCTGGAACAACTATCCTCCTTCATCTCCTAGAGCTTTGCTCTATTTACTATTCTATAAGCTTCTTCAGAGCTGAGAAGACACATACTTCAGTACAGGCATAGACTTCCAACTCCCTTCCCACAAGACTCCACAGCACCTGACTTTTTGTCTGTCTGTCTCATTCAGCCTTCATTTTAGTTAAATAAGAAATAAGTGGAGATGAATGTCAAAATCCCAGAGTGGTTCACTTTGGAAAAATGCCATATTTGATTGTATAGAAAAGTAGTTTCTGAATGGCTGCCTTTCAAGGTATAACCATTGTGAATCATTAAGGCAAATAGGAGCAGACTTCAAATTAGACATACTTTGACATTGTAAACATAGGGTTCAGTACATGCTACCCCAAAATATGACACTTTGGGATATTTTAAGCTGATGGAGTTTGAGGAAATGGTAGAAACAAGGTCACTTTAACCTTCCTACCTCCTTGCCTTTCTTCCTTGGGAGAAGACAAAACACATGTGAGAGGTACCCTCTATATCCAGAGGAAGAAACATCCTTATGTCTAAAGACAAAGGAACATGGAAAAGAATCCTAACCAACAGGCTTTGCTAAGTTGCCCCAGTTTACTACAATTAGCTTACACTCCTTAACCTATCATATTCCTCCACACTGCACTCTTCATCAAACCTAGCATAAGATACTCAGGTCTGTTTCTTTGGGTCTTTATTTCCTTACAAAGTCTCTCATAGTGCATAAAACATATAATAAATAAATTTGTGTGATTTTCTCCTGTTAATTTATCTTTGTCAGTTTATTTTTCATACCCAGCCAAGGACACAAAGAAGGTCTAGGGAAGATTCCTCCCTATAGTGACATGGCCATCAAAAGATATATTGTCAATTGTAGTTGGCATGAAGAAGATTATTTTGCATCTATCCTCTGGCAATTGTAGATTTTTAAATGATATATTTCAGATTAATAAACTTAGTATTGTCAGCAGGTAGGCTAGGTTTAATAAATTATAAATGTCTAAGAACTGGGGAGATTGAGGTTTTAGGAGAAGATGACAGAGACAGGAAGTATAAACTATGATACAGTGATTCAGGAAGCTAAATGTTATGATGGTTTAATATTACAAAAATAATATCATTTTTAAAAATCATAATATTATTCAAAATATTTTCCAAAATATATAAACCATAAATAACTGAAGTACCATAAGGCAAGGCCATGCTAATGAAATGAAAAAAACAATTCTATGGAATCAGAAGAAGGGTCTATGCTTCTTCTTGTGTTCTTTAATTCCATAAATTTATCCTGTGAAAACTAAAGAAAAGGCAAATATGAATAAAATTAATATAAGAAGGATTGGCATGTAGAGCTACAAATAAAGACTTAAGCAAAGGATATGGACAGCTAAAGAGATTTTTGCATGTGATGGGTACTGTTTTACTAGAAAGTAGATAAAGGCATTTAAAAGAGATAAAGTGTGGGGAAGTATGAAGAATTAGATTTATGGGGGGCACTGTGCAAAAGAGAGATACAAGAAGGAATTCTCAGAGCATGGATTAGCAATGAGAGAAATTGCCAAAGGTCAATCCCATGGAGTTGATAGTAAAACAATGGAAAAATCTAAATCGATTAAAATGAGCTAGGGAGATTTTACAGTAGCCTATTGGCTCAAATAACTTCCAGAACATTATAGAGGCTATTTATACAAAGTTGAGGAAAGCCAAGAAAGAAATGTATTTTTAGAGAACTAAAAAGACGTATATACCAGTAGTTGGCAAACATCGGTTAATGGGTATTCATTCTAGCTCAAAATAAAATGAAGAATTTAAAAAAAAATATAGAGATTTCAGGGCAGTATTCATTATCTCTTGTTGAATAATGAAGTGCTTTGCAATTTAATGGTTTAAAACAACACAGTTTATTATCTCATGATATTCATGGATCAGGGATCTTAGCGACTTCTGGTTTGTCCTCTGGCTTAGAATCTCTCAGGCTCAGTATTCTCAGCTTTGCTTTTTCCCTAATTTCTTTCTTGAACTTCTGGCTTTCATCTATTAACTTATTTTTGACCAGTGCTTCCTCTGATTCTATGATGCCAGCCCTTGGAACCCCTCTCCCAGTTCTAAGCCCTGATTCCATCCATACCCCAGTATGGTAAATTCTTCTTATGTTGTGTTGAATTTGGTTCAGATTTGTTCATATTCTCTGTGATTGTTTATTGGTTAGTAGTAAATGTCTGAGATAATGAATTTGTCAGTGAGCTGGGGCAGGGTGACCTGGAAACTAATAGCCACTCCAGAATAATGGTTAACAACTTAGATGATTGGTTCATAGTACAGGTGGAGCAAATTAGGCAGTTCGAGGTCATGATATGATTGTAAGGGCTATCATCAAGTCAAAAGATAGAAATATGTAAGAACTAGAACACCATAAATGCTGTAAGATGTACAAGGTCACTGGTTAAAACTTCTAAAACTTCCACCTAGGCTGAGGAGGAGGAGCAGAATCAAGTAGGGAGAGGAAATAACAGAATAATCTTGACCCAAGGGCTATTTTCACCCCTTTGAAAAGCATCAGGATTTTATGTGATCCTATAGTGAAAACTATCTAGGCTTAACTAATTTAGGGCATGTACTGACTGGGTATACCTAACAAAGTTGGAAATTTTATTGGCTATGGCATTTGGGGCAGGTTGATTTTGAAAATTGCTCTGTTCCAAGTATCATGAACGTCTTGTGTCACCGTTATTATTGCAAGCCCTTTCCATCTCTCCATATCATCTACTTCCTGGTTCCTGTCAATATTCAGCAAAATAACTATTGACTGATCACTTGTGATATGTCACATATTGTTCTGTATGCTGGAGAATACAATAATGAGCTATAGGATTATAGTCTGTGTCCTCATTGAGCTACAGACAAGTGGAGGAAGACATACTAAAGGAGCAAATGCAATGAAGTATAAGAAAAACTATGATAGAGGAACAGCACATGGCAGAATACCCGAAACAGAGTTCCCTGCCTTTTCTGAAACCTGTGGTTAGACGTTGCAGAAATACTTCCTTTTAGAGAATCCCTGGTTTGTCTGCTTCTCTCCTCTGACCTTATTGATAGTCTCTATCCTAGGTTCCATTATCTCTCTTTTTCCATTTTGGCTCTCAGATTGCATTATTCGATTGAGTAACAACACTCTGCTGCCCCCTTTGCTACTTAGCAATCATTTTATTTATTTCATGCTCACTCCCTATTGTATTGTGTGCTTGACTGCTGTAAACCTGTCCCATCTAATCAAGCTCAAATCTTTTCACCCTCAGCATGTGACTTTGCCTCTTGTTTTACTGAGCAGGTTGAGGTTATTTGGACAGAACTTCCTCAACTCTCCACTACTTGCTGCTTGCCAAATAAGCCGTTTTTGCTGCATCTAAATATTTCTTTGTTTTCTATCTGTTTTTCTTCATCCTGTCTTAGAGAAAAAAAATAAAACTCTTTAGTTCTAATCACACCACCTGTGCTTTTGACTGACTCCCACTTACTGCCTCTGAAACTCCTATATCCCTCTTGTTCTTTTACTGTATCAATTATTCTCTCTCATTGGGTTCTTTCCGTCTATATAAAAAACATGTAAAGACAATCCAAATTAAAGCATGTTTGACCTGATCCTGAGATTTCTTTTAAAATAGTACTCTGTAAATTTCCTTATTCAACACAAGAATTGTCAAATCTGTGTGCATTTCTTTTTTCTATTTGCTCATCAATTACATATATTTACTTTTTATTCTCTTCATATTATGATAAACAGTTTTTGTTGTGGCTTTACTATGGCTACTTCTTCTGTTCTGATTTGTGGAAGAATATCTCCAGACAATAAGGATGTCTCGTCAAAAGATAATATGCAGGTGATTTAATCATTGGTATAAACTACCTCTGGATTCAAGTTCTGGCTCCATCAAGTAGTGGCATATGAAGTGGGCAATACTTAGCCATTCTAAACCTCAGGTATCTTTATTGAGTTGCTGTAAGGATTACATTTTAAATTCTTATAGATCTTGGAAGAGTTCTTGGAACAAAGTGACAACTCAATAAATATTAGCTATTATCATTTATTTATCTTACTAATTTATCTCCTAGATGCAAAAGTCATACCATCAGAAATCAAACCACTAGCACTGTGGTCTGTACATGGTTGATTATCAAGAAACGACAATGTAGTTACTAAAAAATAAAATTTGGAATGTAGTCAAGCTTTCACAAGCATCGATTTATTTGGAAGTAGAGAAGTACAATTGTACATTTTGGATAAATCTTCATTGCTTCCTTAGTTTTAGACATTTCCAAAGATATTGGGAATTTCTACTTGTGCATTTTATTATAACTTTGCAATAAAGATTTTTATTTCATTAAAATACCCACTCTTCTGAGATTTATCATTACATTGTTATTGTTGTTGTTATTATTAGTATTATTTATTATTCCATCTAAGAAACCACCATGTAGCCTTGTCATTCTGTTAGTTTCCTATTGATGCTCCTACTGGAGGCTCTAGGGGAGATTTGTTTCCTTTCCTTTTCCAGCTTCTAGGAGCAGTCTGAATTTCTCTGCTCATTGCTCTTTTCTCCATCTTTGAAGCCAGTAGCATTTTATCTTCAAGTTTCTTTCTAAATCTGACCTTCCTTCCTTCTTCTTTCACTTATAAGGACCCTTGGCATTACCTTGGGCCCACCCAGAAAATTCAGCTGAATGTCTCCAGCTCAAAATCATTAACTTAATCATACCAGCAGAAGTATACCAATTGGGGAAGTAACATAGACTTTCCCTAGACTATCCTTTTATGGGCTTTCACTTGTGGTTCCCACCATGCACTGGTGAAGATTACATCACTATTATCAAGAAATGCTTCTAGAAGTGAAGACAATAAGTCCCAGTAATCAGGTTGCATATAACACTACTTAAAACTATGGGTTTTGAAATATAACAGCCATGAGTTAGTATCCTTATTCCAATCCATAGCCATTAAGATGACGAGATCTTAAGAAAGTTCTTGTCTTTTTGTCCTCCTGTTAACATACTAATGACAACCTTTACTTCACAGGATAATTAACTATACTGAATAAAATAATGCCTGGTACATACAGTACATTCAATAAATAATAACTACTGTGGTTACTAATATCATTACTAATGCTATACTGATAAAATACCTAGAAAGATAGTGTCTGTCTGTCTGTCTGTCTGTCTGTCTCTCTCTCTCTCTCTCTCTCTATATATATATATATATATAATTTTTTTTTTTTTTTTTTTTTTTTTTGCCAACTCTCACCTTGTTTAGGTGAACATGACTTTTGCTGCTTTATCAATGTGTAATTTTACATGGTGGCCTATCTCAAGTAAACATGGAAACCAAATGAAATTTCCATGAGGTGTCAGTTGGAAGTTTATAATGAGTACATTCACAATCTATTTTCACAGTATCCATTCCAAGTACGCTACCAGATTGCCATCTTTACAGTCCATCAAATGCACTGCAATACAGTTACAGCAAACTTCTATATAACTTATGATAGTACATAAGCATTCATCCTGGGTACTAGTGAAGTAGAGCCATGAAGGTCATTTCTATTTCCACATTTAAAGCCTAATAACACATCTGAAAGTAAGTAAAATGTTACCTATAAGGGGTCAGTTTATTTTTCTTGATAAAGCAAGTTAATAAATAAAAATGTTCTTTGCTGCTAATCACATGACAAAATTTCATTTTAAAACTCCTAGGACTGTACAAAACATGTCATGATATTTCTGGTTTTTAATATCTTCTAAATTTATGTTCACATCTATTATATTAGTAAACTATATTATAAAAGCATGTTAAATATATAACAACAGATTTTTAAATTTATCTAATTATTTTGCATACCTCCCTATCTTAGATTATCCAGAAAAGAATTATTAATATATTCAATGATGTACAAATTAGAAATAACCTAAAAATAATTGAATTGGCATGTTCTAGATATACAACTGCTACCACATTATAATTTTCTTTATCTTGACACTAATCATCTTAGTGAATAATAAAATGCTGGCAATAATGACAGGAAGAATCAAAAATTTTTATCAGTTTTTTTGCCTGTCATTAGTCTGCTATTTTGAGATAAAACAGCTGGATTTAATGCTTTTAGAATAGCAATCATTTAAAGTAGAATTGAGTAAAATGTGGAATATAGGTGGAACTTACAAAAAGGGAGTGCCTTAATTAAATCTAACACTTATTTAGTAAAAATCTACATACAATTTGAATATATCTTTCAACTTTAATTAGGTAATTAATTCAATTGATCATTGAGCAGTTGGCTGAATTCTAGCTATAACATATGAAGATAAACAAACCATGGACACTGACCTCAAAGAGCTTTCATTCAAGTTGATAGATCTGACATAATTGATGACAAACTTAATTCCACAAGAGTTAAAGAATAGTAATTGCTAACAAAGTAATAATTATATGCATATTTATTTAAGAATCCAAGGAAAAATGAGCATGATTAAATGTGCAGCATATTGTTTCTTTGTCAATAAGTTAATGTAGGAAAATATTGAAATGAAATGTGGAAACAAATGTGTAGAAGATATTATAGTATTCATAAATTAACCTATAAAAAGGCAACACTTATAGCTTTTAATGAATTAAAATTTTTATATCAAATTCAACAATGAGGAGTTTTTCTTCTAAATTAGAGATATGATCTATTTAGAAAACATATCTCTGCTGTTTTATTAAGTAGTGTGAAACAATAGTTCACTTGAATTATTTTCAGGGAGGATGCACTCTGGCAAATATCATCTTCTGCTAGGCACTGGGGACATAAAATCAAGGAAGATACACATAGAGATTGCTTAATGTAGCTGAGACTGTAGGACATAAATAAGTTTAATGGGTATTTGCAAAACAGTGTATTGTGACGGGGACATCAAATTTCTTACTTAAATGCCTGGTCTAGCCTAACAAAGGTCAAGACTTCTCACCAAAAGAGACACAATAGGAGTTAACCAGGTGAATAAGGAGAATTAGAGAGAAAGTCATGAGCAAGAACCTATTGACTAGAGTGAGCAAGAGAGCTGCAATGAACTGGATTTTGGAAAGAATCAATATTCTTTATAAAAAGTTTGTGGATATAATGAAGAGAAAATATATAGTAGTAAAATGCAGCAAAATTTGATGAACTTGTTGCTGTATTTTCTAGTCAAACTGTTGGTTTAGGAGAAAACCAGAGAATTGCCCATAATATATTGTTGAGTACATACATATAGGGTTACAGGTCTCTGCACTTGTCCATTTTGTTCAGTTCAATAGCTCAGCAAGAATTTATTTAGCAATTAATACAAGCCATGCATAGTATATGAGATGCTGGGATGCAAAAGACACAGTTCTTATGCTCAAGGAACTCACTATCCTTGGGATGCACATTGTAGGAAGTTCAGCAATATGGGCTGAGTGCTCTGTAGTAGAAGTCAGAATGTGGACTGAATTCTGAGCACATTAGGCAGTTTGAGCAACAATGAAGGTCACTTTTTTAGCCCCGGAGGACAGAGATTACTGCCTAGAAAAGCTGGTGCATGAAATATCTCATGAATCTGCTTCATTTAGGGATTTTTAAAAAATAACTACTTACATGAAGAGCTAAAAGTTTATTAAATAGTAAGCCCCATGTGGTCACAGGAAGCATTTTATCTAGCTAGTTAGCTGTTCCTAACACCTAATAGAAAATAAAACAAATAATTTTAAAATTATATGTGTGAATGAAACCAAACTAAGATAAATTTTGCAAATAACAAATTAAAATTTAATAATGTATTTACAGGTTAGAAAAAAATGGTTGTTCTTAATAAAAGAAAATGCAATAAGAATATATATAAAGGCTTACATCAACTTCCTATAATTAAATACCCAAATATGAGATTGGAGAAATCATGCTGAAATGGCAACACTTGTTCAGTATGAGTCCCCACTGTAATGTGGTTGTCAAAGAAAGCGAAGATATTACTTAGATTGAAGCAGAGGATTGAGAATAAAGAATTTTTAAATTCCACTCATCTCACTAAATTTGATAGGTTATCTTGGATATTTGTGACTAGTTCTTAGTGCAACTAATTTAGGGGAACATTAATTAACAAAGCTAAATATGTTTGCAAGAAGGTAATCAAGGCAAAATTAAATCTAATAATTACTTAATGTGGAAGATAAAGTGGCCTATTCCAGTTCTTAGTTTATGTGATTCTACAGAATTAGGGAACTGATTGTTGTTGCAGATGTGGTGGACTCTCCCCCCAAAAATAATTTCTGTGGGTTATGTTTTCCAGCCTTGAGGAGTTTTTGGAATTCATTATGTTTCTATAATTTTTAACTTCAGAAGATGAAGGCAAACATAATTGTGAAGAAAAATGTGAATATGGTAAATATTTCTTTTTATAAATATACCTTTTTGGCTTCTTACTGGAGTCAAGCTTTTATTATGTAATTTATTTATTCCAGCATTATGTACAACTTATAAACCTTATAAATTTAAAATAGATTTCACATTACTAAGCAAAGCCTATAGTTATAAAGAATCTCGATTTCCATATTTTTAAAATTTGAAGTTCAAAAGAAAACTGAAAAATGATTTTAAAAGTCAAGGATACCTTCATTTTTAATACATCCTGAATGGGAGAAAAAAAACTCTGAATCTCTTTGATCATAATTATTGTTGAAAAGAGCGGAAGCCATAAAAACCAGTAATGTTTGGGTTCTTAGTGTATTCGATTATATTTTCCCCTAGATGTTCCCTAATGACAACATAACCAACCACCTGCTGTATATTAACCCATTGCCATTGAATTAATAACAATCTGGTAGTTGTTATGAATATTTGAAGATAAATGTTTCATTAGAGTTGAGGATTTTATTCTGAAAATAAAATTCCTTTAGCTTTATAGGTGCCCATAATGTGTTTTAGATTATGTTAAAATAATCAAAAAAGGAAGGAATATTCATTTTCTTGAGTTTATTTTTTGGTTTGGAAACAAATAAGACCAAGTTGAGAAACTGAAATATGATAAGAATAATGAAATAAAAATTATTTAAAAGTTAAGAACAAAAGGTGAGAGCGGAACATGCTTCAAGATACAACGCATTTCTACAAAATATGGCAAAGTACCCTGAAAGGAGCTCTTGCATATAAAAACAAACCAATTTATTAAAAATGTGGTATGCTTCACTTCACTTTAAAATATGCTTTTTTTTTTTGTCAGTACTATGAAATGTGTCCTGAAGGATGAATTTAGAATGAAATAGAAAAATAAATGAGTCCAAGACACTGAAAATGGTTCAGTCTAAATATTTACCTACCTTGTGCTTGCATTTGTGCCACTGGGCATGACTAGAGAACGCACATGAAGTGCTGTCTTGTCTAACTTCAACTATCACTAAACTCGAGTTATTTTTATGCTGAGCAAAAATCCTACTATATTTCACTGGTTTATTCACTCTGTGCGTATCTTTCTTCTTCTGTTAGATGACTTTAAGATAGTTCCTTTTCTCAAATCTTCAACTCCTTTTCTCCATTCTTACCTACACTTTATGATTTATTACTTCAGACAAAGTATCCACGATCTCATTTAAAGTCAGTCCCTTCACTTGTACAGACACTGTGTTCCATCCCTTTTTACCTATCCAAGAAATTGGCTCCGGTCACTCTCTCTTCTCCCTTTGGTATGAACGTGCTTTTATTTTTTTCCATCTTAAAACAAATAAACAAACAAAAACAAAAACAAAAACAAAAACTCTTGATCTCGCTTTTCTTTCCAACCACTGCTCCATTTCTCAGCTTTTCTTGACAGCAGAATTTCTCAGAATAGTTGGCTTTATTCACTGTTATCAATTTATTTTGTCCTCTCAACCTCTCTTAAACTTCCTATAATTATGCTTTGAACACAATGAAAACTCTGAGGAAACTGCTTGCTAAATCTACAAATCATTGCTCACCGTCTTCTTGATTTATTAGTAGGACTTGACACTGATGATTACTCTTTCTTCTTAAAACACTTTCATAACCACACTTCTGGCTCACTCCACTTTCTGTTTTCTCTCTCTACGTGCTAGTGGTTCCTTCTCAGTGTTATATTCTTTAATTATTCCTCTCCTCTTTTTCCTTCTAATTTGTGAGGACCCAGATCTTAGTCCTCGGGTTTTTTCTCTTTTTACATTTGGTCTCTTGGGAACTTTTAAGCAGTATCATGATTCAAATATCAACTATACACTATGACTTTTAAAGCATATCTCTAGCCCAGATTTTATATATACAAATGTTAACAAAAAATATTTAGGCTGTAATAAAGAATAAAAAAAAAAACATTTATTTGAACAAAGGAGAAGTTGCAATCTGGGGCACAGATTCAGGTAGCAATTTAAATTGTGCTCCTAAGAGAATGAAGAAAGGCACAGTTTATAAAGGCTCAGGCTTTGTGTACTGCTCTCAATCTGGTCTTCTTTATGCAAATGAAGGATTCTGGCTAAGATAATAGGAACTGGTTGAGCCCAGTATGCAAATAAAAGGTGAGAGTTGGCAAAACAGGTTGGCTCCTTTTAAAGTTAGAAACCCAGATGGTCTGGTGGTCATGGAAAGTTGGGGATAAAATTTAGGCACAACTAAAAAGTTCAAAAATTCATAGAGAAATGTGCTTGGTAGAAAGTGTGTAAGACAAACTTCTTCGCAACCTCTTGGCTATATTTTAGTTTCCTTGACATAAACGACTTTACCTCGGCAATCTCCATTTACACAGCAGCCTTCCGGAAATCTTCACTTAGATGTCTAAACATCATCTCAAATTTAATATGTCCTAACTAAAATTCTGTTGTTCTGTCTCAATTTGTTTCTTACCCTCTGTCCCAGAGCCTTCAATTAATAGCAGTTCTATAGTTCCAATTGCTCAGAAAGAGTTTAGAGTCATCCTAGAGTCATTTCATACTCAGGTATGTTAATAAATAAGACAGGGGTCTCAAAATGGAGTCACTTGTACTAGATTCAGCTTCCCAGGAATGTAACTTTTAACTGGCCAATATGAAATTATACAGCCAGTATTATTAGTGAGATAATCCACCCAATAAGCCTCCTTTTTCCCCTTTAGAGCAACCTTCCCTGAAACAATGCATTGTTTGCTAATTACTTTTTCCGCCCACTTTTCACCTGTAAAAACTTTTATACAGCTCCATAGAGCAGCTTTCTATTTGCTGGATGGGATGCTGCCCCATTCATGAATCATTGAATAGAGCCAATTTGATCTTTAAATCGACTCAATTGAATTTTCATTTTTTAATACATACTTCATATTCAATCTTGCAGTAAATTTTCTTTGCTCTTTTTTCATAGTAAATTAAGAACCTGACCACATTCATTACCTTCACTTCTACAGTTGTTAAACACTATAATCTCTCCCTGTGTTACTGCAAAGGCCTTCTTAAATGTATCTTTGCTTCCACTTTAGCCTCTCCATAGGCTCTATATGCAATACATTAGCCAGAGGGAATTTAAAAGAATGAAATTCAGATTGTGTCACTTTTCTGTTTAAAACTCAGTAGGGCAACTTAAAATTCAATCAAACTAATTGTTTATTCTGTGGGCAAAATATTTCTTAAAATTTCCTTTTAAAGTTAACATATCAATGCATTATTGGTAGATTATAATCTTGTCATGATGCATATATGCATACAAAATCAGTGGAGATGAGGAAGAGGTAAAATACCCTTGGCTGGTTTACAAGAATACTTAGAGGAAAAGCAAAGAGCTATTAAATTAACATTATTATACTTTTTTTCCTCCCATGATTTACTGGATATTCTATTTCTTGTGAAGTACAGACATTATTTTCATATCTTGTCTTGATTCGAAGCTTATTGGTCTTTCACAGTATATGCTGAAAGAAAATCTATTTAGTAATGGTGCTGATTTTTTCAGTAAAAACCCAAATGTGCAAATAGTTGCAGATAATAAGAATTACAGCTGTGTTAGATTAATTCCAGAAACTGTTCGTTGTGTTTTTGTTTTAAGATTTACAGGAACATAGCTATGCAAACTGAGTTTGATTTGGAAATGCATTTTTAGTCTTATTAAAATGGGATAAACAATACTATTTTGCCCTTCCTAGATTTTACATAATTGTCTTTAGTATTTATTTTCAAATTTAGGAGATCCTCATTTTTCAAAAGCTATAGTCTAAAAGTTAAGGTGATCTAATTACTGTCAACGTAAATGAATTTTTATCAGAGACTCTAATTTTCTAACCAAGGGTATTGAAAGCATATTTGAAAAGCTGATTTAATCCTTTATAGCCTAGTAATATTTATTTCTTCTATTTTGAAGAAAAGAATAAAATTGCTAGATTTCTAATTTTACATTATAGCTGAAATTGCTAGAAAATTATTTTTGAAACTTTTCATTTTACGGTGATTATTTCAATAGATTCATTTACCCGTTAGTTTTATACACTGCATTATCAAGAAAGTTCATATACTAAATACCAATTTAAAAATGAGTGCCATAAAGTGCTCAGTATAAAGTATTTTAATAAAAATATTAGAAGAAATTAATGTGCTAGAAAAATACAAAAAGATGTTAATTGTGAATTAAAGAATGATTAAGTTGGTAAGGATGTAGAGTAACCAGAACTGTCATACTCTCCTGCTGGGAGTCTAAATTGGCAATTACTTTGGAAAAGTGTTTGGCTGTGTGTATATCCTATGACTCAGAAGTTCCACTAACAGAAATGTATACATATGTTCAAAGAAGGACATTACAAGAATATTTATTGCAGCAGTATTCATGGTATTCAAAAATTGAAAATCACACATATGACAAGTGTCTATCAACAGAAGAATGGATAAAATATAGTTAATTCATATTATATATACACACACACATATATATAAATTGAATAATTTTTATAAATTAAAACTACATACAACAATATGGATAATTAGATTAATATAATTTTGAGTGAAATCATCAAGAATAATCTAGACACAAAAGAACATATGCTGTATGATTTTATTTTTATAAAGTTACAAAGCAGAGAAAATTAAGTAATGGTATTAAGTCAAAATTCTGGTTACCCTTTGAGAATTTAGCCAGAAATGGAGTGGGGGTGAGGAGTTTTGAAGCAGTAGTAGTTTTCTCTTCATGGCTTCAGGTTACACAGGTGTATTCAGTGTGTGAAATTTTATCAAACTCAGTGTTTGTCATTTTTTGCTTTTTTTTTTTTTTATGTATGTCGAACTTTGATAGAATATTTTATATGTCGACGATAATGAGTTTAGATTATCAGGAGAGGATAATTACATGGCTGGCTACTAAGTATCTCATTGCATACCACTATTTTGGTATAATTTATCCATACTCCAGCATTTGGTCTTTGTTAGGGCACTCCACATTGACTGGAGTAAAGGATGCCAACTCATATTCAATTCACAAGATCCTGATGAATAAGCAAGAAGGTCAATACGCTGATTGACAGTGAAGAATATTCCAATATTCTTTTCCATTAACAGCAATATTCAGACTTCCTAGTTAGGGTATAACTTTCATCATCATTCGATTATAAATAGAAAGTTCCTTAGTAATCATAGAGTGAGACTAAGGTGAAGTATTATGAGGGATTTTTCATTTAGACCATGGAGACATCCATTATGTATTCCCTTTTGTAAACATTTTTTGTTTCCAATGTCTGCGTGAACATCCCTCACATTTAGTGTCTCTCAATTTAGTAGTAATTTTACTTTGTGAGAAGAAGCTTTTATACTAACGTTTAAATTTTTTTTTTCTTTCCCAATGGTAGACTATTAAATAAAAGTAAAAATTGTCACATTTGCTTATGTAGTTTAATATTTGTCTTCATTTGTTCATTTACAATATACATAAGTTTATCAATGTTATATATAATTATTATCTTTGTGTAGAATATATGAGAGACAAGATAAAAATGATGTATTGTAGAAGGCAATGTAAAAGAGAAGGTTGAATGAAAGAGAATAAACTCTAATGAAGGGCAGGTTAAGCATCAGTGTAGTACTTATTATTTATATTTTTGTGTGTGTGACTGCATCAAAGTGTCATCTCAATCTGACCAACAGTTTGGCATTTAATTTCTGTGAGAGTTAAAAGCTAAGCCACCACATGGTGAGTGGTTAAGAGTGTGTACCTGAAGTCCTACTGTCACTGTTGAACACAACAACTAATTTGTTAGAGAATATTCAAGGCATTTTCTACCTTTACCTGAAGAAACCATTCTGTTGCTTATTCTACCTAATAATTAGTCCTGTGACTTATTTCAAAGACTCACAATGCATGAAGTTATCTATTGATTGATGATCATGTTTTGAATACTAGCCATTATACCCACAGATTATATAGATCACCCGAGGAATGACTATCCTCATCCTAGGGCTGAACTCCAGACCTTATTGGAAAGAGTGTGGCTCTGGTACCCTGGATGAGGAAGAAGTTGCTGAAGTGCTGTGCTGGCAGAACTTCCTATAAGTCTGCCCTCAGTAATGCTGGTGGAAGTAGTTCAGGAATGTACCATACTTCTTGAAGTCGCTTGCAAGTAACTGAATGGCTAAGGGGAATATTTACAGGGAGAAGAGTTTCACTAGTGACATTTCCTATAAAACCACCTGAGGAGTACTAGAAGAAGCTGCTGGCTACGGGGCATGCTGATTCAAGTGCAGAAGCCAAGTACTGAAGAAACTTCGCTCAGGGAAAAAGACTCTGGAATAACATGTGCTTCAGGAGTTTGGCATTAATGGAATCATCTGCTTCAGGAGCTTGATAAAGGAACACCTTAATGAAGAGGAGAAAATCCCTTGTTTCTGCATTGTCTGCCTCTCCAGTGCCCTCTTATGACCAAGCTTAATATCCTGCTAAACCTCAATTTCCCATGGTGTTAGAATCAATTTTCTCTATAGTTTCATCCTATTCTTATTTTGATACTTCTTTAATCATAAAAGGGAAATTGAGATGTTGCACATGTACAACCCTGAATATTTTGATTGACACCTATTGCTCCAATATTCATATTTAATCTGAAATGATCAGGATGTACAGTTAAAACACTGTAGTAATGGTGCCTGGAGCCATCAAAATCAAAATATATCTTGAGATAGTTTCAGGTAATATTGAAATGAAGTAGTCAGGAGAATCACCACTACTATCACCACTACCCATTTGCCCTGACAGATAATAATTTTAAAATAAAATAAAAACAAAACATATGTGTATATAATCTAAGTATTATATATGCATATAAACGTGTGTGCTTTAATTTTTTTAAGACGCTGGAAATTGACCAAAAACAGAAAGTGGAGACAAGTTCATGCTTAAAATATTCAACTGAAAGACCTTTGGCTTTCTTGACAGACTTGGCCTTCTCCAATCACCACAGCTATGTCAACAGAAAATCAAATCTTTTGAAGCTGGAGGTGGCACAGTGCAGAGTTCTTGATCATCAGGGAAAACTGAAATTTAGAGAAAAATCCTGAAAGTGAGAGAGCCACAGATGGAATGACACCCAAAATATGAGTATAATTTCTGCCTAAATCTTCTGATTGAGCCTTAGCTTTGCATGTCGGTGGGAATCCAGAGGCATGATCTAAAAACACACACAAACCAGAGAGGACTATATTCTTGAAAGACAGAACTTGCAAGTGTGTTGCCTGTTATGACAGTAACTTTCTCAACCCTACTGGCTTGAGGTGGCATAGGGCAGATCTCAGGACTGACATAGCAGCTTGAACTTTAAGGGGAGATCCCAGAAAAGGGGTTTTACAGAGAGAGCCCCCAAATTTGTGTATAAATTTTTCCCAAAGCCTTGGCTGACCCACATAGGCTCTAACATGCATAGGAAATGTAAAATACCTAGAATAGAAAAAAAGCAATTTCAAAAAATAAAGTTATAGAACTTATACTACTGATTTTATGACTTATAAGGCTAGAGTGATAAAGACAGTGCGATAGCGACATAAATATAGACATAAAAAACAGTGAAACAGACTTGAAAGTGTAAGAATATGTAGTCAATTAATTTTGATAAAAGCTTTAAGGTAATCAATCTAGAAACAATAATCTTTTCAATAAATAGTGCTAATATCACTATTTTCTTATAAAAAAATAAACCTTTAACTTTACCTCACATGATACACAAGCACTAACTCAAATTGATCATGTATCTAAATATAAAAGCCAATACAATAATACAAAGGCAGTTTTACTACCCTGGGTTAAGTAAAGATTTCTAAGATAGGGCATGAAAAGCACAAACAACAAAAGAAATGATAAATTCCATAAAAGTTGACATGCTAAGCCACAGATGGGGAAAAAATATTTATAATACATGCTTGACAAAGAATTGCATCTGAAGTATATAAATATCTATTAAAACAATAATAATATGACAAAACTTCTCATTAAAAAGATGGGCAAACTATTCAAACAGCCAATTCATAGAAGAAAATACATGAATGGCAAAACATATAAAAAATCATTTCTCATAAGGGAAGAGTAAAATAAAATCATAATGAAGTACCATATACATTTATTTGAGTGTCTATAATTAAAAAGCTTGACCATATCAAGTATTAGCCAGGCTATAATACCACCAGAATGTTCATGCATGGCTGAATAGAATGTAAAATGCTACACTTTGGGAAACAGTTTGGTATTATTGTGTGAAGTTAAATATGCACTTACTATATAACTTAGCAGTTAGTTACATTTCTAGCTATTTTTCAAGAGACATAAAACTCGTGTCCATGGAAAGACTTCTACAGGAATATTTTTGGCAACTTCGTTCTTATTAGCCCCAAACTGGAAAAAACTCAAATGTCCAATTAACAGATGAATGAATAAAGATAATATAGTATATCTATACAACATAATACTACTGAGAAACAAAAAGGGACATACAACTGATACCTTCAGCAACATGAATGAATCTTTAAAGTGTTATGCAAATGAAAAATCCAGACACTAAAAGCACATATTACATGATTGTTTATGTAACATTCTGAAAAAGACAAAGTGACAGAAAAAAAAAGCTCAGTAGGTAGCTGTGAGAGAAGGAGGTTGTAATTTATTGCAAAGGAGCATTAGGGGACTTTTGGAATTATAAAAATGTTCTATAACTTAATTTTGGTTGTGGTTATGTGGATGTACATATTTGTCAAAACTTATTAAACTGAACACTTAAATAGGTGCATTTTATTATATATAATTTGTACTTCAATAAATTTTACGGAAAAAATAGATGATTAAAGAGAAAAGGTATCCTGAAGGAAGATAATTTTAATTATTTTTATCATAATTACTACCATTATTATTAGCATTAGTCTTTAAATAGCTTGAGCTTTCTTGGCTTTTGCTGGTGAGGTTGTATTTGTTTAGTTACTTAGTCGCTTTAATGTGTTAGTAAAATTTGGTGTATATGTAAAAAACGAATACATTAAATTATAAAGGGAACTTTCATTAAAATTTCTTTTTCAGAAAAAAATGTATAGAGCTGGATCCCAATTTAGTTCAGTATATTTATTTATAAATATAGACATTAACATAGATATAGAAATACAGGTATATAAACTATAAGTTGCCTTACTCATGGAAGATGGTTAAAAAAAATGAGTTGAATTGAAAGTTAGTAGCATATATGTCACTGTGCTCCAAAGGTTATCCAAATAGTTCTTCAGTTTAACACTTAATCATCTCTCGCTCCACTCCTCGCAAAAATTATAAACTCTATCTAAGGGAAAAAAGAAGAGAAAGATACATGAACTTCCCAGCTGCCCAAGACTTTGCTAGTCTCTGTTGCTGGATTCTAAGGAGACCTCTTGACTGAGTGCTGGTTGCAAAAGTATTAAAGGTAATAATAAGCAAAATAATTTGAAGAAGTAGCTAATGATTGCCTGTATTTGAGGAGTAAGCTCTCCTTACTCTTAAATTGGAAAAATAGCTCCAATTTATTATACTTCTAGAAACTTCAGTTTCATTTAGAAAGTATCATTTCGATCAGAAAAAGAGGTCTTTTAAAAATAAGTGATAATAGAATATCTGGTGATGTTTGAAGAAGTTGGACTTAGATTAATCAGTATCTTCAAAGGAAAAAAAATATGGAGTGCTTTCAATTATTTTTGAATTTTTGCAGAATTTAGAGAACAAAAGGAATACTGAAAATTAAAGGTTGAAATTTGGGAGGATGATGGAATGGAGCTGCTTGCTGTTTGCCTGTTAGTTTGCCTTCTCACACTCAGAGGTCAATTAAGAAGCAAGACCATAGGAATCCATCGGTTGCCACTAACATCAGAGAACCACGTTTGGAGATGTGATAATTATCTCTGTTTCTTGCAAACAGTCATTTGTGTCGTTGATCCTCCACTGTAGTTCAGGCAGTACCATCCATGCCTATATTGTCCCTTTTTGGAACACGTGTATGAAGAAAAATCTAGGTTTAATAAATTCATCTAGGGATGACCTTTTCTGGAGCAGACTTAATGACTTCCTGGTATTTCTAGAATATATGACTTTTCTTCAGTGTTCTTTGCATTAACATTGACTGAATTAGTTTTTATTCCTGCTATAATAAATTGCCACAAGCTTAATGGTGATTAAAACAACACAAATTTATTTTATAGTTCTGGAACTCAGAAGTATGAAATGGATCTTACTGGGCTAAATAAGAGTATCAGCAGGGCTGACTACTTTCTGAAGGACCTAGGGGAGAATCCATTACTTTGCCTTTTCCAATTTCTAGAGGCCACCTGTATTCCTTAAACTGTGATATGCTCTTCTGTTTTTAAAGCCAGCAACATAGAATGCTCAAACCTCTCTCTGGATCTTACTTTTTTGCCTTCCTCTTCCATATTTAACAGACGCTGTGATTACATTGGGCCTACCAGATAATCCAAGATAATCTCCTTATATTAAGGTCAGTTAATTAGTAACTGTAATTTTATCTGCAACCTTAATTCCATCTTGCATGCGACAAAACATATCTGCAGGTTCCAGGGACTAGGACGTGGTTATCCCTCGGAGGCCATTATTCTGCCTACTACAGTGACTGTCCTAAGGTAGCCTAGAATGTTGCAGATGAATTTACATATTTTCCCTGTCCAAAACTAGCTAGCTAGGAGTTAAAGATGAGTCAAAGACATTTCACATATACTCTTTAATATATTAGATTATGATTATCATTAAAAATAATGTGCTAATTGGAAAATATTAAAGAAAAGAGCTAACTGGAGAACATATATAATCATGTACTAGTAAGGAAATATCTTAGTAGCTCTAAATTTACATATCAGAATAGCATTGAAATAGAAGTAAGCTATCTGAGCTTTTAAGAACTACTATACAATTTTCTCTGTATGAAAAGGTTCTTAGTGCAATAATGCATCTCAAAACATAAATCCCGAGCAAACAATAGGCACATGGACATAAATACTGTCAGTAAATTAAATGAAAAAAAGAGCAGAATTTATGCCAATTATTGAAAAAACAATGCCATAAATTAAGAGTTATTAATAAACTTTAACTTTTGAGTGAATTGATTGAAATCCTATCATTGAGGCAGTATGAGAGAGAGAAATTTCAAAAGAAGATGGTACAAGGAATGACCTCAGGCTGTCTTATGAAGATGGAGTAGGTCAATCATACTTGATACAATTTTCTTTCAGATATTAAACCTATGAAAAATCTTCATTAATATTTATTTCTAAAAAGTACCTGTGGGATTTAATTTCTGTAATAAAGACTTGGGGAACAACTACTTATAGATTTGACTTATGAGCAGAGAAAATTATTAAAAAGACAGTACTTAAAGATCTAATGTGTTTTTTTTTGTTTTTAAATCACTTTTAGTTGCATTATTTTATGAAATATGGAAAGATAGGTATCATTATCACCAGGGCAAAAAAACTAAAGCTTGGAAAACTGAAGTGGCCTGCCTGATTTATAATTCCATATTTTTGTCTTTTGACAAAAATCATTTATTTCTCCTTTGGAGGAATTCTAATAAGATTTACAATGTTGATGTTTCAGATGGGTAGATTAAGATATTAGATTTGTAATGATTTTGATTTTGACACTACTGAGTAGCGATAATGTTTTTAAATGAAAGTCACCTTAAAAATTTTCAGATTTGAAACTTTTTCTTTCAGTAGGGAAAAAATAGCATACAAACAAAATGCAAGAAATGTGTGTTCTTTATTTTTAAATTTTTGAAAAAAAATATGTATCTGTATACATCTCTATTCAAAGATTTATTTTTAAACTCTGTTATGAAATTGTATTAGTTTTCTGTTGCTATTATTACCTGACATCTCTATAGATCAAAACCTGAATATAGCATAGCTCAGCTGGGTTTAACCTGTATTTGGAGTCCTACAATGCTGAAATCAAGATATTAGCAGAGTTGTATTCTTAATGGAGGTTCTAGAGATATATTCCTTTCCAAGCCCATACAGTTTGCTGGCCGAATTCAGTCCTCTGAGGCTGTAAATGGAGGTGCTTATTTTCTTGTGAGCTGTCAGCTGCCAGCTCCTTTTATTTTCTAAAAGCTTCACTCTGCTCTTCACATGTGCCCTGCATCACACAGCCAACATATAGACTCCTTCACATGCTCGGCATCTGTCTGATTTCTGCCACGTCTCTCTGACTCCACTTACAAAAAGTGATTTACTTTTAAGGACTGCTCATGAGATTAGGCCCTCCCAGGAAATCCAGGATAATCTCTCTATTTTCAGGTTTATAATTTTAATTATACCTGCTAAATTGTTTTGTCTGTGTAGGGTATGGGCAATCTTGAGTCTTTGAGGAGCCATCATTCTGCATACCACATTGATATATGGCAAAAATCCAATCATAACAAAAAGTTTATAAAGTATTGAAGGTTCTATTTCAGAATCCCCTTTTCTTTCTCCAGCCACTCCTTGGAGACAACCTCTGTTAGTAAGTCCTGTGTAGTTTTCTAGAAATATTTTGTGCATACAATAACAGATAACATACACATAATATACCCACTTCTGTGCAAGTAGATATAGATAGCTACTAATTTTTAAATAGTTAGTTTTATAGTGTACATAATCTTGTTGTTGCTATTATTAAGCAACAGAAATTTATTATTTCACAGTTCTGGGAAGTCTGAGATCAAGTCGTAGGCAGGGTGGGCTCCTTCTGACTGTGAGGGAGAATCTGATCCAGGCCTCTCTTGGTACACACTCTTTAGCACCTTGCTTTGCTTAACAATGTATAAGATATTTTTAATGAATAACATTTTTACCTGACTTCCAAGACAATATTCTCTTTCAGTTCTTTTACTTTTTAAAAATATCATAAGTGTCTAAGGTGAGCTGTTAAAAAGTCTTACCATTTGTCATTATATGTAAGTGTGAATTAGGATATTTTACAATCAGAATAAAAATGGAAATTATTCTGAAATTAAAATTGATGCAGATATATAATGAATATCTATATGTCTTTCAGGTTTTTAAAATTGTCTTTATAAGTAAAGTTACAAATAGACAGGCACATAAAAGCAAGTTTTAAATTCCTCCTTGCAAATCAATACCTTTATGTTTGTGTGCATGTGCTTTCAAAATGAGCTGTTGCCTAAAAAATATTAAAACCCCCAAAGAATCACTGTTGGGTTCCCATATTAATAAACTACAATATAAGATATGAAAAAGCCTTTATTCTTATAACTTAGATGTGCAATTAAATAAGCATTCATTTTTAACAAATCGTTATTGAACATCTATTATATTTCAGACATTAAGGTGTGAACCTCAATTAACAAAACAGACAAGCATTCCTTCCCTTGAGGGGCTTATCTTATAGCAGTTTACATTCTTAATAAATTTTTTGTCACATCACATCTTTCTTAGTAGAAGGAAAATAAGATTCATTTGAGGTTTTTGTGAGACTTGATATTACTTGCAATTGGTTATGCCTATCAAGTTCTTAAACTTTGGTTAGATGTAGAAATTTTTGTTTGCTATCTAATAAAGTTAGAGTGGAATGTAGATGATGAACAAAAGAAACAGTGAAGATTTATGAAAAATCATAAAAATAGATGTGCTAAATTTCAAAATACTAAATTTTATTTTCCCATTGATTCTATTATTAAAAAAACATTGTATTACTCTGAAGATTGGGTTGGTGGTAAATAGAAACAGGGAAGCGTGCTAATGAGGGTACACTGCATAGGAAATAGGGTCAGAGCCTCAGGGGGTAGGCAAAGGAGTTGCACCTCAAGCAGTCTGAGATGAGGATTCAGGTGGTAGTAATTGGATTCTCTCTTGCTGCCTTGTTTCTTGTTTCATTGCCAATAACAGAACATTTCTTGCCTTAGGCCTGCTACTTCAAAGAATGATCTGGATCTCTTACCATTTTTTACTATTTCTTCAGGCCTTAAACACACATGGTTGTAGAATTGAGAAGTTCTTTCTCTGGAATTGACATTTATTAAATAAATCCAGAGCTGGATTATGGCCTCATATTTTCTCACTGAAACTTGGGTGAGGCACTTATCGTCTTAGCTCTCAGTTTTGTCATTTATGAAACAAGGACAAACTAACAGTACTTTTAAAATCAAATGGCCCATGTATTGAATATTTGTGAAATCATTTTGAGTAGAACATTAAGGTAAAAATATCAGATTTATTTTCCAGTTTTTTTCAATGAGTAAATCAGATGCTGTATGTTAGAATGAGATGGGAAGATTTTTATGTTCTGTTCATGAACTAGGACATACTGAGATGTATTTTAGTCTAGTGCCTTGGAGCAAAGACTCTGGAACTACATGGGTTTGAATAACATCACTGTTATGGTGTTGCTGTGTGAATTTTTCATATCTGTTTCCTCATTTCTATTATGGGGATAATAATATCTGTCTCATCCGCTTGTCATAAACATAATACAGGCTCATACATCATATTATTTACATTTTCTCTTTGAATAAGTTTCTTAACCTCTTTGCCCAGTTTAGAACCAGCTCATACAAACATGTGAGAATTGATTGTTAAAATTTCAAGGATTTTGTAAGTAATTTAAGTGGAGTCATTATTAAAAATTAAATTGCACAAATTTGCCATTTATAGGTTATATTAAAGACAGAATTCATAGTCTATGGCCATGCCACCCTGAATGTGCCCAGTCGCATCTGATCTAGGAAATTAAGCAGGGTCGGGCCTGGTTAGTACTTGGATGGGAGACCACCTCGAATACCAGGTGCTGTAGGCGTTTAAAAAAAAATTTATAAATACTCTAAAATCATCACTTACTCATTATTTTATCATTGTACTATTGCTGTGCTCTTCAGATACACATAAATATTTATATCTATTTATTTGATTGGTATAAATTATATAATGGTGTTCTACTGTACATTTCTTCAAACTCCGCATTCAGTGATGTCATGTTGGTAATTTGAAATTGATGGTAATTGTGATAGGAGTGTTTACACCATGGAAATTGGCAAACATTACAAATTAGGTCTCATTTACCCCTTAGCAGCTTGTTAAACATTTACCTGTGCACTACTATGTCTTTGTTTCAATGTCCTCAAATGTAAAATGGAGGCAATAGTACCTACTTACGGCTCAGTTGTAATGATGTGATGATTTATTTTAGGTGAAGTGCTTAAAAAAGTCTGACATAGAATAAACTCTGTCTGAGATTCAGCAATTATTATTATTATTCCAGTGGTGTTTCAGTGCCTAGTGATGTAGTATAACCCCGAGAGAATTGACACCTGAAATTGTTTCTTAATCCAGCTCCAGGACAACAACCTGTTCTCTGTCGGGTTTGTATTGGCCAGAAGGGGAGGCCTTGATTGAGTTGCCTCATTCACACTTATTATGTGTAGTTTTCATAAAGAATACATTCACATTCAGTATCACCTTTATAGAACTGTTGTCTTCACTAAAGTATAGTCACATCAATTATTTCAAGTTCTTATTTATTGTGAATATTGTTCATCCCCTGTTACAAAGAAGAGACAGTAGAATTTAGTCATTTCCAACATCTTGAATCATCTGAAAACTCAGGTTAAAAAAATAATGAAAGAAATATTTGACAAAATGTGTTCTGCCTTTTTAATGTTTATTTAACTGAATACTAGGAAAAATATATTACCTTGCTGAAAGATGTATGCTAATAAGCATGGAATTTATAGACATTTTGTAAAAACTTTACCTCATAGGAAAGCAAGATGAATTACCATAAATATCAAGACTTAGATAACTAATTAATTAGAAGAGTTTTACTACAATTCTGGCTCCCATAGAGCACTGTCAGCCTTGAAGCATGCTGAATTCCCAATGAAGTTAATGGGTACTCTGTGTGTACTAAGGACATGTGAAAGCTACTGTATCCACAAATATAACACAGGCTCCTCGTAAGAGAATTTAGAATCAACAATCAAAATTAAGTTTAACTATCAGTCAGAGAAATGCAAGCCATGTTTTCTGGATACCTATATGGAGCCAAATGCAAATTATGACATTACTTCAGTTTAGTCAAACATTTGATTATGAAAATATTACATGCAACAGTTTAATGAATTATATTTTGTTAGAGAATTCTCTTATACATTTATAAGTAGGTCTTTTATAGTCTATATAAAAACCAAAGAGAAGTTATATGTTTCCAAACTGTAATTAAAACCTTCAAAGACATAACGAGATTTGTAGTCTTTTAGAAATAGCATAATTATTGTTTTTGAAATAGATCCTTGTCTCTTGTGACTGTTTTAATAATTCCCTTAACATTCTGTCAGATGCTGAATAGGTTCAAGGCAAAAACACTTCTTTGTGATGAATGTTTGAAAGTAGTGTCTGCTTTATGGAATTATTATTATATTTTTTGATTAAGAATACTTGCTGGCTACTGGTCCAAGTAATCAAAAATAATTTAATGATTTGTTTTTGCCTCATTAAGCCTCATGTAGAGAAGAAATTGAAGAGTATAAATATATTGACTAAACGCTAGAGATGAAACTGATGGTTTTCTGAGATGTCTTCATTATTGACAGCAGGCCTTACTCTTACCACTGCCCAGTAATTTTCTGTGATGTGTATAGCTCTGTATCTGATGTTCCCTTTTTATTTAAACACAGATTTCTGTTTTGTATTGAGAATTGTCTCATAAAATTGATGCATCATCATTAGATACTGAGTGGTAGGACCTGGTGCTGTATTTCAATTTAAAATGTTTTTATATTAATAGACTTTTTTTTTTCAGAAAAAATTAGATTAACAAAAATTGATTAGAAAACATAGAGAGTTCTGATATACTTCCATTCTCCTCCACTCCCTCCAAATTTCCCCAGTATTTACATCTTCTGTCACTGTGGAACATTTCTTGTAATTGATGAATCAATATTGATATAGTATTAACTGAAGTCCATAATTTGCATTAGGGTTCATACTTTGTGTTGTATATTCTAAGGGGTTATATACAACATATAGTGATATAGATCTGCCTTAACTGTATCACACAGAACAGTTTACTGCCCTAAAACTCCTCTATGCTCTACCTATTCATTCTTCCCTCCCACCCCACAAACCTCTCACTGGCAACTCCTAATCTTTTTACTGTATCTATAGTTTTGTCTTTTCTAGAATGTCATATAGTTAGAATCAGATGGTGTGTAGTCTTTTTAAATTGGCTTCTGTCACTTAGAAATATGCTTTAATGTTCCTCCATGTCTCTTTGTAGCTTGATAGCTCATTTCTTTTTAGTGTTGAATAATATTCCATTGTTTAGATATACCACAGTTTATCTATCACCTATTGAAGGACACTCTTGGTTGTTTCTAAGATTTGTCAGTTATGAATAAAGCTGATATAAACATTCATGTGCAGGTTTTGTGTGGTCAGTTGAAAGTGAAGTTTTCAATTAACTTGTGAAAATATCAAGGACCATGATTACAAGATTTTATGGTAAAAGTATGTTTAGTTTTGTAAGAAACTACTGAACTGCCTTCCAAAATGGCTGTCCTCTTTTGTATTCCCACCAACAATGAATGAGAGATCCTGTTTTTTCACATCCTCTTCAGCATTTGGTGGTATCAGTGTTTTGGATTCTAGTCATTCTAATAGATGTGTAGCAGTATCTCATTTTAACTTAAATTATCTGATGACTTATAATGTTTAACATATTTTCATATGCTTATTTGCTTCTGTATATTTTCTTTGGTAAGATGTGTGTTCAGGATTTTGCCCATTTTTAAAATTAGATTGTTTGTTTTCTGTTGAGATCTAGGAGTTCTTTCTATATTTCGGAAAACAGTCCTTTCTCAGATTTACCAAGTGAAAAGATTTTCTCTCAGTCAATAGCTTACCTTTTCATTCTCTTGTTTTTCACATAGCAGAAGTTTTTACTTTGAATGAAGTCCAATTAATCAAATTTTTTTCATGGATTGTGCTTTTGATGTTATATTTAAGGTCATTGACAAACACATTACCACCTAGATTTTCTCTTATATTTTCTCCTAGAAATTTCTTAGTTTTGCATTTTATATTGAAGTTTGTGATCCATTTTGAGTTGATTTTTGTGAAAGTTGTAATATCTGTATCTAGATTTGTTTTTTTTTGCATGCATATATCTAGTTATTTCAGCACAGTTTGTTGAAATGTTTATTCTTTCTCCATTAAATTGAGTCTGCTCCTTTGTCAAAATCAGTTGATTATATTTGTGTGGTACTATTTCTGAATTTCTGTTCTGTTCCATTGAGACCAATTCATCTCTTCCTTTGCCAATACTATACTGTCTTTGTTACTGTAGCTTTACTAGTAAGTTGCAAAGTTGGATAGTGTCAGCACTCTGACTTTGTTCTACTTAAATATTGGGTTGGCTGTTCTAGGCCCAATATTTTATTTTTAACAAATGTTTTCTAAGTACTTTCTAAGAGTATTGGGTACAGTGGTGAAAAATAGAGAGTTACTGCTCTTATATGGCCTCCAGACTGGTCTGACTTATGTATTCTGAAAAGACTCCTGGCACCTTTTAAATGCCCATTCTGTATTAACTTTTCTTATCTATAATATTTACTTCCCTTTATCAAATTCCTGTTCTGCTTCGTTTTTATTTATATTTATTACTCTTAATTATATTGATTGCTATATAAGCATTGCTATATGCCAAGGACTGTCTTTTAAAGTCATTTTCTCATTTAATTCTCATAATAATAGACACTATTGTTATCATCATTTTACAGATATAAAAAATCAATCTCAGGAAGTTTAAGTAACTTGCCCCAGTTCATACAGCTCCATGTGCTAGAATGAGACTGGAGCTTGGATCAGTCTGAATCTAGAAGTCAATGCTGAACCTATTTCACTTTAATCTTTACATGTTCTTTCTTTAATGTAGCGTTTGTAACTGTAGAGGGGTATGTGTTTGAGGAAAGTTATGTGTGTCAGGAGGTGATTATTCCCCATTTTTAAATGACAGAATTTTTTATATTTGTTGAAACACCTATCCTTTTACTCAAATGATTCTGTTAACTCTAGTGGTAGGAGGCACATAGAATTTGAATTTAAAGTGAATATTGATCTTTCATTTTTGATTAAGAGCCACTGGTATATCCCCTGAGATCACTTACACATTTGGTGGAAGAACACTTACTGTCTTTGTAAAGTGTAGATTTTTATAGTATTATTAGATTAAATTTAGTAAGCATCTATTTAAAAAATGCTGCATTATAGACTTTGTTGTGTTTATCCTCACGAGCCTCATGTTTTCAACTGTGAATCTGTAGTCATTGATGACCTTCATCATCAAGTTTCTGGTCAGATTTTCTTCTTTATTTCAGTGTATGGCTCTCTTCTCACATTTGATGGAGAGGGCACCATGTCATCCTAGTCTTTACCCAGCTACTTCCAAAGAGACCAGAGGTCTTCAGGAGGTCTCATGACCTTTTTCTCATCACAGTTACAAAAACAGTCTCTATTTCCCATTTCATTTATTTTCTCCACAGGGGTTTCAGAGGAGATCAATAACTGCTGCAACACAGAGATTTAGGGCCAATTGTGTACAGAAAATAAGCCCTTGGAAAAACATGACCAGAAGTTTATTTTTGGGCTGAGATTGTTTCAGAAGGCACCTGATAATTTCTGAACAGCCTCTGAGATCAATCATGCATTTGGTGGTAAAAGGCTTTTTTTTTTTTTTTTTTTTTTTTTTTTGTAAACTGTTTTCCTGGCATGATAAAATAAAATTCAGTAAACATTTTTTAATACTTAGTTTATAAGGTACTTTGATAAGTAACATAGATGACATAAAAGCGAGAACTTCCCTGGAAAAAATAAAAACTTGTATAGAAGAAAAGAAACACAGCCAATTATAACATTAAAAAAATTAAGAACTACTCTAGGGGCAGGAGTTAAAAATGTCTAAGAAGTACCTGGAGGCTGTATTATTGGCTAAGAAACAGTTTGTTTCAGTGACATTGGCATCCTGGAATTTAAAGGCTGTCGAATATTAAGGATATGGAGTAGAGAAATGGATTTGAGAGACTGTAAATTCCTGTAGTCCTATAGAAGATGCAGTTCTGCCCAGGCCCTTATAGAGGTGTGGGTTAGGAACATTGACTCCTGTCAACTCAGTGTTGTGGGTACAGGAGACTACTTTATTCTACCAGTTCAATGATCTCTGTGTGACAGTGAAGTACTTGTTAAAGGACCTGGGCACGGATTAAGAATAGAGGATGTGCTTGCTGCCTTGAAGGAAGGTCATTTGATATGTTTGGGGCATTTGGTTAAGTTGCTATTAAAAGAAGCAACATATGAAGGACTAATTTCTTGGGCTTTTTCAGAGTTTAGGAATGTAAAAAGTCAAAATATTTCTCCCGGGCAGAATGTAAGCCCCATGTGGGCAGAGCATTTGTTCACTAGAGCATCCTGAGAACTTAGTACCTCCTCACACATATATGTTGTTCAATTCATAAATTTTGAATGTAACATATAAACAAGTGTCGGGCAGGAGGGACTCAGCCAAACATACACATTTTGTTCTGTGGAAGCAATAAATAAGTAGTTGTCTATATCTTCTTATTTATTCCCATTTTTAATGACTGGTTTGTTATCTTTTTATTTTCCATTCATAAGTTCCTTCTTTATTATATCTTTGGGATGATCATATTTCAGGCTTAGGGTCTGCATAACATAATAGGTATGTGTGAGCTAAAATGAATTCTCAGTCTTACATTCATAGCACTCTGCAATCTGATATCCATATTCCTTTTTTGTTTTCTTCTATTTCTCTTTAAGAGAGCCCACCTATTTAAGAGAGAATTAAGAGAATTAGCATCAGCTATCCATGTGCACCCCTGACTTACCTTACCTTCCACTGCAGTAATGCCAGGTCATGTGATTATTTCTGTTCCAAGTTATCTGCTCCAAGGAACACAGCTAAAATTTGGATGAAGGTAGCATGACTTGCATCAGACTTAATATGAATAACAAATAAAGCTTTATTGTACTGCCATTGAAATTTTCAGCTCTTCTATTACAATGTCATTTACTCTGACCTAAACAACATCCAATATCAAGCTATGCTTCAGTCTGGGGGCACCTGCTTTTCCACATCTCTGCTTATCAGAACCTTTTCTGTTCTCTAAGGACCAGATGCATGCTTACTAGTTTGAGAAGGCTTTCCTAATCATATCCTGTCAAAGAAAAAGGTTGACCTATCTTCCATCTGATGAGGTATTAACATTTATTTGACATTTATTATTTATGACCTAGATTTTGGCCTGGATAACTTTTACTTCTTTAAATGTTTATATACACACACACACACACACACACACACACACACACACACACACACACATACACACACACACACACACACACATATATACACACACACATACATACATATATATGTGTGTGTGTGTGTGTGTGTGTGTGTGTGTATATATATATATATATATATATATATATATATATTTTCCACCAGCTACATTATGATATCTTGCATTTTATGCTATTGTATGACTCCCATGGTGCATAAGGCATGGTAGTTGTTATTCAAAGGTTGTGATTGATCCCTGCAAATAGGAAAAAAAAATTTTTTGGTAATATCTGCTATTTCAAGGCCAAATGAAAGTCAGAGGCTTTTTTCTATACAAAAATTTTTAATATGAATCGCTTCCATTCAAAACTCTTATTATAATTTTAATATTCCCCCATTCAAGCGAATTGAAAATGATATAAGGAATTATGCTAAATAGTTAAAAATAACATTAGTCTTTGTTTTCCTATGTATGATTGATTAACTTAAATGATAATCTAGTGGGTACTCTAGTGGGTAGTGAGTAGAGAAAATTGAATTTCTGCAATCATACTCAAAAAGAAATAACACATCTCAACCATAAATATTTAACTAAGTTGTAGTCAATCCTACATTCACCATTTTGAGTGTAAAAACATTTGCCAGACACTCTGACTAGGAATGCAGTAGCAGTGAAATAATTTTCAAAGTTTTCTCTACCCATCTCTATCTCAGATGTATTTCTGCAGTCAACCCACATACATTTCCAAGGGCATTTTAGGGGACAGGATTATCTAGAATCCTGGAGCAAGCTCATCTCATAAGCTACTAGATAAAAAGCTTTAAAATTACTAACATTAAAGTGAGCTATTCTCCCTTGATTCAAATTTAAGGATACTAAGCCCTTTTGAACTTATCAGTTCCTATTTATGAGATCAGTGAATTTTTCTCTCAATGTGACCTGACTCTTTTATGCGAATTAAACTGTTGTTATTCTTTTTTTTTTTTTTCCTCAAATTTACTTTTCTGAATATATCAGAAACCTTAAAGCTGACCCACAAGGGAGCCTCCTTATCTGGTTGGGCACAGATACAGCCAGTTGAAAGGGAAGAGGGTTGTTTCTCTCTTGATCCATAGGTCCACCCCTCTATTTAAGCTGCTGAAGATTAGGCCATATTTTATTTCCAATGATCACCCCTTGTGTTTTTGTGTAATGAGCCTGACAGAACACTGATACAATTCTGTGATAGCCCTGCCAAGGTCTATTTGCTACTGACCATTAAGGAACTTCTCCTTGAATCTATTTTAAAACAGGAATCTTTTTCCAAATAAGTGGTAAGAACTATGTTAACTGGAGATTTATTCCATTATAGACCCTTGCTCTGAAAAGTCAGATGGAAGTCAAACTTTATTCTGAATGCACCAGGAAACTATGTAAAAACTGTAAAGATCATTTTGTAAATGGGCTTTTCAGGAAGTATATACTGCCTAAAATGAATGTCTTAGAAGCCCTTGTCAATTGCAGTGTGTGTGTGTGTGTGTGTGTGTGTGTGTGTGTATTTTTTCCTTAATATTTATTTGATAGCATAAAGCACACCCTCACTTTTTCCCCTTCTTCACCACAGCCTCATACTTCATAAAAAGATGTATATTTTTAAATTTCATTTAATTTCCACAAGTCACTATTATACTTTTTAAAAAAAAATCCAGCATGGTTTAATAATAATATTAATTTTTAGGAGGTGTTTGCTTCTGTAAAAACAGTAATAAGGAGAGCTCAGTCATGTTTGGCAGGAAATGTTCTCTGGACTAAAGAGGACAATATTGTTGATTGTTTGTCCAACTTTCAATGTCTTTAAGGCTAGAAATTGGGTGTGGGGGAGTCATCTTGCAGTTTGCACCAATGATCATGTTTTTGTAGTTAAGAAAATCTCCCTGATTTTAATTTTTGAGTTAATTATCAAGTTGATATGGAAACATTTAATAATAACAGTTCTGTAAATTACATCTAAGGGAAAGAGTCAGAAACACTATTTGAAAAATGATTAGCATATTCACTGTAGAAATTTCCTACAGAATTATAGTATCTACAAGTTTTTTTTTTTTTTTTAAGTAAATGTAAACCACTGAAAAGTAAACATTCTTCTGAGTTTATCCCTTTTACCATAAGATCATTGCAGAAAGTCAGTATTGTATGGTAAAGCATGAGTACTTTGAAGCCAGGCTGTCTGATTTTGAACGTTAGCTCAACCACTTGCTAGATGTATAATCTGGAGTTAGATCAACTAAATATCAGTTACTCATTTTGGATTATTAGAGCTGTTGACATATTTTAGTTCCTTCATTAGTAGTTTAACCAAATTTCTTTGCAGATGGCAATAATAAAAAGAGAGGCTGCATGGTATACTGGGGCCTGGCAGGAAAGTCATGTATACTAACTCAAGGGTGTTGTGAGAAGAAAAATAAAAGATGAATGAGGATAGCAAGTTTACAATTTGTTTACATTTATTCCATATATATATTTGGATTGCCTATATGTGCACCAGAGAATAAATGTAAAATTTTCTCTGTCTCATTTAACTCTCACGATTCTATAATATAATTTACTTTTATATAAGGAAAACAGATTCAGAAAATTGTGGGGCTTTTTCAAGAGAGAGTTGGAATGTAATTGAGTGCTTCTTTATGATATGTTTAATTTTCTGATATCCCAGTTTAATGCCTTTATTAAAAAACATATGGAAGATGCTCACTGAATTTTTGCTGGGTTGAATTAAAGGGAGGTGATTGCTTACATTTTCTTTGATTTGGAGGGGCTCGTTGCTAGCCGTACAGATGTCAGAATTTAATCGCTTCAACTCATCTTATTTTCTTTTTGAACTCTGTTCTTGTCAACCTTAGTAGCTGTATAATGATATGGGAGCTATAGGATCAGAAATAAGTAACAGTGATGAGCAGCTTCCTGGATCCTTAGAGAATTGGGTCAAAAGCTTGAGCAGTGGAGGAAGCATTAAGGAAGAAATATTTAAAATATAATGTAATATAATGTGAGAGTAATAGAGACATTTTCTGATGTTACGCATGGCAGGATCTCAGATGGAGATGATGTATTTAAGTAAAGGAAGAATAGAATGAAGAGTCGTATTTTGCTGTTTAACGCCTCTTAAGTTAATAGAATACCCAAAGTGCAGACTATACAAGAAAGTGGCCTCCTAAGGAGTTATATTGAAAGGCATCTTTATTGAGAATTAGAAGAAAGAGAATTCTAAAAGTAAATCCTGAGAAATAAAAGTAAATCCTGAGAATTCTAAAAGTAAATTCTGAAAATTTCAAAGTTAGTATATAACCTTGACATGGATTAAAAAATGACAAAGCATATTTTCTGATGATAGTATGCTCTTATTTAGTTTTTGGCTAAAGACTATATAATTAAAAACATTTTGAAAATTCTTTCTGATTATCCATGTAAGCAAACATAAGGACTGATAATCAGTATTATTACAATCATAGCATTAAATACGGCATGTTTGCATCATCCCAGTTGTGACTAAAGACAGTGCCATTTGAAAGATTTTTTTTTTTTGCCTGTTTATAATGAATAGACTTTGCCTATGACAGAAAATAAAATAAAACAAAGATTAATTTCAGGAAGGAAATTGCTTAAGATCTCTGTGCCTTACTTCCCTCATCTATAAAATGAGGTTGATAAAAGTACTCGTCACCTACAATAGTTGTGAGGACTACATGAGTAAATATATGTAAAGCAAACATATTCTTGGCACATAATAATTGCAACATGAATGATTGCTACCATTATTGGTTACTTGAGAACAGTTGTGGTGGAAGCTAACTGAGAGGTTACTGAAAAAAAGATAGGCTAAATGAAGGATTAAGAATAAGGGTTGGGGGCATCATTCTGCCTGACTTCAAATTATACTGCAAAGCAACAATAATCAAAATGGCATGGTATTGGCAGGAAAACAGACATACAGACCAGTGGAACAGAACTGAGAGTCCAGAAGTAAACCCATGTTTATATGGGCAAATAATTTTCGACAAAAAACCCAAAAACATACAATGGAGAAAGGAAAGCCTCTTCAATAAATAGCACTGGGAAAACTGGAAAGCCGCCTGTAAAAGAATGAAACTAGACTGTTGTCTGTTACCTCTCATGGGTATGTGGTAGTGGAGGCCGAGCTCACTTCCCTTCCCATAATAGGTAAGGGACTTTTCATTGTCACAGCTGACATGGCACAGACCACAGGCCCTCATCGGTGACTACCCTAACAGCCTGCCAACCAATCAAAATACATTTATGTATATAAAATAAAAAGCCCTGTTGCGATTAAGGCTCAGCCTTTGGATGCGAATCCGCTGAGCTTGTGCCAGCACCAATAAACACTACTTCTTGCTTATTGCCTCAGTGTCCTGTCTCTCTGTTTGAGTATCCTGCAATAGGTATTTACCCCGAAGACTTGAAAACTCACATTCAAAAAGATATTTGCACACAGTAGCCAGATGTTCACAGTAGCCAGAACATGGAAGCAATCAAAATGTCCTAGGATAGATGATAGGACAAAGAAGCTGTGGTACATATATACAATGGAATATTACTTAGCCATAAAAAGAGATGAAATACTACCATTTGCGACAACATGGGTGGACCTCAAGATAATCATGCTAAGCAAAATAAGCCAGACAGAAAAATTTGAAAATCACATGATATGTTAGATATAAACCTAAATGAAACAAACAGGACAAATAAACATAGACTTATGGACAATAGACTAGTGATTACCAGATGGAAGTGGGAAAAGGGAAGGTAATTGGGGTAAAAGGGGTCAAATATGTGATGACAGAAAGAAATCTAACTATGGGAGGTGAACAAACAATGTAAATATATATATGACTTACTGTTAAAATGTACAGCTGAAACTTACCAGATTTTGTTAACCAATGTCATACAAAATAAATTAATTAAAACAAAAAGAATAAAGGCTAACAGACAAATTTAAACTTAGTTCATTTGTGATGAACACACACACACGCACACTGACACACACGAACACACAACTTACTAAGGGAAATCACATAACTTCCAAGAACAATTAAGATACATAAAAAAAATAAGAAATATGAAATTTAATGATTATATCATTTTTCTAAATAGAGAATTATTTGAAATTACTCTCAAGCCTTCCATAGAACAATGAAACTGTGTATTTTCACAACTAATGAATGTGATTAGAAGTTTAATTTTCTATTAACTTTGACAAAGTGTCTAGTTTTTGAGACAGTGTTTATTTCCATTGTACTATTTTGTTACTATAAATACCATCTTAAAAATGGAAGCCTTCCCCAAAATATTATTTTTTAGATATCTCAAAACATTCAAAAGGGGACTGAAGTGGACTGGGGTTGATTTTGGAAGGAAAGATTGAATCTGCACATGCTGTAATAGCAACAGTTTCTTCAACATTTTACGAGATTTCAAGTGAACGCAGAATATTAGAGGATAAAAACAACTTCAAAAATTACACCTAAAAGTAATCTAATATTGTATGATGACTGTAATTGAAAAAATAGTAATAAAATAAAATAAATACATAAAATAAAAAACAAAAAATTAACAGCTACTGTATAAATTCTCAATATTTCCATTAAAGCAGCAGTGGAAAGAATTATGTGTAAATCAAATTAAAATTAGATATGAATAAAAAGACTGAATGAAATGAAAACCCTTCAACTAAGCAATGACCTTTACCATTTCCTTAAAGTCAAAGAGAGGAGAGATTAAATGAACAGCTTAATTGAGATGTAATTTCAGTATAACATAATCTTTGTTATAGGAGACTGGCTAAAACTGTAACATTTCTCATTTCCCAAGGAAAGAGCATATCCTAACCAGGAATGTGAAGCTATAAAGTTACAGGGGATAGATAATCAGGTTCTTCCAAACCCACCAAGGGTTAACAATTCAGCAAATCATATTTCTTGTGAAGTGTTTGGTAACTTTACTAACTGTCTTTCTCAGGCTCATCTTCCAAACTTTCTGGAATATTTAATG
Organism: Eidolon dupreanum; assembly: GCA_028627145.1. Taxonomy (NCBI): domain Eukaryota; kingdom Metazoa; phylum Chordata; class Mammalia; order Chiroptera; family Pteropodidae; genus Eidolon; species Eidolon dupreanum. The sequence continues at coordinate 28,640,635 of CM053506.1, forward strand.
TTTAAAAAGATACTAATTAATTATGAAATAATCTTTCATAATTTTTGGATTTTCAGTAATCTTTAGTCCTAATTTTAATGGAAATTTGTGAACTATTTGATTTTTAAAACAATGGAAATTCTGCCCTTTTGCTTAGGTCAACATACTATTTTGTCTCCGAATGTCAAATTTGCCTTTTTTTTTTTTTCGATTTTACCTAATTTCTTTCAAACACTGAATTTCTTTATTCAGGCTGTTATATGTACAGAATGTACAGCTTCACTTTATAGGGTGCACAGACCCTGCTCAGTCTAAATAGTTTATCCACATGCCTTTAAATGTCACCAGGTGACTCTTCTCCTCTGCACTAGAATAACTGAGTTTGACAATATCAACAATGATATCACCTAAAAAGTGTCATCATCAGTGAGAACTTCCAAAAATTACTGGAAATAAAACAAAGATGGTCAGTGATTTATGAATGTAGCCCAGATGAGCAAAAGAAAGAAATAAATGAAAAAAGCTCAAGCATTTACCTTTGTAAATAATATCTTACTGTAAAATTGGCATCATTATCTGAGAAATAACCAAAAAAATGGAGACATTTTAAACTGGATGTGCTAAGAGTTTATTACTTGATGTAATATAGTGTTTAAAAAAAATATATATATATATACATACATATGTATATATATTTAAAATATAAATATATTTTTATATTTAAAATATAAATATATATACATATGTATATATATATTTTAATTTAAAAATAAAACATATATATTTTTTTATTTAAAAAAATATATTTTTTCAGGCGAGGCAACCCTTGGTTGACCTCACAGATTGCAAGGACCTTGTCAGCTTACAATCCCTTATTTTTTATTTTCTACACCTACAACTCCTGGTCTTCCTAGGTGGTCTCCCATCCAAGTACTAACCAGGCCTGACCCTGCTTAGCTTCCGAGATCAGATGGGATCGGGCTTGTTCAGAATATATGGGTTTTAATTCATTTTATAATCACTTGCTCTATGTTTTTTTTATTGCTACTGTAACAAATTACCACAAACTTAGTATCTTAAAACAACACAAATTAACTTTTGCTCTGCAAAAGATATTGTCCGAGAAAGAGAAAGCAAGCCATAGACTGGGGGAAAATATTTGCAACAAATATCTGATAAAAGTCAGTTATCTGAAATATACAAAGAACTCTTAAAACTCAATAGTAAAACAACCCTATTAATAAGTGGGCAAAAGATATGAAGAGATAACCTCACCAAAGAATATATGCACACAGCAAATAAGTATAGAAAAGATGCTCAACATCATTTGTCATTAGGGAATTGCAAATTAAAACGAGATACCACTACACATCTATTAGAATGATCAGACTCCAAAACACTGACAACCAAATGCTTGTAAGGATGTGGAGCAACAAAAACGTTCATTCATTGCTAGTAGAATACAAAATGATACAGCCACTTTGGGAGACAATTTGGCAGTTTCTTACCACATTAAACATAATCTTATCATAAGAGGTAGCAATACCTCTTCTTGGTATTTACCTCTGTGGGCTGAAAACTTATGTCTACATAAAAATGTACACATAGATGTTTATAGCAACTTTATTCTTAATTGCCAAAACTTGGTAGCAACCAAGATTGTCCTTCAGTAGGTGGATGGATAAACTGTGTAACATCCAGATAATAGAATATTATCCAGTGATAAAAAAAAAAAAATGAAAACTCAAGACATGAAAAAATATGGAATTAATTAGCTTATTATAGTTAATAGACAAGAAGATAAATTAAGACAAAGACAATTAGCTGAATTTAAAGATATTTCTTGAGAAACTGAAGAATCCTTATAGTATGGAAGGAAAACTAAGATTACTTCTCCAACTTGAGGCCTAAAAGAGTACCCCTTTCCCGAATATTTGTGTCCTTGTGACTGAGTTATATTTTGACACTAACAGTAATCTACATTTCTATGTTGGACAATAGGAACTAAAAGCGGTGAAGTAGATAGATTTATGGTCAGGATGTCAAATGTGGGCCCCATTCCCATCTTATATTGTTCCAAAAAGAGTCACACTAGTTAAGGGAGAGAAAAATGATAAATGATAGAAGGAAAATATAGCTGTGAAATGTCACATTGACCTTTTGACATTTGATAAGAAACAGCAGGAAAGGGACCTTTCTGTGTTGCCTGCCTCAATAGAGTGATGTAGTTTGATTTTTTTACCATTGCATTTCTAAACTAATTCCTGCCGTTTTATACATAATTGACTCACACCTACCATCTGCATTCGTAGGCAACATTTATTTCATTAAATGTCACACTGGTGTATTTCTGGCTCAGTCGGTAACTACAATAAATTATCTCCCATATATGTATTTCAGTTGGTATAATAAATATAAGGGTTTGCTTCCTACCCACTTAGATCCTGTGAATGCAGAAAGGTCTGCTAAAGATCAGAGAGTGAGAATGTCAAAAGTTTATATAAAACTACATAAAAGCTTAGAGCCAAGTATATATTTAATTGTACGAATCAGTGACAGTGCTTGTCACAGCCTTCATGGACATGGTAAAATAAGAACCACGTGCATATGAGCACATGGCCTTTATTCTCATCTCAGAGTCAAGATACAAAAGAAGAAAAAAATCTATGCCAAATTTATGATAGGTTAAACCATAACTTCTTTCTCCTCTTTCCTCTTTTCTATTCTCCTCCTCATCTGCCTTATCCCCTTTTGTTCTTCTACTTCAATAAACTCATCATTAGCTCAAGTGAGTGTTGAGCACAAAAATCACAATTTGAGGAAATCTGCCATGAGCCACAAAGCACTCATTTTGTGAATATTTTTAATCTTTTGTTTTTCAGTCTTGATATGTGCATAAGAAGTAGGTCCGATTTATGAATCACTTTTAGTCCTAAGAGTAGAACTTTTCTTAATCAAAAGTACATTGCAAAGACTTACATTTTGGATGTAGGGGATCATGAGAGTCTATCATTCTCACCCTAATAACCCACACAAGCTACATAAGCATAGTTTATTCTTAAATCAACAGAGAGCTGAGGACAAGAATAAATTTATATGCACTAAACTTGGTAAGCAACAAGTCTTTCAGGAGAGAAGAAATCCACTGTTATGCTCAGTCTTGACAGAAACAAAGAGATAAGTCATCTAGATAGTTCAGACCAAGGAGAATCTCGCATGTGGGCTAGTGTGACAGAAAACAATCCAGAGGAGGACTGGACATAAAACAACACTTTACTTCCTAGAGATTTCAGTGGTTGCTGGGTGGAGAGGGATGGGGGCCCCCACCTAGGGGCGGAGAATGAGATCCCAGGGAAATTCCTGTAGATACTCTGGGCTATGAGTTAAGGAAGAGAGAGGGAAGAATGACCTGAGTGGAGCACTCAAAGGAAATACCTATCTCCATGGAGTGAGATCTGCTTTACAGTCTCGACAGCCCTCTCAGGACCAAGCATGGGACTGCAGGGCAGAGAGAACATTCACCCCATAGAACAGAAAGTTGGCACAAGGAGTGTAGATCAAAGAGAACTTCCAAGTGACGTAAAAAAAAAAAAAAAAAGCTTTCAGTCAGTCTATAAAGGAGGGACTGTTTGGACTGATTGCTCACACCTCATAAAGCACATTGCTAGAATCTCACCAGTGCTTAGATACTGGACCCTGAAGAAGGGAAAGTCTAGATTCTACCCTCAAAATGGGGTGAATGGAATTGAACTAAAGCTGCAACAAAGTCCAGAGATAGCCCAGTTACAGAGAATACTGGCTCAGTTTCTACTCTCTTAATCTGGTAAGAGAAGGAGTGTGTCCCTAAAATGGAGCCAGGAGGCCATTCTGGAAGTGGGAATTTGTTGCAGTAACGAACTTTTACTCAGCCATAAACTTAGTCATCAATCATGTTTTGCCAAGGTTAGCTTTCTGCCACCAGCACCGATTAAAATTCTTTGTGAATGACTTATACAAGCATCCCCTTCTGCCTTTTAAAAACTTCTGACTTTTGTTCCTTAGTGGAACACTATTTGGATTGCTACCTGAGTCTTTACATGCCAAATTGAAATTTTGATCCCCCAAAGAATTTTATTATCTCTTTTTTTAAATTTTATTTTCTTAATTATTACCTCCTGATAGTTTGTGTTAACAGGAAGAGGAAAGGGAAGAAGGAAAGCAGGAAAGAAAGAAGAAAGAAAAGGAAGGAGGGAAGGAGAAAAGGAAGGGGGAAGAAAGAATGAGAGAGAGAGAGAGAAGAGAGAAGAGGGAAGGAGAGAGGCAGGGAGAGAGGAGGGAGGAAGGAAGGAGAGGTGAAGCGTGAGAAACATAGATTTGTTGATTGGATGATAGCTCACATCAAGTTAGCGCAACAATGTTGCATATTTCCATAATTGTGAATGAGGTATAACTTTGTTTGACTTTGAATTTTATACCTCATTCTAAAAAATATTTTTTGCATCTTTGATCTGTTTTGCATATTTTGTAGTAGCTGGTGGCACAACTTTAATGCTTTTTCTTTTGTGATTTACTGGGTTTGAGACGTACCACTGAAAGGCATATTATAGAATGTAATTATGGTCCTACCCCAGGGTCTGAAATTCAACCATTAAAGTGTACATCCTTTGGGTTGTATTTTAGAAAACTTTGGTCCATTGCAAATCTCTTTGGGGACATTTTTGTATTAAATCATTAAAAGGCTTTCATTTCAGAGTGAGGCGGGCATTTTTTTAATTGAGTGAAGGTAAAGTTGAAAGCAAAATTCTACAAAATGTTTTCCACAAAATGGTAATTTTCAGGATAAGAATAGTTATTATGTATAGAAAAGTTTTCATGGCCAATTAGTTTTGGAAAACCCTGATTTAAATAAAGTATTTACTTTAGAATAGGTCAGAGCTTTTTACATGCTGATGTGTATTGATGATCTCCCAATGTAGGAAAAAAAAACAGTGTGAGTGGTTCCCAAGTGTTATCCCTCCAATACCTTTGGAAATGCTGGCGCTTAGTACAGAACATCACAGCGCAGAGCGGTGAGAAGCAGAGGTGCTTGGGGTTTAGAACTGGATTTGTATGATAAATAGTACATTTGCTTCACAGCAAAAATGGGCTTTTTTTAAGGCCACAGATTTTCTGAGTATTTAAAGAAGATAAAAATTATAGAAAAATTTAATTTCTGTCCATTGAATGGGACTGCTTTGTGAATCAAGTGCACATTTAATCAGAGAAGTTTATAATCTAGTATTCTTGAGACTTTTGACTCCTTGAAAAAGAGCATTTCTAGAATCAACTATGAAATATGAGATCACATAATTGTACTTTGTTTAATTATGGGTGTCACCAGCATCTGTCTCCATCATGAAAAAATTTAGTAGTGATTTTTTTTGGAAAAAGAAATTTATTGAAAGGGGTATACTTTTCTATATAAAATATAGAATAACATTTTTTCTTTGCATTCTTTTTTATTATTTACAGAGGAATCCTACTGGATAATGGATACATTGTATATAAAAACATAAATATTGAGTTATATAAAGTATATATAAATGCTATTAGCTAATTGTGTTGTATCTCAAAACAGAAAAAATAGAACTGAAAATTACCTTGCTATGAACAGGAAATGATTATTGGTTATTAAATGCAATTTAACTTTTTTGCAACTAATTATCTATTTTTGAAATTTTCATTTGCTTCTTCATAATTCAAATAAAAATAAGAGCCTTAAGTGAAAGGCAAGAGAGTGCAAATTTCACATATCAAATATATCCAGTCTGTTTTAACACAGGTACATAGATTTTGTTGTCTTCTATATGCCATGATAACTGTTTTCTGTAGGACTTATGAAGGCCAAGGGCAATGCACTTGTATTACTAAAAAAATATCCACAAGAAAAAAAATTTTTAAAGATTTTTTTTATTCCCTTCTTCTTCTCTGTTTCCTTCCTTTCTCTCTCTTTCTTTTTCTTTTTTTCTTTTCTTTTTCTTTTTTCCTTCTTGGGTTAAGAAATTCATTGTTTCATGACAGAGTACATTTGAGGTATAATGGGTAATGGCTAGAAGAAATCTGGTTTAATGTTCTGGAGATTATGTGTATGGGCACTCAGTAGGTTCCTATGTTATTATTTCAGGGACCCAGAGGATTAAAAAAAAAGAAGGAAGAAAAATTATGCCTTTGAGATGAGTATATGGGTACATATATTCTGTCCCTGCTTTTTCTCCATCTATTTCTTAAACATCAGTATACCTGCTTATCTTACTTGCAAGACACAAATGCAGTTCAGTTTTTCCATAAATTTCTATCTTTCGGCTATTTTCAACAACAAGGTCTTATTTAGAGACTTGTAACTGTATTTCTCTGTAAAAACATGAATTATGTAGTAAATTTTAGAGATTTTCTATTAAATGAGGTGAAAAAAATCCACAATATTGGTAAGAGTTGTGTGTATATGAAGGACACTAAATTATAAGACAAAAAACATCTTGAAACCACCTCTCCAGGTATTATAATACCTTCATTTATTGTTGTTCCTTATACTTCATCAATGATATTCAATTTTTTTCCCTTTTCTCTTTGTCAACATCTTCAAAACACACTCTTTATAAAAAGGAGTTAAAGTAGCATTAAACATACATAAGTCACAATAAGGCAGATTGTTAGGACCTGGCTTGTACTGTCTGTGGAGAGAACATGGTTATTAGTTTCAACAGATTAACTGACCCCATAGAAATACAAACTCTGCGTTTAAAATGCAAGTGAGTTGTCCACACGTTAATCACTGGGGTTAGATGAAGACTCGTCTCATCAGTAGTCAGCACTCTACCTTAAGATAAAAGCAGAAAAGAAACTTCCCTGGATGGAGAGGAAATAGAAGGAATCTTATCTGAGACCAAAGGCTGACAGCTTCGACTCACACCCAACTCTCTTTGACTTCAATAAACTTCAACTCTCATCAGGAAGAATTTTGCTTCAGGATAGAATTTTGAACTTCACTAATACTGTTATAAATGGACCAAGGCTTATAATAATGAGTTTAATATCTTCAAATCAGAAGGAATAATTGGATTCTAGCAAGTCTTTTAAATGTTGTTGGCTTAGTGAATTTTATTTTTTAATGTAAATTTTAAAGTGGATATATATTACAGATAGCTTTATAGATGAAAAACCCAAAAAGTATACAATATTATTTCACCATTGCATAAAAGGTTTCAAATTATTAATTGAAGGAGTTTGACATGCTTGTCAAAATAAGTAATGTACATTATGATTAAATTAGTTATGAAAATAGTATCAAGTTCTTAAATTTGACACTTTCACCATATGTGCTTCTTTCTGTTTCCTCTTTGTCAGTCACCAAGTAAATAATAGTAATAAGTGAATAATAACAGCAATAATATTTGTGCTATTACTTAATATAGTTAACATTTATTAGTTTTCACTTTGGGCCAGTGTAACTTTTATATACATTTATTACATTTATTCTTACTGCAACCCAATGAAGTAGATAATATTATTATCCTCATTTCACCAATCAGGAAACAGAAGTATGGAAGTTAATTTTCCAGATTACATACCCAGAAAAAGTATATATATGTAGAAATATATATATTCTCAGTGATTTCTCACATTTCTGGACCTCTTTTGAGTAAGGTACTAATAGCCTCTTGTTTTGAACTCTCTTTTCAAGGATACTTGTAAAGTGAAATATAGTCATAAAAGATAGAGATAATGTTTTCCTCTGTAATACGAATGTTACCGTTGGGAGTGATTTGAACTTCAGAGTCCCCCAGTGGTGAGGGGGGGTGATAACGGTGCAGAAATATAATTATCATTTTTCCTTGGTTCTTCTTTATTGATGCAGTGAAGAATCACAAGTTAGTGAGATTTAGAGATGATTTATTAAAAGTATATTTTAGAAAGGCAAAGCATGCTCCAAGGAGGAACATAGTTTTAGCAAAGAGAGCTGTAACAACCTAGAAGCTGGAATGTCTGAATTATACTTGGGGCATGATGAGTGGTTCCAAAGGCATTCCTAGGTGATTGGCTAGTGAGGTCATTCTGATTGACCCTTGGCTACTGTATAACACTTTTCCTAGTGAGCATGTAGTTATGCAGAATTCAGTCTGTTATAATTAGATTCATGAAATTCCAGGCATAAACATAGTATTATAATGAAGCTTAAATTGTAGGCAAATTAGGATAGTACCTTCTGTACAGGCTCTGTAGCCAGATTAGACCAGATAAGACTATGACCCACCTGTCTTTTGTCTCTGGGGATGCAGAAGAAATTTTCTAATTACCAGTAGGGTGTCCTTTGGGTGGTCTCTGGGCTGGATCCCTATTCCTTTGTTCCACTGTTGCTCATATCTGACTAGCTACCTAACACTAACACTATAGTTACCACACCACTGAAAAGAACCAACTATGTTTTGTCTCTGAACCAAGAGTCTAATATTTTTCATCAGTATCCATGAAAGGATGGCAAGCTAACTTGCAAGTGGAGTAAAATGCTAACTCTTTAAAGTTCTTAACAGTTTTTGTGACGATTTTCATGACAGAAACATGACTTTTTGAAAGGGGAAGAATGAAAGCCTTACTACCAATTAACAGGATTTGAGCAAAATTCTTGAAAATTAATAGTGAACATTTTGACCAAATGTGTGGCCAATTAGAGAATAAAATGCAATTTTACCATATGGCATATAAACAAAGAAAGAAATTGAACAGTGGTTACAGGTTGAATAATGGAAAGTAGACTCAAAAATAGCTAGCTGCCTGAACCTCCCATTGAAGACAGATTTATTTTAGAGTTGAAGTAAACTCAGCTGAGAATCAAAATAAAGTTCAAATAAGGGGCCCGTTGGACAGGAATTGTATAATAAGCAGTTTCTCTTTATTAAGGAAGCTAGAGATAGGCATTGAAGCAGAGAGATAATTCAGGTGGTCCAAATTCTTGGAAAATGTTAGGTGTTTATTTTTGTTGAAATTACAGCTAAGCCTTTTGGAAGTAACTGAAGCATTTGTTTCAGATAATGCTCTGATAGTCCATACATAGAATATTCTTTATACTTGGTGAGTTCTGGTCCCAAAGGAACTCAGTGCTTGAAGGACTGGAATTCAGAGAACCCATAAACAAGTATTTTTCATGTACCTAATCAGTGATACGGAAATGGTATTTGTGATTACTAACTGGGTAATGTATATAAATAATACAAAAGTCATTTGCAAATAAAAATATGAACAAAAAATTCCTATCTTATTCTGGAATAATGGTGGAAGATAGTGGACTATGAGTGCACGTCAGATAGCCAACTTTGCATGATTTTTATGTTCTTCTTTGAGGTTATTTTTGTTTTACTTCTCCATAATTTTGAGACCATCTTCAAAAGATTATTTATCTCTGCAGATCTTCAACTTTGCCTTTGATTCATGAAAATGGTATCCTTTATACCCTGATAGACATTGGTGAACTTACTTTCACTTTCAGGTGTTTACATATCAGTTGTCTAATCCTAATTATTTGATTCTTTTTAGTCTGTTTGTTCATTTCAATACTTCTCATTTTATTAAATGAATTTTTGAGTATTTTATTTTTATTTCTGCTTTCATTATCTTTTTTTGTATATTTCTTTGAAACGTTTCTGAGAACAAGTTAATGACATGACTTGATAGCACAAAAATTAATTAGATGTTTTCTTCATTCTGTTTGAGAAATAGCAATTTCTAAAACCTGTTGTTTATAAAACTAACTTCTGTCTTTTCTAGCTTTTACATATATAAATGAACTTGCAAATTATACATTAGGAAATAATCTGTATTAACTTAAGTACTATTTTTGTTGATATTTTTATCATTTTCAAAATGAAAAGATTAATTGCACAAGTGCTGAATTGTGTATAAAGTCAACACATGTTGAAGAGATGAAGAAAAGTACAGTTGACTGCTAAACAATTGAAGTAATGGTTCAAGGTTGTTCACTTCTGCTTCATTCTATTGGTCAAAGCATGTCACAAGGCCAGCCATAATCAAGGGGAAGGAAAATACTCTACCTTTTAATGGGTGAAGAAGTATGTTTGTATTTAGTATTTGTTGAGTTGAACAATGTCTTTGGAACCATGTTACTCTTATCCCTTTGAAAAACAATACTTTCTTATGCTATCCTATAGCCTCACAGACATTATTACTCTCCAACATTTACCTGAGTGAAGTGTCATTTGTTTTATTTATTTTCTATTTCCTTTCTACATCAAGTATAAAACTTTTATTGTATATCTTATTGTATACAATTTGCTTTCTTATTGGAAATGACCCCATCACTGATGACTTCTGTGTTCCAGTGATCATATGTAAATGGTCCTACAAGGCCTTTAAACCAAGTGTTTTGGAATAAAGAGATGGAATGGATATAAGTTGTATTATTATTATTGTTATTATTTGGCTGTAGATAATTTTCAGAAAACTAAATAATAAGCTGGACAATTCTCTTTAAAGAAACTAGCTCCACTCTGTAAACAATCTGTTTTGTTTAAGGTCAGTGAGAACTGCTTTCAGTAAAATTTCAGTATAAGTGTAATCCAAAAAGTATTTTTAAGAACTGACAAAGTATAGAATAATTAACATGAACATGTGCTTGTCCTTTCCAATTATAAAACAAAAAGTGCTCTGGAGAGAATAGCTTTCTTTTTCTTTGGGCAAATTGTTCAACTAATATTTATTTATTATTTTAATTCTAGAACACTATTCAGGAAAGAATCACCATTGGAATATGCTTTTATGTCTGTACTTTGAATTGTGATATGGTCTAAGAAGTAAAAGACCTTTGGGAAGGAGGAACTGAGTTTGAACTCTGAATTTTACACTTACCAGCTATATGACCTTGGACAAATTACTAAATTGCTTAAGATCTCATTTTTTCCATCTATAAGATGTAAATAATTAATGACAATTGTCCAAGAAAATGTTTAATAATTTTATATAACATAATGGTGGAAAACAGCCTACAGAAGGCATATTTATTGCTATGACTATTACCATATCTTACACACTACAGCAAAGGATATTTCCAGTTTTAGGAGAAGCATGCTGAATTGGGCTTGGGATAGGAGCAGCATTTCTTTTTCCTTTGTATATTTAAGGAAGGAAATGCACTCATTCCTTAGACTACTTAAAATTTACTTACAGGGACAACCATGGGGACATAGAACAAACACCGTATTCTATACCTTTTACCTACATATTTCTGAGAATGTTTTTAAATATACAGAATATGTATTTCACTATTTAGGATTAAAAAATATTTTATTTTGAATACAATGATTTGCAGCTTTGTTTTAATTTATTTTCTTTTTACTATCTTTAAGAAAGGGTCTAATTAAAATATTTTGATAGTCCTGTTCCCCAAAATGTATTTTTAATTATACTAAAATACAGAACATTTCATGTGCATTATATTATCATCGTATGAGACCTTATTAATCTTCTTTCTGTGTTTATAATTTTATTCAAGTGCTCCTGAAATGGGGCTTTTACTTTTTTAACACAACTTGATTTCTACTTTCAGTATTTTAATTTTATTTCTATTGTTTGAAACTTATTTAAAACTTATTTGAAACATTTTTATTGATCAAGATACTATGCTAAATGTCTTAATAAACACTCTCAATAAACATACTTAATAACTCATGTTATGCATGCTCTCAAAGAATTTCTAATCCATGAACAGTAATAACAAAATCTAAAATAACATTCATTAATTTGTACTGTATTTATGGAGAATAATTTCATGAAATAGGTAAATTTCAGTATGTAGATTCTTTTTAATATATAAAGAACCCAAGGGCTAGAGAGATGAACTAATTACCCAAGTTTTAATAGCTTATAAAGATGTATAGAAGACTAGAATGCAGGTCTTTTGAATCTTAGGTTAATGCTTTGTTATGTAATATTTCCAGTTGTTCACACAATAGTCATTGGAATAGACTTCATTCTTCATTTATCTTTAAGATCCATAAAGGTTAAATAGACTGATCGTAATCACATGTTTATTTACTGACAGATGTACAATTTAGATTTGTTTGGCTTCATGTCCTGTGTTTGATGAGATGTTAACTCCTTTTGAACAGACTATATAATATTCTCCTAAGTGTATGTCCCACTTCACTAGTTATTTTTCTGAAGAATTTCAGCACCTTTCAGTTTTTTCTTAGTAGAACACAACTGTTTATTATAATAGTGAATGAAGTATCTCCTCCCCATCTCTCTCTCTCTCTCTCTCTCTTTCCTCCCTCCCTCCCTCTCTCTTTTTCCCCCTCCTACCTCCTTCTCTCCACACTCCCCCACCCATCTCCCTGTGTATGTGTATCTATTTCTACTGAAAGTTTTCAGTTCAAAATTAGCTTTTTTTTCCCCCCACTTTTGCTGTGAACACTATTATTAGCCATACTTCTACCATAATTTTGGTTTGTATTTTTCTTCTCAAGCACTTTCCAATTTCACCAATTTTCTTTATTAGACACTCATGAGATTCCTGTTAACTCTTCAGTTAACATGTCTTCAATCTCAGTTAAAGGAAATATTCTTGGGAATTGTGGTAATAATGAAAAGTTCTTTAAAATGATTCTTCCCCACATCTGTAGCTGAGTTCTTAGAGCTCACCACTGACTCCATGGTTTACCTCATGGAGGGCATGTTAACTAACCTCTTTCTCAAAAAGGTAAGCTCCCAAACTTTTGTTTTGAGACTATTTTGTTTTGAATGGAGAAGGAGTTTGGCACAAATGTATTGGGGAGAAGAAAAAACATAGGAAATAAGAAAAGTTATAAATTTATATTCATATTATAAATATCTATTTCAATGTAAAATAAGAATAACACAGGCTACTGAAAATAGCTTACTTTTGTGGAATAATCTATGGCTCTTTTAATGGCAAGTAACTAAGACCCACTAAACTAGTTCAAATAAAGTGGATTTACTATAATGATACACACAGAATTTCATGAAAATCAGGAGAGAGATGTAACAAAGATGCATCTCTCAAATACCAAAGCTGGATGCTGGTCTCAATTTGAGGAAATTGAAAATAATGCAGTAGCAAAGATTAAGATTTAATGCTCATATTGTAGCATTAATGTGTCTAGTCAAAAACCTAGTGATTCCTTTTCTTATCCTACTTTTAATTGAGAATTCTTTATCTTATGATTGTATGATTAAGAGAGGGAATTTGTTAGATTTATCTATCTACATCAGGCCATAGCTGCTGACTAACTGTGGATGGAATGCTCAAAAAGCAGAACCGCACATGTTTTAAAAAGCTGTGGCTCTGGGAGTCACATAATTTAAAATGACTTCCTACGCAACACCTAATTTTCAATAAAGTCTTGAGAGGTCATTTCTTCTATAAGGGACCTTTTATGGGAACAAGGACAGTGTCTAGCATAGCTGGATCAATAATTTACAAATACTTTATATTTTCATGTTAGAGAAATGTCACTAGAATAGGAAGAGATCATCCATATATCTGTAATTTCATGGAGAGACTGAAACTCAGAGTAGTAAGGATTTATACTAGGTTTACATTTCTTTAATGGTAGGTCCAGAATTCAAACATTTATTTACATTCCACTACTTCTATAAACACCATTTCATTTGAAGCAGGATGTATCTTTTGGTAGATAAATTGAGATACAATTATATAAATTATTTGATCAGACCACACACTTTGTGATTAAGCTAAAATACTATAGATCAAGACTCTATCACTTTTTAAATCTTAATTTTATTTAATTCCTCTTAACATTTTTTTTTTTTTTTGCATTTTGAAAAGATTCTGTCTTTTCTTCTTCTGTTTACTATGTGACTGTTTTAAGACTCTCAACATGGTCCAAATATGAGCGATTTTAGGATAAATATAAATAAACCTAAGCTATGATCATCCCAAATTAATAATCGGCCCTTAAAAAAATTGATGGTGGGCTGTGGTTAACTTTCTTCTCAGGTACATAAACTCATTTTCTCTTTGGACTTTACTTTGACAATAATTCACAGGAAAAAGGATGCAATGAAAAGAGAGCTACAGGAAGTGAGTTATTTATAGTTCAACTTGCTACAGGCACATCTATAGTACATAATTAGTTTGAAAAGCTAGGAACTGTAAAGAAAAACAAGATCATTTTGCCTTGAAAACTATGTGGTTCATTTGGGCTTTTACATATTGACTTTTATGGATTTATAGTAATAATTTTAGTTGTAGTGATATGAGAGGGCTTGGGTGAGGAGGTGATTATTATTCTGTATCTGAAGGTTTGTGTGCGTGTGTGTGTGCACACATGTATGCATTCACGCTTCCACTTGGGAAAGGAGAAGAGTCATTCCATTGCTTTTTCTCTTTAGTATCTTCTTAAAATAGAGGTTCTGTGTTAAAGACTGATTTTTAAAATGCAAAGCAGTCAAACTCAGTGGAGATTTGAACACCTTATTTCAGTTCTCCTAAGGAACTATACACAGGGTGATCATGTGAGCCTACCTCCTCCATAGTTTTCAATACTACATTTCAATAATTTTGGCAGTGACAACAGAAATTTAGAAGTTAGCAATGTCAAAACTGAGAAGAAAGCAGCAGAATCTCACAGTTATACCAAGGACAGAGATAAAGGGAAAGAAAAGGAAAAAGAAAGACAGAGAAAGAGAGGAGAGAGGGTGAGAGAGGAAATTGTAACAATATGAAAATAATTAAATAGGTAAATCCTTTGCCACTATGTGCTTGAGAATTTAGTAGGCACAATTCAGTCTGAATTTCCTGAGGAAAGAAGGGCTGTTACATTGGCATTATTTTTATTTTTAATCTTGAGTTCCAATAGTGATATAGAATTAATGATGAGGATTATGCCTTTGCAATATCAAATTTTTCAATTATTTATTAGGGAGAGGATTATTTAGATATGTAACATAATTTAGATGACATTTCATTGGTTCAGACCAATGTAAGTTAATAACAGTGTGAGGATTTTACTTATCTCTCCTCATTTAATACAAACAGCTGTCTAAGGAAGTATATTATCCTGATATTATTGTGAAGATAACTGGTGTTTACAGATGCAACATGCAGGCCATAGGTTTTTGATTTCAATCCAGTCTGGAGCCTTTCTTTTATTCATTCACTTACACACTCATCACTCATTCAACAGATATTTAGTGAAGGCACTTCATATTCCTGGCTCAGGAGATCACATTGAACAATAAAGCTAGTACCAGATCTCTACACTGCTCCTAAGGAAATTATGTTTAGGTTGAAAAGGACATATGAACAGGTAAAACAAGTCAATAAACAAGGGAATTTGAGATTCTAATTCGTTCTGTAAAGGGACAAATCACAGAGTAACTAGGAAGAAGCTAATACTTCAGGTAGGAAGACACTTGGGCAAGGCTTCCCTGAAGGATATAGCGTTTGAACTGAAACTACCAACGTCAGAAAAAGCCAACTACACAACGTTCGTACAGGAATAGAAAATGTAAGGCTCTAAAAAGGAATGAGTTTGGCATGTTTAAAGAACCAAATCAGGTTAGTGTGGCTGAAGTACATGAGCTAAAGGGAGGACGGAATGAGATGCGGCTGTAGAAGCAGGCTGGGACCAGTTTGCCTAAAGCCTTGTCTCCTATGGTAAGGAGGAATTGAAATTTTAGTCTAAGAGCTAAACTAGTGAAGTGCTTTACACTTAGGAAAGTGGTAGTATGTTTTAAATGACTGCTCTAGAATTCTAAACAAATTCATCTTCAGACCTAATTCAAATCGTTATTCAAAATGGGGGACCTGGAGGATGAAAGAAGAAATTAAAATTCTGGAATAAGGGTAGTTTTTAAACTGAGAAACCACGATGGTAACTGTGGTTTTTAACTGTGGTTATTGTTTGGGGTAGGATTTTGGCTTTAGGGTTTCAAATAAAATAAATATTCTTCCTCTGGGGTAATATCCTGTCTATCTAGATATTCCCACTGAACAGAAACCTCCTCTCCCCTGAGCAGAGATTAGCCCACTCAGCTGGAACTTTTCAAGATAAATGTTTCATACTCACTGGTTAAAATAAATGACTCCTGAGAAAGGGAAAGCGATATTCGTTTTTGGTAAAAACCTAGCTGTTTCTTTCTTTTTTTTTTTAAGTTAAGTCTATCCCCAGATAGAATATAAAGTACTACCAAAGAAATGCTTACTTGGCTCATCAAGGAATAGAGTTTAATGTGTTTGAATAAATGACCCAGGTTAAAAGAACCTTTGGTATATTCAAAGAATAATGAATGATTACCTTTTGGGGACTCATTTGGAAACAGTTAAAATGGCAATGCTTTCTACTAAAAACAGGAATATTGAAGATATCTATTTATGAATGATTAGGAAATGCCATTTGATAAGCTGTTTTTAGTCTACTTATTTTTGGTGCAATAACTTTTCAGCATTCTCATTTGGTCAAATTCATAGGTCTGAAACAAACTGAGTTTTCATATGAGGAAATTAATATTACTTTATTTTAAACATGATTTCTTTTTTATGTAAATATAAAACATGTATAATGTTGATGTTTCTTTAATGAAATATATGGTTGAAAAATCACCAGTAATTTAGCCTTTGTATGAAATATTCTTTCTTTTTGGTCTTTTGAACCTGCTGTATTTCTCTTAAATTGTGTTTTCTTAGCGTGAATCAAATGAGGACTTTAGAACTGAAGTCCTAGATTATTAGTATGAACAGAAGGGCAACAAGGAAATGAAAAGGAGAGGAAGATAATTGGGCTAAAATAACCCATTAAAAATGAGCCCGCTAGTGTTTTCTAAATCCTGAGTGTTATGGCTGAAACCTTGAAATACTTTATCATATCAAGAAAATGTATTTTCCTTCTAAAATGAAACTCGAAGTTGTTAAGTCTTTAAAAGTTATAGCTTCTTGAAATCTTATGTAAATGTGCATCTTCCTAGGTTTAGAAGACTGACATTTATTGGCATCCTATAAATCTTAAAACGTTTCAAGCGGCAATTGAAATATCCCTTAAGGCAAACATAACGTGGATATTTAAACTTTATTTTTTACAGTGTGTATATACCAATACAATAATATTCTTATAATAAAAATGATTCTTTACACATGTGCTTTTGTGCTATCAGAGGCTACTCATGAGACTATGAAACTGCTGGAAGCATAGGATTCACATATCACTGCCATGTTTTTTTTTTTTTTTTCCCCCTGAATTATACACACTATACTGGTTACATAGAAAGGCAGAATGGATAAGTTGGCAAAGTGGGTATATGGCTACCACTTTCTTTTTTTATTAAAATAACCTGGCCATTTGGGGAAGCTCCTCCATACATATTTTAGATCCCAGGAGTGTGCCATTTTGGCTACCCCCTAAAATTGCTCATCCTAAGTAAATCCCCATATGCAATACTTTGACCTTGGCAAGCAACTGCCTTCTAAATTTCTCCATATACACTATTGCTTCCTAGCTTCCTCTAATGCTTTTAAAATAGCATTTTATACTCATTCCCACTAAGATATAATGATTGAAAATGATACCACATCTTACCAGTTAAGGAAGTCTAGAAATTTAAAATGGTTTTATCTAGAACTTCAAAGAATACAGCTCTGGTGAATGGAATTTCAGGCACAATGTGAGACTCAGGAAAGAAAGCCTTCTTCAACTACCTAATAATTGTAGAGATGGCATTTATTCTGTTTGCTTTTAACCTTGGCCTTTTTAAAATTCATGCTCTAGCTGTGCTGATGGATATATTAAACTGTATGTATACAGTCCTATTGAGAAAGTTGAGGGATGGTGAGAGAATAGATTATGATAGACTTTAAATTATTTTTTTTAAGGTATTATAGTCTCTCTGCCTTAAAATAAATAGTTCTAATAGAAAAGGCTTATTTTTTTCTATGTCTTCAGGTAAAATGCTGTATCCGACAGTGTGTGCATATGTGTTTGTGTATGTGTATGCCAAGTGCACAGGCTAAAATATGGAGTGAAAAGAAACAAAAATGGACTAGCTGATTTTATAAAAATAACATTTTATAGCTATTGTTCTTATGTGCTCTTATAGTTTATACTATGTTGAAACCATTTAAAAGGTATAATTGATATATGTCGCATAGTAATGGTTGGCTGAAAAGTTCAGCCTGCCTTATAAGATAATTAAACCAGGGACCTCACCCATATCCACAAGCTCATCAGGAGGTTAGGCATTTGTAGGTGTAGGTGATGTCAGAATTGTGCATCCCCACGATGACAGCCACTTTGAACAATGAAGAAAGCAATTAAGAAAGCATATATAGAACTCAACAAAATAGATACTGTGTTTAATCCATAACTACCTATAGAATAAATTTTAATTATACATGTCAGCACTTCATTTATGAGTGGGGAATCAGAAGCAGGCCATTGTAGGAAACAGTTGTAGATCTTCCAAAAGAGAAACTTATAGTACTACTATATAATATTCTGTATAACTAGGGAATGCTGCTTTCCATAGAGTTATTGGCATTTTGCTACAAAAGATTTTGCTATGTATAATAACAATGATTTTTATTTATTTGGCATTTAGGTGTTTCTTGTTTATTTTCTCATGTAAAATTTCACAGAAGCCTCATTTTACAAATGAGGAAACTAAGAAACTAACTTCTCCAAGTCACCTGGCTAATTAAAAAAAAATTCAGCATGCCAACTGACTCTAGAGTCCCATGTATAACTACTAGTATGTGACTTCCTTGGAGAATCAATGGGAGAATAAATGGGATGGTTCTTATTCAACACTTCCTGATCATCCACTCAAAGTTTAAAAAAGAAAAAAAAAAACTCAGATGAAAAAAAATTTACCACAGTTAGATTCTAAAAAGAAATCTAAGGAAGAACTGGTTAGAATCTAATGCATTTCTGGTCTAATTAAATAACAGAATTATGTAAGAAAATCTGGGCTTTCCTCAAATATACACTTAAGAGCAGATGCTTAATTATAATCAGCATAAATATCATCAAGATGAGAACTTAACTGTTAGATTATTGTGCATAATTTAGTGGTTTGAATTTTTAATTGCTGTAATGACTTTGTAAGAGAATCTTCTAAAGAGCAGATTACTTTTTTTGGTCTTTTTTTTTTTTTTTTTTGGCATGCAATTTGGGGCTAAAGCAAATTCCTTAATATACAGCACTTTTGCATGTTATCAGCTCTCTATAGTTGGTGAGGAAATGATGAAAACTTTGAGAATATTGACCTGTTAAATTTGAATATAAATTTACTAATCTGAATTTCTGTTTGCCTTCTGTTTGCCTTTTTGAATATGTGTGTTTGTAAATGTGCATGTATGTATGCCTGTGGCCTCACTTTCACACAGCTGTGTATTTTCCTTTACTTTCAGTCAGCTCTCTTCTACATAGTTTGAAGCTTGTCTCTGGATGGAAATTAGAGAAAGATGAAACTTTAAGAGCAGCATCATTGTGTGGTGAGCTTGGATTTAGATGATGTGTTTAGATAAGGAGGTCAGGCACCCATCAGTAGAGTCTTGACCAAGGGGTGGCATTGCTGTGTCACCCTAGAGACAGCATGAGGGAAGTCATTTGCTTTTTCTCTGAGTTTCAGCTTCTTTATCCATCAGCTGAGTAGTGAGGAGACTGATGTGAATGAGGGGATTTCTAAAGTCCCATTTCACTTCACAGTTCTATTATTTTTTATATGGTTCTGCTTTCTAAAGGTATTTTCCTTTTTAAAAAGTGAGAGTTGAAACTGTCTGCATCTATACAGCTTACCTATGAGACTAACAACTAAGGGTGGCTTCATCAATGTGACTTTATTCTTTGTTTCAGGAAATTCTTTCCCAGAGAAGATAAAATGGTAAACCAGTAAATGTTTTGTTTGCTGAAAGAACTTGCTAAAAACCAGTTTATATAGATAATAGGCTGCTTAAACAGTGCTCTTAGGACAATAGTTCATCTGGGCAAACATCCTCCTTCTCAGGACAATAGATTGCTCTAATAGGCTAACTGCTTGCTTATCAAGAAGCTGTTAGCTTATTAAGACTCATTTCAAGATCTTTTCCTCACATAGTCAACCAATTTGAAACTATTATAACATGATTTTTTTTTGCCAAATCCTATTAGATACCCAATGAAAGTCTCACTTAAACTATTTGAGGCTAGTCCCCGAACTCATAATCAGCTGTCCCTGACCCCTATCCCTTTTAAAATCTAAGACTCTGTTCATGTAGTGCTGCCATTTATTGCAGTTGAAAATAAACTTTATTTTACTATCAAATTATTCTCATTGTCTTAGGGGGAGTTGAAGGTCAGAATTATTAGTTTCTATTTGACAGATAAGGTATCTGAGGTTTTGCTCAAGAGAGAACAGATGATCAGCACAGTGCTTGAAAAACCTCTGGGCTCTGATTCTTATTTCACTGTTCTTTGGATATTTGGTAGTGTTTTAAGCAAAATTTCTTTATGGTTTTTAGTAGTTTCAATAGGAAAATCATGACTGAGATGCAGTATTTGAGATAACTGCTTTTATATTGAAGTGAAAAAAAAATATGCTTTGCTGAGGTGCTAAAACTCATGCTAGTTCTTTTAGCCAACATCAGGTCACTCAGTTGATATTATGGCCATTAACTACAATATCACCATTCTAAGCCCTTTACTAATGTGATCTCATCTAATCCTCATAAATGACTATGAAATGTATCCTGTAATTGTTCTGACTTTACTGATGACAAAACTGATAGATTCAGTACCACTGTAATGAACAGCAGACCCAGAACTATGCTGCTTAGTTTAGTTGTAGACCATATAGAACTTTTCATTGAAAAGTTCCAGGTGCTGAAATTCTGTTTTTCCCTTTTCTTAATATTTATAGGAAGGTCTCTTTCATTCCAGAAGAGTTTTATTTTTAGTTATTGATGTCAACGATAATACTTAATTTAAAAATATCTACAGAGATGCCAGAAATTTCACTATTATTTTTTCCTTTGTGTTCGGGCTTTTTAAATATCTTCCACAGGAATGTGTTTATCAGATAAATTTGCTTTATATAATGTACCAAATGGGAAGTACTTATAGGGGAGAAACCAAAAGAAAGGAAACCTGAAAGAAAAGTCGCCCTCCTCCTTTACCACATTCCTGAGAGCTTCCCTCCTCCTTTGGCAAATACCTCCCTTTGAAATTTTTTCCAACTGCCTGGCTCTTTACTTGTTCTTCCAAGCAATTAAGGGTATGAGCTTTCAAATCAGGGAGCTAGAACCAAAGAATACATTAAAGCAGGGTCCCCCAATCCCTGGGCCACAGACTGGTACCGGTCCTGGCTTATTAGGAACCAGGCCGCACAGCAGGAGATGAGCAGCAGATGAGAAACCTAAGCTTCATCTGTATTTGCAGCTGCTCCCCAGCTCTCCAGCACTAGCATCACTGCCTCAGCTCCACCTCAGATCATTAGACATTAGATTCTCATAGGAACATTGGTCCCTGGTGCCAAAAAGATTGAGAACCACTGCATTAAAGGACTGATTTTAGATTTCTTTTTCAGGTTTATAATAAAGTGATAATGTTCTGCCCCCCATCTGAGTCTATTTGGCTTCAGGCAATCTATTCAGGTGGTTTTCTGGGTCAGTTTAAGGACATGTTTAAAAACTGTTCTGCAGAAAGGTCTTTGGTAGACCCTACACTCCTCCTGTCTTGTTAATTTTGCAGGATCACTGGTAAATGTTTAGCTAGGTATGGTATTTACTGAGGCAACCTGTAGAAGAAAAAGAGAAGGAAAAGTTCCTGAAGATGGTAGTGAGTCTGAACAAGTCATTTGTCTTTTACCTGCTCATATTTTGGGATTCGAGAAACTATTTTGTCATGTATCTTGTCACATAGTTGATCTATGTCATTTAGATTTTTGTTGTTGTTGCCCATGTTTGTTTTGCTTAGTTTTGCTACTCTAGTTGATCTATTTTGTCTGTGTGTGTGTGTGTGTGTGTGTGTGTGTGTGTTGGTGGGGGATTGGAGAGATTTTAAAAAAATGACACTGCCCTATTGCTATCTTTGGCTCTTGTCTGCCTTTAGTGAAGTCCACAAAAGGTATAAAGATGAATCCTTTATTGTGTAAATCAGGCTTTGGCTTTCCATTGGAAAATGGAAAAAAAAAACCAGGGTTTGGCTTGTCATTGCCCTGCATGCCATGGAACCTGAATGAAGAGATACAGCCTTGTCTCTTGCAAGCCTCCACCTCCCTGACTTTGTTCCAGTCACACTGGTCCTTTTTCGTTGAATATGCTACTTTCTGTCTTGCTTCAGGACCTGTACTAATGTTTCTTTCCCCTCTAGATTTTCAAATTGCTTCCTAACTCTTTACATGGTAAAATTCTCTTGATCATTCTCTTGGATGCTTGCATCCCCATGCATGATGGCTCTTCACCATGTGCCAGAAACTTGTGGGTAATAAAACATTACTGCATCAAAACATGATGAGTTTTATTTTTCTCTATATTTTAGAAACCACTGAAAACTGTCTAAGTTTAGAAAGGAGCTACTAGTTTCAAAACATGGCAGCTTTAAACTAGAAGTTAAAATGAAAAAGTTAAAACTAAGTGAATACCACAAGAGAATCTTTAAAAATTGCATGAAGTACAGGAAAAATACCAATAGGAGTACAAGTGAAAAATGAGAAATTGCTAAGCTAACATTAATGGTAGAAGACAAAGATGTAGTTTGAGCCTCTCTAGAATTAAAGTCCTCTACTCTACCTTCTCACACCTTGCTCTACCGCCAAGTTTTTCATTTAGTCCTTAGAATGTATACATAAAGCCTGGTAAATATATAAGTAAAATTTATACATTTATATGTATGCCCCTGAGAGTCATGGAGATGAAGAAGAAAATTATGGTTCTTCCTCCATAATAATAATTAAAAAATACTCTGTGCTAGGTTTTGTAAAAATTAAAAACTATGAATTAATAATATATATCCCTTACTTTTCAAATGTTTATCTGTATTTTCTTTCAGACATAATGCCTTGTTTACAGTGACTCCTCCTATTTTGAATAATATATATTTCAATCTCTTTTAAAATTTACATTTTAAATTATTTACTCTTACTGTTCTTGTTTACAGAATGTAAATGTGTTCAAATTATTATTCTAGAAGCTTATTTGGAAGTAGGAGAGCCTCCTTGCCTACTTGTTTTAGAGTAATTTCTAGAAAGGTGGGTGGGTGAGTGAGGTTGGATCTTGAGTTGCTCTCATGTATACAAGAGAATTCGTGAAAGATATATGTAAAGGATGGAAGTCCTTTAGCTTCTGGCTGAAGGATACTGTCCTCATATTTCTCCACATGCAGATATTTTAATAAATGTCATGTTATCTTTTGAAAAATATGTAGTCTGTGACCTCCTTTCCATAATACTGGCTGGCTTCTCATTCTTTGGGTTTTAGCCCTTCCTTTAGATCTCTTCTTTCTCAGGGAGATCTTCCCTTACTCCACCTAACCCAAAATATGTTTCTCAACCACAAGTGTTTTCTATTTCAGTACCCAATTTATTTAATTTTACCCCTTATCACAGTCTATAATTATTTATGTATTGCTAATTATTAATTATTGCTTCATTTATTTATAATTTGTCTACTGTACCATATAATCCATGAGAGTAAGGGCCTGCTCTGTCTATCTTACTATAATATCTCTAGCATTGTTATAAGGGAAGCTGAATAAATTATTTGGAGAGCAACAAGTATTAGCCTTGATATTTTTAGCCAAAATCTGAGATCTGGCTTCAGATTAAAATTTAGCCTTGAGTTTAGGAAGCCTGATAAACAGAATGGCAAGCCTTCAATCTTTTTTTTTTTTTTTTTCAACCCATGGAGATTAGCATGCTACTTAATTAGTATTATTTCTTAACAAGTATGCCATCCTTATGCCAGTCACTACCTTCAGAATATACATTCTCTCTTTTGTTAGTATCTTCGAATGATCTATATCAATGCCTGTGTACTTAGGGGATATTCTTTTATGCTTTCCTGGATATCATTTAATTTCTTCAGTTTATAGAAAACAATTGTTTCCACACAGTAGTGTGCTGCTTATAGTAGGGCATAAATACAAAATTGTTCAATTTGTCCATGAATTTCAACAAGCTGACTGTATTCTCATTTAGATTTGGTAGATTTGGGTGGAGGCCCAGGAATACGCATCTGTATTGTATACCAGCCAGGTGACTTATCATGAAGTACTGCAAGAGCGATGACCGCTTGGTAACGCTTATCTGCAGTACTCATGTTACTGATTGAAGGGGACTCCATTTGTCATCACTAAGGCTAAGGTAACAGTTTTTCCATTGACTCAAAACAATAACTGAGACATTTATGTGTGTGTGAGTGTGTGTAGCCTAAAGTCTAGAACGGCCAAGTTTTCAAACAAGGGCAAATTTGTGTTCCATCTGGCAAACACAGTTTTGTTTTCATGGATCCGAACTGAACAGAGGACGTGGATACAAATATGGTTATGATAACAGGATAGAAACAGCCTCCAGATTTTGTAAACCATGTGGGAGTCCACAGTTTCATAATACAGACAGAAATAAGGTTTGGAATCAGATTGGGTAGGAGGGATGGATTGTATAAGACCAGTAAAAAACAATTGGTTTCACCCGGCACCAAAACCTGCAGATGGCTATTATACAGCAAGGATTGCCTGCCTTCATGGGTTTAGCAGCCATGAACATGTAGCTGGATAAAGACTAACTAGCTCCCTTTATTTCCGCTCAATAAGGCAGGACTATCAAGGTAATAAAAGATTGTCCTGGAAGTTCAGTTACTTTTCAGGTTCTTTTTATTTTTTGATAAAAATGATATATTTAATGTGTAAGACATGATGGTTTTGTATGTACATACATAGCGAAATTATTACTATGGTCAAGCTTATTAATGTATCCATCTCCTCATGTTGTTACCATTTGTGTGTTGTAGATACCTGAAATCTACTCTCAGCAAATTTCCTGTATGTGGTACAGTATTATTAATTATAGTCACCATGCTGTACCTTAGCTCTCTAGACTTACTCATCCTACATAACTACAGCATTTTACCCTTTGACCAACATCCCCCCACATCCTCCTTATCTTCTCTTAGCCAGGTGCTAAGAGAACATTGTCACCTTTTATGTTTGATACCATCTCAAGGCCATATATCTCCTTGCCCTTGAAAGCACATATTAGCCAGCTCTTGATCACCAAACTAGTAAAAGCCCAAACAATTAAGACACTGGAAAAAGCACACAAAAGCTGTGAAAGCCATGGCTACCTGTCCCAAATGTCATTGTATGTGGCTTGTTCTTCTGTGGCCAGTGCATAGGGGTTCCGTGACTGAGTTTGCAGTTGAGTGTATACATTTCTCTGAAATGAGGTCCATGGCTTTGATCAGATTCTCTGATGGGTCTCATCCAGACAAGTGGTGCCATGATCACGACAGTAGATCCAAGTTGAATCTCTTCTTTTAATGTGGCTTCATGAGGTGAACAGTTTGCCTAGCATCTCTAGGTCAGCTTTGGAGAAACCACAGTTGATCACGTGCCCTACTTGCCACTTAGCAGGAATCCAGTGGCAAGGAATGCATACAACCAAATTCACTTACTCTTGTGTTTTTTTTTTTTTTTTTTTTAACTTTTCCTTGTGGAACACTTCAAACACATGCATAAATAGGCAAAACAGTATAATTATGCCCTACATACCCAACTTCAATAATTATCAGCTCATCACTAAACTATATCATCTGTGCCCCCTCCTCCTTCCTCTTTTCAATTTTTTTTTCAATTTCTTTATACAAAAGCACACATAGTAAATAGTCCTATGTGTGCAGCAGAGTGAGTTTTCTCACTGTGAGCTCACCTGGTAAAGATGCCGGTACCCAATTTTGATGTGAAAAAGCAGGGGGAGTCCCATACCACCAGACAGTTCTCAGGCACCTACTGCGTGTCCTACAATTCGACTAATTCAGACACTCTCTACCAGGAGATAGCCTCAGATCCCATGGATCTGATAAGGGCTTACTCCCACAGGACTGTCCCCACTTCAGACACCAGTCACAAATTCAGATTGTCTCCTGTGCTTCTGACAGACTGGCTCTAAATCAGAGGTTCTCATGACCCCTTCCTTGGCTTCAATGAATTTGCTAGAGTGGCTCACAGAACTCAAGAAACAACGTTACTAAATTACCAGTTCATTATACGAGATATTCAAGGCTATAAATCAACAGCCCGATGAAGAGATACATAGGGTGAGGTCCCAGATAAAGGAGCTTCTATCCCTGTGGAGTTTGAGGTCTGGCACTGTGGCATATAGAAGCATTCTGGTTCCCTGACATGGAAGCTCCTCAAACCCTCCTCTTTTGAGTTTCTTGGAGGATTCATTACGTTGGTACAGTTGATTAACTCACAGGCCATTGGAGATGGATTTGACCTCCATCGCAGTCCCTCTCCCCTCCTGGAAGTCAGGGGGTGGGACTGAAAATTCCAACCCTCTATTCGTAACAGGTTCCCTTGACAACCAGCCTGCATCCTTAGGTACTAGAAACCCAGTTATGGCGGAAAGGGGCTTATTATGATTAACAAGAAACTCATTTCACCTTTATGATTTCAGGACCCAGCATTATAACTAAAAATGCTCTCGTTGCTCTTATTGCTAGGACATTTCAAGGGTTTTGGGTGCCATAAGCCAGAAACAACAGATGAAGACCAAATACATATGATAAATATATTTTGGTCAACTGAATGGCTTAACATCCTAAAGTTACAACATTCTCATGGGGATATGTACCAGCTTAACTTCAATAACATAAAAAAATTCTGCTCCTTCACAGTTCTGACCTCACCTTGGTGTTGATGTCACTAAATTACGTCTTTATACATCATGTGTCCAAAAACATAAATTGTTTTTTTTTTAAATACATTAGTCTCTTAAATCAAGTAGAAAATATAAAGTAGAGCTACAAACCAAAGTCACAATAGTACTAGCTTTTATAATTGTCCATGCATTGAGTTTTAGCAGAGATTTTTCTTCTTCAGAAGGTTTTGAGTCTCTTCCCAGTGTCTTCCATTCCAACCCGAAGGATGTGCTATGTGCACAACAGGTACAGTGGTAAAGAATGCTCTCAGCATTGGTTTATCTGGGAATATCTTAAGGTTCCCCCATTTCTGGATAGTTTTTCCACATATAAGATTCTTGGTTAACAGCTTTTATCCTTCAGCACTTTGAATACATCAACCTACTGGCCCCTGGTCTCTAAGGTTTCTGATGAGAAATTTGCTCATGATCTTATTGGCAAAAATATGATGAAAGTTACCTCCTCTCAGCTTTGTAGATGTTAATAATGTACCTTGTCTTGTCTTATACAATAGAACATTTTCCTATAGTATTGTGTTGATTTGCAGCATCATTTTCAAGAAAAAGGAACTGAATATTTTAAGCATAGACACTCTCTTTAAAAGACAAAAATTATTACAGATTTTCAAATTATAAATGAAAAGGTCACTGAAGCATCCTATAGATTTTAATTTCTAATAAAATAAATATTATTCCTTAATATCCTACATAAACAAAAAGCTCTTTAAGGTCCTTTTTTTTTTTTTTTTTTTTTTTTAAGTGTAAAGAAGTCTTGAGACAAAGACGTGAGAAAACCACTGTGGTATCCCCAGCCATGACTGGTCCATGTCTTTCTCTGACCTCATAGTATATTTAGTAGAGTTAGTATTGGTATGTTTAGTGTAGTTAGCATTGTTTATTACTATTATTTATTAGCAGCACAGTTAGTGAGCATAGTTAGCATTGTAAATTATTAGTGCACATAGTATTGTTTGCTAGCATAATTTTCATTGTTAGCATTGTCAGTGTAGTGAGTGGGTCACCATGTCATATGACCTTGCAGCCACCCCCTACTGATGAGGAGCGCCGTATTGGCCACTACGAGTTCCTGAACACAATTGGTGAAGGAAGCTTTGCCAAGGTAAGGTTGGCCTGGCACATCTGATTGGGACAGAGGTGGCTGTCAGTCATTAATTGGCAGGGCTCCTATAGACTTTTTCGAGAAGTCCACTCTACAAAAACCTTGAACCACCCCAATATTATGACATTGAGGTGATTGACACCAAAAACACACTGTTCCTCGTAATGGAGCATGTGGACGGAGGGGACTTGTTCGATTATCTTGAAGACTGTGGCCATATGATGGAGCACAAGGCTCGAGGTATCTTCTAACAGCTGATATCAGCAGTGCAGTATTGCCACCATAGGGGCGTCATCCATAGGGACCTGAAGCCAAGGAACGTCCTTTTAGATTCCAAGCTGAACATAAAGCTTGCAGACTTTGGGCTCAGTAATGAGTGTGTTGGCCATAAGCTGAGTACTTTCTGTGGTAGCTTTCCTTATGTTGCCCCAGAAGTCTTCCTGGAACAAGGTTATGATGGCCTCGGAGTCGATGTATGGAACCTGGGAGTCATCCTATATAAAATGGTGACCGGGAAATTGCCATTCATGGCAGAAGACTTCAGGGAGCTATGGTAAAAGATCCTAAGAGGACAGTACCATATCCCTTATTTCATCTCCTTTGAGTTGGAGAATATCTTAAGAAAATTTTTGACTCTAGACCCCTGTGACTAAGGAACTCTCAAAGAACTAATGAAAGATCAGTGGATCAACATGGAGCAGGAAGAGGAACTCAGGCCATACAGGGAGCTGTTCTGTGACAGCATCAACCTCCAAGTGACCCAGGTAATGACAGACCTAGGATTTAAAGAGGAACAAATTGAGGAGGCAGTCAGAAGCAAGAAGTACAATGCAGCAATGGCCACATATGTCATTGTGAGCCACAAAGCACCTTAGGGGAAGGGCCACACCAGCATAGTAAGGCCCTTCCCTTCCATAAAGCCCTTCCTTGACAGCTATATTCTTTCCTTGACATATAGCATTCAACCATCAGGCCAGAAGGCCAAAGAGCCAGCCAGTTCCCCAGCCAACCTGGAGTCGAGGACTACCACTCCCCCAGCCAGACAGGATTCAAAGACTGCCACTCCCACACTTGGACCAGAGTCAAGGACTGCCACCCTCAGCCCAGCCCCCGTGGCATGGATTTTGGGGCTCCCCTTCCACCCACTGCACCAGCAGCAACAGCAGTAGCGGAGCCCCAAGGGTAACCAAGGAAAACTCCTCCCATACTGGGCAGCCTGACAATGAAACCTCGGCCTCTTCCTCTGGCCATCGCTGGGGCCATTAAGGCATGGCTAGAAGGTTCTGGAATTGTGTATTGCAGCACCTATGCTATAAGCCGTCTACTAAAAAGTGGCATGGCAAAGTGAAGCCATTGTAGCAAATTGTGGACAGCCAAAACAGGGTTGAAGCCAAAGACTGGGGGCTCACGTTGCTCCCCCTGCATTTTAATAGCTGAATGGAAAATGCTGAGCTCCAGGAAGTCTGACTGTGTGATGTGGGAGATCGGCCAGAGACTGGATGCAAACAATGCAGGTGGGAGCAGTACAAGGAGTACATGCTGTGTGAAGGACTTGGTCTAGTGGACAGTGGAGGTGTGTAACTGCTCCAGTGTTCTCTGCACAGGATTCAAATCAGGATGGTACCGGGCATCTCTGTGGCCTTCAGAAGCATCGTACAGGTGAGCTTGGAGGAAGCCTGGAACCCTCTGCAGGATAAGAGAAGAGGCCACTCTCACTGCAGATCCACCCCTTGTTCCTCACTTGGGTGAAACTTCAGAAACTAGACTCTTTTTCTTGGGGCTGTTCTCTCTGCCCCTATTCCTCTCTTCTTCAATGTTAGTGGGGATGGGGGTGGTTCTTATTCAAGTACTTGGCTTTCCTCAAATACTATAATAAACTGGATACTCTACACAGATAAACATTTACTTTGTTTTGCGTTCTCCTCCGTAGAATTGGGAGTGTGCATCCTCTGATTTGACAAGTGTGTAGTGACATAGTACTGGGACTTATCAGAACAACTAATAGAAATATTACTGAAGAAAATTATCCTGGCAGCTCCCAATAGCAATGAATGTGGTTCCAAAGGGAAAAGGCCTGTGAACCATACTGCAATGCATAAAGGCAGTGTGTTACCTCCCTATACTCATTTCCTCATGTTTTCAGAAGGATCAAGGGGGAACTTTTGGTCCTGTGGCCTGTGTTAATTAGGTCCAAGAGGTCCATAATAGGATAGCAAAGTCCTGTGAACCAGCCTTTGTGAAGCATCAGAAGTGGTGATGTTGTGGGCCCCAAAGTGGCTTAGGGGTCACTTACCTGCACAGCTGAGTTTCCTGACGATAAGGTAGAAGCCAGGCCTTGTCCTGGGCCCATCGGGAAGGGGCCCTGATGCATGGGTTTGACTGAGAACTGGAGAGGAGGTCCGAGGCAAGAGGAAGCTGGAGTGTTAGGTGGGGGGCAAGGCTGGGGAAGGGGGGTTGGACAGGTACCCCTTGTTTCCAGGACCCATCCCCACTGGTACATTTTGCTCTGCATCTCTATACTTAAACATCCCCCATCTCAGGGCCTGGACACCAGTCAGCTTTGATGACAATGCTCTGCTCAGGAGACTTTCTCCTGGCATTGCTGGCTGGGCCAGCGACTGATCTCCTTCATTAGTCCCAGCTCAGTTCCATAGGAAGTTTGGGTTTGTTCTAAAGAGCAGAGAGGGACATGATCAACTGCTGTTAGACAAGAGGCCTCTGGCTGCTTATACACAGTGGGCTCAGAGTCAGTAATGAAGGGAAGTCCCACCTGTGATTTGCCAGCAAATCAAATGAAAACCACTCACTTGCCCATGATTTTCAGCTGGTTCTGGAATTATGAATTTTTTAATGCAATTTATCTGATGGACAATTTCTCATAAAGCAGTAACTCAGGGGGTAATTGGGTGGTAGGAGGGAACATTAAAAGGGATGTGGCAGAGACATCCAGATGACTCCCAATAGCCTTGTCCACTTCTCAGAGCAACCCATTACCTGACTTAATAGCTAGGCACATGGTCATCTAAGACTGCAGAGTTCCCAGCTTCCTCTGCAGCTAGACTCAATATGTTACCAGGCTCTCCTTCCAGGATGGGGAGAGAAGCAATTTGGGCAAATTCTAGGATGTTTTAAGGGGAGAGAAGCAGGCCCTTCCTTCTGTTTCTCCCTCTGTCCTGTTGCTGGGAACGTGAGCTCTGAGGATGCAGCAGCATCCTGGCCTGTGTGAACGAGGGCAACTCCCCTGGGATGACAAAGCATCAGGGAGAGGAACTTTCTGGAGAAGCTGTGCCAGCTCTGGACTGTCTGCCTCCAGAGAGCAGGAGGGAGATGCAAACTTTTGTCTGTCACATTCATGTGGAGCCCTTTCTTACTGTCTAACCAAGACAGGAGTCTTGGAGGGAAATTTTCCATGTGGTTCCCTTGGATCAGGCTGCTCCCAGAACCACAGCTGTCTGAAAGTGTCAGTGCCCCCTTCCATGGGGTGACAGCCAGGCCCAGCTCCAGCCCACTCTTCTCTCCTGATGCTTCTCTGGAAATCTAATGTAGAGATTAATGCTCCCAACTAAACAAGTCTGGAGTGAACCCTTCCAAGGATGTTGTCTCTTCTTTCTGCCTATACTTGTGCACTCCCTCTCCACTCCCAAAAATATAGCTACTTTTGAAATATTTTATGCTGGCTCCCTGCTAATATCTGCCGATACTAAATAACTTAGGGAACCAGTTGTCTCACGCCTGATGTAACAGGATTATTGCTAGAAATGTGAGTTTGGAACTGACAAGTTCCCTGCTAAGCTGACAAGTTGAAAACCTTGATTTCAAAAACTAGCCAGATTCTACTCACAGCATGAAGGTAGAAAATAGGACTTGGTCAAGCTTTGGCCTGAGCTCTCAGTTTGGGAAGACAGATATTTAAGACTCCCTAGGTGTCTCGTCTTGTTTCTATAATTTCCTATGTGCACTTCATTGTTGTGAAACCTGCACTTTAATAGGGAAAAGGAACCCTAATATATATTGAAATATTAAAGTTGTTCAGAATTTTGTAAAAAAGATTTATAGTTTATTCTCCATTTGTTTACTCTAAGTGTCTACATAGTGCCTTGTAGGGCTTGTTTAAAATAGAATGTAGTAATAGAAAATTTGAGGTTCAGTAAGGCCAACAGATCAGAAAACGACTGCACGTGAAGACAGTCTGTTACTCACAGTTTCCAGAGGCAGCACAACGCACTTCACAGGGCCATACGGAGAAGCACCAGGGTCCTTCGGGCAGCAGAGGAAGTGGCGGAAGCTGTGAGACATTTTTCTAACTGAAAACGAAGAGATGGGCAGGGAAGAAGGTGGCCCCTTGCTTCCAGCTTGAGTGCTAACTATGCAGCTGTGATGGCTGGAGTGGAGGCAGCAACCATTAGGGACTGATACCAAAATTCTGTTAATAGTGAAGTAAAGAGGTAAGTGGCATCTGAGTCACTGATGACATTTCAAGGCCACCAGATCACCTCTGGTTCTCCCATCTCTCACATCTTTGAACATTAAACACTAGGAGTCTTTGTAGTTGAAGCTCCTCTAAATAGGGTTTTCTGTTACTTCAGTCAAACACAAATCTGATATAGCTTTCAAGACTCAGTAGAAAATTCTCTGTCCTTAACTAGTTCCTCAGCAGATTTGAGTCTCTGCCTCTGATCCTCTGCCCTTCACTCATGAAAGCAGTTATAGTTTGTCTGTCTTTTGATCTGTGAGCACCCCTGAGTCAGTCCTCCACCTTTTCTACTCTGTGCACTCTGAGTCTGCACACAGTGGACCTTCGGGACATCTCAGGGACCTCGCCGTACCATCCCCACCATGGCCAGATGCCTGCAGCCATCAAAAAGCCTGTGGATCCACTTTAGCCCAAGTACTACTTCCAGACCTCGAGGGCTTCTACAGCCTCTCCAGTGTGAAGCATGAGGTCCCAGCTCTCAGATATCACCTCGCATGTCCCTTCAGGTGCTGAGCTGGTGATTTATTATCAGCACAATCTCTCCTTTGTCAGCCATAAGAGGCCATCGTCTAGAGAAAGGAGTATATGAGCTGAGTTTCAAGGGAACCGTGGAAAGGGCAGTTATGAATATATCCCATTCCAAACTGAATGAGGTTTCTGCATGTTCTGAAAAGGACTGCCAATGTGCAAGTAGAGAGTAGGGTCCCCCCAAAGCCCAAAGGAAGGTGATATCCCCAAGAATAGTGGGGGAAAGGCTCTTGTAGGAGCTCTAGGTGTCAGCCTGTGAATGGGGGACTGCCCATGTGGTCACTTGAACATGACTATGTAATTGCCAAGCAAAACAAGAGAAAGGGGTACTGTGTATGGGGGAGCTGGGAGGGTAGGGTGGTGCTGGTGAAGGAAAGTCTCCTTTCTTCCTTCAGTGGCAATTGCTTTTGGGAGTCTCCTAATGGCCTCATGGCAGTTACCAAGTCTCAGGCACCCATAATACCTCAGATGTGAAGCTGAGTGCCTTAGCCTCCATCACATGGATAAGATATATCATGTGGCTTCTCAGAGTACAAGCAGCAGAATCTGGGTGTGCAGTCTGGCTCTACATTTTCTAACTATGGACCAGTTATCTCCCTTTTCTCAACTTCAGTCTTACCCTCTAAAATGGGGACATCAGTTGCTACCTTAACAGGGGTAACATAAATATAAGCTAGCCCTCAAAATTACTCCTTCAGTTCATTTGGAGCTGTACATTAGACTGGAGTCTTACAGTGTTATCTGGAAGTCTTTCTTGAAGCCAGCCTAAATCCATATACTTGCTGTTCAAGGGTGCTCCATTTAGCCAGCTGGAAGGAACAGTCTGAATTTTTTTGATAGCCTGTAACAGGAATCTCAAACAGTCAAAGCAGTAGGAAATAATTTATGTAACCAGGAAGTCTAAAGGCAGATAGCTTCAGGAAAGGCTTTACCTGGGTGCTGAATGAC
Organism: Eidolon dupreanum; assembly: GCA_028627145.1. Taxonomy (NCBI): domain Eukaryota; kingdom Metazoa; phylum Chordata; class Mammalia; order Chiroptera; family Pteropodidae; genus Eidolon; species Eidolon dupreanum. The sequence continues at coordinate 28,674,579 of CM053506.1, forward strand.
ATCAGCTATAATCATCTCTCCTGGACTCTTACTCACTTCTCTTTGTGCTGCTGTTGTTCTCAGGAGGACTTTCACTTTTTGAAAGTAAAATGGCCACCAACAGCCACAGGATGATGTTATATCCCCTCAGGACCCTAACGGAAATAGAACTTCTTTGCTCCATGATTCTAACACTGTGGGCTGACCACTGGGCCCAGCCCTGAGCCAATCATTGTGGCTGCAGAGGATATAATATGCTGATTGGCCAGCTCAAGGTCATGTGACCACCTTCTCTAAGGAAATCTGTGAGCTGTTCACCCTGTTTCTACAGTGGGACATAGTGTGATGCCCAAGAGAGCAGAGGTGAATACCTAGTCCTGTTTTACTCAAACTGAAAAGGACTGAGACCTCCTGTTTGAGGACAGGATTTGGGGTCTACTCCCAGCTTTAAGGCCTGCTTTTTGTGTCATATTATATCATTTATTTAGTCCACGGATGTCCACTGAGCACTGACTGTGTGCTACTGTGAGTTTCAGGACTGGCAATTATTCTGAGAGTGGCCATCACCCAGGAATCTGCCAAAGAAATAAGTTTTGTCCAAGCAAACATCTGAGCGTAGCTTCCAGTCTTACTCTGCCAACTCACTGTGTGACCCTGAGAGAATATCTTCTCCTCTCTGGGCTTCTGCCTTTTCATTTGCAAAACAAGGCACTGCAGACAGCTAGGAACTTGAAACCCCCTCAGCTCTGACATGCGGTATCAGGCCTTGAACACGTCTCTCCAGCTGTGAGTCAGCCAAAGATAGAGTTGGATCTGGGGCTTTCTGTGCGAGTGAGGACCCCAAGCATTAAGTTCCTATGAGGTTTGGTGGTGCTGATACTGCTGCTACAGAAAATCTCTTTGGGGATGTTTGTGAATCCAAAGCCTGCCCACCACTGAAAGTTGAGGTTGGGATTCTGAAAGGGAAGTGTAAGGAGGCCATATAGAGGAGAAGAAATGATGTAGAGCTTCCATGGAGAACATGCATCCTCTGCCTTCCTCTCCCTCCCCTATTTCCCTCATGCCCACCCCCTTTTTTTCTCTTGCCACTAAAATTGGTTCTGACTCCCTGGAAGAATAATAGAGACCTGTGATCTTGGTAGGGGTTAGTAGGGATGGGGGGATCCCTCTGAGGCATGCTCAGTGGAGAAGCCTTTCTTTTTCTTCATTCTTTGATCATTTGGGGATATGAATCAATTGCCCTGGTCACTCTGTTCCTCATTGCTGACCCCTGGTTCCCAGAAGAACTAGAAATTCTGGATTGAATTTTAAACCTCCACAAAATTCTCCATAGTATCCACTGAAAGATATGTACAGTGCTCCAGAGAGACCCTTCACTCTACTTCTCACATTTCACCAGAAGCTTCACACCTGCCCACCTCCCCAAGTTCCTTAACAGTTTTTCTTTCTCAGGACTTTATGTGAAAATGTACACACCAAGCCAAGTCAGAATTCCACTCACTCACACACACACTCAAGCAAAACAGATGTGATGTGAAAATCATGTTCTAGCTTTTGAGGAATTTCAGCGTGGCCAGTGACATAGAGAATGGAATTTTGGAAGAAAATCTCTAGTCTGTTCTTGGTAAGGAAACATAGCTGCCTGGGGTGCCTCCCGCCTCCTCCCCAACTCTGCCCTCTGTTACTGCAGATCTGCTCCTGGAAGGGAGGCACTGAGCACAGAATCAAGGACCAGAAGGTGCCCTGTGCCTTCCAGGGTGACCAGCGAGTAAGTTTTGATTATGTGGAAAGCTTCAAAACCAAGGTGAGGCCTAGCCCTGCTGGCAGGGGTGGTCCTGGGTGTGCCTGAGGCCTGTTGGTAACACCAAATTGACAGACAGCACTGAGAACCTCTTCAAACAGGAGTCCCCTTCAAAATACCCTAGCATTTCACAGATTTCCATGTGACAGTATTTTGTATCTTTACCACCTATTGATTAAGGAAAGAATTTGCTTAACATTGAGTAACACCTTTGAAAGAATTGGTATTTATTAAATACAGTCAAATTGTTAAAATGTCCATTCCAGATGAAGTAATTCAGAGATTCAATTCAATCCCTATCAAAATTCCAATGGCATTTTCACAAAAATAGAACAATCCTAACATTTTTATGGAAACACAAAGGACCCTGAATAGCCTAAGCAATCTTGAAAAAGAATAAGACTGGAGGCATCACACTCCCTGACCTCAAACTGTATCATTAAGTTATAGTAATCAAGACAGTGTAATATTGGCATAAAAACAAATACATGATCAATGGAGCAGAATGGACAGCCTAGAAATGAACATGATTTAACGGTGCTGGGAACACTGGACAGCCACATGCAAAAAGGAAAAAAAAGAAAGAAAAAATAATACACTGGTCACTATCTTACACCACACACACACAAAAAAACTACTTAAAAAACTAATAATATTCCACATCAAGCCCTCCCTTTTCTGAGTCCTCTAAAGACTGATACCCATCTCCCCTCACCCCTCTTTGCATTCTGCCGGCACAGGAAGCTTATCCTCACATTTTTCTCCCTCTGTGGTGTCTCCCCCGTGGGTTCTGAGGAAACCAAACTCCTGTCACTGCATCTGAGGCCCCACATTATCTCCAAGCTGTGAGCAGGGCCTCCCCCTTACATTCTGAGGACTCAAAGCTCTGCCAACCTGCACGAGAAGCCAACTCCACTGACTTTGTAGGTCTTTCTGGTTAAGGCTGATCACGAATAAGACTCCCTCATTACCTCCAGCCTGTATACTTGTCCCTTCAGTATTGTATATTATATTGAATAACTCAGTGCATAGCAAGACTTTATTATTACTCAGTTTCAGGAAGATGAAACAAAAATGCTTTGCCATCAATAATTAATAATATTTCTTGCCAATTATTTTCTTATTTAGATCAGTTCTGACTTCTCTACAAATAGCTGCTTCTCTGAATATGTGGCTCTGAACTTTATGGAAAATATGTTTCAAAAATTGTTGCTATAATTTGACTTTACATCAAGAAAATAAAAATTATTCATTTGGAAATGAATCATTAATGATCATGAAAGTCTGGAAAAATATTAGAATACAAGACTGACAGATGTAAATCTAGAAAGTAGGGCTCAGTAAGTTCTAAATTTTATTAGATTCTATTCTTATTTCCAGGATTATATAAGTCCATGATTTTAAGACTTGATTATTTTGCTTGTTAATAAACTATATTTTCACCTTTAAGCATATTAAAGTAGACCCAAATAAGATAATTTTTTAATGTTCTTTTTATAATGCTTTTTATTAACTAGGTAATTCAATCAGAGAAAGCAGCAGGCTTTGTTTTCAGTTGAGCTGTATATTTTTTTAATTAATTTTAGTCCTACAAACCTAAACTAAATCTTTTCTTGTTTCCTGCCAAATTTTTTTGCTTTCTTTTCTATTTGATTTATTCTTAAACTGACTTTTTTTTTTGGTCCGTTAGATGCATTCTGCTCTCATACTTCATTTCTCAGAAATATTTAAGTAGGTGTAACTGAAAAAGAAAGGTGATAATTTACACCTATCATCTATACCTCAGAGTTTTATCACCCACTGTTTTCTCAGTGTAACACACAGCCTAATTATTATTGTTGTCCAGGCTGGTACTGCCAGTATTCCTGAGTCTTTGAATTTGTTCTAGTCCTCTCATTTAGGCTGAAAGTTAAATTATCACCCCATTTTCACTGCTAATTATGCCCTCTTGTTGGTGACAACTTGAGTGTGAATATGGTCATTTTGCTGAGGCTGAATTCGAAATTCTAGCTTAAAAGATAAATGTAAAGATTCTTTTTCTGAACCATAGCTTTTTCTATCCCAGTATTCTGTCTCTGACATAAAAGTGTTTTGGGAAGAAGTCCTAATTTTTCTCTATGATTTTAGCTGAAAAACTGAAAAAAAACCCTTAATATACTCATTAAAAGTACCTATAAAAATTAGATATATTTATCTAACTTATCTAGCTGCTGCTGACGCACTGTGAGTCTCCACATGACCTAGTGGTTGAGTGGATAGACTCTGGTGTCTAGTTTCTTGGGTACTTAACCCCTGTTCCACCAGTTCCTGACTAGATAAGTCACCTTGGGTGATTTATAGCCTTATTTTCTTATTCTGTAAAATTGGGAAATTTTATTTAAAACCTCATTGACTGATCTATAGAGTATATTCAGAATGGTACCTAGCATACTCTCAGTATTAAATATATATTAGGTATTATGTTTTTTTCTAAAACAACGTGCTAAAGATGTGAAGAATTCAGTTTCTTTAGACATGAAATTTATCTTTCTAGCACTTTTATATACAGATGTTAAAAATAATTATATACAGATGATAAAAAAATTATGTACCGTGACAAAAAATAATTATATATAATCTTGATGTGACTAGCCAGTTAGTTTGGCCTCATGCTAACCTTGGGGATTGATTCAATACTTTACTATATTTCTTTTTCCCATAGTCCACATCAAATTGCAAAGGCAGTAGTGATTAAGGTGAATTTCAGTTTTCCTGAAGAGATGGAGAAAAATGTTATCTGGCATATGTATGTATATAGTCATTTTTTCAGTCATTTTTCCTCTCTCCAAGGTTTGGTCCCCTTAGCTATACACAGTCTCCTGCCCAAGTCCTCCAAATGTGTTCTCTATTCCAGACCAACTTAGACTTTGCCCAGAGCAAAGTAAAATCACAGCAGTTAGCCAAACTGTTTCCTCTTGTTGCATATTCCAAGTATGTTTAATGAGAGTTTCTGTTCATCCAAAAAAAAAGTAAATTGGAAAAAATGAGAAGTGACTAAAAGAAGAAACTGCTATGCTACTCATAGATAGAGGAGTTCATTTCTGAATAGAGATTCTGGGGGTGAGAGGGACTTTCAAATACAAAGTACATTTCTCCTGGGCATTGAAGAATGAATGAAATTTGAACATCTTAAAATGGAAAGGTGAAAGATGGGATAAAAAGGTCTATGTGGAGACAAGGAATTCCAGGTAAAGGAATCCAGAAGACAGTGAGAACAGAGGTAGAATGTGTGCCATAGGTATCCAGGTCAGTGAGAACCATCTTAAACAATACAAGATAGTATCAAAGATCTTAAAAGTGGAACTCATGTTAATTAGTTCAGGAACATTGAAAGGAAAGAATAAGCCAAGTGATAATAGTAAGATGAGTTTAGAGGAGGGAAAAGTCAGTGTGGACCAGAATCATCTGAAAAAGACTTCATGGAGGTTTTGACTGGCCTTGAATGGTGGGTCAGGTAAGGATAAGATATTAGTTTATGAAAAATCCTAATAAAATTTAACATAACTTTGTTTAATACAGTTATAATATAATACAGTGGTTACTGAATATATGTGTTTATCTGCTCCCCCTATTGATTAGCTTTGAGAAATTTACTTTGAAAAAAGATCTTTCCTACACTAGACAGGCAAGAGTTGTTCAGTAAAAAAAGAAAAGCTCCCGAGAGAAAGTAAGTTGTACAATAAGAATAAAAATACTTGTGCCACTAATACTTTACCAGAACCACTTGAATTTTTATAATTTAAGTCTTGTCATTGGGCTTAAAGACAAAGAAATCAGTTCCTTCTATAGTTCATCATTTCTCCTCTTATGAGTTAATGACAAGTGAGCCCGTGTATCTAGGGATGTTATCTAAATTTTGAACTCCATGCTTTTGTATGCAGTCAGGGTCAAAGGCAAGAAGTCTCAGGCAATATACCTAGTCTTAATCACAGGTATGGATATCATTTCCTCATGTCTAGAGACATTATTAAAAGATATCACTTAAACCCCAATGGAAAGAATTTTATCAGGTACTCTTAACAATTGACACAACAGTAAAGCTCCAAAATGTTGACTCTCAGTTAAAGAGATTTGCAGCATTCCTATCTCTGGAAAAGTTTTCTTACCAGAAAATTCATGTGGAGAAGTACTAGTAGATTTTTTGATCAAGTAGACAATGACATGAAGTAGATTGCTCTCACTCAGGACCCACAAAACATGATCCAAAAAACCAAAGATAGTGCCTATCTTTTAGCTTTTTAAATTTATCTTATTCTTTGCTGGTTTATAGTTTTGACATGTTAACAGACATTTGTTACTTTTTAATTATGATGGCTATAAATATTGTATTCTTAATTTGTATACCCCTAGTCACACCTTGGTAGGAATTATACAACTGACTTTAATTTCCTTACAATTTATCTAAAATACACAATCAAACCTACTATTGAGTTTTTACTCACTTTTTTTTTTTATGATGACATTGGTTAATGAAATCCAGTAAGTTTCCAGTGTACAATTCAACAGTAAGGCATATATATATTGCATTGTGTGTTCACCACCCATAGTTAGATTTCTTTCTGTTACCACATATTTGATGCCTTTTATCTTACTTACGTTCCCCTTCTCCCCCTACAACATTTGGGTAAACACTAGTCTATTGTCCATGTTCATAAGTCTCTGTCCTGTTTTTTTTTTTTTTTTTTGGTTGATTTTAGGTTTATATCCCACATATAAGTGATATGTGGTTTTCAACTTTTTCTGTCTGGTTTATTTCATTTAGCATGATTATTTCAAGGTCCATGCATGTCACAAATGCAATATTTCATCTCTTCTTATGGCTAAGTAATATTCCATTGTATATATGTACCACAGTTTCTTTATCCCGTCAACTATTGTAGGACACTTCAATTGCTTCCATGTCCTGGCCACCGTGAATAATGCTGCTATGAACATCAGTGTGCAAATATCTTTTCAGATATGAGTTTTCAAGTCTTTGGGGTAAACACCCAGTAGGGGGATTGCTGTATCATATGGTAGATCAATTCTTAGTTTTTTAAGGAACCTCCATACTGTTTTCCATAGTGGATGTACCACTTTGCAGTGTCCGCAGCAGTTTATGAGGGTTCCTTTTTCTCTACATCTTCTGTAACACTTGTTATTACTTGTCCTGTTGATCATAGCTATTCTAACAGGTGTGAAATGGTATCTTGTTGTGGTTTTGATTTGCATTCCCCTAAAAGCTAGCGATGTTGAGCATCCTTTCATGTGTTTGTTGGTCATTTGTATGTCTTCTTGGGAGAAGTGTCTCTTCAGGTCCTCTCCCCATTTTTTGGATTAAATTGTTTGTTTTGTTTTTTTTTTGTTATTGAGTTTTATGAGTTCTTTTTATATTTTGGATATTAGGCTCTTATTGGAGGCATTGCTTACAAGTATATTTTTCATTCAGATGGTTGTCTCTTTACCTTGTTGACCATTTCTTTTGCTGTGTAGAAGCTTTTTGGTTTGGTGTAATTCCATTCATTTATTTTAGCTTTTACTTCCCTTGCCTTTGAGGTCAAATTCATAAAATCCTTTTTAAGTCCGTGAGTTTAGTTCCTGTTTTCTTCTATGCAATTTATTGTTTCAGGTCTTATATTCAGGTCCTTAATCCATTTGGAGTTAATTTTGGCATGTAGTGATAGACGACAGTCTAATTTTGTTCTTCTGCAGGTGGCTTTTCAGTTTTCCCAGCACCATTTATTGAGAACCGTACAGTTTTCTTGGATACTAGTTCCCTATTGTATTCAGTTAGTTTCCTTGGTGGTTATACTCAATCACTAGCTACTTTTTAGATGTTAAACAAAACAATAATCCAGATATTAAAAAGTCTAAAACTCTTTAACATCACATACGTAGAAATAAAGATTATAGTTTCCACATAAACAGCACAATGGGATTTTTTTCTGGGAGCTAGCCATTATAATCAAACTTTCACTGAAATAGAGCTGAAAAACAGATGGAGTATATTCAGAGGCTGTTTCAGTTTTGTAGATCTTACAATAAAGGCTCCCTATCTAGGCTCAATTCCAAAATATTTTTTTTATATCTAAACAATTAGATATATTTTCTACATATTTCACCACCTGATACTAGAATGCAGTGTCAATGAGTCATTGCAAAATAGTACAACACTATTTAATAATTGCATGAGGTTACTTTAATCTGAAAATGACTGCTTGTTCCATTATGATAGTACTTACATTTTAGTACAAAAAGCTATTAGCTACTACCCACAAATTAAAAAGGGGTGAATACTTATAATTGGGATAGTTCCTGATATAACCTGGGGCATATTTTGGACCTTCATATTTTCATCTTTGGAAAAGAGAAATTCTAAGATTATTTAATTCAAGAATAGAAAAGGGGTCACACAATTTAATTGCAATAACTGTAATGCCTTAAGGAGGATTTTTTTTTTTATTTCTTTTGTCCTGGAGCCTCTTAATTTTATGCTTTATGAGCAGCATGACAAATTAGGACAATATATTTCATAAAATGGCAAGAGTGCTAACCATGTTATGAAAACCATAAAACTTCTTTCCTGAGTGTTTTATGAATTTGGAAGGGTGGAAATTTAAAGCAGAATGTCTTTTAATATAATATCACCTACTTGAGGTGCAACACATGTTGCCTTAGGAGAGAAATTTTGTACTTAAACCACTGCATACCTTTCTAATACCATTATTACTTAAAAAAAAATGAAAAACTAGGAAGAAGCCATGAAACATAGTAATATGGTCACTACCCATATATTTTAGAATCCCATTTAGAACAGAATCCCTTGAGGAAGGGGGGGATTCTGTTCTTAATTTAAATAATTCACAGCACCTGGCTTTGAATTGGATTACATACTCTAAAAATAATCTTTTTCTTAGTATTTTTCTGTTTCAGTGTGATCTCAAATGTTATTACATAATCTCTGACCCATCCAAACATGAAACAATTAATTTTTTATCTTAAAAAGCAAAAAAAAAATGTAATTATTAAAGAGGTTAGAAAGACTACCATTAGAAATTTTACTCACAATCATGATACATCAAAGAAGAGATGGAGGAAAACCCTATCCTAAGGCATTATTCAGTTTGTTTGAGGGTAAATAAAATATTCTAAAATTAAATTGTATTGATGGCCACACAACTCTATGACTATACCAACAAACCATTGAAGTGGACACATTAAAATTGGATAATTTTATGTTATGTGTTTTAAATCTTCATAAAGCTGTCAAATAATAAAAACTAACAATAATGAGATCAGAAATATTTTTGTGTGTCTCTGTTAAATAATACAGTATCAAGCATACTTTCATACCCTTATGTTAAACAATCTGAGACCAAACAAAAATAACTTAGATACTTCCTCCAAGAAATAATTCCTCCTGAAATATAAGAACATGAGTTAACTGAAACACTTTTTTAAAAGATTTTATGACGAAGATATTCTTAACAGTATGCTCATTGATGCTTGTTTCAAGACCCTCATCTACTGTGCCTACCAAACAAGAGCTATTTTGTTATAAATTCAAGCCTGTCACCTACCTTGCAAGACCTGCCTAAATTTCACCCACATCAAGCTTTAAGACCCTTTAAATATTCTTCCCTAATTTATTCATTTTGATTTCTTAAAAGACTCAATCATTCTGGTATTCTCTTTTACTTCATTAAGTTTAATAAACTTAATTTTACTTGATTGAGAGGATTTTGGGTGGTCGTTGGGGAGTTTTCTCTCATAGGTAGCCCAGAATTAATGTCTGTAAGTAAGATGAAAGAATAAGAACTATGTTACTTGATATCTCAATATTTAGCTTATACCTTTATCATATATTCTTTAAATTACATTCACTTTCCAATCTAACATCTGAATTAAGTAAATAAATATCTACTCCATAACATTTATTAACTTGTGCTAACATAACTTTTTAAAAAATTAGCTCAAATATTCATGATACCTAATATGGAATCATTCTATAATATTCATATTTCATTATATATATGGAATTATAATATTCATATTCCATTACATATATGGAAATATATATATACGTATATATATATATATATGAATTTATTTGTGATGTGAGGAATGAAATGTCCCAATTTTATACACTTTACCCTTCTATATTACCAAATATGAAAGAGAAAAATATAAACTTTGTTCATATTTGAAACTAATAGCTCATAGATCATAATTAATTTAATTTACTTGAATAAGGTTATGCTAGTACTGGTGTTGGAAGTGAATTAACTGGACTTGAAGACAATGTTGAACTTGAAAATTCAGAATTTGGGGATGAAAGGACCAAATGAACAAAATATCATCTTTTTTTCTCTTTTCATTTCATTTAAAATAGGTAGATGTCTACTGGGGGCTATTCTAGGAAAACAAAAGCTTACATAAGGCAGCCAGGTGTTTAAAGGGCCAAAGGAAAAAAGCTTTGTTCTCAAAATATGATCCTTGGACTGGCAGTATTGGAATTATCTGGGGGCTTGCTAGAAGTGAGCAGACTCAGGACCCACCCCAGACATAAAGAATCAGAAACTGCAAGTGATTCGAGTGCATATTTAAGTTCATAAAGAACTGTTTTAGAGAATACTAAAGGTAAAGCTGAATAACAATAACCACAAGAAATAATTATCAGGAGTGAGGTAGAAGCTTGAACAAGGGAATAGCCTTCTTAACCATAAGCCTACGAATGAGCCAAGCTGCCTCAAAGGGAAGGACTGGCCTATGTGAACAGATGTTCAGATTTAGGAGAGTGAGTCAAGAACCAGTAGAGTATTTCAAATGGCATCACATTACACATCAACCATAAACTATAATTAGAGAAACTAGCAAGAGTGGATGCCATTTTATGATTATAAAACTAAATAAATGATAGTTTACATTTGGTTAAAGAGAGGCATGGTATTAAAACAGCAAGGCCAAAATTCTGAATGCCTATTTAATTTCCTTATATACTATTGAGAAAAAACTGCTTTTGTGACATCAATCATGTATTTGGGAAAGGAATTAAATTGACATGATGATGAAACGCTAGTTTGATAAAGTTTGACAAGCTTAGAACTAATTACAAATAGAAATGTCAACCTGTTTGCTTTTTACTTTCAATTTAACAGAATGAAAAAAAAAACTGCTTTTGACATTCCATATAATGATAATGAGGCCACTGGGGCACATGCAGTAGTAAAATGATACTACTGTCACATCAACAACTCAAATGAACCAGTGGCAGCCTCCATATCCCATCTCCATAGACAGTCATAGCAGGCTGTACAAGTGCCAGAGGGATCAGGTGGGCTTAAGGACTTAGCCAAAGAAGCGACAACTTTGGGTTTTTGTAGGGTGAACTCTTTACAACTTTATAGATTCATTTTATGGCTTCTGAAGTCATTTCTCCCTTTAACATACTTATGAGGGCATTGAAATTGCTTCTGGATCCCCTAGCATAGGCATTTAAGTAATGATATTGTAAGTACAGGGATATTTTTTTCCTCTTTCCTTTTACTAATGTATAATCACCTTGATATTGCCTGTGTTTCTTTGAAGTTGTCTTTAATCACTCAGTTCACTGACTGTAGAAACTGTATATAAGCTTAGGAACGTGGACATTAATAATAGCATTAAGAGTGAAACAGTTGTCTGGACTTTAAAATTTAAACATTGCAATAACGCTATAACAAAGCATTAACTTGAATTTAAGATGAAAACACTCAAGCTCAACCAGGTTAAGTAATTTGCCAACAACTACTAAGTTGAAGAGCCAGGATTTAAAATGAGATTTGTCAAATGCTCAAAATTTCCTTCCTACTTCATCAGGTAATTGATTCACTTTCCATGAAAGGATGAAACAATTTATAGAATTAATACCTTATGACTTCATTTATTGTAGAGGATGTTTGTCCAGTTTATCTCTTGTTTGTTTTTGCATAATCTCTTGTACTCTATATTGACTTCCTCCTATTATCTAAATTTTTCCACTTTATTTATATTTTATTTCTAAAAACAACTTCCTCAGAGGGAAGGATCTTTGTTAGAAAAAATTGAATTCACACAGGTGAGCAGATGAGAAGGAACTAACTTCTTTCTAAGCTCTTGACATTTGGATAGAGATTTGTGGGTTTGGGGTTAGTAGACTTTGTTTAGTTAACACGTTCTAATAAAAGTTCCTAAAGAATAGGGATGCTAGTGACTTAGGCCTTCATAGCAACACATCACAATGCCCTTTCACTGATCTGGGGTGGGAGACACAGAGTCTGTTTGTTCTCCAACATTATTCCTTCAGTGCTCATATAACACAGTATTTGGGTTCGAAAAATCTAAACCTACATTGCTCCTACCTCTGGCTTCCTTTGCTTTTATAGCTTTCCCAGTTCCAAAACATTTCTCTCTCTATGATTGTTATGAATAAAGTAAGACAATAGTATCTCAGATATGAGTCATGAGGTCATGCTCAGCTCTAGGGAATCATAGCATAAAGATGATTGCTTTTATTTATTTTTAGTTTTCAGATATAGATTAGAATTTTAAATAACAAGAGATTGAGATTTTGTGTTTATCAAGAAGAGTCAGTGGCTAAAGGTTGGGAAATCAACTATCATGTGGGTGACATTTAGCACCATGTATTATAATCAGTAGCATTTGCACACTTTTAAAAATTTGCCCTTAAATCTCTTTGCTACTGCCTCATGTAAATAATCCTAGTGATACTGTTCTGATAACGATCATATTTTCTTTTTCCTCAGATAATTTAGTATTTACTTGACATTATCAACTTGCAAATAAGAGATATAGACAATTCATCTTGTTTTTTTTTCTCCAAAAAATAAAATAAAATAATATCCTAAATGATTTATGCTCTTAAGGAAATACTCTCAGGTAGGGAGAGAGAGAGAGAGAGAGAGAGAGAGAGAGAGAGAGAGAGAGAGAACAGCTTCCAAAAAATGTAACATATTCTGTTTGCACTCCAAATGGAGCCCAAATCTGTAAAAAACTTTTTCAGTTTGAACTTAGATTTTTGAGATTGAAAAAATGGATCACTCAACCTACTGGTTGGTTGAGATAGTAGATATATTTTTCAATTTTTTTTTAATTTGAGTTGTAATATCAGGTGCCATATTCTTCATCATTCTACTTCATCCTCCATTTCTTTATGCTCACACTCCCACTGTACTACCTGTGGCAACCTCTGAGAATAAAGCCAACAACTGACTCATTGAGAGATTTAGTAGCCTAAACACTGATTAGTCTGAAAATTCATGATCTAAGCATACACGAAGGAGGCTATGTTGTATATTTAAATGAAGAAGAAATTTATCCTCAGAAAAGAAAAAATATACTAGCTCTAATTATATGTAAAGATAATGATTCAGTATAATAATGAAGCAACATTTAAAAATACATCACTATCTGTGACACATATTGCCTTTTATATCTTTATTATCCTTTAACTTGTATTCAGAGCCCTGAGGAGAAGATATGATAATAAAAGAAGAATTTTTTGTTTTTTAATTTCAAAAGGAGAAAATTGTTAAGGAATTACCTTGTCAAATACAATTACCCATTGCAGAATGATTTTACAGGGGAATTCTGTCAAACCTTAAAAGATTAAGTCATCTCAATGTTCTGTAAATTTCTCCATAGCATGGAAAAATAAAATTTTCAAATTCCTGTAATAAGTATAACATTACATTTAAACTTGATTAAACCATATAAAAATAAATCTGTAATTATCATTCATGTATATCAATTTAAATATTAAGTAAAATATTAGAAAACAATAGGTACGTCAAGTATATAAAGTACTATACATATATGTCAGTAGTACATCAAGAAGAGAATACATCATGACCAAGTAGTATTTATTATTAGAATGGTATTTAATATTAGTAAATCAATTAGTATCATATATTAAGAGATCTTAAAAAAATTTATATGATTATCTCTATAGAAGCTAAAAAGCCATTGATAAAAGTCAACACCCATTTCTGACAAAAACACTCAACAAAATATGAACTGAAAGATAAATATATATATATATATATATATATATATATATATATTCTCAAAGCTAGTATTTTAGTAACTGGGGAAATACACTGGGGCATGAGGTATTGCCGCTAAGACTGGGGACAAGTAAAGGACACCTACTCTCTCCACTAAGCGCCAACATTTTCATAGAGGTATCAACCAGTGTACTCAGATAAGATATATCAATTAGAGGCATTAATTATTGCTCATGAAATCTTAGAGTGTTAATGGTAAAACTAGCTCCAATAATAAAAGCATAAATTAAGTGAGCAGGTAAAGTGAAAACAAAAAATCATTAGCCTTTATTTACACAGATAATGACCAATTTTCAATAGCAACAAAGAAGATTAACTATTTAGAATTAATAAGAAATTTGCAAAATCTGAAGAAAACTTTACAACACTACTAAAAAGCTTTAGATTTTAAATAATGGAAAAGTATCCTTTGTTTTTAGGACAAATTAATACTATAAACAGAAAAGTGTTTATTAATGTAATCTTAATTAGTATGCATAAGTAGTTTTTATGGAGTTAGACAAGTTGATTCAAAAGTTTATATGGAAAAACAAATATGTACAGATAGCTTGGAAATGGCTGAAAAGATAAATTATATGGAAAGACTAGTCATACCATATTTTAAAGCATATTATAAACCCCTGTAGTTAGAACACTGTGATGATGCTTCACAAATAGATAAATGTAATAGTGTAATAGAAAAGGAAGCCAAGAAATAGACCCAATATACAGATGGAAAATTGTAGAGCCTAATATAAATATGCCATCTCCCAACACTGAGGCAATAATGAACTGTTTAAAAATGGTGCTGGGACACTGAATAACCTTTCAGAAAAAGATAAAAGTAGCTCCATTCTTCATACTATATACAAGAATAAACTGAATATAGTAGATCTTTAAATTTAGTATATGAAATCATCAAGTTCTAGAAGAAAACTGGATTAATTTCTCTGTAATCTTAGTATTTGTAAACCTTGCTTACTATGACTCAAAATCATAAATTGTCAGAAGATTAATTACATAAAAGTGACACAAATTTTGCATAACAAAAAATCAGCTTAATTAAAAGACAAAAGAAAAAACAAACCTGACAAACTGGGAGAAAAAATATTTGCAAAATAAAACTTAGATTAAGGCTAATATCAATATCAATGTGTGTGTATGTGTGTACATGTGCATATGTGTGCATACCTCTATCTTTATGTTAAAATTGAAGTACAAAGGACCAAAAACCCAATTGCAAAAATGTATAAGATATTTCTTTTAAAAATCATAAAAATGTCCCTCAACCCTATTTAAAAAATCCCAACTAATTCAAAATTAGAAACATATAAGTTAAAACAATATAGGTGTACAATTTCTCTCCTAATCAGATTGGCAAGAATGTATTACAATACATTTTGTAAGTAGTTTTAAAAAATGTTTTGATGGAAAACAAGCTGTTACCACTCTTCTAAAGAGAAATTTGACAATACCTAAAAATACCTACCTATACATTTACCTTTGACCCCATAATCTTAATTCTAGGACATTACCTGAAGATACACCTCTAACAATACAGAAATACGCATATAGATATTTATTCCAGTATTGTTTACAATTTCAAAATAATGCAAATAGTCTAATACTTATACATAGAAGTATAGGTGAATAAAATGTTAGATTGACACAACTAATTACTGTGTAACTGTAAAAAAATGCCAGTTATACATGAAACTAATATTAAGTGAGCCCAAGTTTATAATTATTTTCTAGATTTATATATATAAATGTGTATATATATATATATGTATATATATATATATATTTAGTTTTCAGTTGTTGGTATACAGTTAATTTTAGGTATACAGGTCTTTTTAAACAAAGTGCAAAAGAGTATCTACAAAAGAGATACTGCGAAAGAGAAAGTGATATGAGAAAATGCACACATATTTACTCATTTGTAAAAGAAATGCAGGAATGATAATCCAGAAACTAATGAAATGAATTACCAGTAAGGAGTGGGTAGGAGGGGTAAAAAATGGAGGACATGGGAATGATGTAGTAGAGAGAATAGTAAACTGACACTGAAAACCACTTTGTCTAGCTTTGACTGTTAGAACCACAGTAATGTTTAACATATTCAAAAAAAATAATGAACAATTTATATCAACCAGGATGTAAGGAAAATCCAAAAACATATGCAAAATGTAACAAATGAATCTGTGTTACAAGTAATAACATAACCACAGGAAAGGGAGTGAGGAGAAATGAACTGACTTAAGTAAACTTCTTAGAAGAGTATTTTGACAGTATTTTTCAGGAAAAGATAAAAATAACTATATGTAGATATTATACTATAGTTAGTAAATTTGCATTTTCTATTATTGATAAATTAGACATTCTGAAACTAATTCATGTGTATAATAAAATTGGGCAAATAAAATATACTTTAATAAGGGTCAAATTTCTTACTATAGAAGAAAGGAAATACAATTAAGAAAAAGAAAAAGGCTAAAATATTATATCTCATTGGATTGGAATAGAAGATATTAATATGAACTCATGGATAGAAATAGAAACGTGTATATGCAACAAGTGTGTTATCTGTTGCTATGTCACAAATTACAAGCTTAAATCTTAAAACAACAAATATTTATTGTCTCAAGTTTGTACATCAGGAGTCTAGGCACAGCTTAGCTGGGTCTCTGTCTTCAAAGTCTCATTGGGCTGCAGTCAAAGTGTTGACAGAAAGCATTCTCATTTGGATACTCAGCTGGAGAAGAATCTGCTTCCTAGATCATTTGAGCTGTTGGCAGAATTTAGTCCTTGCAGCTATAGTACGAAGAGCTTCTTCTTTTTTCTTCTTCTTTTTTCTTTTTCCCCCCTGGCTGTCACTAGTAGTCACCCTTAACTCCTAGAGGCAGCCTATAGTTTTCTGTCATGTGGACTCTCCATAGCCATTTCACAGTGACAGCTTTCTTCTTCAAGGCCAGAGGGAGAGTAAGAGAGTAAGTCTACAAGCAATATAAAGTCTTATGTCATGTAGCATAATCAAGGGAGTAACTTCTTTATCATGTTTCTGTTAATTAGAAACAATTCGCAGATCCCATCCACATTCAATGGGAGGGCTTATATCCAAAGGGGTGAATGAACATCAAGGGTTTGTGGCATGGCACCTTGTCTGTCCACTGTCCATAAGTGTAGGTACACATACATATATTTTCTGGGTCTGTCAGCTGACAAATTATGAAGGCAAAATTAGAATAAAAATCAGTTATTTTACATCTGTAATATCCAAAAGATTTATTTTTTCTCTAAAAACTCAAAAGGTTAAGATAATTTCCATCTTCTATGTGATATAATTTTTTTGTGGGTTCTCCCACTCCTCCTTTTATGACAGATAATAATTTATAAAACACTGATCTTAGTTTGATATTTCATATATTAAAAGTAATCACTTTCTATTTATGTATGGCTAGCATTTCACAAAAAATCTATTGTATTTAATTTAAATGCTTTAATTTATGAGCCTAATATAATCTTACAGCTCTAATTTTATGGCTAGAGACAAACCAATATTTTTTTCAATAATTTTTCTTTTATTGAATTGCACTTAAATGTAAATTCAGTTTTAAAATCTTAGGAAACATGAGTCTTTTAGACATGTAAAAATTTGTAAAAATAATGAAATAAAGTGATGCAGCATATAGCAGGAATAGTTCATGTTGGGAGCCGTTTTCAGGCTTGAGAGCCAAGCAGGATATTCACACAGTAAAGCTAAGAAGTCTGCTGACACAAAAAGAACATCTGGAGACGAGAACAGAGAAGTTGATTGTTCCTTGGCCTTAAAGAAAGGGATGCGGAATGCTGAGATAGCGTTAGGCTCCCTGTGTAACGTTGACAAGGTTATTGTGCATAACTAACATTTTTTGAGCTCTTTCCCATGCTTGCTAGGGTATATCAGGACGGTGCTAAATAAACTCGGTGCTGCAGCTTTGACTGTATGCCCTCCCGAGATCTTTTTCTCTTCTCTGTCTTTTTTCCTAATCCTTGCTCCCCCACTCAGGACTGTTCGACTCCGTCCGGCGGGTTCTGGCAGAAATGGCACC
>CM053506.1:28693050-28715818 GCA_028627145.1 Eidolon dupreanum
TCTCTCTCTCTCTCTCTCTCTCTCTCTCTCTCTCTCTCTCTCTCTCTCTCCCTCCCTCCCTCCCTCCCTCCTCCCCCCCAAACACACACACACACACACACACACACACACACACACACACACACACCACAGGATATTGGATACCCTCCTCATGATTATCTATGGATGTGTGCATTCAAACTCACCACCTGGAACATAGGTTTGAGAGACTATTAAGATAGGACACATTTTATCTGGAAGACATACAAGAAGAAATTCTCAAAACTGTACTCATTCCTAGTGAAATTAGGATGATAATACAGTTATTCTGGTGGAGTGAACCATCACTCTCTTGAAACCTCAAAGTCATTTCTTGATTGAAATGCCCAGACAGAGGTACTGACTGTCCAACTGAAGATTTCTGTACAAACTATTCAAGTGTTGGAAGAATATCCACACACCATGGGAATAGTCAAAGAATACCACTCACTCTCCTTACTCTGCAAAAGTAAGTCATTCTTCATGAGTTCAGATGACTATTTATTTTTTTATTGTTTTCTTTGTAATTATCATATTGGTCATATTAGTTGCAGGTGTACAGTATAGGGATTTAGCAAATTTTTATTGTAAAATGTGATCACTCCACCAATTCTAGTAATCATCTGTCACCATGCGAACTTATCACAATAGTATTGCCTATATTCTCCTTCACCTTTTCACTCATCCTCCCAATCTCTCCCCTCTGGCAACCATCCCTTTGAGCTCTGTTTCCATGAGTCTGTTTTTTTTGTTTGTTTGTTTGTTTATTCATTTATTTTGGTTTTTAGATTCCATATGTAAATGAAACCATACAGTATTTGTCTTTCTCTGCCTGACTTATTTCACTTAACATAATATCCGTTAGGTCTACCTATATTGTTACAATTGGCAAGATTTCATTCCTTTTTATTGTTATGTAATATTTCACTATATATATACCATATCTTCTTTATTCATTCCTCTATTGATGAACACCTAGGTTGCTTCCATATCTTGGCTATTATAAATAGTGCTGCAATAAACATAGGGTTGCATATATCTTTTCAAATTATTGTTTTCATTTTCTTCAAATAAAAACCCAGAAGTAGAAGGACTGACTGGGCTATATGGTACATTTTAAATTTTTTGAAGCATCTCTATACTGTTTTCCATAATGACTGCACCAATTTACAGTCCCACCAACAGTACACAACAGTTCCCTTTTCTTCACATCCTCTCCAACACATATTATTTGTTGACTTTTTGATCATAGCCATTCTGACTGGTATGAGGTGGTATTTCATCGTGATTTTGATTTCAATTTCCCTAATGATTAGTGATGTTGAGCATATTTCATATGTCTCTTGGCCATCATATGGCTATTTTTTACTACATAGTGTATCTTTTCTTGGTGATGGTTTCCTCTCTTAATATTCATAGATATGCCACTGAGTTAATTCTATACGAGGAGCTCTGGAAGCCATTTTAATGTCTCCTAAGGATATTCTTCTGTTTGTAGACTTTCTTGATCCCATATAGCAGCTATAAATGACAGTCTGAAAACTTTCCAGACTGAGCAACTTGTGCATCTACAGCTGTTCCTATGAACAGCCCTCTCCCAATTTGGCTCAATAGATCGTGATTTACACAGGCAGTGCCCATCTGACCATATCCATCTTCCAGTTCCTCCCACAATAATGTTTACAGGTTGAAAGTAGAATACCTTGCTCAGAGAACATCTTTTGGGATCATAGAAGAATATGGAGAAATAAAGACTAACCTATACCTAATCTGGTATAAGCTGACACGCCCCAAAAGGAGCAGATCTCGAGTAAAGACCCATCTTATTACAGATTAGTACTTAATCTTGGCCAATCACTGACATTAAACTCCTGTGCACTGATCCTATCATGTGAGGGGCTAGTGCTGTTTTTTTTCCATGAACACAGAAAGGAATAAAGCCAAGGTTATTCCGTATTATAGTGCTGCTTTGCCCTACTTTGATTACAATATGGGTGGAGTCATAATTCTCTAATAATGCTGTTTAAAAGCCTCATACTCAAAGGGTGAGTCTTCTTTCAGAACCTGATGTCCACATTAGTCTTATTGCTATATGTGGAGCTAAAAAGCAATTAATTACATGGAACCTCTCGTCCTCATGAGTTTTGCCTAATGAATAGAGCTTCTGCAAGTCTAGTGTATGAGCTCTTTGGCTATTTGCCCTTGTTCTTTCTCATAACATAAACATAATCAAACTGTATTTAAGTTCAGTACAGAAAGAAGGTATTTTCATACAATATCTCAAAAACATTCCCAATTTCTCATATACATTTTCTCATAAAGCTACTGGTGGATATGTTCCCCACAACAAAGAGAATACAACATTTTATTAGTAAGACAAAGTTTGTCTTATAAGTACAAATGTACAGAGTGTTTTATGACTGTTGATTACTATTCTGGTAGTTAGAGCATTGTTCTTTAATGTCAGACCATGATACCAAATGAAAGGAATTATTTGGGAAAAGGTTACTTATTCTTGAATTAGTTCAATAAGTATTGACTGAACAATTAATTAGTGTAAATACTGGGCTATGTAATATAATTTAAACACAACAAAACAAAACAAGATATAGTCTGTATTGTCTGAGAGAGAAAGAAATAGAGCTAGGGAGACAGACATATGCTTATAAAACAACATTACAGTATCGAGATAAAATACATAAATAAACAGAGTGCGGCTTTGCAATACTTTTCTGAAGGCAGGGATTGAGACACAAGAGTGATAAGATCATCAGTGTTTAGAAGGGTCTGGTCCTGGTGAGTGAGCAGATAGGGAAACCAGAAAAACTATTACATATATTTTGGAACCTGGTACATATTTTACCCACTTCAAGTTATTGTCAAAGCCTGCACTAATAATTACAAAGGGCAGTTACAAAAAATGACAGTAGCTGAAAAATTTTCTTTAAATGGTCTCAACAATTTTTTCCAGAGTGAAAAGAAAAGTTGAAGTTATGCCTTTTTTTTTCAGAACAATTTCCTCCAATATAAAAAGACAGTGTTACCATATTAATGCCACAGTATCCTTGTTCAGTAAGTCCAAGAAGCATTATTATGCCAATTTTGAAAATGAAGGAAATTAATTAACAAGTGGCCAACATACTTGTCTAAGACCACACAAAGTGTGAGGATTCAGATTATGATTAAAAATAAGTGAACTAATAACTATTTCAACTATATTGGATACCTTTAAAACTTTATATTTTTTGCCATGTAAAATTGAAATGCTTTTTCCAAGTGATTTTGACTATGCAGATTATTCAACAGGTGGAAAAATCAACAGCTTAGATTATATCCTTTCAGGTATTTTTACAATTGAAATACATTCTTTTTAAAAATAATGCTCTGACATATCTACCAATAAAATGGACAAACTCAGAGTACATGTTATACATTAAATCTTTCTACTTACTTTTTTCTTATAAATCAATAATAAAGCACACTTAATATGGAGCAAGCCTTTCAATCTAATGTTGCATTCATATGACCAACTGTGTTCCTAGTAGTTATTAAGAAGACCGTTAATGAAATTTATGATTTCATAAATATTTAAAATAGAGCATTTAAAATTAGGTGAATTCATATGATTTTGAAAAGAGCATGTCATTTTATTTTACACATGAGAAGGCAGAAACAGAATACTTTGCCACTTGTCTCAGAGAACCTGGCCGTCTATAACCTTTGTGTAATAGGTAAAAGAACATATTTAAAAACACAAGTACTCTAAAAAATAAAAGCAGATAGTATTCCATTCAATTTAACAAATCTTTGTGTAGTGGAGGGGAAAGTAATTATCAAAACAAACAAAAATTTATTTTTTTATTTGCACTTTATATTTACCAAAGCAAATATAATTAAAACACCTTGTTTTAGAGAACTTTTTTTCCAATTCTAGCTGATGCTATACAGCAGATTTTACAAATATATGGTAAAATATATAGTTCCTGTATATTATGTAACACTTTGACACCAGGAAAAAAACTTATTTTTGTTGGTTTGGTAATTTTGCATACTGTTTCCTCTTGAGATGTTTCATACACAAAAGAGCAAAACAATGTCCATTCATGTTATGTTGCCATGACAATAGACTTCTGCCAATGGCATATTTTATTGTTACAATGTTGGTGCAATTTTGGCATAATTTACATGAATTTTCCTTCTCTCCACTACAGGATTGCCCTTTATTCCTGAAAGAGCAAAATCTAAAACAATACAGAGTAGCGATGATTAGCCATTTCTCAAGAACATATAACCTAAAACAAAGAGCAATATTTTAAAAAATTTTAAACTTATCTCATCTCTGAAGTTATTCTTGACTTCATTCATCTACTTTATTCAAAGTTAGTGCCTTTTCTACTTCAGCATCTTATACCTGTTTGTAATATTCATGTCATATTATGCTGTAATTAATTGTTGGCATGCATATCTCTTATTAGACCAGAACTACCTAATAGAATAGATGGGAATATTCTATATCTGTGCTATCCCATATGGTGTCACTACCCACATATGACTACTTTGTATTTGAAATGTGACTAATTCAAATCAGAGAATGAATTTTTAATTTTATTTGATTTTATTAATTTATTTAAAAGTTAAATGCCACACTTGGCTAAGGTCTACTGTATTGGGCTGCACAGTATTAAAAGATAAACACTTCAACTATGTTTTCTTTTTAATTTAAATTGACTAGGAATTTATAGAATACCAGACTATAATTGGAGGGTAGACCTTGAGAAACCTGATATATAACCAAGATATTTTTAATCCAACTGTGGATAAATATAAAATTCTCTTAAAAAGGAGACAATGATTATTGGCTTCTCAATATTCCAGAAGAAACATATTGTATTATCTTACATTACATTATATGTATATTAAGGAAATGGCCTAGGAAATAACCAATATTTCTAATTTCAAATGAATGATATAAAACATTATTCTCCATTTTAAGAATAGTCACACTGAAATTTATGTGTATACAAATTTGTGTATAAATATATAAAAATGTGTGTATAAATATATGTGTATATATATTTCATATACCTTACCTAGTATTTGCAAATATAATTTATATCTTAATTATTTTTCTTACTGAATCTTATTCCTCTAAGTGATTTTTGGCAACTTCATTCTTTTCTTTGTGCTGCTGTCTCAAACATCTCCAGATTTTGGAGGTCATAATTTAAAAATTTGTATATTTTTATGTTTCTTATGTTTCTTAGAGAAAGTCATTTATTACTATATTTTGTAATCAACATTATGGTAATATTTGCTGATTTAAGTTAAAAAACTTAATTACTTCCCAAATACCTTGGAAGAAATCACTGGAGAAAACGTACATGTAAATGAAATACTAGAACAGAGCAGCAAAAATCAGTATGATTAATTAATTTCGCTTACTTTGAATTTCCAAAATTGGCAAAAATATACATTAATTTAATTTTATTTTTTTAATTAAGATTATTGGGGTGACATTGGTTAATACACTTATATATTTTTAGGTGTACATTATCATTTGACATCTGTATATTCTATTGTATGTGTACCACCCAAAGTCCAGTTTCCTTCAGCTACCATATATTTGATCCCCTTCACTCACTTCACCCTCCCCCTAAACCCTATATTTGACACACTTTACCCTGTCTACCTCTCCCCTCTTCCCACACCTCACTAGTAAACACTAGTCTATAGTCCCCTGGTAACCACTAGCCTATGGTCCATGTCCATGAATCTCTGTTTGTTTTGCTTATTTGTTGCTTTGAGGTTTATATCCCACATATGAGTGATATCATGTGATTTTCAACTTTTTCTGTCTGGCTTGTTTCTCTAAGCTTAATTATCTTGAGGTCCATCCATGTTGTCACAAATGGCAGTATTTCGTCTCTTTTTATGGCTGGGTAATATTTCATTGTATATATGTACCACAGCTTCTTTAGTCAATCATCTATTGTAGGACACTTCAGTTGCTTCCATGTCCTGACCACTGTGAATAATGCTGCTGTGAACATCAGTGTGCAAATATCTTTTTGGATATGGGTTTTCAATTCTTTGAGGTAAATGCCCAGTAGAGGGATTGCTGCATCATATGGTAGATCAATTCTTAGTTTTTTGAGGAACCTCCATACTGTTTTTCATAGTGGCTGTACCAATTTGCAATCCCACCAACAGTGTATAAGAGTTCCTTATTCTCTTCATCCTCTCCAACATTTGTTATTACTTGCCCTGTTGATTCTAGCTATTCTAACAGGTGTGAGATAATATCTCATTGTGGTTTTGATTTGCATTTCCCTAAAAGCTAGCGATGTTGAGTATCTTTTCATATATTTGTTGGCTATTTATATGTCCTCTAGGTAGAACTGTCTGTTCAGGTTCTCTGCTCATTTTTTTGATTAGATTGTTTATTTTTCTGTTGTTATTGAGTCGTATGAGTTCTTTGTATATTTTGGATATTAGGTCCTTATCGGAGTTGTTGCTTGCAAATATATTTTCTCTTTACCTTGTTGATGATTTCTTTTGCTGAGCAGAAGCTTTTTAGTTTAATGTAGTCCCATTTATTTATTTTAGCTTTTACTTCCCTTGCTTTTGAGGTCAAATTCATAAAATCCTCTTTAAGTCAAGGTTCTTCAGTTTAGTTCCTATGTTTGTTTTCTTCTATGCATTTTATTGTTTCAGGTCTTATATTTAGGTCTTTAATCCATTTTGAGTTAATTTTGATGTGTGACGAAAGACAATTGTCTAGTTTCATTCTTTTGCAGGTGGTTTTCCAGTTTTCCCAGCATCATTTATTGAAGAGTCTTTCCTTTCTCCATCATATGTTTTCAGCTTCTTTGTTGAAAATTATTTGCCCATATAAATATGGGTTTACTTCTGGACTCTTGATTCTGTTCCACTTGTCCGTGTGTCTGTTTTGCTGCCAATACCATGCCATTTTGATGACTGTCACTTTGTAGTATAATTTTAAGTTGGGCAGAGTGATGCCTCCAGTCTTGCTGTTTTTTCTCAGGATGGCTTTGGCAATTCAGAATCTTTTGTGCTTCCATACAAATCTGATGATTTTTTGTACTATTTCTTTAAAAAATGCCGATGAGATTTTGATGGGGATTTCATTAAATCTGTGTAATGCTTTAGGTAATAAGGTTATTTTAACTATGTTGATTCTTCCAATCCAAGAACGTGGAATATCTCTCCATTTCTTTGTATATGCTTCAATTGCTCTTAATAGGGTCTTATATTTTTCATTAAATGCATCCTTCACTTGTTTTGTTAAATTTATTCCTAGGTATTTTATTCTTTTTGTTGCAATTGAAAAAAGAATTATTTTTTCCACTTCTTTTTCTGACACTTCATTATTAGAGTATAGGAAAGCTATGGATTTTTGAATGTTGATTTTGTATCCAGAGATTTTACTATATATGCTTATTGTTTCTAGTAGTGTTCTTGTGGAGTCTTTAGGGTTTGCTGTATAGATAATCATGTCATCTGCAAATAGTTACAGTTTGACTTCTTCATTTCCTATTTGGATGCCTTTTATACACACACACACACACACACACACACACACACACACACACACACACATCTATCTTTTGCCTGATTGCACTTGCTAGGACTTCTAATGTTACATTGAATGACAGGGGTGATAGTGGACAGCCTTGCCTTGTTCCTGATCTTAGAGGGAAGGTTTTTAGTTTTTCACCATTAAGTATAATGTTGGCTGAGGCTTTGTCATAGATGGCTTTTATTATGTTAAGTTACTTTCCTTTGGTATCGATTTTTGTGAAGTGTTTTGATCATAAATGGATGCTGTACTTTGTTGATGGCTTTTTCTGCATCTATTGATATGATCATATGATTCTTATTTCTTAATTTGTTTATGTGGTGTATCACATTAATCGATTTGCATATGTTGAACCATCCCTGTGCCTCTGGGATGAAGCCTACTTGATCATGGTGTATAATCTTTTTAATATTTTGCTTTATTCGGTTTGCTAGTATCT
This sequence comes from Eidolon dupreanum, assembly GCA_028627145.1. Lineage (NCBI taxonomy): Eukaryota > Metazoa > Chordata > Mammalia > Chiroptera > Pteropodidae > Eidolon > Eidolon dupreanum. The sequence goes on from CM053506.1 coordinate 28,701,108, forward strand.
TATTTAGGATTTTTGCATCTGCGCTCATGAGAGATATTGGTCTGTAGTTTTCTTTTTTTGTGTTATCTTTACCAGGTTTTGGTATCAGAGTAATATTGGCCTCATACTATGGCCTCCTCTTTGATTTTTGGAAGAGTTTGAGGGGAATAAGTATTAAATCTTCTTTGAATGTTTGGTAGAATTCACTGGTGAAGCCATCTGGTCCTGGACTTTTACTTTTTGGTAGATTTTTGATGATTGCTTCAATTTCCATACTGCTGATTGGTATATTTAGATTTTCCAGTTTTTCTTGATTCAGTCTAGGAAGGTTGTATTTTTTTAAGTACTGGTCCATTTCTTCTAGGTTATTAAATTTGGTGTCATATACTTTTTCATAGTATTCTTGTAGGATCCTTTGTATTTCTGTGATGTCAGTTGTAATTTCCCCTCTTTCATCCCTGATTTTGTTTATTTGTGTCCTTTCTCTTTTTTCTTTAGTGAGTCTAGCCAGGGGTTTGTCAATTTTATTAATCTTCTCAAAGAACCAGTTCTTTGTTGCATTTATTTTTTTCTATCTTTTTTTGTTTATTTGTTTTCAATTTCATTTATTTCCGCTCTAATTTTGATTATTTCTTTCTTTCTGCTGACTTTAGGCAACATACATTAATTTCAATGGCGTTTTTACTAATAGCATCTCCTGATAAGCTTTACCAAAACAAAAACTATAACCGAAAAGTAGAATATAGGGAAATATTAATAATTCATAATATATATTTTAAAAAACTAGAAAAAAAAACAGAAACTTTAAAATTCTTGTACAAAATTTTGCATTATGGTCATACTTTTATATTTTTATTGGTATAATATATAATGATAAATAGCAAACAACCTTTACATGTGAATATGATTGAGACTGATCTACAGGTATCATGAGCTTTTCCCTTATAAGAAAGTATATTCCAATTATCTTTTCAGACCTTATTAGTATGGCTAGCGATTGGGAGACTGAAATGTAAATCATAAAGCAGGACATTTATCCTACACTGGATAAATGACAACTTTCCTGTGTTTAAAGACCAAGGCTTAAGACATTTATTTACTTCATTTGATTGTTGCTTACCACTCAATAATATCTCAAAAAAAAGATTCTATATTTTAGAATTAGAATTATTCTACAAAATGACAATAAAAAGAATTGTCAGAGCCATGGCCTTTTAGAGATCATCCAAATGTACTTTCCTGTAGAGAGGACGTATATTGTTACAGATAAACATAGACATGAAAATGAATGATTGTAGGTTCTAATCACAGTTAATTACTAGGTTTGTGTTTGGGCAATTCACTTTTTTAGCCTAAGTTTTTTTAATGTCAATTAAAGTATAGGTCTTTCCAGATTTGTAGAAATATTAAAAAGAACATTTATGAAGAAAACCAAATTGCCTATTTCATGACATTATTACATTCATGTTATCCTTATTCATTCTAGAATTATGGAATATCAGCTCTACGTCAGGCACTCTGATAGGCCCTGAGATACAATAATGAAGTACATTTGACTTCAAGAGTGTATATTCTAGTTAGGGGGAGCATATTAATGAACTAAATAATTGCAACTGTTGTGATAGAAAGATGCATAAATGCGTGGTTCCATTTTATTCAGGGAAAAATGGGTAAGGAGTTAAAAATAATTCCTAGGGAGGGTAACATTTGTGCTGTGTCTTGAAAGGTGGTCATGTGGCCATGTTTACATGTGGACAAGTTCTCAAGATTTAAAGAGTAGAGAAGAGATTGGGTATGTGAAAGACATGAAATGCTCAGAGGAACTGAAAAAAATTTGTTTATTCTTCCATTAAACTGAGACATATACATGAACATTCACAGCATAGAATATATACATCAATTTATGAGTATGAAATTTAAAAAAAATGAAACTCTAGATGCTGATCAGGCTGTTTCTTGGAGGACCTTAAATGACATGTTAATGAGGTCAAATTATAACCAATGAGGAGACTACTTCCTTCCTTCATAAAGAGAATATTATAATGTGAAGGAAAATATTTTAATAAATACTGTACTGGGATAATATCCTTTTATTCTTAAAGCAACACTTTCATGCTTTATTTTCTCTTCACTCAATTTTTTCCCTCTCAGTATCTTTCTTTAATTCTCTGAGAGAAAACAAAGCCTATATTAAAAATCCCTTTACTGTTGAAATAAATCACCTTCACAGCTCTTAAAACTCTAATGAAGTAATTCATAGTCAAAAAGTTATTTTTGCACTAGGGCCACTGGTTGCAGAACATGTTTCGTAATTGGTCTTGGCACAGTGTGAGAAGTATGGGTACTCAATGAATAATAAGGTTCTGGAAAGAGGGCACCTATATCAGCTCTGCTCTTAAGCCATGGAACTCTCCAGCATGTAGCCATGCATGACATTCATGAGCTTTCCTCTTGAATAAGCAGATCATATATTGTAATCCAGGCAAAACATAGATTATTAATATCAATGCCCTGAAAGAAAGTTTATGGATAAAAGAAATTTCCTTGTTTGTGATTGAAGCAAATATACTAAAATAGCAATCAATTAAGCAGTAATTAATGTACTTGTTAAAATGTAGTTGAAAAATAATAAGACAGTGTTCAGTAATTAAAAGTTTCACTTTGATATCATAGGAAAACCATCTCATTTGGATTACTATAAAAAGGTAAATTTCATCTAGATGAGGAATATATATTTCATGCTATCTCCTGTCAAAAATTAGTAATTTTGTTGGTTATGTATATGTGAAAAGCTAAAGGTGAAATAGTAGGAGCAATCAAACCCTTTTTTTTTTTTTATCACCTGCGGGAGCAGGTGATTCTATAATTTATTGGGTCTTGTAAGTTATATGAAAAATATAAGTAATTTTGAAGATGTGAAAGTGGGAGGTGATATCCGAAAACTATGCTGAAATGATCCAATGTCAATTCTATGTACAAATTAGGAAAAATGACAGATCTTTGTTTTCTAGTAGTTGTTTTCATATAAATAATTTTTCAGAATTTCTTACCTTTAGAAGTAATCACTAGATAAGCTTAAATGAACATCATTGATCTGGGGCATCATCCAAGTAGTCAAATACCTCTTAAAAGAAACCAGTATTCGAAGAATTACTTGGGAATTGATGCCTTAAATTAAGGACAGTGCCAGAGACTCTTTGTATGCTGGTGAGTGTAGATTTGGTTAAACTCTCTTAGGCATTTATAAATCCTGTTTGGCTTTATGAAAACTGAAATTTCACTAAAGTTCTGTCGGGGTCACCATGGAATGCCTATTATTTGCATATTTTAAGTTAATCAGATCTATGATGCATTTGTATTTTTTTTTGTTTTAATGAAAACATACAATTTATTAAACTGGATTGTTTCATAGAGTAGCAAAAAAAAAAAAAAGGGTCAATTCCAGAATGGCACATTTGCTGTCCTTTACAATATACATACAGGTTATGAAAGATCTAAACATCCTGACTTTTTCTTTATGAGGCAGTGTTTATTTATCACCAATGAATTTCACTGTACAATATAGTTAAAAGTTTAAATACTTTTATATTATTAATCAGGTCTTTTTTCATTAGGTCAATCTACCCACTATGAGGACTTAAAGAAGCCATTTAATCATGTATCAAGTGATTCTTAAGCGTTAGAGAGTCATAGACCCATTAGAATTTGACAAAAGTTGGCTTTTTTTTTCCCTCCCACACTAGACTTTACTTAACTCTGTGGCTTTTCCTTTTATCCCAGAACAAGATGTCAGACACAAGCCCTTGTCTAATGTGTGTAGATTCTGGACCAACCAACATTAAATAGGTAGCTGAGCTTAAACTCCTAATTAGTCCTAATGATAGACCTAGAATCCTAGTCTCATGATTCTTAAATACTGAGTCTCATGATTCCTAAATACTAAGTGTTCTCCCAAATACTAACTTGTCTCCAGTAAGTCCAAAGCTAACTCTAAATTTTTATCTTTGCAGGGCCATATAATTATATTTACATTGTCATGCTTTATTTGCTTTGGGTTGATCTTTTATCAGTATCTGTTTCATTTGACAGTAGTCTAACTCTTTATGGTCTCCCCTCATATAGTTCTTTCTGTATTTTTATGCCTTCAGCTCTTCTAGTCTAATCACGGTTTTTCTCTCTTTCTTATGTCTGTGTGGGTTTAGGTTAGATATCAAATAATGCATAAACTGATAAATATAGGTGAAACTACTTTTCACAATCTATAGCCTTTATTTACATAATATGTTAAAACATACATATTTGTAAGAAGAAATTTTGAGAGTCTAAGATCACCAAAGAATCCAAACTGGGAGTTTGAGAACCTTCTTTGGAATGAGTTATTTTGGAGAGTTTCAGGTTTGTCTATTTTTACTATGAATTTCTAAAAATAATTTTAAATGAGTAGTGTAGTCAATACAAATAGACCTTCTTCTGTAGAGGAGCAAATGTTTTTTTTTTTTTTTTTTAATTTTTTTAATTTTATTTTATTGGTTTAGTGTTTGTCTCTCCAAATTTAAATGTTATAGAAATTCAATTAAAAAATAAATTGTTAATTTGAGTGTGTTCTGTAGAGCAAGCTTAGCAGATTAGAAAATCACATAACACTATTTTTTTATCCCTTTAAAATGAGTCTTATATGCTAGGGATGAATCACACATGCATAACTCTGAGTGATGTGACACCTATTGAATCAGTGTTGAATTGATGAAGCCATGTGGATGACTACAAGAACAAACTATTCAAGTAGCCTGTATTAAGCTTCAATCTGGGTTTTGAGCTATTATATTTACATTAGATTTAGTATAATTGTTAATATTAAGAATGGAGATAAAATAACAGTAGTCAATATAGCCACATTAAAATGATAGTTTTAAGAAAATATTGATAAATCTGTTTTTTAATTAGTTAATTTTTTATGATTAGTTTTAAGTTTACAGTACATTGGGTAAACATTTATATAGTCTATGAAATAATCCCCTTGATTATCTTCTCTCTGGCTCTACACATAGCTATTACATTACTGCTGACTGTATTCCCTATGCTGTGCTCCCCATTCCTGTGACCATATCTCAATTAATTTGTACTTCTTTAACCTTCCACTGCTTTCTCCCAGCACCCCCTCCCCACTTTCCTCCTCTCTGGCCATCACCAGATAAATTTTTTTTAACATCTAGTTAAAACCCTTCACCTCTAGCAAATAAAAGCAACAATTGCATTAAAATATCGGGAGTAGTATTCAGTTGAATTAAAGTTTAAAAATATTTTATAGGTAAAAATTGAAGAAATATATCTTCCTAGATTTTCTAAATTAATAATAAATTTGGTACTAAATCCTTTTCTATTAAAGTTCCACTTTGCATAGTATTAAGGGAGAGAAAAAATATGGATAAAGTGGATATTTTATCCGGATATGTTTTGATTTTAGATGTTTAATTAGATCTATTCCAAAGCAATATAATTATTCTGAGTCATGGATCTGCATATTTAATAACCAGCAGTGAAACACTTCTTTAAGGTGACAAACAAGGAACAAGTTACAACTCTTAAATTTAGGAAGCTAGAGTTGGTACCTGTTAAGTTGATAGTCACATGAAGAAATATGTTAAAGTTATATAAAGCCTGTTTGTTTTAGCTTCAGACTAACTTGTAGTGTTACAATAAAATATAACAGTATAGTGGTATAATGTGAGGGGTTGGACAGTTTTTAATTTTTAGGGAACTTAAAAATAGTTTTTATACACATACCATATGCATCATATGTAATATCACATTTAATACTCAAAACAACTTTATGAGTTAACTTCAGTTGTTATTCTCCTTTCACAGATGCAGAAACAGCTGTTTTGAGAGATAAATGATGCCCTCAGGTAAGTGGTGGAGCCAGATGTTGAAATCAGTGTAATTATAGAAATTCAAGGATGGATTAAAATTTATAATATGAAATAGAGACTTAAAAAATTATCACTGCCTCTCTTCTTATCTAACTATCGTCTCACACTCTATTACTGAAGAAAACCTTTCCTTATGTGAAGTTATATGAGGTTGGAAAATTATTACAGTCCATTACAGATGTGCATTGAGCTCCATCAAAATGATATAAAATAAGAGATGGAGGAGAAATAATTCTTTAAAAAAATGTGTGTGTAGAAATCTCAGTGACAGGTGACAGTACTGAGGACACTCTGGAGGTACCCTTAATACAGGAGAACATAGATACTGGGAGAATGCAAACAGTGGCCCTTAGATGTGTGAATGCTGACTACCCAAACAAAGAATGAAATTTCAAAGAATATGTTAGGCTTCATCAGCAAATACTTTTTTTTTTTTCCTGCTGTAGTGTCTTAGAAGGCCTCTAAAGTGCACAGGAAAATACTCAATTTAGAAATTAGCTTAATTAACTAATTAATTAACTAGACTAAATTACTCAATTTTTAAATTTCCTAATTGATGTCAAAGGAAACTTGTCATTTTTTTCTCTTCCTCTTCTCTTATTTTTCATTTCCTTTCCCCTTCTCCTTGCTCCCTCCTGCCCCCCGCCCACAGAGATCATATTAAATTATGGTTTTCTTTAGAATTGATGGCATTTTGCTAGAGAGGAAATATGGTAATTCATATCATCTCAAGTGTAGGAAGTTAATGAATGCATATCACATCAGAAAAGGCAATGTAAGGTAATCATTAGGAGCACAGACTCCAGCTACAAAAGGACTCAGTAAATCCTGATTCTGTTTCTTACTGGCTATATGACCTTGGGCAAGCCATTAAATCTTTCTGTGCTTCCAGTGCCACATTGTAAAATGTGTAAAATAAAATTACATGTATCATAGATTTGTTAAAAGCATTACATATGTAAAATGCTTAGAATCATGCAAAAGTATTATATATTAAACCATTATTATGTAATATATTTATGTATATATTTTATATAATAATAATCATTATTATTAGACACTCTCAAAACTGTTTCACTATTTTCTCACACTCTACATAGAACTACGTTCATATATTATAAATTAATAAAGGTAAATATATATCTTAAATTTTACATAAAGGTAGGAATACATTATTTTAAAAAAAATCGAGACATGTTTCTGGCTCATTTTGGTGCTTGATGGTACAAAGAAACAGCATGGACTAACTGGAGTACTATTTGTATCTGTGAGAGACATCACAAGGTAATAACTACAAATTGGATTTTCAAGAAGCCTAAAAATGATACCACTGTTTATGATTAACACAAATACATTGTAACAAAGTGTGAAATTTTCTGATTCATGTTAAAGGGTCAATTGGAATGATAGTGTATCTGGTAACATTCTGAAATCACAGCAGCACTAGAACATGATTACCTCACTAAAATCTGATTGTATTTTCCACTTTGGGGCCCTAGTGATAGAAAATGTTGAAAGCATGCAGTAAACAACAAGAAACAGTAAGTAATGCCATAATATAACAGTTTATTTTTATGAGAGGGTGGAATACAAATTTTAAATTTTTAAATTATTTATTGAGGTACGATGAATTAAAATATACAGCTATTATAATTACCTTGAGTTTCTATAGAATAATTTATCTGAGAAGTTGAAAATAGCTTTTTCCCTGGATTCTGTAGGTCCTTTCATATACTGGCAACTTTTTTCCTCTGCTTTGTCTCCTCATTTAAAAGTTTTCCATAGTTAGCATAGGTCATACAGATTAAGTTGTTGATTTTTTTTTCACTCTATTCAAAATAGAGTTCTACCTCTTAGAGACTGATTTGGCAATTTATGTTAGAGTAGTAGTTGGAAAAAATAAGAAAGAATTTAAGCATAATTAGATTAAGAATGTAAGTGCAAATTTTTATAAATCAAAGTCTGCCAAAGATATGCTTTTACATAATTACATGTAAGTAAGTAGACCTGAAATTTTACTTCTATCTAATAACATGTAAGAAAATGGAGGGAAAGGTGAACTTCTTATATTAAATATTGTCTAAATACCTAGCTGTTGTACATTGGGTAAACATAGCCTAAATATAAAAGGAACCAACAAACTTATTTGACACCAAGCACATAGACAAGGTATGAAAAAAAAACATGCAATAAAAATAACAGTAAATCCCTACTGAGACGAGATTCTGCATGAAGGACTGCTTACATAATTTTGCCCCTGCCTTTGGGTACCAGATTTGATGACCTATACATAGAGCTTTCATCTATATTTGACAACACTTGAACTTTTGTCTATATGTGTGTGTGTGTATATGATGTGTTTGTGTGTGTGTGTGTGATGTTTTAATCTGTGAAAATAATTGGTGAAGAGTGTGGTCTCTTAATTGCATGATGATAATTATATATTGTTTAAAACACAGGTTTATGCATATACATAATGACCCATTGAGGATATATGGTAGCTTTGTTGTGAGACTCCAATTCTTCACCAAATACTTGGTGCGAAATCTTAACCAATATGCCTGAGGTAAGAGTTCTCTCTCTAAACTGGGTTCTATCTTCTTGTGCATTCCACATAGTTGAGCTGTCCTCAAAACCAACACCTGCTTCTAGGGCCTTATTATAGGTGGAATGTCGTTAGTAGTTATGGATTTACTTGAAGTAAGTTCTTTTAGTACATTCTTGAAAAACTGATTTCTCAGCAGGACTTGCTTCCTTCTAGTATAGTTTTTAACATACTGGCTATCTGCTCTTTTCCACAAGACAGGCTATATGATGCTTCAGCTCTTTCTCCTTGAGCCATCTCTCTGCTCTCTTGGCCAGATGTGTTTTCTCTGCCCTGATGAACACCCTCTGAAAACTGCTTAGTTTCAAGAAACTGCTTAATATTAAGCAACTAATGAACACTATTGCTTAACAAATCACCTCTTACCTTACATCATTTCAACTAGACATTTCAAAGCATAAGAACTAAGGAAAGTTAGAGTAGCTTTTAAAGCAATAAAAGTCAATAAAGTAGTTTTTTTAATGGGTTTTGAATTAAAAATCCACTTGTAACTGACTTTGTCCAAAGTCAGAGCATAACTAATTTGATATCTGCAGACTTGATGGAAAGTCAAGTAGACAATATATGGTTTATTGGTTCATATGTAAACATTTCATTACCCTGTTAGTGTATGCCTAAACTAGTCATTCTCTTGGCTTTACTGCTGATTTTACTTATATTTCCAGAATTATTACGGTGTTCACTAAAACATTCCTTTTAAGCTACTAAGTTTAAGAAAGTTGATATATAGCAAAAGATAACTACAACACAAGCTAAATTGCCATTCATATATATATATATATATATATATATATATATTTTTTTTTTTTTTTTTTTTTTTCTGGTAATGATGTGATTAAGACTACAAGTGACCTGAGAGTTAGATCAAACTTGGTTACAATTCATGCTTTTCCACTTCTTAGGTATGAGAATTTCTGTGTGCATTAATTCTATGCCTTTATTGCCAATTATAAAAGGACAGAAATAATGAATGAACTCTCATAAAGTTGCTGTGGGAATTAAATGAGATAATGTGTGTAGGGCAGTGCTTGGGACTTGGTGAGTTCACCATGAAAATTATCTCTTGTGCCTATTAAAAAAGAGCAGACTGCTATTACCATTTTTTTTCTTTTCAGGTCTTCTAAAAGCAGAGAAACTATTACTGTTAAAATATGTCCTATATTTTCAGTAGATACTAACTGTTCTTTTGTAGAGTTTTCCAGGATTTCTGCATATCCCAGAAATCCACTGTTCAAAAAAATAATATTTCAAAAATTTCAAACATATATAGATTTATAATATCAGTGACTGAATTATTGAGTAGACTCTCATTTTACTTTTTCAATAGATTCAAAAGAAAGTGTGGGTAATTCAAAATAAACTTTAGAATAATTTTAGATTTACAGAAAAATTAAGGAGATAGACATTTCTCATGTACCACACATTCTTATTAACAGTTATCTAACATTAATATACTACAAATGAACCAATTTTGATAAATTATTATTAATTAAATTCTATGCTCTATTCAGACTTTCTTAGTTTTTACCTAATATTCTTTTTCTGCAGTATTCCATTCCAGATACCACAATATATTTATTTCTGCCATCATGACACCTTAGGCTCTTCATGACTGGGGATTTCACAGACTTTCCTTGTTTCTGATGACCTTGGCAGTTTTGAGGAATATTGATCATTTGTTTTACACAATGTCTTTGAATTGAGATTTTTCTGTGATTTTTTTTGTCTTTGAATTGAGTGTAAATAGGGGATCGTTTTGTTCACAGAGAATTTAAATTTGTCTTAGGGAGATTTGGGTTTGTAAGATATCTAGGATCAAATCAACTCTCTTTCAGAATTTTGATATCAACAACTCAGTGTAAATTCTCTGATTTGTAGCTGGCATGAGGTTCAGTATTCTGATTGCAACACTGATGTGTGTTTACCTTTTTTTTTTTTGTAAGGCCTTTGGAGTGTCTACTCTCTAGTTCTAATAGGGGTAAAACTCATTATACTTTAAAAAAAATTATTTTTATCTGTATTGATTCTGTAGGTTATATTTCATGTTGATGAATTTACATTGCCCTCACTTCCAGTATTGTATATTTTTTATAAATTTATTATACATTTTCACTTCACCTCTATTGCCTTTCTAGGTTCTTTTAAAAGTTCAATGTTTGTCTTTGCCTCATCGAATTCTATATACGTTTTGATTATTCATAATATGACTTTCTCTTCTCTCATATGCATAAATTTTTGTAAACTATTAGTTGTTTATTGCTTTTGTTTATGGAATCCTTGGCAAAAGATAACAGAGGTAGTCGGATATGTATTCAGAGACATTTTGAGAAAGAAGTCACCCTTTCCCTCTGCTATGGTAGAACTAAAACCCCTATGGGCTTTCCACTGTCTAGCAGTCCACTAGCCTCCTTTACCCTCCCATACACGTATTGATTGACCCAGTAGGCAGGATAAGTCAGGTACCTCTCCCAAGGGCACACTTTAATGTTGCCCAGAAAAATCTTTTGCTTCTCTTATTCCAGAGAGTCTAGTTTAGCCATGGAGTGAGATAGCTTGTTTCTTTGTTTAATTTTTTAAAATCATTGCTTATGCCCTGGGTCTTTTGAGATCAGGTGTTTGAAATACAGGAACAAAGTGTTGATGTCATTGATTTCTACATTTGGTTCTTTTATCCTTATAGCAGTAAAGCTAGAATATCTATGATATTCCCTGAATAGGGGAAACTACTATGGTGTAACATGAAGTATATGTATAGGGAAGATATGCCAAAATCTATCAAAATATGATTATAATTAATATGAAATAATATAACATGATTATCAACAGATATTGAGTGAATTGAAAGAAATAAGGACAATCTTTAATAAAATCACTAGAAAAAAATTATTAAAATTTAGTGACAACTAGAAAAAGGCCATGAGCAACTTTTGTAGCAAATGATTACTTACAAACCATTACAATGAAAAACAAGGCAAATATATTACTATTACTATTAATATTTAACATTATTTAGAAAGTTCCAGATAATATAATGAAAATAAACTATAAATATTAGAGAAAATAAATAAATCTCCACACTTAGATATCTAAAAACTTCTGAAGAGATCATTTTAATCTGGATTATAATTTGTCAAGAAATGATGAAATATTTGAAATTTAATATATAAAATTAAAATATATTTAAGAGAATAATACCTTCTAAAAAGCCACTTCAAGATTTTTAGATGACTCGGATTTATTTTCATATAAATTCACTGTTTGGAAGCCATTTTGTAAAACAATTGATTAACAAAATAATTTAATAAAGAGTAAAAAAATAATCATGAGGATATGGAGAAAAGAGAACACTCATATACTGTTGGTGGGATTTCAAATTGGTACAGCCACTATGGAAAACAGTCTGGAGGTTTCTCAAAAAATTAAAAATGGATATACCTTTTGACCCAGGAATTGCACTTCTTGATATTTATCCAAAGAAAACCAAAACAATAATTCATAAAGATCTATTCACCCCTACGCTCACGGCAGCAAAATTTACAATAGCCAAAATATGGGAGCAACCTAAATGCCCATCAACAGACGATTGGATAAAGAAGTTATGATTCATGTATTCAATGGAATATTACTCAGCCATTAAAAAAAATGAAATCCTACCATTTGCAACAACATGGATGGACCTAGAGGTTATTATGCTGAGTGAAATAAGTCAGAGGTAAATAAATGCCATATAATTTCACTTACATGTAGTATCTAAGGAACAAAAAGAACAAACTAATCAAAAGCAGACTCACAAATATAGAGGACAATTTGGTGATGGCCAGAGCAGGTAGAGGGGCTGGGAGAATGTGATAAAGGGTTGAAGAAGTAGAAATTAGTAGTTGATAGATGGTCACAGGGGTGGGGAGCACAGCATAGGGAATGCAGTTAGCATTAATGTAATGGCTAGGTGGAGAGCCAGAGGAGAGAAAGAGCAATTAGGGGGATCATTTTATAAACTATATAATTGTATAACTAATGTACTGTATTCTTAAAACTAATAAAATAAAATTTTTTTAAAAAATTAAAAAAAATAATCAAATGAGTCCCTTTTTCATTTAACCACATGTAGATAGATACATGTTTCTCTCTTTAAGCTCTCCACTTCCAGACATTTACAGATTCATTATCTTCCTTTAAAAAAAAAAATCGTATTGAATCTATATGTCTTTCTTCTTTCTCCCACTTTATAAAAGCAGTGATTAAATGTCTTTCGTGGCCTTCTTTTCTTTCTTCTTCATCATAACCCCACAGGGATCACATTCTGCCTCATTCACTATCATTTAGTCTCATAAGTTCAACACTCCCTTTTTTATGTAATAACTCTTATATCCTCATTCCAAGAACTCTAGACCCACATACACATACACATACACATACACATACACATACACATACACATACACATATATATACACACACATACACATACACATACACATATTTCTTAAAAAAGTAAATCTAAGTAAGTAAGTAAATAAAGTAAAAAGAAAAAACTAAAATATGGTAACCTACTACAGAAGAATCAGTAAGAAGCTTTGTTAGGAATGATGATTTACAAACCACTTTTTTTCTTTTTTTAGAGGGGGTTGGGGCAAGTATCTTACTATCACCTTTGCTATTTAATGTCATTTAGGAGTTTCTAGATAATAAAAAATAAAAATAAAAAATAGAAATAAAATAGTCTGGAGGACCTCATCTAGAGTTCCCTTGTACAAGCATTTCAAACACGTCCAGTACTGAACACATTCCCCAGCTCTCTGAACAAAACAACCTCAGCTCTTTGTCCTGACCACCTTTTTTCAGATAAGATTGTTTCAGTTGTTGACGTTTAAACCACTGAAATTATCTTTGAATTTCTCTTTCTTTTCATATCCTTTCCATTCTGTCTTTATGACATTGCAAAAGCCAGTTCTTCTCACCATTCCATTGACATTTCCCTATTTCAGATTATCTTTTTCTCTCACATTAATAGTAAAAAAAGATTTATTAATTTTTTAGTAAGACTTAAATGCCCAAGCCATTCTGAACACTATTGCTATATTTACCTTTCTGTAGTCACTCAAATAGTATTAGCCATAATAAAAGCAAAAACTCAAATGGATTTTGATCACCTCCTGAAGACTTATCTTGCAAATTTATACCGGGACAGTGATATCTTTATGCTCTGCTACTCATTTTCTTGTACTCCAAGTTCTAAATGAAACCGAGCTTCCTCCAGTTCTTCCAGTACGTTCTCTTTGTTTTCCCAACTCCAAGATTTGGTTATAATTACCCTCCGAATGTGATGCCTTTCTTCTTCATCATCACATGTTAAAATTCACCCACTTTTTAAAGGCACAGCTTAAATGCCATCTCCTTAATGAAATTTCAGCCAGAAGTAATCTCTTCTTTCACTGAGCTGCACTAAATGTTATCTTCATAATTCCTATGACTTTCATTTCACAGTGATTTTTACCACTCATTATCGACCCTATTTGAACTTGAGGCTCAGAGTTAGAACTGTGACTTGAGCTTTTTTTCTCCTTAGTATTAAAGTGCTTTTTACAGAGTAGAGAATAAGCACTTATTTTGAAAATAAATATTTTATATGAAATTGACCAATTACGATTAAATTCACCAACTGGCTAAATTTTTACAAATAGACTTGGGAGAACAGCCTTAAGTATACATGGTTTAAAGAAAACACTGTTTTCTGGCTTGTGTTTGAGCTTTTAGCTGAGGATTTTATTGCTACTCTTAGTTCAAAATCCATTAAGAACTAAAATGAACCTCTCCGGCACTTGTGAGACATGCTTCTTAAGGCCGAGTATAGCATCTAATGCTTTTAGAACTAAGGAGTGCAAAGAGAATGGAACACCTGGGGAAATGTGCAGGAAATTGTTCAACAGTCCTCACTCTTTCCTTCTCTCAGTCACATCTATGAACGGAAGTCCCTCTCCTGAGAACTAGGGGGAGAAGCCGAGGCACAGGGCACCACCTCACTTCCACCAGAAGTAAGAGCCAGCCTCTCCTATAAGAAAAGCCCCTATAAGGAGGATGAACTAAAGGCTGATCTTTGATCCCTAAAGAAGTATATCTGGCCCTAATATATATGACGAAAGAACCATTTTTAATTTAGGCTTTTTCTTAAAAAAACTTTTTTTTTTTTTTTTTTTTTT
>CM053506.1:28716318-28793164 GCA_028627145.1 Eidolon dupreanum
TGCCAACCTGGTGACAACAGCTCCTTCTCCAAGACATTAACCAGTCGGCTGTGATCAAATCACTGCAATGATTTGCAGATATGCCTTGCATGGGACGACATTCTTGTGGCCTAGGTGGTGATGTTTGTGCTTATATATTTTTGACCATTTGACTCTTTATTTTTAAACTCTATCGATATTGCCGTGTGTACAACTTCTTTATTGTTTTTACTGCTGCATTTTACAGAAGTATTTCATAGAGTCCATATGCTATAATTATTTATTTATCCATTTTTTAGTTATGGGAAACTAAATTGCATCAAATTACCTGCCATCAAAAATAATATCTTGATGATATATTTTTATCTGTACTGGTCTTTCTATATACTTTTGCAGGATATTTCTAGCATTTATACACAGGAGACATTTTATATATACAACCTGACTCATTTTGTATATGCATCCTGAATTTTAATACTTTCCAAAATGGCTTTACCAATACAATTTCATTCCTGCCAGCAAAACTTTGTTTCTTTTTTCTTAAAATATATATATTTTTATTTTTCACATAGTATTGGCATGCAATATTATATTAGTTTCAGGCATACACCATAAGGATTAGACATTTATATAATTTACAAAGTGATCACCCCAATAGATCTAATGCCCATCTGACACCATACATAGTTATTACAATATTATTGACTATATTCCTTATACTATACTTTAGATCCCCATGACTGTTTTGTAACTACCAATTTGTACTTCTTAATCCCCCTCCCATTTTTTTCACTCCCCTAACCCCCCTCTCATCTGGCAACCCTTTAAATGTTCTCTGTATCTATAAGTTTGCTTTTCTTTCGTTTTTTCATTTATTTTGTTCTTTAGATTCCATATGTAAGTGAAATCACATGGCTTTTTTTTTTTTTTTTTTTGCTATCTGAGTTATTCCACTTAGCACGATACCCTTCAGGTCCATCCATGCTGTTGCAGATGGCAACATTTAATTTTTTTTTTTTTTTATCGCCAAGTATTATTTCATTGTATATATATACCACTTCTTCTTTATCCAATCATCTATTAATGTACACCGAGGTTACCTTCACATCTTGGCTATTGTAAATAATGCTGCAATGAGCAAATGGATTCACATGTCCCTTTGAAGTAATAGAACTCCTTTAGCTTTTGCCTGTCTGAGAAGCTATTTATCTGTCCTTCAATTGAATGCTTTACTCAGTAGAATAATCTTGATTGTAGGCCCTTGATTTCCATCACTTTTAGTATTTTATGCCAAGCCCTGTGTCCTGCAAAGTTTCTGTTAAGAAATCAGCTGACAGTCTTATGGGAGCTCCCTTGTAGGTAACTAACTGCTTTTCTCTTGCAGCTTTTAAGATTCTCTCTTTGTCTTTAACCTTTGACATTTCAATTATGATATTTCTTGGTGTGTGGGCCTCTTTGGGTTCATCTTGTTTGGGACTCTCTGTACTTTCTGGGCTTATATGTCTACTTTTTTACCAGGGAAGTTTTCTGTCATTATTTCTTCAAATAAGTTTTCAATTTTTTGCTCTTTCTCTCCTCCTTCTGTTACCCCTATGATGCAAATGTTGGTATGCTTGATGTTGTCACAGAGACCCCTTAAACTATCCTCATTTTTTTGGATACTTTTTTCTTGTTGCTGTTCTGATTGTGTATTTTCTGCTACCTTATCTTTTAAATCTCTGATTTGCTCCTCTGCTTCATCTAATCTGTTGATTTCCTCTTAAGCATTCTTCATTTCAGTTGTTGCATTCTTCATTTCTGATTGGTTCTTTTTTTATGTTTTCTGTACCCATTTTTATATTTCCCCTCTTTGTTGAAGTTCTCACTGAGATCATTGAACATCCTTATAACCAGTGTTTTGAACTCTGCATCTGATATATTACTTGTCTCTATTTCATTTATTTTTTTTCTGGAGCTTTGTTCTGTTCATTTATTTAGGATATGTTTCTTCATCTCCCCATTTTCACTGTCACTTGTGTTTGTTTCTATGTATTAGGTTGGTCTGCTATGTCTTCCAGTCTTAGTGGAGTGGTCTTATTAGTAGGTGTGCTGTGGGGTTCAGTGGCACAGTCTTCTCTGGTCACCTGAGCCTGGTACTCCAGGTATGTCCCTTCCTATTGTAGTTGAGCCTTGGTTGCTGTTTGCACATCAGTGGGAGGGACTGTCCCTCAGACCGATCGATCATGAGGACTGGCCAGTGAAGGGCTGGCTCTACAGAGCAGGATTCACTTTAACAGGATTTAGGTGCCTGCCCAGTCTGCCTTTGGGATGTGTTGTCTTCCAGCCCTTGGTGATGCTGCAGCTCAGTTTAAAGCTGGCCACTGGGCATATACTGGGATAAGCCCCACTGTAAGTTCAACTGAAGCCTGTGTTCTCCCCAGAGCCACCTGGGATGAGCCACCAAATAATCTGAACAATCTGGCTACAACCTGCACTGGGCTTAGAGGTGCCCAGAGAGGCAAAGCTATGAACTGAGGCTGGCTGCCACTAGTGCTTGGGACTGATCACCAAGTCGTACAGGGTATTCCGAATCCAGATGCTGCTTGTTTAGGTTTGTAAACCTTTGAGAGATTTTAGGAAAGTCTGTAGTCTGTGCAAAGATGGATGGTTTGTTTGGAAAAGTATCTGGAAATGGCTTAGGTTGGACCACAAGTTGGGTGGGGTCGGATCTCAGGAAATCACCAGGGAAGGTTGACCAGTGTTAGCCGGGTTGATGGAGCTCAGATATGGCAGCTGCCTCTGTCTGCATGCCAGGAAGGGAGAAGCCTTGAGAAAGAAATAATAGGTTCTGCCAGCACTTTTGTCTGGGAGAAAGCTGCCCTTCTAGTCCCTGCCCTGAAGCCCGACAACTCACTTTTTCCCCATATGTCCCTGATGCTTTTTGAGCAGCTTCCCCAAAGTTGGCACTCAGAGCCAGTGAATTTGTCAGTAAGTAAGTCTATGTGTGGGCCCTTTAAGAGGAATCCTAGCTGCCCTCTGATTCTCAGCCACAATCTCCACGAATTTTCACAATCAGAAGTTGTGGGAACTTCTCTTCCTGGCACTGGAGCTTTGGTCTAGGGAGCCTGGTGTGGTGCTGGGACCTCTCGGTCCTCAGTGGGCTAACTCCACAGACAAGATATTCTTCCCAGTCTTTAACTGCCACTTCGCTTAGCACGATAATCTCAAGATCCATCCATGTTGTCACAAATGGCAACATTTCATTTTTTATGGCTGTGTAATATTCCATTATATATATGTACCACATCTTCTTTATCTAACCATCTATTGAAGGGTGCTTCAGTTGTTTCCATGTCTTGGCTGGTGTAAATAATGCTTCAGTGAACATTGGGGTGCCTATATCTTTATGGATAAATGTTTTCAAATTTAGGGGGAAGATACCCAGAAGAGGGATCGCAGGGTCATATGGTAGTTCTGTTCTTAGTTTTTTCAGGAACCTCCATACTGTTTTCCATTGCAGCTGTACCCATTTACATTCCCACCAGCAGTGTATGAATGTTCCTTTTCTCTTTCAACCAATCCTACACTTTTTATGACTTGTCTTATTGATGGTAGCCATTCTAACAGGTGTGAGGTGGTAGCTCATTTTAGTTTTGATTTGCATTTCCCTAATAGCTAGTGAAGTTGAGCATCTTTTCATGTGTCTATTGGCCATTTGTATATCTTCTTGGGAGAAGTGTCTGTTCAGGCCCTCTGCCCATTTTTTAATCGGATTGTGTTTTTTTGTTGTTGAGTTGTAAGAGTTCTTTATATATATCAAGTATTAGACCCTTATCAAAGGCCTCATTTGCAAATATCTTCTCTCGTTTCAGTTGGTCACCTTTATGTTTCATTTATGGTTTCTTTTTCTTTTTAGTTTAATGTAGTCCCATTCATTTATCTTTACTTTTACCTCTCTTACTGTTGAGGTCAAATTCATAAAATGTTCTCTAAAACCAAGGTGCATGAGTTTAGTACCTATGTTTTCTTCTATGCAGTTTTTGTTTCAGGTCTTATATTTAGGTCTTTGATCCATTTTGAGTTAATTTTGGTGTATGGTGACAGCAATTTCATCCTTTTGCATGTGACATTCCAATTTCCCCAGCACCATTTATTTATTGAAGAGAATTTTTTTCTCCATTGTATGTTTTTGTCTACTTTATTGAAAATTATTTGCCCATATATATGTGGATTTATTTCTAGGGTCTCAATTCTGTTCCACTGGTCTGTCAGTTTTTCTGCCTGTATTATGCTGATCTGATTATTGCTGCTGCTTATTATAATTTGAAGTCAGTTAGTGTGATATATCTGGACTTGTTTTTCTTCTTCAGGATTGCTTTGGCTATTTGGGATCTTTTGTGATTTTATACAATTCTGATTTTTTTTTTTTTGCCATTGTGATTTTGATGGAGATTGCATTAGATCTGCAATTGCTTTGGGTAGTAAGGTCATTTTAAGTATGTTGATTCTTCCAATCATGAATCACAGAATATATTTCCATTTTTTGTGTGTCTTCTTCAATTTATTTTAATATTGTCTTCTACTTTTTAGTGTGTAAGTCCTTCACATGCTTTGCTAACTTTATTCCTAGATATTTTATTCTTTTTGTTGCAGTTGCAAAAGAAGTTTTTTAAATTTATTTTTCTGAAATTTCATTGTTAGTGTATAGGAATGCAATGGATTTTTGAATATGAAGAGTTTCATATTCAAAAATTTTTGAATATGTCATTTCTTTCTCTTTGTCCTTTTTCAAATTTGATTTGAAATTTGAAAATTTTATACCTTTATTTATTTAGACCTTTATTATATCTCTTTATAGACCTTTATTTCTTCATAAATTGTATTGAGTTGATTTTAAAAAGAACACTGAGATTTCCAAAGTTATTGCATTGAATTCATAAGTTATTTGGAGTAGGGATAAAATGTTTACTATGTTAATTTTAGCCACTCGTGGTTGTAAAGTAGAAACACATACTTAAGTGGACCTTCTTGTCATGCCCTTTTGGGCTGCTAATATAAAATGCCAGACTAGGTGGCTTATAGAAAGCAGAAATGTATTACTCACAGTTCTGGGACCTGGATGCCTGAGACAGGGTACTGGCATGAACAGGTGAGGACCATTTTCATGATTTATAGCAAACATTTCTTCTCTGTGTCTTCACATGGTGAAAGCAGCTGGAGATCTCTCTGGAGGTTCCATTCTCATGACTTAAGCACCTCTCAAAGTCTGCACCTACTAATACCATTTCCTGTGGGGGTTAGAATTTCAACATACGAATTTGTGGGAAGCACAAACGTTAGACCATTGCATCCCTGAATGCTAATGGAAATAAGTTTAGTTTCTCTATTATCATTAGGATATTTGCAATATCAATTGTTTTGTCAGTTTATTGAGTTTTCCTATTATTTAAGTTTCCTGAAAGTTGTATCATAAAGAGGTAAATAATATTATAGCATATTTTCCAGGAAATATTAGATAATCCTAAATGCTATCTTTTACTTTATTGACGTGATTTCTATTGATAGATTCTTTGATACTGAATCATTCTTGTATATTTGGTATGAAACTATTTTAATTCTAATGTACTAGGCAGTTAGATTTTATAAAAAATACTCTTTATTTAGAATGTCTACATCCATTATCATGAGACCGAGTGGCTTATAAATTTATTTTTGAGTCTTATAAAATGAATGAGTCAACTTTTCATCTCTTTTTTTGTACCTTGGAATGTCTTCTATAATCTAGAGCTCCTATTTCTTGAATTTTCGAGAAGACCTCTTTGAAAAATTATCTGTATATTTTATTTGAGGTAGAGGTATATTCTTTGATTTCAATTTCTATAAAGATTATTGGTCTCTTTTTAAAAGTTTCTAGTTCTTCTTTAAAAATCATAGTATTTTATTGTCTTCCAGAAATTTATCCATTTGGCCTTATATTACCAAATTTACTGGTATGTAGTTGGTAACATTTTATTCTTCTGTCAGACTATTAGCTTTGGATTTGTTCTTTTTTCCATTACTAATTTATTTCATATTTATATTTTATTTTGATCGATAAGAGAATTTTCTTTATTAGTTATTAATTAATCATTTTGAAAACCCAGCTCTGGTTTATTATTTCTCTTTATTAAATATCATGCATTTCCTTTTTTATTTATCCTTTTATGAAAGCTTTTCTATTTATTATTTTCTTCTTCCTTGATTCAGACATTTGTCCAGTTGCTCTAGAAAAAAGTACTTAGCTCCTCATTTATTTTTTTAATAATTTATTTTCTGATAAATGAATACAAAGGAGTAAATTTGAATGGAATGTATAATGTAAACATTTATTCTGTTCTGTCTCACAGATTTCAGCTTGAAATTTTCCCTTAATATTTCACTTTAATCATATTGTAATATCTGTAATATTTTTATTTTTAACTTAAGAGGTACTGATTAATACCATTTGTAGTTTCCAATATATAGGGATTCACAAAATTAATGTTCTTACTTGCAGTTTTTAGTTTTTAAAATTGTATCTGGAGAATATAGTCTGTAATGTTAATTAAAATTTCATGAGTTTCATTTTTGGGCAACTTAAGGCACTTTTTCTAAATGTCATATTTTGGTTGAAAATAATATCTGTTCTCTGAATATTGAGAGGTAAATTTTATGTATGTCCTTTTGTACAAGTATATGATTTGTGTTGTGTCCCATTTTGAATGAGAGCTGAGCAGAGTACAAGACCCCAGAAAAAAGGAAAGTATTAATGTCGTTGAATGGAGAAGAAGATGCTACTGGGAAAGAATGAAGAATTTTTTATTATTCAAATTTTCATGTACTGAACTACCTATAACTTATCTACAAATACTTAAAAGTAAACTTGCAAAGAGACAAAAATCATAATATTCTTTAGTTATAACTGGTTTTGTGTGTAGACTGATTACTTAGGTAGGGGAATCAGTAATTATGTGGCAGATGTGTCATTTTAATTTTAAATCACTGAGATAAAATATCAGAGGGAAGAGACTCTCACAGGGCACTGTAAATTTGGGTGAAAAATGTTTAGATATGTTTTCTCTTCACATTACTATATTTTAATGTAGGATACTCACACGTAACATTTGAGAAAAGTTTTGTAATTTTCTTCATTTATTGTACTTTTCATATCCTCTGAATAACTTGAATATCTTCAGTGTTTTAAACCAAGATGACCCTTGTCACAACACAGCAATTATCCATTATTAATATTTAGGTTCTACCCACTCATGACTCATTCATTGAGGCCAAAAATATAAGACTGACAACCACTAAAAGTATTTCAGAGTAGGAATTCAGTAAGAGTAAGTTTTCTACAGCTATGTATGTAATTGAAAGCACAAAGGTAATGTTAGGTCAGAGGAAGATTTGTTTTCAGAGGGGATGGAAAAGGATTAAAACATATACACTGAAGATAATTAGTATGATATGAGAATATGACACCTACTTTCCCACAGGAAAAAGTAAGTGCTATTAAACCACCCCACACATGATTAATATCTATAGATGACAGTGTTCTACCATAGAAAGTAAAACTCTTCAAAGATTAATAACAGAGGAAGAGTTTGGGTAAAATCCCAGGGAATATGTTTATTACACTCTAGGGATAGGTTCTAGATAATACAATTAATGTTTTCTAGTTTGAAACTACTAAGATTTTTTAAAAATGGGAAATCAAAGTGAAGTGAGTCAAATATTTTAGATAAGTCTTTGAACTAGTTTATTGATAAATTTTTGTGTGAAATTGCCATCATTATTTGCATTGCTCTTTAAGATCAGTACGAGATAATTTATTTGCTCATTTAAAAAATATTTACTGCATAAATGCTATGGGTAACATTTAAAAGAATATCCACTGATTCATGGAATGTATTTTTTGCCCTTCAAGAACTCACATTCTAAAGGGGTTGGTGATTATTTTGTGGTGAATAGTTCTGTTCTACAACATTCTAGTTCTCTTCCTTTTGGGACATAGTAGAACTGCACTCTTCTAGTGACATGTGAGCATCTGTGATGCCCATGACCTCCACTGACAGCCTTTAAATATGCATGTATATTTTACCACGCTCACTCCTCTTTGATAATCAGTGATATTTAAGAGCTAGGAACCTCAATAACCTGAATCTATAAGTGAGGATATCAAGCATATCCCACTCTTGATCAAAGGAAAATCAAATTTCTTAAGTCCATTTTGACCAAAAAAATGATAACATCATTAGCTATAATATTTATTTATTTATTCATTCAGCAAATTCTTAATGAGCATTCAGGCCAAGCTACCATATTTAGTATAGTAAGGACCAGGGAATACAAAGTTGAATTAGATACAGTTCTTATCTTCAAGTATATGACTGATTAATAAGGATGGACAGATAAGTGAACAGTAAAGTTATAGGTTCTCTGTTAGCAGTTGAGGTATGGTATGGCATGCAAACATGAAGAAGTGATTGGCTTCACATATTCAAAAGAAATTTTTGGGAAGATGCTCTTTCATTGAAACTTCCTCCATTGGATTTAGTAGGAGAGAGAGACAGAGAAAATAACTCTAAAATGGCAGTGCACAAATAGATCCATCAGTAAAGATAAGTCTTGTAAAACATCATAGAAAATACAGGAATCGGACAACAAGAATATAATGACAGGGAAAAAGCAAAGTGAAAACAGGAAGAATAATTTGTCATGCTGAGGAAATTGAACTTTATTCTATGAGCCATGCAGATGCTCTAAAAGCTTTTAAGCAAGAGAGTACTTGAAAAGGAGGATGAGATTTGTACTTGAGAAAGACCAATGCAACATCAGTAAAGATTAGAGTGTAACCTGGACAGCAAGTGGTTCAGAAAAGTGTACTGAGAATATATCATCAAATAAGAAAGTCAGAATAGGAAAGCAGAGAGAAAGTAGTGAAGAGAGAGCATGTAAGTATGGTATTAATAAGATAGAAAAATCATAAAAATTATCGTTCATTTTTATTGAGCATTTATTCTATTCCAGATACTGTGCTAACTTCTTTATAAGATTTCTTAAAACCTAATCCTTGTAATAGATGTAAGATTATATGTTAGGTAACCTCCATGAAGCACAGAGAAGTGAAAGAGCAACCAAGATTTTTTATATAGTTAGACATGTTAATCTTGGGATTGAACACAGGAAATTTGACTTCAGGCCACACTCTCTTAATCACTAGTTCTATACATTTTGCCTCCCTAAGCACCATGGGACTTCATGGTTGATCAAATAATAGTATTATGTAATAATTCTTATAAGAATATTCAGGCAGTATTATACTTCAGGAAAATAAATAATTAGAGATTTTAAAAAGGGCTTTAGTATAGAGAGTAATTAAAATACATCTGGAGAAATAGCTAAGATTACATTTCAGTAGTAAGATAAAACTAACATATTCTTGCTGATGGGGATGTATTGAGAAAAAGATGACATCACTTTTTTGATATTCCTTACCCAAAATGCATAATTGAATGTAGTCATATGAAGTTTCATGACAACTAACTATAATATGTTATCTTAGATAGAAATTACATCCAATTTTTTTTTTGTTTTTTTGTTTTATAAGATACTAATTGTGAACTGGTAAAATATAAATATGGTCTTAAGATTAGATAATATTATTGTGTCAATGTCATTTATGGGTGTTAATAGAAATACTGTGAGTTTGTGAGAGTATCCTTTTTCTAATGAAATAGACACTGATATATTTTAGAATTAAATTTAAAAATTTGAAAACATACAGAGGATAATCTCTGACCAATTAATAAAATTAAATTAGAAATAAACCAAAACAAAATAAATATAAAAGCCTCAGCTAACTGAGAATTAAATAACACATGTCTGAATAATCAGTGGTTCTCTAAATAAAAAAGGAACATCTCAAAATATTGGAGATGCTGATAAAATAGTATTTAAAAGAAACTTTTAAAATTGTGATGATATTAGAAAAGAAGAAAGGTTTAAAATTAGTTTTCCAAACTTCCCCACTGAGTTTTAAAAAAATAAACAAATTAAAGCCAAATTAGTAGAAAGAAGGAAATAATAACCATATAAGAAGAAACAGATGAACTAAAGAATAGATTAACAATAGAGAAAATTAGCAAAACCAAACATTTTTTATTACTAAATATAATTAATAAAAGTCATTGACACATTGATGTAATGTTCAATACATAAATTATCAGTTTCAGTAATAAAATGGGACATCACTACTGATCATAGAGATTAAATTGGGCAAATTCCTTGAAAAATATAACTTACAAAATCAAGATGAAATAGGAAATTGAAATAGCCCCGTTAGGTATTAATGTTTTGAATCTGTTGTCAAAGTTTTTCTTAAAAAAACTCTAAGACCATGTGGTTTTATTGATAAATTTTATTAAATATTTAAAATAGGAAACATTGCCAATCTCAATGTTAGAAAATAGAAATGAGATACATCCCAGTAAGTTTTATGAGGTCCATGTGAATATGATAACAAAACCTGATAGACTAAATTAAAGAAAAGGATGCTGCAGACTAATAAACCTCAGAAACATAAATGCAAATATATGCTTTTTAAAACTGAAAATCATATCTAGCAATCTATAAAATGGAAAATATACAATGTAATCACTACAAATCCTATCTGGCTTTTATGTAGGAATTAACAAGCTGATCCTAAAACCTAAAAAGAAAGGCAAGGGGTCCAGAATAGCCAAAATGACCTTGAAAAAAACATCAAAGTTGAAAGGGTGGACTCACAATTCCCAATTTCAAAACACTGAAAAGGTACTGTAATAAAATGTGTGGTGCTTGCATAAGGATAGTCGTATAAATCAGTTCAATAGAATTGAGAATCCAGAAATAAACCCATATACCTGGGTAATTTTGCATCAGGAAGAATCATTAAGAGTGTTTGGTCTTGGCATAAAGAGAAAGGTTATGTCGATGTACAAGTTACTGATTCTCTGTGCTTCTAGTTGTATAACTAACTCTTCCTCTAAGATTTCAGGACCTGAGATTTTTCAGTTTAGTAATATCATGTGTGTTATTTGTATTGGGTATTTAAGCATGAACTAGGGCAAGAATAATAAATAGATCCAGAATTAGCCAGTTAGACATGACTGCCAAGTTAAACTCAGGAAAACTACTGATATCTGATCCATTGTGATATCTGACATAATTTTGAGAAAGACAAGGAGCAACTTGAGAGTATTTTGCATGTTCAATAGGAATTTAGAAGAAATGCTAATTTATGGAAAGAAATTTTAATGAGTTTTATACATGTGTAGTTTTATAACCATTCTATAATTTTCAATAAAACTTAAAAGTTATGTGTTAAAATTGGTTAACCTTGCAATGGAGTATTTGAAATGTGAGTTTAGGAATAACAAAAAATTCTTCTGTTCTGGGAAAAAGTAAATCAAGGAAACTTGGAGTCAAGTGTTGGGGTCAGATTCTAAATTATACTTGCAGCTGTTAGTAGGCAGGATGCCAAAACCCATTATTATCTGATGGAAGGACAGGTCAGTCTGTCAGCCACAGCTCAGTGTGCTTGAACAAGCTGCCGTGTAAACTCCAAATCCATGAGAAAAAAGAAAAAAGAAAAAGGGAGAAAGGCCTAAGTTGTCAAGCACCAACCTCCAAGAAGCAGAAGCATTGTCATTTTCTTTTCTAATATTGATTTACCCTTGATCTCTAATCTCAGCTCTCACCTCTCTTTATCCCTTATGTAAATCCATCAAATGATGCTGGGTCTTCCTGTAACATGACATGGTTATTCGTTTTTCAGTGTTTGAAGGATAGCATAACATATGCCATGTTAAGTAAGCTGGTTTTAATGTTGCAGCTTCTTAGATAGAAATCCTAACTGTAATTCATAGAAAGACAGCATGAGAAATACAGTATAGATTTTGTTGCATTTTTTTTTCTCTTTTGAAAAAAAAAAAAACATAAAAAGATCCAATGCTGATTAATTCCTTTCAGATATTCTATCCTCAACAATAGGCAGTACCTGAGAACTTCTAGATGATAAACAGAAAATGGTCTTAAAAGGGGAAACAAGTACAAAAACAAAAACAAAATAACTCTTTCATTATTGAAACCACCCTAAAAGAATTTTTGGTCTTAGAACTGAAACTGATCTTTCATGAAGCAAAAGGTTAGATACTTTTTTGGCTCAATCATTTCCTTTAAGATTGTTTACCTCAATTGCATATTTTATATAACTTTATCTATCATCATAAACAAGCTTAGATTTGAATTCCAGTTATATTACATTGAGTTGCCCATTAACCTCTCCAAGGCTCAGTGTGCCTCAAAGATGTCGTGATACTCAGAACAGCTTACGTACATAAAATTATGTGATCAGTAGCCTGATGTTTACACAGGCCCTAGAATCAGATAGGCCTGGCTTTAAAATCCAACTTCATCTCTTAACTAGCTGTCAGCCTTGAATAACTACTGAATCTTATAAAAGCTCTAGTTTTTTTATCTGTGAAGTGAGGATAACAATATACTTATCACATAAGGTGGTTGCGAGGAGATGCTATCAAAATCTCGTAGGAGTATAAAGTGTTATTATTATTCAGTATCCCCTCAAACCTACATCATTGCATAACCTTGGTAATGCCCAACCTGACACCAAGATCTATCTCTCTTTCTCTTTTTCAATTTTTCCTGCACACTGACCTTCCAGAACACTTTTTTCCTCATTGCTAGTTGTCTTTTCAGAAGTTTTCAGTGACTCTTCTCTGCCTAATACATAAAGTAAGCTCTCAGAGACAAAGTCATGTTTAATCTTGGAATCAGCTTAGTTCAAATATTGGCTCCATTGCAAAGTAGCTATTAAAATCATGTAACATTTGAGTGAGTTTATTAATATTTTCATACTTTAGTTTTTTTCTTTTGTAAAAGGAAGATAATGTATTCTTTTCTCCATAGGAACAATATAATGATAAAACATTTAATGCAAATCTAGTATATAGTAAGTGTTAAGTAAAATCTAAGTAGTATTTTTACTAGTTGTGGGAAAACTCCAATTATTATGAAGTACTATCTTATATGTTCTCAAATTCTACATACTATAACATTTTTTTTGATATAATTATCTTTTGTAGCAACAATTGAGCAAGTTTATATCACCTTAGGCAGAACATCTCTTCAACTGGTGTGTCCTTGTAAAAATTTTTGTATTACTACTATATAATTTGCTTCATCTATGAGTCAAATGTTATTTTAAAGATTTTTACTTTAAATATTAAGGTTTATCCCAAAAGATCTCTGATATTTTTAAAAAGAAATTGGTAGTATAAACATTTATCCAAGATAAAATGGTTCTTTGTTCCCCAGATTTTACTAGTACATTTGAAGAGATATACTAATGAAGAAACATGATAATAAAAAACTGTCCAGCATAAGAATATTTCAACATGTGTTACCTCTGCACTTCAATACTTTTGCTGTATTGTTTCATTTGAAATCATTTGGCCTCATGAGTCTGGGAGAGACTGGAGAAGAATTTTATAGGAAAATGTCAAGAAATTCACTAACTGTATCTCTTCTATTAGTTCGCTGAAGGCCTGAATTAGGGGTAATATATCTTTTATAGTAATTTTTCACTTTCCTCCAAAAAAGCAGATTTTCAAGGGAAATTGAAATTCTAACCTCCTGAATATGAAGAGAAATCTGAGAACAAGGACTAAACTAAGGGGCATGCGATGTTTTTCCGGGGACTTAGTTTTGTTAGTGAGATTTTTTTTCTTTGGTAGATCCTCTGAAGAATAGCAGAAGTGTTTCTGTTATAACCATCCTGCCAGAGATTGACTCTGAGTTCTATTTGCATTGTGGGATTCAAGCTTCTGTTTCTATGAAGAACAGATAATTCAGTGAAGCCATAAGACTTAGCTCATGTGCCTGATGTATAATATGGGCTCCTTTGGGGAAATTACTTTCTGGATAAACCTGTCTCTCCATCAGGCACTGGATCATACACATGCTATAGAAAATAAGAGCTAATACAGTTCCTCTGCAAACACTGCCCCAATCCCATTTTTGGAACTTGGAGTGTAAATGTTTGTGATTATCATTATTATTATTCAAGTTGTAAGGCCCAGGATAATCCAGATACCTTAAAACTTAAAATATAATGAGAAATCATAAGTATTTATATAGCTTTACTAAGTGCCTGTATCAAGCAGTCTATATTTACTAATTTGATACTCACAGACTTTATGAGGGTGATACTGTTATTATTCCCATTCCACAGATGGTACCCATGGGTTAAGTGACTTTCCAAGGTTATACAGATATCTAAACCTAGACAGTCTAGATCTGGCATATATGTTCTAATGAATGGGTTATGTCATGCCTCGAAATTCAGCTTCATGCAGTACGTTAGGATTTCCAATGAAATACTTTTATCTTTGAATGATCATTGCATTAGAACCTTTTAAAACAATCAGCTAGTTCTTGTTTGTTTTTCTTTTCTGTATGAGCATTTATTCCAATTTTGTTTGGATCACATGTCCCAGACGTGTTGAGTTTTTTGAAGTGAAGTCTAATTCAGGAGCCCAAACTGCCCCCTCAAGCGTTTCTCTAAGGCTTTTAGTGCCTGAAAGATCAAAGGAGGTCAAATGTAAGAACATCTGAGAAATTGTTCATGTATAAAGGTAAGGCAAAGTAGATAAACAGAATTTTTGCAAAGAATTGTAGTATGAAATCTTTAACTGTCAAAACCTATGAAACAGGCTGACATCCTGTGAAGTCACTAATTTTGTTGGAAACCTTTCCTACAATTTCATATGTCAGAAGAAAAGTATACAGGGGAGCATTTTTAAGATGAATTTATTACAAATTTCCTTGGGGATAAGGAATAAACTTGTTAAGGAATTATAGTCACTCACAAATATTTCTTTATTCGTTTATTTACTTGATCATTCAGCTAACATTGGATTTCTATGCCCTTTAGTCAAACAAGCTATAGTTTATAAGTTAGCTCATCCTTTCTTAGCTCTATTATTTTGAGCAATTTACTTAAAGTCTTTAAGCCATTATAACAAATAATTGTTGCAATTTTTTAAAAAGATTTTTAGGGACGTGCAATAGGAAAATACATGTAAAGCACATAGTATCTACTAAGGCACAAAAACCTGTCTTCTCACTCTTTTTTATCTTTCTTGTCTAAACTTGCCTGTAACCTGATCCATAATAAATAATTTTAAGACAGAGCTCCCATTCATTATATAATTCTCCTTTTCAAAATTGTCCTTTATCGTTCTGATTTAAGTTTGAGTTTTTTATTCTGGCATTATAAATCTTTGACAAATCTTGACACACGCTCAGTATATACAACACACACACACACACACACACACACACACACACACACACACACGTTTCCCATAAAACCTGTTTTTAATTTGCATAACTTCCTTAAGCACTCCATGTTGCTTAGTTCCACATACAAGATTAAACCTCTACCTCTAGCTGAACTTCCTTTGCTCACCTTCCTGCAGAGGAGATTATTCCAACTACTCAAGATCCACTGCTCATACATTTGCCCCATGAAACATTTCTTGATTCCTACAATAACATGTTTCTTTCTCTCTGAATGGCCTATAACAGTTTGTATGTACTTCTGTGTCAGTTACCTTAGGTTGCCCTGCATCCTGGCCTTTTATATACGTCTATGATTCCCATATCTAGGAGATGAGTCTCCTGAGGACATGTGGCTTACTCAACTTTGAATCCCAATCAGTGTCTACCACAGTGTATGGCAAAAGTAGATGTCTAATAAATATTTAGCCAAATTGAATTGCACGGCTTAGTTGGTTCATCCTCATGGGAGATGTAATACAGGTCACACAGGAGCATGAAATTCCTGTGATTGAATTTTTCTAGCTGCTTATAAGGCCCATTTACTTTCACTAACAGTTGGACAGGTGGTGGGATCATTAGGCTAATTTTCAAGTTGTAGATTTAGCTTTACTTTTGAACGGTCATCAGAGCACTTTATTATGGGTAACTGTGTTGAAATGCTTTTTGGTATTATATGTACTGTATAGTCAAAGAAATGTTCATTGAAAGTAATGGAGAGAAGAAAATGACTTTAATTAGCTTTTTCTTTTATTCTCCATAGGATATTGTACGTATAGCTATTGGTAGTCCAATCTGGTACATAGAAACATTTTTATATTTTCAACTATATTAAAAGAGTCAGTTTAAGTAACCTTCAGAATAGATTCAACTGTCATATTTTATTGAAAAACAGATAAACAAGCAGCAAACCAAACCAGGAACAACCCTTTGGGGCCTTTGCAGGTTTAATGAGTCCTTCATGTGGTGAGAATTCAAAGGTGGTCAGTTAGTACTTTTTTCAACTTCTGCTTTCTGAATTACTGCATTTGTAATTGAAAGAGTAAATTATAAACATCAAAAGTTATTTTATATTTATTTCTGAAGGAAAATAACAGTAATGGATAGTGTGAGGTAAAAGTCTGTGCCATATCTTCTTGTAGATTTATAGAGTTAGGCCCACTTTCAGAAAAACTTTTTCTTCATTTTTTAAATTAGCACATAATTATTTTAAAACTATAGCTTGATTATCAAAATGTAATCTGTGTCTTAATTTCTGAAATCTGTGACATTATTGTACTCTAAAATCAGATGAACTGTTTCAGAGCCAATAAAGATGTATCTTTTCATAAGATATCTGTAAGCATATATGCACTGCATGTTCTAGAATTAAATAAAATGTGGGGAGGCACTCACTCTAGATTTTTCTACCAATCATTGAATTTGCATTTTTTGAAAATATGGTTGATCCTCTTTATTTATAGATTTCATGTTTGAAATTTTGCCTACTTGCTAAATTTATTTCTAACTCCCAAATCAATGCTCATGGCAGTTTTGCAGTCATTTGCAACATGCACAGAGTGGCAAACAACTTGAGTAGTTTGAGTAGTCTCAACAGGCACATTCCGAGCTGAAGATGGACAAGGCAGTGTTTTTCCTTTTTATTTCAGTTCTCATTCTATAAAAAAAGTGTTCTTTGTACTGTTTATTTGGTGCTACAATTTTCATTCACAGTTTTGTGCTTTTTCTTGGTGACTTTGCTATTTCAAATGTCCACCAAATGTAGTACTGAAGTACTGTTTAGTGTTCTCAAGTCCAAGAAGGCTGTGATGGACTGTATGGAGAAAATGTTTTGTTAGATAAGGCTCCTCATGTGTTATGGTGCTGTTGCCCATGAGCTCAATGTTAATGAGTCAACAATATATGTTAAATAAGGTGTCTTTAAACATACATATATGTTTATATATATATATATATGCATATATATATATATATATATATATATATATATATATAAAACAAAATTATACATTGATAGTTTGATGAAAATATGACCAAAGGCTTGCAGAAAACTGTATTTCCCCTGAGAGCAATATTCAATATTCACTAGTTCAGTGTTTTCGCTGAGTATATAGAATATAACTACTGTGAATAATGAAAATTGCTTATTCTTTATACATTTGTTTCCTACCTCTGATTACTGAGTCAAAATGAAACTGATGCTCTATGTATCTTATATCTGAATTTATATAGAGTGCCTTGCTATGATCCTTCTTTCTTTTTCTAATAATAGATATATTTTGTGCCATGCGCTTTGCATATAGTAGCTCACTTTGTATCATTAACTCAATAATCCTATATATTAAAAATTGAAACTCATGTCTGATTATCATAGCTAAAAATAACTATATTTTTTCATAATATTCCATTTAGATTAGGATGTAAAGAAACTGGCACTCTTCAGTGTTGATAGAGTATAAAATGCTAATACACACACACATGCATGCTCAATGCAAACACAATCACATACACATAAAGCAATATGTAAGCTAAATCAAGTCATTCTCTTTCTTTGTAAACTGTGTATTTTAAAACAACTATGAAAATGTCTGATGACATAGGAATAGCTTCCCGCAATGCACAATGGATCATTAGGCTATGCCAAGTTAATAAGAATTGAGAATCTATGGACTTAGTAATATTGTGTTAAGTATTATGGAGTATAAACACATTTGGACGCACACTGCTCTAAAGAATTTTACATTCTTGTAACATACGCAAAATGAAAAAAGCTGAAGGAAAAGTGAGTGATTCCAGTCAGTATTTCCATGTGTTTGGTTATTTGGAAACACTGAAGTAGATTAGTGTATTTTTCCTCATTCATTTCTGCAATTTTAATTAACTTAGCTCTAGATAATTTTAAATTATATAATTCCAAAATGCTGGCTGACAACCACAATTTTCCACTAAAATCCCAGAGCTTCTTTATGTGAGAGGCACCTCGATCCCCACACAGTCTTCTTTGGCAGGATGCTTCCAAACACCTGAAACTTAACAGCCACCTGTGGAGTTCACTATGCCCATTTGAAATTGTATGCATTCCTGTTGCACTCAGCTCTTCCAAGTACTGGGCACGCCATAGAATTTTTTTGCTCGATGTTTCTAGTGTGTTGGCCTAGTCAGAGTTTTATGTCTCAACAATTATCTAGCCAGGAGTTGCGATGTCAGTACATTATTCAGACTAGTTTCTAGGTGGTAAGAGAAAGACACTCCCCTACCCCGATGCGTGCACGCATGAGCACGCACACACACACACACACACACACACACACACACACACACAATATCCCACACAAGCACACATACTCAAATATTTACTGAGAGGTTATAGAAATGTTCAGACTCACTATGAAGCAGACAGTACTCTTGTTAACATTTTTTTTATTTCAGAAAAGATATTTATTCTTTCTATATAAACCTTGAAGTATATGTTAAAGAGTAAGAATTGCCAGAGTGTTTTTGGCTACCTCCTTGCAAGTCTTTTCTTTAGAATTTCTATTTTTAGTGGGTGTGAGGAGGGATGATTTTGTCACCTCTTGTATTTGTCTTTCCTGTTGTCTAATATGCATAGACAATAAGAAAAGGCCCATTTTTACCAAGGATCTCAATGCAGATGTATAAACTAACTTTAACATTCTGGCATATGAATTGCATCACTATAATGTTAGAATTATAATGTTTTCTCTATTCCTTGTGAACTTTTGTAAGTTTGAAATATATAGCTTTTAAATCTATGGCCAAATTCTGTCAGGGCAAATTTTATAGAATGTAATGAAAACAAGCTCTGAGACAAAAGGTAATTTAACACATTTGAGTCAACTGGCCAACAGTTATATTAGTCATTTTTTTTCCCAAGATAATTAACAAAATATGTGCTGAGAAGAACTGCACTATAGCAGGAGAGATATCACTCTTTGCAGAGGCACATGTGAGGCTAAATCCTGTCAACAGTTACCTAACTCTGCCATCGCCCTACTGAAAAAAAGGGTTCTGGAACCTTCTAAGACAAGACGGGATTATGTTGATTTTGTTAGTGCAGAACTTCAAATCTTCCAGCATTAGCTTGAGAATCTAATCTGGCCAGCAGTTGACATGTCATTATGGGTAGATATAGATTTATAATCTGAAAGAATTTTCAAAGAGAATATCTTAGACAAGGTCAAAAATCTATTGAATCAGCACCTGAGGAAGGAGGTCAGGGCTAATGTGGTTATATTTATCGAAAGAAAAAAAATATGTAGAGAAAAAACATTCATTTTTATCAAGGTAATTTCACTATGCCATTTTTAAAACTAGCTTTTTAATTTCTACTAGATATTATCCTGGAAAGAGGCTCATATAGGATAAATATTTTTAAAAAGAGAAGTAATCTCTGCTATCCTAAAATTTTAGTTTGTACCTTTAAGAAAGTGTAAATATAGAGGAAAATGTAACATATTGTCTTTTATAATGGATGGTCTCAGCTAAAGTTTCAGAAGGAATTTTTTATTTTTACATGAATTTTTTCTCTAGGATCCTAGTTCTTAACAGAGATGGATAATCAAGGATACATTCTTTTTATGCACTGCTCTCTGAAGGTTTGTTTTTATTTGTTTCTTTGTTGAACCTATATGCTCCAAGAGAGCAAATATCCTTATTTAGGTAGGAAAAATTTTGATTATGGGTGTGTTTCATTATATAAATTGGCAAACTTTCCATTAGATTCCTGGGCAAAAAGAAAGACTAATAAAAATATGGAGTCATCAAGTAGTTGTTTTCCTAAAGCAAGGAAGTAAACATATCGCTATGTCTCTTCCTTTTTCAAAAGTATAGTAAATTTTTAAGAAACACTTAAGCCTCAGGATGCTAGAAGCTCAGTTACCAATGCTCAGAGGCTCCATTTTTATACAAATCAATGATTTCTGAAACATTTTTACTTATGAGTTGTATACAGACATTACTCATTCCACCTCCACA
Source organism: Eidolon dupreanum (assembly GCA_028627145.1). Classification (NCBI taxonomy): domain Eukaryota; kingdom Metazoa; phylum Chordata; class Mammalia; order Chiroptera; family Pteropodidae; genus Eidolon; species Eidolon dupreanum. The sequence goes on from CM053506.1 coordinate 28,736,692, forward strand.
AGGCATTTCCATGTCAATAAAAGAGACAGTTGAGCACAATTCAATTGTTGGCAGAACTGTAAATATAGTCAGTCCTTCCCTCTCATGTCTTATTTCCACATTGCTCAAGCACATGATAGCAGCAGCTAATCGAAAACCTCATAGGATATAGTTTCTGTCAGGTTGATGACTTCACATCAAAGTGCTCCTGTGAATGCCCTGCAGATTTCAAGAGCTTGACATTAAACATGAGTCTAACTGTTTAAAGTAATATATCCTTAATATTTCATTTAGCTTGTGGTCAAATTTGAGAAATCTCTTTTTTCTTTGGTTTTGACCTTAATTTGTATAGTTTGACTTATTCCATACTGGTATGAGCTAAAAACACTGAAGTAAAAGATTTGCAGAACTGGAGAAGACTTTTTGAAGATGATATACCATTTTCTAGAGCAGGGTTAGAAGCATAAGAGACTGAGGTGAGACATGTAGAGTGACATATGTGCCCATATGCCCAAGAAAGGCTGTCTTAATTTCTAACTGTTACCTCAAAGTATTAATGCCTCCTTCACACAGAGAATGTCCTGCTTAGATCAGTGAAGTAACCATTGTGGAATAAATCCCCTTGGGTACAAGGTGAAAGTCAATGATTTTTATTTAGACTCGAGCTGGAATTTGAGTTACTTTCACCACATTGTGCAGTAACAATAGGAGCAACTAGTTGAGTTTATTCATTATTTTAAAAAAATGTATTAGAAAATATATACAGTCACCCAACTGTTTGCTTCTTATAAAGTGGTTGATTAGGAATAGCCAATAGATAAATATAAATAGTTCACAGCATGGAGTATCAATTGTCTCTTTACTGATGCAAATGGTATCATTAGTGTCTTAACCTAATCAGGTTATTGAGCCAATTCCAGACCCCTTGAAACTGATTCAGAAAACTCATCCTTAACATTCTTTCCCTCTAGAACCACTGTTGGTGTCAAAATCTATATTAGTCAGGGTTCTCCAGAGAAACAGAACCAATAGGATTACACACCCTCATAGACACACACACACACACACACACACACACACACACACACGAAATGAGATTTATTTTGAGGAGTTGGTTCATGCAACTTTGGAGACTGAGAAGTCCCATGATCTGCCATCTGCAAACTGGAGACCCAAGAAAGCCAGTTCAGTGAGAGTCCAAAAGACTGAGAGCTAGGTGAACTGATGGCTTAATTCTCTTTTTTAAGGGTAGGAGAAGATTGATGCTTCAGTCTATGCAGTCAAGCAGAGAGGAGATGAAATCTCCCTTCCTCAGCCTTTTGTTTTATTCAGGCCCTCAATAGGTTGGGTGATGCCCACACACACTGGAAGGATAATCTGCTTTACTCAGTCTGTTGATTTAATATTTATCTCATCTAGAAACACTCTTACAGACACAGAAATGGTGTTTTCTAACACTCTGTGATTCAGTCAAGTTTACAAATAAAATTAACTATTACATAGGTGGATATTACTAAATAAAACAATAACTAAATTTATTTATGAGTAAACTGAGGCTCAGAAAGTTTGAGGAACAAGCTTAAGCTTGCATGGTATGAGCATGCAGATTGTATACTTGTGTGTGGAAAATGACTTTTCTACTATGATGCATTGCCTCAATATATATTTCATGAAATAAATATGATGAAATGCTTTGGAAGGAAAATATTAAGATTATTTAAACTTGGATTATCAGAGAAGGTTTCATAAGGCAGGTTTCAAAAGCAATGGGTGAAAATTGCCATGGAAATGGTAGAGCAGAAGCAAAGATTGGAGGTAATAAAAATAATTGTGGAAAATAAGGTAGAAAGGTGTGTTTGGATCAGCTAAGAGTGTAAATTACATGGAATGTTGAATTTTACTTCGAAGGTATGGCATACCATTAGACATTTTAAGCAATATGTTTTTTATCTATATATCTCTATATAATCTAATTTTAATTGAAAAGTGATATGTAAGTTCAAACAGTATTGATGAGGGGAATATAAGATGTGAAGAGGTCAGATAACAAGTATTGTAAGTGATTTATATATAAAGAACTTAAATTTTAAACTATATTAGTCTATATTTATTGTCTATTTAAGTTCATGCTAATATCCTCAACTTTATTTTTTGCCAAGTACATTAATTACAAAGCAAGTTTGCAGTGGCCGAGTGAATGATTTTTATTTTTTTACATTTTAACCACATGTTTTGGTGTCAGTTAAAAGCTAGCTTCAGATTTGATGAGAATATTTTTAGAAAAAATTACTTTAGAAAGTAAATTTTTTAGTCTTTGCCCAGATTATTCTGTAGGAAAAGGTGGCATCAATCTGTTTGATAAAGGACAATTATTATACAGCTTTCAATTCTTTATAACGCTTTGCTTTCTCAACAGTTTAACTGGACCAATCAATGACAATTTTGCTTCTGGTTGCTATTAGAAATAATTAAATGCATGTTCCAATATGTTTCAAATGTTTGCATGTATATCACTTCCTTTATGCAAAGTAAGAGGGCTTTAAAATATTATGAATTAAACTGTTCTGAAATAGGATATTTGTTGATCATTAGTTACAATAAGCTATTTTTGTGCTGAATGTCTCACTTATCTATGTTAAAACCTATCTTTTTTTCTTAAACAATATGTTTTTTTTTTCCCCCTTTAAATGTTGAGCACAGTAAAACATTTCCCAGCCTCTCCTGTATTTATGCTGGGACCAATAAACTGGGTTCTGGCCAACAGCAATTGGATAATATTTATACTTCAAAAACAAGCTTAATCTCTGCAGTAAAAATATTTTTGCTTGACATTGGCAGTGCTTCTTTATTTTTCTAACCTCATCACTGTCTTCTTTAAGTTTGATTGTTAGTATGTCCCAGCACAGGCTCAACAGTACTTTCATATCACAAGTAATCCCAAGAGGAACATGCATACAGGAACGGGAAGCATCAGCCAATCAAAAGTAGACATCACAAATCATTTTAAAAAATGTAAGGTCTAATATTTAGCATTGAGCTATGTTATTAGAGACAATATTTTTAAAAATTACTGTGAAAATGATTTGGTATCTGAACTTGGAAAGTGGCTTTCTTATTGAAAGGAGTTATAGAACCCACATCATGTCAAACAACCCAAATTTTGTAAAATGATATTTCAAAACTTTAGCTTAAGAAAAAAGGAAAGTAAATACATGGAACAAACACAACTAAAAGTAAAATTATTTTGTTACCAAAACCTTTCCTATGACTCGCTCATGCACCATGCACACACACACACACACACACACACACACACACACACACACACACATATCTATTAAGGGATTTATTACAAGAGATCAATTTATGTGATTTTGGGAGCTGAAGCATATCTGAAATCCATAGGGCAGGCTATCAAGAATGGGTAGCAAGGTGGAATCCTCAGGCATATTCTTAAGCTTCAGTCCATAGCTGGAATTTCTTCCTACTCCAGGAGGCCTCAGTCTCTTAAGGCTTTTCAACTGATTGAATCGACCCTACCCACCTTATCTAGGATAATTTTTATTACTTAAACTTATCATAGGCTTTAGTTACACCTACAAAATACTTATAATAATGTTTGAATAAGTAGTGACTACAGCCTAGTCAAATTGACACATAAAACTAGCCATTACAGTTGGATTAATGTCTACCATGTTTGTAACTGTTACCGATTCATCACAGTTGTTGAATAAATGTCTTTTTTACTTTTTTGTTAGACTTTACTTTCCTACCTGACAGTTTTCCTAAGCTGTTTCTCAACTCATTTATGTGTAAAAAATATCAATTTATTTCAAGTTTAATACAGTTTATCTTTACCATGCATCTGCCATTCTTAAGGATCTAGTCTAAATTCTGTATCATAGTTTGGGAATACTGGAGAACTGGTTCTTGAATAAGTCACAGATTCTTTTTCGACTTAGACTTCAAAAGTGTGAAGATCAGAGTATTAACAGAAAATTATTCATAGTGTCCTCTGAATAATATGAAATATAAAGCAACCAGGAATCCCAAATTGACTTAAAAACTGGGCAGGTTCTATTTTCTATTTTCTGTATCTTTGCTGAGATTGTCTATGTGTTCATTCTTTAAGATCATATTTCCTATAATTTTTGACCATACATAAAATAGCTTCCTTAAAATATATACTGTGTCAATATCTAGGTCACTTGAGGGTTGGATTCTTTTGGCATTATTTCCTTGACTGTATGCCATTGGCCTGTTTCTTCTCATGTTAAATACTATTTGTTTACATACTGGGTGTTGTAAGTAATATGGTGCAGAGATTGTCAATTCTATAATCTTCTGCTGAAGAATGTTAATTTTTTTTAATTCAGCTCTTCAATTATTGCCTAATCTTCTAGACATTTTGTAGGATGATTTCATGTTTTATTGCAGGTCTGTAGAAAGCCTAAAGTATTTCCCAATCTCCTCTCACTTGTCAGACTCTATCTTTAACTTCTGTTTCCTCTATGGATTGTTAGCACTTGGCTTGAGACTTTATTTCTATGAGTCTAAACTAGTGGTCTCAACCAGAGGAGGTTTGACAATGTCTGGAGACATTTTTGGTTGTTACAACTAGGAAACAAATAGGGAATTCAAAATTAAAATTTCAGAATATCCAGAAAAATGATAATGAAACTGTGTGTGCATATAGATGTGTTTATATATGTATCCGCATGTGATCCATGCAGATACATGTATGTGATAGGTGTGTGGAGGTACATATTAAATTTTGAACTATGTATTAATTTTTAATTGAAAACTAAAATAAATAGTAGTTTAAATAAATTTATTATTAGATCAAAAATACTTTAATAGTCATTTTAGACCAATTGTAGCAAGCCTATGAATTAAATGTTTATTTAAATAAATTTTAAAATTTATAATTTTATAATGTATTTGTTTTAAAAATCATGATTAACTCTGAAAATGATGGCCTCAAATCAATTCTATACTTTTTGCTCACTCACTTATTTCTCCTCTCAAGTTTCAAAGTTTCTTTGAATGATTTTCACCACTGGATAGCTTTAATAAAAATTGAATATCTTACTAATAGACTGCTAAAGTCTTTCCATGACATGTGAGTAATTGTTTTTATTCATTTAAGTGGAGAAACCTTCGGAATAATGGGTTGCTATAAACAAACACATTTTTTTTGTTGTTGTCTGTGTTCAATTCTTTCTGAGATGATTGCATTAGTAAGTTGATGAATTTTGTGCATCTGTCTTGTTTTCCTAGTTACTTCTGTGGTTACCATGGTATTATATATTCTTCCATTTCTGTGCCTAATAATTCTCTATTAAGAAATCTTTGAATGGGAGGAAGGGGATGTTTCTTTATTCCAAATAATGAAGCCAGGCCCCTTGGCAACATAGTCATCATATAAAGCCAGTGGATTTTATTATAGGCTCTATTTACAGAACTGGTAATTTTCCTTTCCACCCACATTGTTTGATATCTAATTATTTATTCATTAACTTGTATAATTCATTTTTTTCAATATTAAGAAAATACATTTAGAATAACATTATTTGGAGTTGTAAAGGGTTTAACATCAATTCATATAACCGTCTTTACAAAGGAAATATTCCCTGCACAGCATCCAGACAAAGCACTATTCTATTTCTGATTAGTTACTTCATAATGGAGAAAACTGAATAAGTCAACAAGTTATAGTCTTACTGAAAAAGTAAATTATTCAAAAGTGACCCAATATTTGTCTAAAATATTACTTTTTTATATAACTTTTATCCTTTGGTTAGTCTACTTTCAGGAGAAATAAGAATAAATTTAAGGAACACACTACAGTGCATTCAAAGAGGGCAGTTATACATTTAAAGAGACCTATAATATACCTCCTGAAACTCTTTTATTTAGGCTATTTTAGGTTCCTTCATGACCAAAAATTCTCTTTATGACCATTTTATTCCCTCTCAGTTGACCCCATCTCACAAAAAGGCAAGGAAACAATCAAGACCATAAGCTGTTATATTTGAGAACAACACAAGCCATTTAACAGAAAAGCACGATGGCAATAAGCTGCTCTATTTCTTAAGGCAAAGATTCTTCCACATAGCAATTCCACTGAGTGGAACATGTATCGTGAAACCTTGTTTATTGACACCAACCTCAGAAGATAAAACATCCTCGAATTAAGAAATTCTCACTATCACAGGCTATGTGGTTCCTTTGATAGACAAGCCATATACTTTCTGTATTGATTTCTTTTTTGTTGCTGTACAAATAACTCATTAACTCCTCCCAGGCCTTTCCCTGAGTGGGTGATGGTGATAAATACTCTCCATTTTTTTTTTTTTTATATTTTCTAGTTTTCATATTATTAGTCTGAGAAAAGAGTCTCACATCTGGGTCATCTTGTAGTGGATTTAGTTTAGCAGGAACATCTGCTTCACTTGATGTGGATTCTTAGCTGTGATGTCAGCTCACTAATTCTTCTTGTAGTAACTTGTAGCCTTGTCCTCCAAATTTGGAATTTTTTCTCATTTCCTCATGTACTGAAACATGCCCTAATATATTAACTAACAATTCATGTCACTCAAAATATCTCATAAACCTATAATTTTTTCTTATAAAAATATATTTTATCAAGTACATTTTATATTATTTTAATTTAAACTATAACTTCCCCATTTTAACTCGCTGAATCGCCTGCTAACCCATGTTACCAATCCAGACTCCTCTATCAGCTTTAGACTCAAATACTGATACCAACAATCACCAGTGTGTAAATGTGTTGAAATTAATATACCTGACCTATAAAGTGGTGATGTAAATATGAAGTAGATGTTGAATCCACGGTAGCTATTATTCAACTATTACACTCAACTGCTCTTCTTTGTCTTACTCATCAAACACAGTCTTCACAATTCACTATTATTTTATTTTTTAAATATTATAATCTTTTTTCAATCTGTCTTTTGTTTTGGTAATGGGACTAAACATTTTGAATTATTATTCTTTTTAACAAAAGTAATCAATCATTCTCAGTTTTGAATTATCCAGAAATTTGATACCTTTTGTTTTCATTTATCTAAAAACTTATTAAAATCTCAGGGCTCTTGGACAATGATACACCTAAACTTTCAGCTCAAGCTTCTTCCAGTGTTCCTAAGATAACATTAGTGTCCAGTACATATGCTACCAGAGTAGCCTTTACCAAGCCCTTAATAACATTTGTTTTCATTGTAATCAATAGTTTGCTTCTCTGTTCCTATAAAAAAACTGGAAAATGTCTTAAGGGCAAGGACCCTGCCCTTTTCACCACTATAATCCCTGTGTCAGGCACACAGAAAGCCCTCCAGTCATAGTTGTTGAAAAGAGACTTTGACATTTTCCACTTTTACTGCCCTTAAGTTGTGTTGATATTGATCTACTTATCAACACTATGTTGTGTGTGTGTGTGTGTGTGTGTGTGTGTGTGTGTGTGTGTGTGTGAGTTAGTATTATAAGAGTTGAAATATAACAGACCGGAGAGACTGATGCTATTTTCTGGTCAAATATTAGAATGAATGATTAAACTGACATTTTTGGAAAATTTAGCAAACTAAATTTGCTGGATTGCTAATTTGATTCACATTAATACTGTTTTTGGTTTATAGAAAATGTAATGATGGCACATTTACTTATTATTATTTTTAACATGGTTCATGAGAAAGGCTAATAAGGCCATATATGTGTAAAAGAAAATATAGGCTTAAAATCTACCACAGATGAGTAGTTTGACTTTTTAATGAAAGATAATATGTTGATTTATCTTCAAGCTAAACCTCCAGGAGCCACTGAGTATAGTAGTCAACTAGGATGGGATTATGTCAGTAAATAACAGAAAGGCCTATTTGACGTGATTTGAGGCTCCCTAAGCCCGCAGAGGAAAGCCCTCCCAGGTATATGTGGGAAATGATCAATTTGTTTTGCTGTCATCATTGAAGCAGTGGCAGGGTGGGTGGAGCGGCGGTGGGGTAGTATATTTTTCTGGCCTTTAACCTCAGGGGTGATATAGCACTTTACAAAAATGAAACAGAGGCTCAGGTATGATATGTAAACTTGTTGTATAGCAAATATTCTGTTTTTAAAAAGCCGAACTCAGTGGATAGGCTATTTTCTGATACATATACCTTTCAGTTTAGGAATTTAAAAAAGAGTGTGCAAGTACTTTCCTTTTCATTTGCCATGTCATTGTGGTATCTGGTAAAGACTTAGTGGTTTCTTTTTTTAATTTGTCTCCAACACTAACATGACCATAAAAAACTTATGGACTGTGACCAGCAGAATTTAAAGTGTCTTACAAAAATTCTCACCTCTCATTCCCAGTGTGCACACTCTGCATAATTTCCAGGACTGTGAGTTAGAGATTTTACTCCCATAATTAGGTTGTGGTATATGTCCCAGTTGATTTTTTTTTAAAAAAGTTATCTTGGTGAGCCTAACCTAATCATACAAGGTCTTTAAAAGAAGAGTTTTCTCTGGCTGGTAGCAGAAGTCAGAAACATTCAAAGTATGAGAATGTGCTTTACTGACTGGCTTAAAGATGGAGGAGTCCATGTGGAAAGAACCTGAGAACCTGAGAAAAGCTGGAGACATGCCCAGCTGACAGCCAAAAAGAAAACAGGGACAATAATTCTACAAATTGCAAGGGATTGGATTCTGCCAATAGCTTGTATGAGACTGGAAGCATTTTTTAAGCCTCTAGGAGATAACTTGGCCTTGATTTCAGCTTTCTGAGACCATGAGTAGAGAACCTAGTCAAACTATGTTGGATTTCTGACCTACAGAATCTATGAAGTAACAAATTTGTATTGTTTTAACTCACTAAGTTTGTAGTAATTTGTTATTCAGCAATAGAGAACTAATATAGGCTGTATCAGAATTTTTTTTTTTTTGCCTTAAGAATAAAGGTTTTCAAGAAATTAGACAATGCCACAGGATATTATCCAATTTAACAAGTAGCACAGACATTGTCTTGTGCTATGTCGCACTGAATAAATAAAGCTTTTCAAAATATTAATCATTGCCATGGTAGACGTTTCTTTAAGACAGTTTACAAACTGTTTTGATGAGTTCTAAGATTCTGCATTAAATTTGTTTCTCTGTCTTGCTCTTAAAATCTTTAGAACAACTAGAAAGTGAGCAAATCATAAATGTGAACAATACTTAAACAGTGTTTCTGGTGCTTCTTCCAGCTACATGAAGAATGTATAGTAATTTCACAGTATTAATACATCTTCAGCAAAAAGTGGGAAAAGTTTGACCAGTTTTGAAGCCCTGAGGGAAAATAAAGTTAATATTTCGTACTGCAGGTCTTCTGTTTTCAGCTGTATTTCATATAAATTAGCTCTCTAAACATCACGAGTAGGAGGTCTCTATATGTGCCTTCATTTTTATTTCCTTTTCAGAGATATTAGAGGCATTTATTGCTTCTTCCTCCACATGAGTCATCAGATTCCCAAGGCAATGCTGGACTTGAGATGCTCTCCCACTTCTTCCTTCTGCCTTTTTCCTAATATTATCTTGATGCAGCAACAATGGATACTGGGATGTTTCATTTATCTCTTTTATGTCAATCAGTTTCAGTTGAGTTTATGTAACTTCTGTTATGGAAAGGTTAAAATTATAGATAGTGCTCATGTCTATTTCTTTTTGCTAAATGACAAGAGAAATGGGTTATACCATTTCCTTAGAGTGCTGCTTCAGAGAGCATCTTTTTGTAAATTCTGGTTTTGAATAAAGGGATTTGGTCTATAGCATCAGCTTTGCCATTAGCCAGATGGTTTTGTAAACCAATGACAATCTCTGAGTCCTTATAGCTTATATTTTTTGTTAGTTTCTGACTCTTCTCATCCTTTGGTGAAAATAAAAACGGTCTCTTGCTAACTGTAATAACTCCAGATTTTTAATCATTTGAGATCCCCAGGAAGCAGTCTGAAACACAGATTAGCATGACTATAGAAGAGTCATTTAGGAACTAAGATAAACGTGTAAAAATCAGACCTCGTTGGAAGTGAATCTTGATTGAGCAGATCTTTGACAGCAGATGTTATAACTAATTTAAGTGTTCTGCCTTAATTAGAAAGCAGTAAAGACTCATTATTGTTTCATTTTCATTCACTTCAGTGCATTTAAATAGACTTTCTTGCTCTTCAAGTTTAGTGGATCCATGTAGGAGGGAGTACACTACAAAAATTAGAATTTAAACCAAAATTTAAAAGAGACAGAACCAAGAAGACAATGGACTCATAGAAATTCAAGAAAGTTTTATAAGTATGGGTGATCTCATAGCAATACTTGGAAGAATACAAGAGGCAGCACAAAATTAATTCTTTGTCAGCTTAATAAGCTATCTTAACAATGAAAAATTTGTAAATATTTAATGTAAATACAAACAAACATAGACCCTTTAGCTAATTCTGAATTGACTCAAAACCATTGTTAGAAAAATAAAATATGAAACAACAAGGCTTGGAGAGATGTAGAAAAATATAGAAGATATTTTAAGATAAGTCATGAGAAATAACAAGAAAAACAAAAGAAAGTATCCTCAGCCCTTGTATTTCCAGTTTGCAATACTCTACTAAAAAGACTGGCTTTATTGTCTCCTTGAATTCATTGAGATTTCTCCATCACTTCAATAGTTTCCATCCCTGAATTGAGCATATATTTCAAGAAAGAGTGAAAGAACAATTTATCCACTTCAAAATGTTGTCTAAAAGTGTAGAAACACATGAAAGGAAAAAAGTCATGTGTGAAATAAAGTATTAAAATGAGGACAGCCCTTTTGACTGCCTTTGAGTTCTTTTAACCATTAAATCAAATTCCACTTTGCTGCTCATAAAGAGAATATCGAGAGAACATTGTGTGAATGTTTGGATAACCTTTACCATAACTTTAGACCCATTTGTTCAAAATTTATAAGACAAGACAATTTTTTTTTGTTTTTTTTGGTTGGGGAGGGGGCGTACAAATAGCTTTTATGTTTCAATTTAGCCACTAATGTAAGTTACCTTTCTCAAAGCCTATTTGACTTTTTTGAAATAACCTGCATGGCTATGTTAACTTATGTATATGATGATCATTATCATAGAGACAAGGGTGCTGCAGTAGATCCCAGAGAGTCAAAGGGGTTACTAAATTACATTTGTAGATGTATCAGGAAAATATTACTAAGAGCAATCTCAGAGACTTTTCTACTTATGTTTTCTTCTAAGAGTTTTATGGTTTCAGATCTTACATTGAAGTTTTTAATCCATTATGAGTTTATTCTTGTTTATGGTGTTAGAAAGTGATCTAGTTCATTTTTTTTAATGTATCTGACCAGTCTTCCTAGCATCATTTACTGAATAGACTGTCTTAAACCCTTTTAGGAGGAAATATTAACCTTTGAGCAATAAAAATAAAATAAAATAAAATAAAATAAAATAAAATAAAATAAAATAAAATAAAATAAAATAAAATAAAATAAAAAAGTTCTCTTTCTCTCCCTACTTTTTCCTGCAAACAAACAAATAAATAATAAATAGATAATAAGAAAAGGGCCTTTTACTCTTAAATAAGCATAATGATTAATGATATTCTTTGCCAGATGCATGTAAACTTTGAGTGATTGAGAAACAATGGAACGTAGCCACCATGTAGTGGAGAGTTCAAGCCATGTGGAAAGCCATATTTAGGCATCCTGAGTGAAAGCCCCAGCTAAGATTTCAGGGGAAAAGTGATATATCGAAATTTGTGGATGCCACTAAAGACTCTGTGTGTGTGTGTGTGTGTGTGTGTGTGTGTGTGTGTGTGTGTGAGAGAGAGAGAGAGAGAGAGAGAGAGAGAGAGAGAGAGTGAGTGAGAGAGCAAGAGAGTGAGAGAGTGAGAGAGCGAGAGAGAAATTGACCATGATTTATCTGTCAACTTGGTTAGGCATGGTACCCTAATATTTGGTCTAGGATCTAGGCAGGGGTTTCTCTCCTTACTTCAAGCTAATAGTGTAAGATAGGCAGAATCCATACAATGAATTAACTTCTTTGTTTCTATCTTTTAGAGAATGAAGGCAAACAATCTGTAACCTGTTTCTATACAGTGAAAAGGGAGATTGCCTTGTTGGTACCGTTCTCTTTGTCATATGTGTATCTCCTTTGCCCTAACCTTTTTAAATAAAGTAAATGTTCTAATTTCTGTCCCTTTTTAATATTTAATAATACTAGTTTTTATATGCTATGTATTAAAATTATGTTTCTCATACTGGATTTATAAATTAAAATTTAGAATTTGGAATATGGTTGATTCTTATTATCAATCTGCAGAACTGTTGAAAATTTTTCTACCACCATGTATTCATGGAGGTAGAAGACAAAATAATGGTTAAAAACATGCCCCTTTGAATCACATAGAGTTAAGTTAATATCCCAGCTCTACCAGTTACCAATTACATGTCTTTGGGCAATTCAATCTACATAAGTTTCAGTTTCATCATGCCCAGGGGTTGTTATAAGAAGTAAGTGATGTAGGTTAAGAATCTATCTCAATGCTAGATACAGAGCAAGCATTTAAGTGGTAGCGGTTACTATTATTAATGTATATTTTAAGGGGAATACAAATAAGTATATTCCTGGGATATTCCCTCACACTAGTGAATTCTTAGCAGTCTCCAGTGATAGTTACTTTCTTTAACTGAAATGTAGAAATGACTCAGGTTTCACTAAAGAGTAATGATAAAATTTTTATGTATTCCCAGATCATGAGTAAGCAGAATAAAACTTGTAATGCTCTAAAATACTTTTAATTTTCTTGATGTGGCAGCCCCACATATATCAAAGGTGAAATTTAATTTTATGTACAGTAATTTTGGTGCTTGGGGGAAGGTACCCTGGGAAAGTTTGAGCTGTCAGTAGAGATCGAGTGATTAAAGAGCTGTTGCTCACACTGTTACCATCCTTTTGTTGATAAAAGAAAAATGACTTTTGCCCTAGATGTTGACAAACTAAGACTGCCAGCTCAAGAAAAGCAAGTTTACCCACGAGCTTTAGAATAGAGTGAAGAGATTACTTTCTTTCAAAATTTAGTAATTAATCACAAAAGGACTTTTCAGACACACTTTCTTTGCCATCCTCCTAACACACTGTGGAATAGTACCTGATGACCTTTGGTAAAGTAATTCCTATGCTGTAAGATAACTTATTTGCATAAAATAGCAATTTTGATTTGGTTATTTAAATATTATACATATCTTTAAGAATAAATCATCTATGACCTTTTTTTCTCTGTCATATTTTTCTTAAGTACAAGAGCTGTTAGCTCATTTCACCTGATTTGTGACATAATTTAAATTTTTATATGTTATTTAATCTCTAAAACATATAGCATTATACTTTTAATTATACAGTCTTTAGGATAAAAGGCTGTAACCTCACTTATCACAAATTTTAAAAAGTAAATCTGGTAGTTAGTAGAAACATATTTCCAAAGATCAGATGTATATCATAATAACTGATATCTTTTGAGAGATTTATCTTGATAGAATATGTAATTTTATATTGTAAATATATTTATCATTGGTAGAGGTGTCAAATTAAAGTTCTTGACAATTTTTAAATATTTCTTCACCATTTACTGAATTTTGGACTCTGGCACTGATCATGTTACATGAGAGAAGGCCACATATATTGATTTCTGCAATGGTATTCAGTTTTATAAAATCGATAAGCTCAACTAATTCCAACAATTATGAGAGCCAAAGGAAGGTTTGACTAACTTATGTAAGAACTTATTTTTAACTTACTTCAACACCATAATAATATCAAGCAGTAATTACACAGGTAAAAATATCCTAGATGATAGAAGCCTGTAACTGACATAAAAAAAAAAAATATTTCCTGCCCGACACTCCATGGAATCTAAAGCCATAAATTCACATAAATTTTAAAATTACCCTTTGTAAAAATAAATTCATTATTTTCTTTCCCTCACCTCACTTGGTGGCATCACAGTCTGTTTAGTAACTGAGATCAGAAGCTTAGGAGTCAGACTTCTGCCTTCCTCATGAGAAAAAAATGGATAAAAGCAATTCCTATTTTAAGATGTTTCTGTGATGGGAAAAACAGAACAAAAGAAAACATGATATATCGTATAGAAAAGGCTTAGTTATCACAGTGCTTGACATATATATAACGTCAATAAAAATTATTAACAATAAAGATAATGGGCAACTGTTATTGTTATTGTTACTTATTTACTTGTCAATCTCTCCATTTTAGACTGTTAGTTCCTTGAGAGTAAGATCTTTGACTTGTTGGTCCATTAAATTCCATCATTTCAAATAGTGTCTAGTATATAGCACTACTCATTAAATATTTATTGATTTATATGTAAGTAACTATGATCATCAGACATCTTTTAACCATTTCCTGCAAAAACTAGTCTTGTATCCAAGTAGATTTGACCATGTGATATCTGCATTAGAGTTAGCAAAGGACAAGCTTAAAATGAAGATACTAAGATTCACCCAGAGTAAGCTCCACAAATAAACCTTATCCACACTTACATTTGAAAACTAATACTCAAGGGTTTTCCTGGTCTGCAAATTGTCTCCACTCTTATTGTGTTGCCAAGAATTTCTCCAAAATATAACTTTCAATATTTTGTATCCTACCTAAATTGGAAATACCCATTTACCTATAAAACAAAATAAAATTATTTATCTGAGCAATCAAAATCAAGGGACTTATTAAATCTGGTTACAAAAAATCTTTATAGTGCAAATTATGACTTCTCTAAATCAGTCAAAGATTTTTCTACTCACCCACCTTACCCTGTCCTGCCCATATGTCTGGGCTCACGTCTTTCTTCTTGTGCCCTAAATGGGCTCCACTCCCCTGACCTTTCCTCCCTCTCCCTTTTTCTTTCTCTCAAGCTCAATGATTTTTAACTTAAGCACACTATTAGAATTATCAGAAGATCTTTGAAAAAATCCCAGTGCCTTGGCCTCTGCTCAGGTGAATGGAGTCAGAGTCACTGGTAGAGCTAAGACTCCAGATAGAGCTTATATGCCACTTCCTAGAGGTTTTCCACCTCAGCTAGAAAGGATCAGTCTTTCTCCTTTGAAATCTTTGGAAGCATTTTTTATCCTTTCTGCCACTCACACATGACCCTATACCATTCTTTAGCTCTGGTCCTTGAATTCCTTCTTTGACAGACAAGCTATTCTTTACACTGCTAATATCATTACTTGTAAAGCATAGATTCTTGATAAATATTTATTTTGGTGACAAATACAGACAGTCACTTTTTTTAGGAGAGGGATAAGATGCAAAAATAGGACTTTCTGTGTAAACACCTTTTTAATATTCATATCTAAAAGTAACTATAACGTCAGTTTTCTCCTTAAGGCACAGTTATTTAGCATTTTAAGCAAGGACAAAAAATTATCTAGAGATGTATACATTAAATGTGGTCTAGGCATTACCATTCTGAAATTTGTTTTTCCCCTCTCCCTTACCGTCTCCCATTCTACAAGAGTAATTAATCAGATCAGAACCAGTTTCAGTACAGTACATAAAAGTAACAATTTATGTTTAGAATGAAAATTATCAGGGACCTAAATTTAAGTGCTTTCATAATATCAAAATATTAAAATGAAAACTGGAAGGAGGTCAAACAGCTCTGTAGATTTTTAAACAATTCTAGGTCTTTGATGATTCCAAATACCTGAGGGTCTAGTCTCATGTAGGAAAAGCATATAGGTTTTTAAAATTTTCTCTGTTAATAAAAATTATTGAGCTTAATACCAACAGGTTTTCATCTTCCATCTTATTGGCCACAAACACCATTTGAGGGTCATCTTTGTTAGAGACTCTGTACTAGGTACTGTATTTGATTTTTGCGAATTTTATCATATTCTCTATGCTAAAGAGGATTATGTAAACCTATTTAAAATTGATTATTACATTGGTCTAGAGCCAATTACTAATCATTTCCATAAAATAACAATGTGTTGGACAAGTATCATTGGATAAGCCTGATGCCTCAAATGGAACAAATTGTCTAATTTCATCGTGTTAGAAAATTAGTTTAGATAATGATGCTCATGGATTTTCACAAGGACCTTGATTTACAAGATAGTTAATATCATGAACTGTTTACAGTGGCCTTAGCCTTGATCCTCAGCAACACAAGTATAGGTACCAGGGGAGTTCAGATACAGCCTTTTAATATGAAAACAGAGAGCGAGTATCTACAGAGGCGTGTGCCAAGTAGAATATTAAAGATATTTTTGGTCTAACCCAAACTTTATTCTATAAAATTAAAGGCATTTTATTGATATAATTGTGTATTTTTATTATTAATATTTAATCAAGTAAAATCATCTCAAATGAATAATGTAAGTTCTCAACACATTGAATCTTCCTAATGTCAGGCCATGTTTACAGTGGCCACTTATGAACTGTATTATTTTTTAAGTTGATTTTTTATTCTGTCATGCTATGGAAGTTAGAGATATATGTTCCAATTCCATCGTGGACAAAGGATATTGCAAAGTCAAAAGTGATCAAAGGCTGAGACAAGTAAAAAAAAAATTACAGTGTTTTTCTTGTCCATCTTTTGACATATTTTCCCCTTACTTTGAAAGAAGAAAAAGAATCTTTTTTTGTTTTAATTTTCCCATTTTCTCATTTTTAATTGTTTTGTAGTACTTTTTTATTGAGATATAATTGGCATGTAACATATTAGTTTCATGCGTACAACATAATGGTTGAATATTTGTATATATTGTATAAAATGACCCATTCTCTTAAGAGAGATTGTTCAAGGTAAAAAAAAAATAATAAAATTTGTGATAAAACTAGAATTATTTTTTGTACTTCTAATTGAGGAGCCCTTCTGCTGGACCATCTCTAAGTACCTTAACTCTAGATGGAGTTCCACTGTGGTTCTGTTTGTGTTAACCACCCAAGGCTAAGAAGAGAGTCTGGGTGAAGAGCCCAACTTCCTATACTTGGGAAAGATTGCTTGACTGTCACACAAGGATGAAGTGGATCTATGAACAAAGCATGTCAGTCATACGGCTTCTCACTCATAAGTGAAGGGTATTCCTCCTCAGCTCTAGGAAGGTGGGCATCCATGGGTTTGCCATTTTCTAGCTATTACCTACTGACTTGAGGGTACTTGGGCACAGAGAAGATAGGAAGCTGAGCTCCTGTACTGTGAGATGCAGAAAGAACAAGAGGGAATTGTTCTTTAGCGTCAAATGACCAGTTCTTTCCCTTTCCAACTCTATGTTCAGTATAATATTATGGAAGAATGCATCAGATTTTCAAGTGAATTAAATATATAACATGCCTCTAATACAAAATCAGACCAAGATTTACCTCTGAAGAGAAGAAATTAGTGAGCACCTAATGCTGAGAAAGGAGGAATTGCTTTCTTTTAATCTATGAAGAAACTGAAGGTACTAAAAGTTAAATAATTTGCACAGAATTATAGAATTAATGTTAGCAGACTCAAGGTTTGACTAAAGATCTGATGGATTCTAAAGCTAGAATTCTTTTTTTCTATTAGGATTTACTGTCTCTACTCAAGTCCTTTTCCTTCAAATTTGTTTTAAACCATAACAGATAGTATTGACTAGCTCTGTTGTTTATATTTGACCCAGTTTGTATAAAAGGAAGTAAGATCTTGAAATGAGATCCATTATTAATCACATCTAGGCATACAGCTGAAAGAAAGTTTCTTAGTGGACATTACAACAAAAATAGATGTTTGAAATCTATCTCAGAGATGGGTGAAAACAGTTTGTGCTCCTCAGACTGAGTATACACATGGTTAGAGCCATTCCAGAATTAGAGGAAAAACTAAGCTAAATTTTTTTTTTTCAATAATTTTTTTTCTATTCAGATTGAGAAAATAAAAAATAGTAATGGAGAACTATTGGCTTAAAAGTGATTGTATTATTTTAAGTACCATTTTTTTTTTTTTTTTGTAATTAGAGTGTAATTTATTATCTAGATTGGAAAAGCTTTAACAGGGAATGAGGGAAAGACACACACACACAGAATGCTATGTAACACTTCTAGACCAGGACTGTTTGGAGCAAGCCAGAATGTATGATTATCATATACCAAGTCAACTGCCTTCTCATTGTATCTTATTCTGTTATTCTGTTGCTCATAGAATATCAAAAATGATTTTGAGTGGCTTTGCATTCCTAAATCTACTGGTATCTCAGCAACTTATCTTCTTCTCATTATCATCTTTGCTTTTCCTCTCAGGAAGGTATATTATAACATCATCAGAGCCATTCAAAGATGGCACCAATTCACACTTTCATTTCTCCTTCTCTCACTCTCTTTTTCTGATTAGAAAGCAGATGTATTTCCTATCCAGAGATAGGTTGTTGGATTTCACATGCTAGAAATACACTGAAAATATAAATCTAAGAATAGTTTGGGCATAGTTTTATTTTGAAGAAGATATATAAATATAGCATCCCTGGATTTATTTTGTAGGATACAAATATTTATTTTTCTACACGTCTAACAGACTGGCACCTTCCTCCCAGGAACAAATCTCAAGAATGATTATTGTTTTCCTCACCATTAATAATGTGGAGGTGTTTGTCTCACCTTCTTTGGAACCAAGATAAAGGAGTACACATTCAAAAATGCACATTCATTTCTCATCAAAATATTCCTTGAGTTAATGATTTCTGTTTTTCTAATATATATATTATGTAGGCAAAAGGGATATGTTATCATGTTAATAGTGAAGTCCCCAGTGTGCTGACATATTTTAGTTAATAGTTTGCTAATAAAGATCATATTTAATTGTGGTTTACTTATGTATATTCTATTGTTGTATTCTAGATTTATGGAGGAAATAAATGAGTCTTCATTAACTTTCTGTAGTAAGAGAAGAGGAATAGTACTTTTTCACACATTCTGAGTCCAGACTTCATTTGCTAATATTATTTTAAAAAAATATTACAAATATCTACCCCTTTTTCTGTACCTACCTCCCAATTTAAGCTTCAAAATATTTGGAAAATTTAGAAAGTTTATCATTTCATGAATTTAATTGGTAACTGTAAGCACCTATAAGTAGGATGTATAACAGAAACATGAAATTGAAGTTTAGAACATAATTTTGAATAGTCATTTCATTCTGAAATTGACATTTTACTCAGACAGATTCTATTCATTTTTATGATTATAACAAAAAAACCCCAACAGTTTAAAAGTATATGAGATTTAAATAGCCTAGTGCATTTATCACAAATGTCTCAATTTTGTCACCTAAGGATCTTCCAGCTTTTAGTCTCAAGCATATATCCCTTTTCTCTCCACCAACTCCAATTTATTTTCCTTAATTCACATAGAATTATTTTTGTATGAGGATCAGTTTTCTCTTGCAATTATTTTGTGGTATCTAATGCCTATTTAGTTCAAACTCTGATGCATCAACTAATAGCATCTTCACTCCTATCAGGCCAAACTCTCTGTGGTTCTCTAAATGCTCAGTGTGTTCTCTTCTCTCTGATTATGTTGGTTAACTGCTAAACATTATCTGGAAAAATGCACAATTGTCACTTCATTTATTTACTTTGAACTACAAGGGCCGGAGATAATGCTAAGGCAATGATACAGCAGGAAACAAGGCAGATCCAATCTCTGACCTCAAGTATCTTAAAATATTCTATCACAAGTTTACTTCTTCACATTGTATTAAATATTCTTCTGTGTTACTATAGCATCCTGTATAGCATCCCGTGTTTGGCATGCAGAATAATGCCCCTTCCCTGAAAAGACACACTCCACTCAATCTCTGGAACCAGTGAATATGTTATCTTACATGGCAAAAGAGACTTTAAGGTTATGGACTTGAGATGGGGAGATTATACTGGGTTATTCAAATGGACACAATTAAATCAAGAGACCTTAAACATAGGAAGTTTTCCCTGATGTGTTCAGAGGGAGAGATGTGGCATAGAAAAATAGTTGAACAGATGGCAATATGAGAATTTGATGCCCTGTTGCTGATTCTGAGATCTATTGGAGCACATTCAAGACTGCAGAGAGTGACCACTCTCTAGCTGACAGCTGGCAAGGAGATGGAGGCTTGATTCTACAACTGCATGGAACTAACTACATTTTGCTCATTGCTGAATGAATGAGCAAGAAAACAAATTTTCCCTTAAAATCTATAGAAAGGAACATAGCACTGCACTATAACACCTTGATCTTGCTCAGTGAGATCTATACTGAACTGCTGACTTACAGAATTGTAAGATAATAAATTTCTATTGGTTTAAACATCTAAAACTGTGGTGAATTGTTATGGCAGCAGTACAAAATGAATATACTGCACATATCTCTATTTTAACTCATAAGGATACATTGAAATCTGTTTAGTTGCCCAAATTCTGCGCTAGGTATTTGAGTGTAGTGTTTACCATTTGTCTCTATATCGCCAGCACCTACCAGATTCCCTAGGACATGGCAAGTGTGCAATAAATTTGTGATGAATTTAGAAGGGTCTATTTTTTTAAAAAAAATAGGCAATAATAATAAATACTGTCATCTGAAATGTTTATGCTAAAATAGTAAATGTTAGGATTGAATTGAATAACATTTGAGAATAGGCTCTAGGAAGGATGAATGTTTCAGAAATACTAGAAAAAAAGGAACGATTTATTAAATGAATCTGTTGGGAAATTTTAAATAAAATCAGAAATAAAACAAAATGAATCTGTAATACATATGGAACTTGGAAATGAAATAACTGGAATGTAAATCACACTTGGAGTCTCATTAATTAAATGAAACAGCTCACACATTGAGGTGAAAATTAACTGAACAAATAAATGGTGATGAGAAAAAGGATTGTTAACATCAGTCAGTGTGAGAAAATGGTGATAATTAGGGAAGAACTTCAGAATGATATATCCTAATAAAAAATAAACAATAAATTTTGATGAAAAATATACACAAAGAGTGATGTTTAGATAAAAGCAGACTTTTGCTTAAATATTTAAATTCTGGGCAAAACCAGGCCTAGCAATATGGTGGTATAAGCAAAGTGAATTATGGAAATTCTAAGTTAAAGGTCTGAAGAAATAGACACTATGGAGAGTCAGATTGATGTAGAGCAAGGTATAGGTCAGCAGTAACTAGGGTTGGGTTTTACTGCAGGCAGAAGTGTCAGGATATTTTGTGGGACAAAGTTACCTAGGTAGGAAGGAGGAGGAAATGTAGCACTGCAATGTCAGGTAGGAAGATGGAAAGATCCTGCAGCTATTGAAGGTGAGAAGCCAGAGGGTAGCAAGGCACAAGGAAGTCTGTTCAAGAATGGAAGAGCGATGCCTAGTCAGAAGCCCTAGGGAGCTGAGGCAGGTACTGGCCCCCTGGGAAGAGTCAATGGGGACTGTCTTTGAAGCTGATCACCAAAGTGGATGATTGGCTTTTGAGGGTTTTTTTTTTTTTTGAGTTTTTTGAGTTTTGAGTTTTATTTTTGATCCTGAATAAAAATTAAAAGAAGTGGCCTCTATGGTTGAGGAAAAGCTGTCTAATTCTACGACAAAATACATCCCACAACCACTAAACTGCTTTATTTCTGTATGGATTTTCCTGCTCTGAACAATTAATTCAATGGAATCATACAATATGTGGACTTTCTTTTTTAAAAGTGATTCGTTAATTTTTTTTCTCTTATATCATCACTTTTTTAATGTCACTGATTAATACTGGCTGTGCTACCATTTAAAACTATAATGTGAATGTCTGTCTCTGCTATAAGAAACTTGCTTTTATTATGGGGTGGCACCTTCCACTACTTCTGTTGATTTCTCTCCTGACCCCTTATTATGGATAATGACACATTTGAAATAATTTTGGGATTTCTTTATATTAAAGAAAGCAGCAGAGATGAACAATTTGTAGTGAGATCATAAAAGATGTAGAAAAGAGTGTGGAAAAGAATGACTTTTTAAATAGGCAGATAAAGGAGGAATAAGAGTAACATGGGCAGAAAGAAGAGGAATAGAAATCCAGGGACCTATATGACAAATGGATAATGAGAAAGGAAAAACACAGGAAAAGCTGACAACTTTACTGAAAAATTGTTGTATATTTTGAGATCAGGATCATTAAATAATATTTTTCCTAATCAGTGAAACTTTGAAAAATGTATGAATCATTGCCATATATCATCCTGCCTTTTATATATTTGCCTATAAATTTTGAAATACCTCTGGAAACAACTATATCTGATTGACCCAGATACGTTTGTTAAGAAAAAATAATTACATAATATCTTTTTTTGTACTCATTTTTGAATTCTTGTTTGAAAGAACGACTTTTATGTTAACCTCTTTCAGAGAAAGCAGTATTATCACATTACCACCTAAAGATCAGACATCTGTAAACATTGTACATTGTGCAAAAAGCCAAGTAGCTAAAGTAAAAAAACTATTTTGTACCATTTTAATGTAAATTGTTTATCAAATGATCTGGGTTGACAATGGCAGAAATGAATTGTATTTCATTTAACATCCAAAATATCAGAGTTGTTTATGCTGTATATTGTGTGTACAGACTAACTTTGAGCTATCCAACATTTTTTTTTTTTTTGGTATTCTTATCTTCTACATCTGTCTTTTGACCTTCAGATGATTTTATTTTATGCCTATAGAGAAAGATCTGAAGACTTATTACATTCATTGTAGCCAGAGATTGCTTATTTGCATGTTTATTTTTCGTAAAAATATTTACGTTGTGAGTCGACCAAGAGAAATATAATTTGAAGTGATTTACTCTTACTCGATGGTTATACATAAAACAAAATATTTGCAGCAATCTAGGTATTGAGAAATATTTCAAAAGAGGAACCAAGCAATTTTTTTTCCCATAGAATTCAGAATATCCACATAAATTAAAATTATAGGTAGCATTTATTGGGTGCTTACTTTGTCAGACACTTCATGTATATACATGCAGAGCCTCACTATGTACTTGCTTAAAAAGTCACTCAACTGTCTTATTCTCTACAATGATTATTTTATGATGAGAATGCAATAGTTTTCCACAAAAATTTATTCTAAAAAGAATGACCAAAAGTCATCTTTTTGTTTGTTGCTACTGTATTCAGTTTTTCACCATGTACTTTTCTAAAGCATATCCACCTGAAACATTGCAACTTACTCATTTTTGTATTCCTCAAACATTTTAGCACTGAATCTAGACATTGATAATTGTTAGTTAAAACTTACTGAAATATATTTGATGTAATACAAAATAAAGCTCTTGAAGACTTGAAGGAATATACAACAAATACTCTAAGAATTATTTTTTATGAAGTAAAGTGACATGATAACCTATCACATAGTAGTCAAACATAGTTTCACAGGAGCATATTAAAGAATCAGCTGAATGTTTCTCTTGAGAACCTACTTACTATAGATCCACTGCCATGCCGCTGTAAAACCATAGCTTTCAAATTATTCATGTATACTCAAAAGAAGTATAAAATGAATCAAAACGTGACTGTAATTATGCCATTCATAAAGAAAATCTGACATAATCGGTATAGGCATCTACATCCTTTCCCATTCCTTTAAAAAAATAAGATTAATGACTTTCTTATTTATGATTAGCTTAAAGGAAAAGTCTGAAATAAAAAAAATAATTATATTCTTTACCATCTTATTATATAATCTACTGTCTTAGAAGAATTACATATTATTTTTGTTTTGTTTCATTTCCACAGATGGGGCAATAATTAAAGGGACCTTCCTCTCTACAATAAATATATTCTATATCTCATTGAAAACAAGGTCCTCAGATGTCTCAGTTAAAAGGAAGGAAAAAATGCTTTATTGTTTAGATCTTACTGGATCTGTCAAAGACAATTCATTCAAAGGAAACAAATTTTTGGAAATGGATTCTGTTAATCTTTTATTATTATTATTATTGTTTTGGGACTTCTGAGAAGTATTTACCTGAGTTAGATAAGTACTTTGTGGAAAACATAACAAGATGTCAATTAAAAAAAAATATAGCTGGTAACAGTCTTTGTCTCTCACTCTCTCTCTCTCTGTCCTTCTCATTTCTTGCTCTCTCTCTTGCATTCCCCCTCGTCTTAATTCTCTCCCACCTTTTTCCTCTTTCATTTAATTTTACTGAATTATTGTACCTACAAAGTTTGCAAACAAAGATGAAATTTTTGTTTTATTTTGTACTATTGTGCTAAATCATTATACATGTTTATCTATAATATACTCTTCACCCTTCATTATAAGAAAAATATAAGAATATTATTAAATTTCAACTGATTTAATTCTGTCATATATCTAACAACTCTTAGGTTAAAAGAGAATTTAAATTATTTCTATCAGAGAGTATATTGAACTACTGTAACTTGTGTATGTTAGGATAGCCATCCTTAAATTACTACACAGCCTTTGATGGACTTTTTCATTCTACAATATTGTCTCTACTGAAAACATAAATATGTTTGATAGATATGAATTTTTCTTAAGCCTAATAGTTGAATAGTTGAAACACACACACACACACACACACACACACACACACACACACACACATTAGCATCCCCAAAGAGATAAGAAGTATATTTTTTCATGTATATGTTAGTTTTTATTCAGGGAAATAACTGCCTGCTTCTTCCAGTTCCCTCATACAAATTCAAACTCATTTCAAAGGATTTGACATATGAGAAAAACTGTGTCCCAACCTGCCTTTTCTGATGTGTCCATTAGTTTTCAGTTAGAAAGAAATGACTTTAATGAGCTGATCCTTGAGGCCTCCTATACTTGTGACCTCCCTAGATAACCTTACCTTCACCTGAACTTAAGTTCATTCTGCAGAAATGTCATAAGAGGCAGTCAACAGGGAAGAGAGGAACTAGAGTCTCAAATCCTTCCCTTTACCTCATCTTGCATTGCAGGTTAACTCTTCTATGTCATGCCAGTTAGCAAGTCAGATCCTGATAAGCTTTTTGTTCCAGAAGCCACAAAGTCATACAATTAGAAGGGAAGTGTTAATGGTCCTACTCCCTTAAATTATCTGGAATACTTAAATAGTATACTGATATACCATGTCACTATTGGCATATAATCATGTGAATTTTAAAACTTAAAGTCTTGCTTCTCAAAATGTGGTCTGCTGATCAGCAGTATTGGCAGAGAAATGCTGGATAAAATAGAAGACGTCCAGTTAAATTTTCATTTCAGATAAAAATGAATTTTGTTTTAATATAAGTATGGCTGTGAAATATTTGGAACATATTGATACAAAAAAAGTATCTGTTATTTATCTAAATTCAGATGTAACTGGAATGTCTGTATTTTTATTTACTAAACCTGCAGTCCTATATTAACACCAGTTGGAAAATTTTGAAAATGCGGAAATTTTGACTCCGTCCCAAATCAGATAATTTGGAATCTGAAAATCAAGAAGAAAAAAAAAACAAGTATTTTGTGTACACATTAAATTTTGAGAGGTACTAAAAGAATCAGTAGAGCACTTGATTTATGTCAAGTAAGTGATGAGAGTGAATAATAACTAGAATTAGCTTATGTCAGATTGTCAACGTTTTGCTGTAATAACTGGCAATCAATTGCATAATTCGTCTATAGGATCTGAAAAATCTATTAAATTTGTATCCAACCTCTTGAACTAATGCTATGACTACCTTTGCAAACCTAGCTGATCATTTTGTTTCTCAACTGGCCACTCTCTAGTTACCTATTATATTCTAATTTGCCTGCTACCTTGCTCTGTAGTAGAGTGATAAAGTAATAGTAATCAACATTTAATAAATACCACTATCAGTTGAGAACTGTGTTTGATGTTTTACATACATAGTCATTTTAGATTTCATTGAAACACAGGAAGTGACATATAAATGTCCCTTTTTTGTGGTTAAAGAAAACTGAGGCTCAAAGAGGCTAGGTAACTATCTCATAGTGCCATAAGAGGGAAGTGAATGTCAGGCCCAAATCTATTTCTTCAGGGTTTCTTCCACCACGAAACTGCTTTGTGCTACACTCTAGGGATATGGTCTTTAATCACTTCTTCCTTCTTTTCTGCCCTTTAATTACCTCGCAATGTTTCAGTTAAAGGAAATTTGGATTAAACTTCTCTCCTTGAATTGCAGTATTTGCAAAGAGTCAGTCCTGACTTTTTGAGGATTAAAGTATTTTGCAAGACAGATATGTTACAATTAAAATGAGTGTGCATAGTTCTAATTAAAATAAGATTTTGGCGATATTAGTGAGAAAATAAATTTCATTTGGTAGGAGTGATATATTGTCACTAAAATGCAATTTGTTTTGGTTGAAGATACTTTCTTGCTTCATTTTTCAATTTTTAATGATACCCTTTTCTCTTTGCATATAAACCCACGTGTGTGTTGATATTCATCAGTGCATAGCCTGGAGAAAATTGTGCTAGCCTTTCAAGGAATCACTGTGTTAAGAGGGAAAAAGGGACCCCCCCCCCCAGAAGAGGTAATACTTATTGAAAATGAATTATTTTAATGATGAGATTTTAGATACTATGCTGGCTATGTAGAGGAAGTAGTCCTGGTACCTCAATCATACTAGATGGTTAACAGTTTCCTATATGCATAACATCAGTATTAGTCGGGCTTGAATTTGTCCAGTTAATTTGTTGATTGCCTTTTGTTGTCCAAAGATTTAAATAACTCAGTCCAAGAGGGAAATTGTAACTAGAACATTGGTGTTCTCTTCCGAGCCCTCTCCAGTACACAGAGTGCTTTGGTTTTATCTTGCAATAACCCTATGCCCAAACCTAGCAGACACCACCAATCCTTGTTGAATTAATTCTCTTCACATGTCACATACAAGAAGCAGCTTTTCTTCCCAGCTTCTTTTACAAGCATCTAACGTATAAATAGATACTCTTGCTCAGCCATCACCTAACCTAATTTCTGTCCTCCCAACTCATAAATTCCACATTTTCCAGCTAAAACCAACATATGACTGCAGAGAAAAAAAAGAGCTAATATGTAAATGTGAAGTTTTTGAGAAGTATATGTTTATAAGCTGGTGAGAAAATGCAGGTTTATGGGTTGATGAGGACAAAGGGGCTCAAAAAAAAAGTTATAAGAATGAGGAATTGTACAGAAGTGTTAAACTGTAGGACACATTTTAAGGCTGGACTGACTCCCTTTGTACTTCTTAACACTGTATTGCATGGCTTTTCTCAGACTTTACCAATTAGAGAGTTGTTGGAGTTAATAAAAATCCATTTAAATGAAGGGCTGTATTTCCAATTTGCTTGGAACAATCCTGGGTTAGCTTGTTGTTTTGACATAGCTATTAATAGTGTCTCTTTTCATACAAAATTATTGTGACTTGAACAAATTATGATATAGTAATTCTAACTGTAAGGGATCCAACATTTGGATATATTAAAAGACACCATTACATATCTTCCCAATATAACACTTTCACTGCTTTTCTAGTAACTCTTAACTGAGATCAGGTACACTAAAGAAATGGAGTTTAGGGGAGTTGACTGTTAGGCAACCTGATACAGAACATTATAATTATGCCTGAAGGAGGAGCCATAGCAGTAGCTTGGAGAAGTACCAGAGCAGTACTAACTGCTCACTATATTTTTACTAAAGAGGAATTTAGTAAACAAGTATACAGGGGACAAATATTGCACTTTAAAATAGTGCTTATTTAACCCAAAGTAACATGGAAGATGTGTTTCTTCTTGCTTTTCCTTCCTTTATGCTCTTTCTCCTTTTACTCTTTTTTTTTTCCCCTCATTCTTTTCTCCTTCTGATCTTCTTTCTCTACTCTTCTTCAGAAAGTCATGTCTCTATAATCTGCACACCCAGAGTTCAGACATGTTCTATGTTTAAGGATTTAATGATCCTATCACTCCAGAGGTTTAATAGGACTTTTTGAGCTCTCTGGTGAACAGAGCCACAGGTATACTTCTTACACTGCTGTGAGAAGTTTTCCAAGTTCTAAAGAAGTGAACTCTGAAAGAATCTTATGTAAGCCATACCACCTATAATTGTCCTACTGCCTGTGCTAGCATCATGCCTTTTGTGTATCAGATAAGGAAGACTGGAGACAAAAGACAGCATCATTGAGGTAGCCTAAGAATATGGTCAAATGTGTGCTTTTTTCATGACAGTAGTGATGCCATGATATTGGTATATTAGTAATAACATCTAGTAACCTAATCAGATATATATTTTTTTATTTCCTGTAGAGAAATAGTTCCTTGAAAATATCCTAACATAATCTTCCCTTATATTTAACTATTGCTAGATTCTTTAGGCAGATGGAACAAGTGAATTTGACAGCTTTATGAGGGCCAAACCTATATTTAAAGGAAAGGAGATAAATATATTAAAATGATTTTACTTGTTTAATATCTTGTACTAAGTTAGAACTCCATAATGGCATATACTATAGAGATTGTGCTTTCACATAGCAGGTACTGAATAAATATTTATCAAATGAGTACATGAATCATTTAAAAAATAATATGAAAAGTGGAATTATATTGATAAATATCATTCTAATTATGCCAACTAAGCAAAATCTGAATTCTAAATAGGATAGACACTGGTATCCTTTCTGCTCTCTCAAATAATGAAAGTGATAGAGTTTACCTTTGGAAAGTTTTGGTAGTACAGTTTTTGTATTTATTTTATTACATATGATTTCATCCATATATTTTTGATATTTCTCTATAGTTTCTAACTTTTATGAGTATTTGTTGATTTTAAAATCACTACAAAATAAATGATCATAAAATAATAGGTCTAGCATTTTATTATATGAATAGCATGTGTCTCAAGCATAGATGTAGTATTTGTATTAAGCCCTATGTTCTCAGTCCTAAAAATTGAAGTCAAATAATAAGATTTCTTTATTTACATCTGTAATATGTATTTACAATTTATTACGTTGTACTAATTCAAATTACATGCATTTGGTTGTGAACCAAGCAAAAATTTTAAAAATAGTTACTTAAGCAAAGTAAAAGTTAACTTTTCTTTCCAAGAAAATAGCAAAAAGGTAGACAATTGATGGCTGTTGTCAGGCAAACAGGTCGCTCCATTTACAAGGAAGTCTCCAAATAGTCCACAATGGATACTAAAGTTTTAAACATACAAATCATAATCTAAAGAGCAAATAGAAGAAAATTTTTAAAATCTTTTTCCTTTTAAATAAGCTTCTTGCTAGTATAACTTTTTTTATATATATGTAAATGTCTTATTGGCTGACAATCATATAGTCAGAACTAGCTACAAGAAATGCTAAGAAATATTTTAGCTAAGAGGCAACATACCCAGCTAAAACTTAGGGCCTTTTTTTTTTAACTAAGAAAGATACTGATAGGCTATTTATAACAGTTTCTTGTATACAGAATGTGGTGGAGAGAAATCAAAGAAACAAAAGCTGTAGTTCTTACTCTTACAAAGAACCTCAAGTGTATTGAGTAGTAAAGACTGTATTACAGGATTCAACCAGAAAACAGGGAATAAATATTGAGATAGGAAATTTAAAGGAACTAAAAATTCATGAAAGGAAAAGGAATACCTGGACAGAAATTGAGAAAATGTAACATAGGCACAAAATAAACATTCATTGAGTGAATGAATGGATAATTGAGAGAATAAATGAACATTTCTATTTTTTTTTTTTTTTAAGTTGAGAACAGCCCAAAGTCACACAACAGTGTGAGGGAATCACTTTAAAATTTAATTTTTATAATGATGAATTACACCTTGGGGCTTAGTGCAATTTTATACATACACACAAATTATCAGTTATACAACTCACAGAAAGAAACTTCATTTTTAAAGTCTGAACTCCTATCTTTTTCAAAAAGGATAAAGATGGAATATTCCAGACATCTTTGAAATATTATAATCTATCAGTTAAAAAATGTCTCAATTACACAAATTCTTCTTTCTGTAAATGGCACATTTCCAAAGCTTTTAGGTATTCCAGAGTCAAGGCTAACTTCCCATCTTGCAGAAAGAAAATAATGAAAATATAACTCTAAAAACAATACTCATTAATCTTTGTGATATATCCATAAGAAAGGTAACTACTGGCATAAATTACAAATTGCATGCAAGGTGAGAGCCCCCAAAATAAATAAAGTATCAGAAGCAGAATTGGGACATGAAAGCCTCTTTATTTTTTGGCCTCTACTCATCCTTTCAAGAAGGGAAGAAGGCAATAGGTATTTCACTAGATAGAAAGCAAATGTAGGAATTGTAAAAGTAGGATGCTACATTTAGTGGTTTTATTTCTGAAAATGTTTGCAATCGCTCATGAGTTCTCCTAGGTAACCATTGTGCTTTTTAATGTTGATGACATTGTTCCTTCTAGTTGACTAGTGATTAGATTACTGTTAATTGCAGTACGAAGCAATGACTTTCTCTGAAATTAAGAAAGATTTAGCAGAACTGTTTAGCAGAAATATTTCAAGTATTGAGAAAAAACTTTTTTTTTCCCAGAAAGTAAAAAGTAGAGTTATGAAAAATCTATTTGAAATTGTATTACTGGAGGGCAGGTTCCTTTCTCTATGGTTAGAGTTTTATATAATTCCATCAGAGTTTCAGAATATTTTTTTCTTTGTATTCTCAGTAGACGATTCTGATCTTATCAAAGAGAAATGCTAACATAATGGAAGAAAAGAGAATGATTGAATTATCAGTTGCTATAGCCTAAAGTGCTTCAAAAGATCACTGAATCTCCTTTAGAAACTTGAGCCTACCTAAATTAAGTGGTTCAGCCAAGACCATGTGGCTGGACAAGAGCAGGGTCAATGCTCACTTTGTGTTTCCTTCTAAGAATGTCAAGTTGTGAATCTGTTTAATTTAAAAAGGCACTGACAAGATATCAAAGTTATCACTAAAAGAACTGTTCTGCATTTCATAGAAGTATATTTTGATTGGGCTAGAAGCAGCTGACCCTCTTCTTTAGTTATTTCAATCCCTGAGTCTTGTCCTTGTTTTATATTCACTATGCATTTATAATTTTATTTCTGCCTTTATTAGGTTCAAATAATATAGTGTATATATATATATATATATATATATATATATATATACACACACATATCATGTTTTAGGCTAGAATGTCATCACACATCTAATAATGAAGATAATTATGAGCAATGAAAAATTTGTCACCCATTGAGTGTTCTGTTCTTTTTTGTTTTAACCACCTCGATCTTTAAGAACTTGTTTAACTGCATAGCACTATTATAATCTACCCCTTTATGCAGCAGCCATCCCCAGACACCAATATCCCCCCTCAATCCATTCTTATTATATTCTCATTTATATTTGCACTTGCTCTGAAGAGTATATTATGTTTCAGATGCTTTGTGTAACAAGCTATAAAATACATTTACCCTTAAAGAATGTGAAAATTTTAGGGTAAGGTCATTTTTTTAAATTCATCTTTCTAAAAATAAGCTATCTAAATTGATTCTTGTCAATATATGTTTAAATATGTATATTTACATGTATCTGTTCACATTATTCTACTGCATTTTCATACGCCCAGCTATAGAGACAGATGCTACTATAAAATCATATACAAAATATATCTATTTTCATCATTATGGCATAAGCTTCTTACATTATCAGGCACATGGATGAAATAATTTAACTAGCTCTCAATACATAATGACAGATTAAATTTCAGTGTTATAAAGATAGAAATATCCATGTAAAATCTTCACACTATTTCTTTGTTAATTAATAATAAATTTGCTCATTATACACACCTAAAAATATTCCATTGAAGAAACATAATGGAGTTTAAAAAGTGTTAAAATTATAAATCATATAAATTTTTTAAATTTGTAACTTAAATGTTTCCTTTTTTAAAAATGTGTATTCAGAATCTATGGAAATAAATGCATGCACATATCACACATTCCACATTTTTCTTTTCTTTTTTCGAACTGAGAGTGTTATTAAAAAGAAGAGAGGATGAAATATGGAAAAACTGAAAATGCAAATTTTGTCCCCAGTGTTAATACAAAATCTATTAGTTACCTGGATTATTTTTTTAATTTAATGTCCCTCTAAGTTTCAATTTCCTGGACAAGGCAATGCGATAAAGCATTAAAATTTCTATGACAGAAAACTAAAATGTATTCCATAGGGGGGAAAAAAAAGAGAAGAATAAAAAAAGTTGTAGAAAAACAAAAGTGATATATGATATTACCAAATAATTATAAAAGTGTGATCTCTAGGTATCTGAGTAAAAAATGATAAGTGATACAAAGCTATGTCATTATGTTCTATTTCAAAATGCTGAAATACAGACATAAAATCATTATAAAGTATTACCTTAACCATAGTTCTATAGTTCAGTACCAGTAATTACAATGAATTATTATCTTGAACTATCTATAACTATGGAAATGCCCATACTGAATTCTACCTTCCTCTTTCAAAAAGTTGTACACATATTTATGCTCAGGGTAAAATATTGCCATTGGGTCTGTTTCATCTGAAGAACATAATGTGAAGAAATTCTGAATTGCTATTGGTTGTGTAAGTAGTGATAACAATGGAAGAGAGTATTAAATACATGTGTCATCTGCTGCTTCAAAACATTATTTTATTCTCATCAAAATTTTAATCAAATGTTTATTAATTGGATAGCATTAAAATTACTTTTCTATAGATGATTAATATTTAGATAAATTAAAAAGCTTGCTCAAAATCAATAGCTGTAAGAGGGGAAACCCAGAAGGGCCTCTACATTTGATGGTGCAGATTCAATCCCATACAAAGTCTCCCGATCAAGGGGCAGGGAGCTAAATCCAACCCCCATTCCTCTCAATAAGCTATTCGTTCTTGGAGATGCATCCATTCAGGGGGTGGGGGTGGGAATGCCTTTGCCTAACTTGCACAGAAACACTAAATATACCCACAGGTCCTCTGATACCCAGGATTGAACATTGATCTATATGATTCCAGAACTTCCATTATTAATAGTGTATTTTGATGTATGAAGTGGACATAATTGAGCTCCTTTTTCAAGTATTTGTAAATATTTAACAAGTTAGATTCTAAAATAATTAATTTAGTAAAATAGCTTGAATTAATTAATCTCACACAAAACAGAATAGACAATTAATAAGAGAATTATGTGGAACATTTTTCATAAGACAGCAAAACAGCTGAAAGAAAACTTTCAGTGCTCCAGGTGAAATAAAGCTTCAGAATGAGATATCTGAGGATATTTATGTAGCTAAGAAGAAGCAAAGAGAGAGATATTATCTTTGTGGATAACAAAAGAGACTGTAAAATTTTAGAAGAAAGAAATTAGACCTATACTAACTGATTTGGCGAACCAGAGAAACTGAAACCTAAGTGCTTAAATTTGAGCAAACCAGCAAAATGCTGGCTGACTAGTGAAAAGGTAATTGCAAGGTAATTATTTATATCCTTATATATCCTATGCTACTCAATAACTGCATCTTCTCCCATACCAGCAGAAATTTACTTTCTTGACAGGTTCTGGGCTTAGGGACACTGAGATGAGCTGTGCTTGGGAGTGAGGGACCACACTTGGAGCGGAGCTGAAGAATTCATCAAAAGGTAATAAGAATGAGATACCTAAAGCTTTCCCTGCTTGAATTCAACTCTCACTTCCGGACTTATGATGCCTGCCCTCCAGCTTCCCACCAGCATAGGAGAGTAGAGAACTTCTCTGTAGAAAGACTGACCAAGATAAGTGATATTTAGATATTCCTAACAAAATGTCCAAGTCCCTATTTGATCACTGTGTGGTGATGTCAACCAGCTGACGAGCACCATCCCGCACTTAGAGAATCTAATAACATTCTTTATAATGTGATATGATGAAGGTGTTAGCTAAAGCTACAGTGGTAATCATATTACAATATGTAAGTGTATAAGTCAATGTGTTATACACCCTAAACTTATACAATATTATATGCCAATTATATCTCAATGAGAAAAAAAAAGAACCAAGAGAGTTAAATCATAATTAGAAGAGTCATAAGCTTGCAGGGACTTTTTTTTTTAGGAGAAAAATATCCTTTTTTATGATAATCCTGCAACTTAGTTCAGATGCTTCATATCCAAATTGCATAGATGTTGTAAGGGTTTGGGTAACATGTAAGTCAGAATTTGTCCATATAGAACTAGCAAGCCATGACAAGTATTACCCTGTGATCTACAATTTAGATACTAAACACAGTCAAATTCCTAAAAGATATATGATATTGTGATATGAAAATTCTAGTGAAGCGAAGCCATAGCTAACGTCAAACTGAAGTTCTGATTTAGAATCATAGTTTATAGTAAATCAATAATACATGTCATAACCAAACATTAAGCTTTCAGCATAGACATTTGTCCTTAAATTATACTTTGATGTATATAGTATTAAAATTTTAAATTATTTTTTAGTGGATAATAAAAATGAAATTGGAGAACCGAAAGTTAAAGGCCACAAATTATACTTAGCTTGCAAATGCAATTTTCAGATATTCATGGTATTGGGTACCATGCTTACTTTGTTGTATGCTTTCAGACATATATTGGAATGTTAACACAGTAAATGGTTTCCAAGTAGTTCTGTAACTCTTTATTTAAGTTTTAGCTATATTTAACTATGACCCCAAAATAAGGATGGCAAAACAGGGACTAAAATGTAATTAATACCCACTATGTGCCAGATACAGTTCAAGACTTTTAAAATATAGTTTACTTCATTCTTCAAAATAAACTAGCACATCTTCATTATCTCCATTTAATAAATGAGACTGCTCAAAGTCACAATTCCAAAGGCCACATTCTTTGTAGTGGGGCATGAAAGGTGACATAATAAATCTGTTTTTCATGAGACTGATGAAACAATTATATAGGGGCTATACTGCTGTGCTATGGGTGAAAAATAGCTCCTGAAACACTCCTTCACTCCTTGATCACATTGATCCAGTTTGGCCTTCATTTTACCTCCTAGATGCCATTGGACAAGATTTATATTTAACGAAATAATTGTATAGCTTAAAGTTATATGCTTCAGGATACCATGAGTTAGAATGTTGCTACTAATTCTCTCAATGT
Source organism: Eidolon dupreanum (assembly GCA_028627145.1). NCBI lineage: Eukaryota > Metazoa > Chordata > Mammalia > Chiroptera > Pteropodidae > Eidolon > Eidolon dupreanum. Next base: position 28,771,858 of record CM053506.1, read on the forward strand.
ATCTGAAAGAGATACATTGGAGAGGAGCGTTTTAAAACTACCTCCAAAACCAAAAATTTTTGTTACTTAAAATCTGAGAAAAGTCGCTCGGAATTGGGGTAGCTCCCTCTACTTACTAACTGCCAATAAGCTTCTGATTCTAAAGGAGTACCTTTCAATGTTAGTTATATATTGCAACCTAAAGAAATTTTCTTGGAGCTGAATAGGTGATTTCTGCCAGCATGTGTGTGCAACACACACACACACACACACACACACACACACACACACCCCTTAGCTTCTCCAAAGTTGACTTTGCAATTTCTATAAGCCCATATTCAGTTATTATCATCCATGTCAGGTGTTATTTTTGTTGCTACGGTTTTCTGCTATTTTAATCTTCAAATATTGCTGGCATTGAAAGATGGAAAAATAAGAATATATGGGGCAATTAAGTCTAATCTGATCACAACTGCTCATGTGTACAGTGGTGCTAAACCATCATTATTTTTTCTATTTTACTCAGCAAGGAGGTAGAAAATAAAATTCGAATTGAGGTCTCTTTCTCATTCAGTTGAATAATAGGAAAGAAAATGACCAAATCACTAAATACTGTGGTATGGGCAGAGTGTTTGGTGAACACAAAGAGGTAAAATGGCTGTGAAAGAATTCTATCAAATGTCAAGCTAAACTATTTTAAGAGGGCAGTCACATTTTCAGACAATTAGGGAATAATTTAACTATTTTTATTTAACTTAACTAGGGAAGAGCATAAAAGGTTATTCTTAGAAAAACTCTTAAAAAAACTAAAAATTTGCTCTATTTTTTCTTAATCTCTTTTGCAACCCTTCCTCTCAAGCTGTTCATTACTTTGGACTCTTTCTCTCCCCGACCCAGCACAGGCCTTTTGCTAATTACTGTTTTTTTAAGCAGGTTGAACTTGGTCTCATTACTCGTGACTCTGGCCTTTCATATTTGTTTCGTCTTATTTTGTTAACATTTATTTAGCACTTACTGTGTATCAAAAGTACATGACTTATGCCCCTACATTATAATAGATATATTATTCATAATACTAGGGTAATATGACTGGTGTTACTTAACATTATTTAACTTGTTTAAGATCTGAAAATGAGTAAGTGATGATGCCTGAGATTTGATTTAAGCTCTTTCTAAACCCTAAGTTATATTCTTAACAGCTCTATATTCTCTCTCATGTACACTGTAGTACTAAACCACAATTATTTCTCTCTTTTTTCCTTTTCCTCCTTCCTTTTTGTTTTCTTCCTCCTCCTCCCCTTCCTCCTCCTTCTTATGCATCTTTATCATTTTTCTCCCACTAAAGTCTCAATTTCCATGCATGCCAATCCAGTATTTTAAAAGACATGCCTAAAAGGGTTGCTCACAGGTTCCAGATTTATACTTCCTCTGTGCATGAGAAACAGATAACTGGAGGCAGAAATCACTTAGACCCAATTCCAAGTTTCTGGGAAAAGAGCCTAATTGATTGGAGATGGTAAACTCTTTCCTCAAATGAGGTTTTTCTTTGTGTCATCTTTCTTCCTTGGTGATCTGAGCCTGTTTTATAATGTGTGTTTCTCTTCCCAGCCTCTCATTCAAGCCATTTTCAGTTGTTAAATTGTGCATACATGTGAGTCATTGAAAGGCCTCGTACAAATCTTACTATCTGTATCAAAATCCAATACCTGAAGCCAAGACCTCCTTGTTTATCACTGCTCTCCCTCCTAATCTCATCATGGCACACTTCTGGAACTGCTGTATCTCTTGTTGAGTTTCAAGACCACCCAAGAGTAGAGGACAGTCAGTATATTTCACAAGTACTGCCTACAAATTCAGACATTTACATGGTTCAGTTTTACTGACTTTGAAAGTCTTATATTAGAAGCTGGGTTTATCTGACTTTGGTTATAACTCTACGTCTAGGCTTCAGTCTCCTCAACTGAAAATGAAGGAATTCAAATGTCTAAGGTGTTTTTAGCTCTCCACTCAACAAACAATGTGTGTCACATGTAGTCTTCTAATTCACCATCTGCCTCTTTCCATGACAGTTGGCTTATTTCCACTATTCCAAGCACTCATAGCAATACCTCAATTTAGAATGAGAAAAATTTTAATGAAATTTTATCAAAAACGTGAATGAAAATTAAATGCTACAAAATATTTTCACAACAAAGGGTATATATTTGAAGGTTGATAAAGTTTTATGATCAAGTTCAGTTAACAAAATATGTATATAAAAGCTGAACAATTTATATTTTATGTATACACTGGACTGACATATAATGCACAGGAGCCCCACCACCACCAATTTTTTTATCCTTTAAAATATTTTGAAATTCACTCTCAGTTTTATTTTCATTTCTTCCTAGCTCCATCTTGAACACATAATTACTGGACTAAGTATCTCTCACATTTCTCAAAGCTAAGTTTTACAGAGAACACTTACTCTATATTAGAACCAAGCAGAAAATCTTATCTAGACTACCATGAACAGAATAATTCTGTTGCTGTTTTTTTTTTGTTTTTTTATTTTGTTTTGTTTTGTTTTTCTGTTACTGTTTTTGAGAACCCTGCAAACCATGAGGCTGATACTAGCTACCCATCTTTCTCTCAGTGAAGCCATGTTTTAGGAAATTTTGCTTATTGCACTGAAGGAGAAATAACTCTGACTTTCTTTCATTGATGGTGGCTGGACATCTTTTAGGTTTCTGCAACCCCTCACATAGCTCTGTTCTCTTTATTACTGACTGCCCATACCTGAGGTTAGAGATGAAGACAATTATATTATGAGAAATTTTATTTTTTTACAAGAGGTAGAGGAAATTTATAAAGAGATCAGTGATATCATTGAGTTCATTTTAAAGTAACATATTTACACTAGGCTTATGTAGGCCACAGAAATTCCTTTTCCTAATGTGCAAGAGAGTAGCACTCTGAAAGGCCAGGGGAAGGAGCAGTCTGCCCATTTCCAGTCATAAAAATAATTTATCTTAATCTTTTCTGTCCCACATAAGATGTATGATTTCAAAAATAAATTATAAGAAATATGAAAATACAAGAAAAAAAATCCTAAAAAAATCATCAAAAACATACTCAAATATGACATAGATATTAGAACTTTCTGACAAGGTATTTAAAATTACTATTATTAATGTGTTAAAAGTAGTAATGAAAATGTGGACAACATACAAGATTAAATGGGCAATTTTAGCAGAAAGAGGAGAACTATAAGAACATAAGAAATAAGCAAATGGAAATTCTAGAAGTAAAAAACACAATAACAGAAATAAAGGATGTCTTCAACTACCTCATTATTAATTTCAACATGACAGATAAATAATTGGTTAAATCGAAGGTAGGTTAAAATTTACCATTTTAAATTTCAGCAAACTTTTATGAGTGACTGTTATATGTTGAAACACAGTAATGTTCACTGAAGATGAAAAATGAAAAATGATGAACAAGATAATATTTCTGCCTTTACTGAGTTTATATTTAGAGTGGGGAAGACAAATCTGTGAATAAACAACTTAAACATAAAATTATAAATATAAATACAAGTTTCTATTATATTTAAGGGCTAAGGAACAGAAAGCTTTGAGGGCACCCAGGACAGACACTTTCTTCTAAGCAGAAGGATCACCATCAGTGCAGTCTAAAGTGAAAGAAACTGGCACTTTCAGGAATGCAAGTTGCCCAGGAGAGCTGCAGATGAGTGTGTGACAGAAGGTTTGGGAATAGAGTTTTTGTGGAAAATTTGTTTTTATCTTTTTGGTTATGGAGCACAAGCCTTATTCTAGGAGCCAAAAAAGCCTACTAAAATACAGTGACAGAAATGATAAGACCTTCCTTCTTACTCTATTGACAGACTTCAGGTACCTGTGTCTACTGAAACTATCAGAAAAGTCACATTATTGGTGAATACATTTATGAGTCCTTGGCAGAATGCACATTTAGAAATCAGTACAAAATGTTTTCATTCTCCTGAGGTAAACACATCTCCCTGAGTAATCATTGCTTATTATTGGAATTTACAATAATGACAGAAACTAAAAAAGCTGAAATCCATTTAGGCAATTAAACATTATATTAAGGCAATATTCTAAAATAGAGCTTTCATTCTGATGCCAGTAAAAGTGCTCTTAAAAATAATAAACTATACAGTAATGGTAATTATAAAAGGCTTCATATAATACCCTCTTAAATAATCTATAAAGAGATTTAGTGTCATTAGCATCCCTGGATGGTGACAGTTGCCAATCAAACGATATTTGTCCCAACTGGAAACCATTACTACTATCATTTGTACCTACAGCTCTATCTTTATATATAATGTATTAGCCACTGGAGACTCATAAATTGGCTTTTTGAACACAGAATTGGGAAGCATTTCAGCCACACAAAATCACTGTTCCTGTACCATTTTACTTCTCAGGGCTTTAAAGACTAAAAATTGAAAAAGATAAAAACCCACTATCTATAATAATAAATATGTATATTAATAATTAATGGCACTCATACTTATCAATTAGCAAAATGTGTGCACTATGATTTTTAAAGAATACCTTATACCTTTCATATTAGTATTTAATCAAGTTTAGTAATATTCAGAGATACAGTAACTTGACATGGAGAGAATATGCACTTGTAGGTGCTTATCTCTCCCTTGACAATAACAATAGATTTGCTTAATTCTTGGATACATACATCAGAAACAACATTTTAATTTGATGAAAACCTGATCTTTGATAATATAAGAGAACATTTATTCTTCTACCCCCATTCCTAACTTCACCCTCAACTCAGAAATTTTTAGGGGCTAATTCCCTCACAAAGTTCAACTCTTGTAGTTATGTTGACAGAATCACTTAACAAAGAGTGGTTAGGGAAAGAGGGACATCAAGATTATAACAGCAAAAATGGACCGTTTTTTACATATAATTAGATAATCGTGTTAATATCATTAAATATATTAAAAAGAATATGGGGTAGGTTTACATATGTTCACACCTTGTAGACCTTGTAAAAAATGTCTAAATTAAAATATATTTTGGCTTTTATTTTAATATACTTTTATAGATCCACATATAATCAATTTCGAATTAACAAGGGTATACCACATGACTTTGTGGGACATAAAACTGAAAGCAACAAACTGACAAGACAAACAAATGAAACTCATAAACAGACAACAGTTTAGTGATTACCAGAGGGAAAAGGGAGAGGAGGGGAAGTAAATAAGGGTAAAGGGGGTCGAATATATGGTGACGAAGGAAATTTAACTTTGAATGGTGAACACACAATGAAATATACATATGTCGTATTATTAAATCATACACTTGAAACATATATAATTTTATTACCCAATGTCACCCTAATAAACTTAATTAAAAATAGAATAAAGTGATATTTTCTGGAAGATATATCATATATAATTAGTTATCAAATATTTTTAAGTTAGGTAGCAAAACTACTTGATGCTGAGTTTTAGACTTCAAAACTGGTTCCTCTGAACATCTAAAATGAATAATATTCACTTACTTATGTTCTAAAGTTGGACAGTCATTGCTTTCTTTAAAATTAATTTATTTTATTTTATATCAGATTTACTTTTTAGTAAGGAATATTCATTTCAATCACGAGGACACCTGGAAGCTACAGGAAACTCATTTTAAATCCATCACAGTACTGTTTGCTATCAACTGTTTGCTGTTTTTTTTTGTTTGTTTGTTTTTTACTTCGATTTCCCATGTATTTTTAATGAAATTAATTGAAAGCTTGTTTCATTTTAAAGTTTGGTTTTAGGAACAGCTTTTATGCTTAGGCTTTGCAGAATTCAAAAGCCATTTTCCTTATGAATGTTTGTCTTAGTAAGATTATATTAAAGATTTCTGAGGATGATTGTGAATTTGTCTCCATTTGTTTTTAAATTGAAGTCTGCTAAAGCCTACATGTTTTCTTTATGCAAATGACTAGTCAGTTAGGGCTAAATGAAAAAAAGAATCTTGCAGAAAACCTAAAACAAACTCATCACTAATTGTCATGCTATACTTTGTTCTTCCCAGGCTATCACAGAAACATTTACAATTGGCAGAAAACTTAGGTTAAAATAAAAAAAAAAATCCATTTTTACAGTGAACCCTCCAAACATTTTAATCTGTGGTTTCTGCTTTGGATTATATATGCTCAATGTTAGACTCTTCTAATTCTTTGAGTTATTTTATAGTTACTCATATGATCACTTAAGTCATTATATCTATCCATATTTTCCTACAATATTGTGTTTATACATAGAAAGCACATGCATAATTTTTTTCATACTTTGTTAAAGAACTGGTTACTTTTTTAGTGATGACTATCTGACTAGTATGACTTTATCTGACTAGTACATATATTGAATAACACTAATAAAGACATGTTAATTTTCCTATGTCTTTTTGAAAGCATTTGAATGCTTTTAAATATATTTTGAACTTTGTATTTCCCTTCATGAAGTAATTCTTCAAAATCCACTTGAAATTCATGAACCAATAATCTGAAATATGAAGCAAGTGGACCACATAAAAGTAAATAACATGATTATATCTCTAACAAATAAATAATAAGTGTTATATTCTACCTACAGTGCTGTTTTTCTTCTGATTTGCTGGCATATGAAATAGTATTAGGATTTCCACTTTGTTTTGACTTCTGGCATTGCTCTTTCTCCACATAACATAGAACTATTATTAGGGTTATGCAGCTGCTAAGTATACTCATCCAAATTATGCACTTAGTGGCCAGGGAAATGACTATAAAATAGGGCTGCATCCAATGCAAGTTGAAATAGGACCAGAACTCCATTAATCATCTGGCTGCCATATGCCACTGGTTGAAGGCTGCTCCCCAAGGCATGAATTTCCCAGAGCCTCCACCCTAATCATGTTCTCATATCCAGAGAATATAGCCATGCAGAGTATTAGTAAAAATCTTCAGTAAAATGTTGCTGACATGTGTGGGAACAGTGAGTGCTGAGCCATAATGGTAGGCCACTCACATTGTCTTTTACAGTAAGATTCTTTCAGAATTTGTAAAAATGGACATGGAAAGAATATAAAACTTTATTTAAAATGTAACTGACAAGAAGTGATTTTATTGTACACTAATTATCTATTAAAATACCTTAGCCCTATTAAATCCATTGATTGTAGACTGAATTATTCATCATCAGAAGAACAGTTTCTATGCCTAGGCTCATAGGACTAGAGTAACCAGCCAACCAGAGATTTTAATTCAGATTTGTATGACTCTACAGACCAGACTCTCTCAGGTAAAAGGCATGTCTAACCATTTACATTATGTTTAATCACGCAAGAAAAATAAAAACTAACTCTGGGAAGAATCCCAAGTGTCATAACATAATAAATAGCATTTGCCTACATTTCAGATGGTAAATTAGTTTCAGACAATTTTACTTCAGCTGGCGGCTGACAATTCAAGATAAATTGGATATGGAGATAAAAGATACAGATGTTTCAACTTAGATTCCTATCCATTTATTCCTTACTACGTTATTTTGCCAAAGAATAAACCCACAGGAAATGTCTAATGTAAATAGATATGAGAGGGTGTATGTGCTTAAAATATTTTTTGGGGAGAATAAAAGTAAACACAATCTTTTTTTTTTTTCAAAGAAAATCACTCTAAATTGAGAGCAGAGTATCTCCTGAATATAGATAGATACATGATGATAGACAACTTAGATAGCTAAACAAAATAGATGACTGATAGATGATAGATAGATGATAGATAGATGATAGATAGATAGATAGATAGATAGATAGATAGATAGATAGATAGATGATAGATAGATAGATAAATAGATAGATGATAGATGATAGATAGATGGAAAGGTACTTACATACACAAAGACACAGAGCATACACAAATGGCTATCAGAAGAATGTTTAACTGTTAAGGAAAAGAGGTCAGCAAAATTAATTGATTCTGCAGTTGAGAAACCATCTTCTGTGCTCTTCCATACTCACTTCTTTATATCTTCAGTTTGCTTCTTCAAAGTTGGTGAAAGTTTCTATTGACTGTGGTAAGAGGGGACCAGAAATAGAGAAAGGCAATTATACTAAAAAAAAGGAAATATAATAAATAAGGACTAGTTTTTATAATTTGGTCCATTGTATCATACCCTTAAGTTTCTACTTCCTATGATTTCTTTAATTTCATGATGAAAATAATAGATTAATTTATTATTTCAATACCCAAAATGTGCCAAACATTTTTCTGGTTGTTGTGTTGGGGATACAGAAGTAGGTCAAGTAAAGTTCCTACCCTTAGTGAACTTATGATCTAATTGAAGAAATACAAGTAAATCGATAAATATATAGACTGCACTGTCAGGTAGCGATATAAAGGGGGCAGAAAGAACTGAAATTGTATTAAGTAGGTGGTTAGGAAAGGCATCAGTGGTGATGAAACAATTGAACAAAAACTTTGAAAAAAAAGAAATTGGAAAACCAGGAGTGTCATGTTCTAGACGTATGACTTGGTATGGACAAAGGCCTTGAGATAGAAGAGTTCTTATAATTTTTGTAGAAGAGTTAAAGGGTCAGGTTGCGTAAAGCAGTGATAATAGGGGGAGAGAAATATGAAATATGTCTGAAAAGAAATCAGAACCAAAATTATGCAGGGTTCCATATTGAAAGTAGTAGTCCATGATGAGAAGCTGGGATTCTATTCTGAGTCCAACAGAAGCCAGGAGTATTTTGAACAAAACTGTGAAATATTCTGACTTATATTTTATAAAGAACACTCACTCTAGCTTCTACATAGAGAATGAAATGGATGTGAGCACGAGTAGAAACAGGGAAAATAGGAGCTTATTGCCATACCGAGGTAAAAAAAATGATGGTGGTTTAGATTATGGATATATTTTTTCAATAGAACTGTCAATATGCATATTCAGTCTTGGATTCTTTTCATGTTCACAGTCATATTGATGTTTTCTGGGGAACTGATAGCCTACCATGGCCCTAACTTTCGACAGATTTATGTAGTCATTGTCTTGATAACCCCTTGAATATTTTTTAATGATCCCATTAGCGTATCCTAAATAATAAATATAATAGATAAAAAAGCTTTCAGGAGCACATAGAAAGACAACGTTTCTTAAATTGAAAATCTTGAAATAACAGAGATGGGTAAGATGGCAGCACCAGGGAGAACACTGTACAGAGACTATCTCATTTTCTTCTCTGTCCAGGGAGATAGATCAGCTCCTGGCAGTAGAACTTGATGGACCTGTGATCATGAGGAGATTTCCCTGAACTTGATGCTTAAGGCTTACTAAAGGAGACTAGTGAGAAATGTAAATTGACAGCCATTTAGATAGGGCTCTATTAGGGTGAGAAAATGCTAAGCTCCTACAGCCATACTTATTAGTGTTGTGACAGCTGCTTTCCCATGCATCAAGGGATATCTGTATTTGATGAAAGACACTTCCAATTTCCATTACCCTAGAATCCAAGAAGTTATGTGTTAGATGTTGACCTGGGAATCATTACTTCTACTAAAAAAAAGTGAAAGAAGATAATAATCACTATTCATTTCAAAGTTGAATGGGGGCAGAGCCCATAGAATTAGGGGGATTTCCTTTGAAGAGTGAATTTTAATGCATACAAATTTAACCAGGCAGAAAATGGGTTGGTGAGTCATTGGGAATGGCTGTTTTTTTTGTTTGTTTGTTTTTGTTTTGTTTTGTTTTTGTAAAATAAGTGGAAACAGTTTTTCTGGGGAGCTTGTTATTCCTAGCTTTGACCAGAGCTAGCTTTGTCTTTCCATTTTCATTAAGGGTAAAAAAATATATAGACCAGACTTTTTCAACACTATGTACCCTTTAAGTAGCCTACGATATACTTTATTATGAATTAAAAAGGAATAAAAAGCATTGAGAATAGGCCCAAAAGTCCCAGCAAAATAATTCCATAGAGAATTGATATTTAGCATTTACTTATTATTACCTATTTTTGTGGAAAATGGAAAAAGGGGGTGGATTATTGCATAACATATTGTAGCTAGCCGAATTTCTTGCAACTCTATCATGATAAGTGAAAGAAATAATTATATCTATGTCATCTGAATAATCACTTTTTCATGGAGGCCAGAGTGCTCACTACCGTTGGGAATTGCAGAGAGGATCCAGATCCGCCCAATGTAATCACATATTCAAAGACAGACACACAAGTTTGGGTATTGTTTCCTCACCAAACTTTATTGAGATGAACTTTTCTCAGAATTCCATTTCAGACACCTACAGAAGACTGGCAAGTTTATGTAATAAAGTGACAATGTTATAGAGGGTAAAATGTTCCAAATTCTTTCTGGAATTGAAACTTAAAGGGAGATTGATTAGCAATGGAGAAACTAAGACAAAGCATGCAGGTCAAAGATTTAAGAAAATATTCAGATTGGCCTAGGATGGGGCAAAATTTCACTATATCGGAGCATCTGGCTATAAGTTATTGCTGTGTTAACATTAAGGGAATACAAAAAGTGAAAGCCACACTTAAAATTCAGATTAATTAGAATATATATGCTGAGTTAAGCAATAGCTCTGAAGGAGGTAAAAGTAGATGCCAAGTGAAATAATAACTGATGAAAATATTGGGATTAGGTTATTCAATGGAACCTATCTCGAGTTCCAGAGTCCAGAGGGCCATGTGGAAACTGAACTTGGTATAGAAAAATGACACTATCAATTTGTACTTTATAATCATAACAAGGATGATGATATTAAGATTAACAGCAACTATGTTTAACTGCTTGTTCAGTGTATATGAGGGGTGGTGATAATGACTTTGGTTCAGATCAGTACCACTATGGTAAGTGCTTACCTTATAGTTCAGCCCTCTGAAAATAAAGAATCACTGAAAAGTAATTATGAGCAATTAAACTAGTTTTCACTGTTTTAAGTTTTCTACCACTGATTTTTGAGAGTGAGACTGAATCGGTATTATGCAATTATTTTCTCTCTGGCAGGAGCATAAAATGCAAATATACAGCAAGGCCAGTAGGTGAAAGGAAGTGGCAGGATTTGTGAGTATAGCTGCTGCCCACATCAATAGCTCAGAATGTTTTTCTTATATTATATACAGAAATTATGATATCTAAATCACTTATTCTTTTTAAGATAGTAATTATTATCAGAGAGGAAACAAATAGTAGTGTTAGTAACATTATTAATATATATTCCCTGAGAACATCAAGGCACAATTATAATGTATTTTCCATTAAAAATAGTTTAATAAAATAGTTAATATTTTTAAAAGTAAATTTTACACAAGTGGAATAAATTCTTATCCAGAGGATAAGAGTAAATGGAGTGTATATTATTAAATTCATAAATGGAATATATCTTTGGATAGTCATTTATTTATGAAATAACTTATTATATTACCAATTTTTTTAACTGATTCATAAAAGTTATATGTTAGAAGAGTCCCTGGAACCAAAATTTAGAGGTAGAGGAACATTTAACAAACTTAAAATAAGCATATGCACAATAGAAGCAATTTTATAATGAAATTAGATTTTCCTTTTCTGGAAGTATTTTGAAGATGTCTGTGCATGCTGCAAGAAATCTCATGTCCAGATGCATATTTCCTATTGTTAAGTGAAAAACCCCCTTTACAGCAGCTGGGTGCAAATGATGTGGGAAGCTAATAATGACAATTAGTTAATTTAGTACAACATCCTCATGATAACCACTTTCTCTGTTCCTATTATATTCTTTCACTTCTTGGGGTCTAAACATAACAGAAATAAATTACTTCAGGAAGAGTCCTTTTATTAAATTCAAACTAAATACCATAAAAACGGACAGAATTTCCCAAAGGGTATCAGTCTCTTAGCCAGCTGAAATTTATCTCTGAGAAGAAAGTGACTGGCTACCCCAAATATTCCAGTCCATTCTAATCTCTTCCTTCTGTGCACAGTAACATTTTTTGACATCTTGCAATGTATATTTTGATTGTTTTTGCTTGAGCTGTTTCTTGTTCAAGTCTCAATGCTATATTGCCCAATGAGCCAAGAAATACTGTCTGTGTGTGTGTGCATGTGTGTGTAAGTGTGTGTACATTTTTCACATGGATGCTAGATGGGACTACTTGGGTTTATTCATCTTCCGGGCCCTCACTGAAAATGTCTTTTTGTAACTTCTGGCCTTTGAAGCAGTGTGATATAGAAGGAAGAATGCAGATCAAGAGAGTTAGACCACCTGAATCCTAGGCCGGGCTCAATGTATAGGAAATCATTCTTCATCCCTCGCTTTGTGCACGCCAACCCCTACCAACTTGGGACTTTGGTTTTATATCTATAAAAGAAAGATTTTCAACCAGATGCAATGATGTTCCATTCTAGATCAAATGACATGTGAGTTACATCAACAAACAGGCACCTTGAAGACGAAGGTTTCATACCTTTCCTTCATATTTCCTCCAGCACACAAATTACCCGCTGTGCATATCCTTTGGGAGTATAATGCATACTCTTGATCTGTAGTGTTGGTGACATTGTGGATAAACAAACACTAACATTCTATCTCACTTTACTATATTGCATCTCCCACAAAATTAGCCAAATTCTTTCAATTCATGCATGCTACATCTTGAAGCAAGAGCAAATTGTTAATAAATAAAATTGCTCATAGATACAAACTTATCTTCTTCATTTTAAGGTGCTCATTGATCTTAGCTGCTCATTGTACAAAGCTGAGTCTCTCTTTTTACATCTCCAAAAGCTTACCTTGTCTTATTTCACTGGAAAGTATTTTTCACATAAATGTTACTCACTTAAGTTTTTGCTGACTTGATTTTTTTGCATTGATTTGATAATGTTCGTAATGATAATGGAGAAAAATAATAAAGCAATGCTTAATATTGGGAGAATTCTAACATCCTTTGGTAGAGAATGTTTTGCAAGTGTTAGATATAAGCTTAATCTGAAAGTATGAAGCAAACAAAATTGAACTTGTCACTGTCTCTCTGTCAGTTTTCCTACTCTTACATCATTCTGTGTACAGTACCATTAAGAGGGCAGAAAGTCTGATATTACAGCAAAATCTGCATGTACATTAACAATGCTACCAACTTTCCCACAGTGCTAACCTGCTAACTTTCTGTCATTCAAGCCTATTAACAGTTAGACCAAATAAGTGAAATAGTACAGTTGCCTTAAGGATAACAGAATGTAGGATATAAGAATACATAAACTATTATCTAAACTGAATGTAAATTCTTACATTCAATAAAAATTATAGGACAGCATAGTCTAGTATACCTATAAGAATATGAAACATCTTGGATAGAATACCAATTATCCAAAATCTAAAACAATAAATCTTACATAAATAATTTTTTTCTTAACTAGGCAGTAAGAACTTATAATGTTTTTCGAGAAGTCTGCAAGATCTTGAAGCACATTGGGAAATAAAAAATAAAATATAAATATATTTTTTTTGAATTTGGTGAATTTCATTGAATACTAAAATTTTATGACTATCAAATTATGGATTATATTTAATCAGTAAACATTTGTTGATTATCTTCCAGGAAAAAAAAAAAAAAGCAAATTACAGTCATTCTGAGAATACAAAAATACAGAAGAAAGAGTTTCTTCTGTTGCTTATTATTAAAATGGCTGAGTACACAAATGCTATATAATATTCTTAAGCCTTTCAAGTAAAATTAGCATATTGGATCATAATAAATCTCATTCTGTGATGTGAAAGTGACCTTTCAATGATCTTCCTAAAAGAAAACTTTAAAACTATCTTAATTAGATTAAAAAAGTCTTAAGAAAAAAATATTTTAAATGGTACCTATTATTTTCTGAATTAATTACTGAATTTGGTATTAATGATACTTCATATCATAACCCCACCTATTTTCTTATCTACCATTATCTCCTGGCTACTAACAAATTTAAATTTTCTTTTTTCTTTTTTTATTTTCTAAATACACCCTGTGCTTCCCAAACCCTGGGCCTTTACCTATGTTGTTTATTCTACCTGGAATGTACTGCTTATCAGTAAAATTCTATTCATCTTTAAATGTTTATATCCACTGTTCACCAACTTCATGAAACTTTTCATGGAGTTGGTGAACGGTACATATAAACATATATATATATATATATATATATAAACATATATATATAAACATATATATAAACATATATATATATATATATATATATGTTGCTTCCAGTAATAGAAACTGAAACCTAAGAGTTCTTTTCCTCATTTGAGGTCACATGGTGTTTCACTGTAACTTCTTATTAGTCTGTTTCTGCTGTCTTCAAACACACAACAAGTGTCTTCCAGTATTTGATAACTCTCATAAGTATCCAGACGTACTACCATATATTCTCTTCTCCAAGATGAGCCTTTTCAGTTTCTTCAACATTCTAGCTGTTTCATGGTGTCCAGATCATAAACCATTCTGGTAGCACTTCCTCATTTTATTTCCTGCCTTCAAAATACAGGAGCCAGAAAAAAGGTACTCCATCATTTTCTGACCAGCATAAAGTTGAGAAGGATTCCAATCCTCTCTTTAGGAGAATATACTTCTATTAGTGCTGTCTGCGATAAGATTATTCACTTGGGCGGGGGGCATCACTTAGTGGGACTAAAATTTAACTTTCAGGTAACTAGAACACTAAAGGCCTTTTAAAATAAGATGCTTCTTTTCATTTTTTAGTAGTATTTGTATATTATCACATAAACATATATGATACATACATAGATCATATATGATATAAATGTGTGCGTGTGTGTATATATATCACAATCTTACTTGTCTTCAGATGCATTTCTATAGAGAAATTGTTTTTATCTTCCAAGCTTACAAAAATTCTGATTAAAATATTAAGGTAACCAAATATAGAGAAGGAAGAATCTTTCCTCTACCTTTCTGGATATTTTATGCTGGTTTTATAATTAAATCTTCATGAGATGGATTAACAAGAGAAAATAACCAAATTTAATTACATACATTCATATGGGAACCACATGTACATGAGTGGTTCAGAGACAGAAAGGGAAAATGAGGTATGCATTCTGATATAAGATGAAGGAAGACAACTTCGGACTTCAGAAGAGGCAGGAAGGTCATTGCAGGATAATAAGAAAAGTAGATAATCGGTAATTAGTAGTTTTCCCTGCCATATAGGTAGGTCTGATAATTTCTTGTTATGGGTAAGGCCCCTAATTTAAATTCTTCTAGGTAGTTAAGGGGAGGGTCTTAGTTGCCTTCGCTCAAAATAATTTTCATACTACAGAGATGACTTGTTCTGAACCCTACAAAACCACATCCCAGAAGGAGTAACTGCATATAATATGATAATATATATACATATATATATACACACACATATATATATGTGTATATATACACATATATATATGTGTGTGTATATATATATGTATATATATATATATATATACACTAAATATGACATATACATGTCATATTTAAGTCAGAGACTATGGCATTGAGAGCTATGCCACAGTCTCAAAGTATCCAGAATCCTGTACTATCTGCAACAATGGTACTTCCTTTGGTACCTGAAGACAGTGTCTGTCCTTAATAAACATAGATAAGGCAGACAAGTTCTTACCTACCAACTTCTACCTTAGATAGAAAATACTCCCTCAGAGACCCACAAAGTTATTCACGATCACCATCGTAAGGAATCATGAACCTACAAATCCTGCCATTTGTATGAGACTTAATTGTTCAAACATAAATTTAATATACCATTTCATTTTATCATTATGATAAATAAGCCTATGAATTTGACAATGAAAGAAATTTTATTCCATTTTTTATAAAAAGAAATTGAGGTTCAGAAAGATTCATTAAACCACTCAGGAATAGACAGTTAATAAGTGATAGAAATACTTGTTGGTGTTTTCCTACATCACTTCTGAAGTTAGGAGAATATTATACTTATTTACATGAAGAGAGTAGTAATTTCACTTAATAGAGTAAATGCCATTGGTGAATCAAGACATGAATAATATTAAATCTTAACTAGATGAATGGTAAAATGTTGATCAGAAAATGAGAATAGAAATTCTGTGTACTAAGCGTATCATTATGACTTCAAACCATGCTCCAACTTGACGGGTGTAAGCTAATGTAGGCCACCTTAAATATAAGAAAATGTTCAATGCATTCAATGTACAGTAGTCCCAATTTATCTGCAGTGTTGCTTTTTTGTGGTTTCAGTTATCTGTGGTCAACCACAGTCCAAAATATTTAATAGAAAGTTCCAGAAATAAACAGTTCATAAATTTTAAATTTTGTGGTATTCTGAGTAGTGAGATGAAATCTCTTGCTGTTCTGCTCCAACCAGCCTGAGACACAAATCATCTCTTTGTTTTGCATATCCACACTGTATATACTACCTGCCTATTAGTCACTTAGTAGCCCTCTTGGTTATCAGATCCATTGTCATGGTATTGCAGTTCTTGTCTTCAAGAAACCCTTAGTTTACTTACTAATGTTCCCAAAGACATTCACATAACTTTGATTACAGTATATTGTTATAATTCTTATATCTTATTAATTAGTTATTTTGTTAATCTCTTACTGTGCAAAATCTATAAATTAAAATTTTTCATAAGTATGTGTAAGAAAAAAACATAATATAGTGTTTGATACTATCAGTCATTACAAGGATCCACTGGGGATTTTTGGAATCTATCTTTCGCAAATAAAGAGGTCTACATAAAAGTCCAAAAGGATGGTTCAGAGAGTTTCCGGGTTGGTGAACATGTGCCAGTTCTGGGAGAGTGTCATGTCTGCAGAGGGTTTGGAAGCTCTTATAACTTTTCCCTATGCCTTGCCCTATGCATCTCTTCCACCTGACTGTTCCTGAGTTACATCTTTTTATAATAAATCACTGATCTATTACATAAAATGTTTCTCTGAGCCACTCTTGCAAATTAATTGAACTCTAGGACCAGGTTGTGGGAGCCTCTAATTTATAGCCAGTCAGTCAGAAGTGCAGGTAACAACCTGGACTTGCAACTTGTGTCTAGGTATAAGATGGGGTCGTGGCAACCTCTAATCTACAGCCAGTAGGTTAGAAGCACAGATAATAACCTGGGCTTGCAACTGGCATCTGAAGAGGAGGCCAGTCTTGTAGGACTGAATCCTTAACCTGTGGAATCTGACACTATCTCTGGGTGGGTAATGTCAGAATCAAATTGAATCATAGGACATCCAGCTGGTATCCAAAAAGTTGTTTGTTATTGTTGGGATAACTCCCATGCCCCAATTGTTTGAATTGAGTACACAATCAAAAGAGTTCTAAAAATACAGTGTGTAAAACATAAGGCAAAAGATGAATAAGCAATTAAAAGGTTTTTTTTCAGGTTGTATATTTAATAAAAAGTACCTAAATTTAAAAAATGACGATACTTCTTTTGAATATGATGCTATATTATTATTTTCTTTATACAATTTTATAGATTTTATAAAAGCAGTGGTATGCACAGGTAGAAATGGAAAGAAACAAAAATGTATACTGTTTTGGAATGAAACTAGTGTTAATTGAATAAATATGTATAAAAAAGATATCAATAATACCTGGGAACATTTTATTAATTAAATAAAGCAATTGAGTAGTTTATGACTTTCTACATAATCATCACAGGTATTTCTGATTTCAGAAAAGCACTCTATGGCTTCCCATCCTTACTACTATACTACACATTCAAGGAATTTGAGTATCTCAAATATTCTATTCAAAGTAACTCCCAGCACCACTACTACCATTCCTCTGGGCTATGAAGACATAAAGAGAATGATACCTAAATTTTGAGTGCTCATGAAATAGCTACTCCATGGAGATGATAGTGATTGCAACAATAATATGTATACACAAAGCTCTATGCTAGAGGCTCTACATGTTTTAGAGCAGCAATTTTCCAATATTAGCATTTGTCAGAATCAACTCAAGGGCTTGTTAAAACACTGGCTGCTGAACTCCATTCCAGAGAATTTCTGAATTAGTAGATCTGGGGTGCAGTCTGAGAATGTACATTTTTGTTCACAGGTGATGCTCATGATGCTAAATCTGGGGCTACACTTTGAAAACCACCATTGTAGACATTTAACTCCCCCTCCCTAAACACACACACAGAATTTTGAGTCCAGCACTATTATTCTTATTTTACAAATGAAGAGTCTGAGCCACAGTCGTTAAATAACAGGCTAAAGTCACTCTGTGATTCAAGTAGAGGCACCTGTGACTATAAATTCTGCTATCATACCATGGAGTTGAAAGTAAAGTCAATGATGCCAAAGTAGCTTAAATATATATTTAAGTACTTGATATATATATTTTCTTCTATCACGTAATAGAATGGAAAGCTGACTATCATCTATTTAATTTTACCAATGTGGAAAACTCCTTGGCCCTTTAAGTTGAAAATAACCTCATTCTTAATAGCTTGTAGATATGAATTAGTCAAGTAGTATCATTTTATAATTTCACTTTGAGCAGTACTATTGCAGAAAATAATTGGGATTAAGCATTAATTCTGTAAGAAAAATACCTCTGGCAGTACTTTGCATAGCTTGATTGCTTAGATTAACTAACAAGCTGGAAATTTACTAAGCATTTCAATCAGGGACCATGATTGTTTAGCACACCCTTGGGCAAGTTGATCATCAGAAATGATCAACTAAGTACAGCATTATAAATCAAACAGTAATTAGGATACAGGAGCACACGGGTAGAGGGTCCAACACATGTGAAGTAAGGGAATAGGAAATCAGCAAGAGTATCCAAGATACATAATCATGGAAGGCACTGAGAGAATAGTTACTTACTCCTGATCACCTACAAGCTGATAGGGATCCAGATAAACAAGTGAATGTTTTTAAGGTAGTAGAGGAAAACTCTCCTTCTTCCTTTCCAGGTTCTTATACTGGCATAATAATTAAATTGACATAAGACAAATTAACAGGAGAAAAAAGGGAATTTAGTGCATATGGGAACTCATAAAAATATAATACTCAAAGAAGTGACCAAAGAAGGCTACTTTTAAGACAAACTATAAATTTGTGAAGGATTGACAAGGCAAAGGGATTTAGGCTTGGGGTAATAAATTAGTATAGTAACAAAGTTTGTTTTTGTAGCCTTCTCAGCCCTAAATTCTTTATCTCTGGCCATAAGGATGCTTCTATCCTCCCGGTGCTGGGAAGGTACCCTTCACCTGGGAAATTTGGTTCTTGCTTACAGGGGAGCAAAGGAGGATCAGAGTGATCTTGCACCAGCTGTTTCTTAAGTAACTTTAATTCAAAATAATCAACATACCAAAGTGGCACATTCTGGGGCAGCCTTCCCTGAACCCTATCATTTGAAACAGTTAGAAACGGAAACTTGAGGAGTTTAAGCCTCTTTGACCTTTGCATTGCAGGTGATTTGCATGGTCTGACTCTGCTGAACCCATCTAGATTGTTAAAATCTGTACTCCCAGAAGCATCACATTGCTTGGTACATAAGTTCTCAGAATTTTTTACTGAATGGATGAATAGATGCTTAGATAGACGCACGCATATGTAGATAAGTTATTGAAAGTGTGTAAACAGAAATTGAGAGTTAGAATTTTCCAAAGCCTTTAGAGTTGAAGAGAGTTTAGAAATAGTTTAGCTTAATTTTCAAAATATGCAAATTGATACTTAGAGAGATATGGATTATAGGTTTAAGTTCATCCATGAACTAGTAGTGTCACCCAGAGAACATCTTTTCATTTGACATACTAATAATATTGAGACAAAATTATCTCTGAGTTAAGAGAAAGATACTTACATATCTTGCAATTTAATTCCTACAGGCAAAATGAATTTCTGCTGTCAATAACTATAGATTCTGATTTAAAAATAATTTCAGTGTAATTACATTTAAGTTTGTGCAATTATAATCACCTATGTGATTGTGGTTGAATTAAATTTTGTAATTCAATTAGTTGATAAAGAGCTTTCCCCTGCCATAACCTGGTATATGAAAAATCACTTTTTAAACCTCTTAAATTTTTTTTTAAAATAATTTAAGTAAAAATGAATTAATTGAAATTACAACAATCTACTTGTTCTATGAATCACCTAAGCACGAAATTTTTTACAAAGTTAGTGATGGCCTTTAATAAATTAAAAAATTATTATCTTGGCTGCACACACTAAAATATATAGGGCATACTTATATAGACTTAAATATTCAATGCAAGATGGAAACAGAAAATATATCATCTCCATGAAAAGTTTAATTCTTGAGTATTTTTAAAATGCATGATAATTTGAAAACCTTTTCAGTTTTTATAGATTCAAAACTTTTAATGTTACATACCTAGTAAGTTTTTTTTTTTTCCCCCACTCTTAGGTTCCTCCCTACCCCACTTCCAACCCTTACCTATGGATGTTGCCATTTCCCCTTAAGAGCTGGATCTCTGAAGGTGGGGCATCTCCTCCCACACGCTCACAGTGTTTGCCTGTGGCCTGGCACACTCGGGGCATGCACCATGACTCCACCTGGAGCTCGAACCCAGGAGCTTCTGCGTGTAAGGCAGACATGCTAACCACTACACTTTGGAGTTGCCACACCCCCGCCCCCCGCCGCGGTAAGTCTTAACCACATAATTATACCAAGTTTAGCACTGAGTTTCTCAGCTAGAAACTATCAGTGAATCATAAAGGCTTAACTCTTATGTATCCAAGCCAGTTGTTATTGCCACATAGCCATCCCTGAAATTTATAAATTATCAAGGAAAGGGATCTATGTTGGTTCTAAGCCACATGCTACCCAGACCTCTACCATTCCAAAATACAGTCTCTGGTACTTGAGAAGAGAGGAAGTATCATATCTGTAAACATATTGGTGTTAGTAAAGGTTGACATTTTTGCTGGCAGGTAAAGTACTAAACGATAGGTTGGCAAATGCTCTTCAGAAAAAAGTACACAGATGGCATTATCACTCCTTCATTGTATATAATACTTTAGAGAAATCTAAAGAAAAATTTCTTCACAAAAACATAGCTTAGAAAAAATGGTGAGAGTAGGCAGCACCAAACTCCTATTCCTTCAAAGAAACATCTGAAAACAAGCAGAAGCTGTCAGAACCAATTTGTCGGAACTCTAGAAATAGGCAATAGTTCACAACAAAGAAGTGAACAATAAATTAAGAAAAAGACAGTTAAAAAATTGTTGGAAAGCTTTGTGGCATTTTTGCTAGCCCTTGTCTCACT
>CM053506.1:28793664-28871665 GCA_028627145.1 Eidolon dupreanum
CATCAGTTTATAAAGTAACTGCTCATATGTGTTTTATGCTACCTACAACACTACAGAGTCATTTAGAGTAAAAATCTATATACAAGTTATCATTTCCATTTCTATTTGCAAAGCTAGCATTGTAAAATAGTATGCTATTAATCGCACACTATGCATGAAGCAAAAAATAATTCCGTGCTCAGAAAATGAGTGCATTGTTCCTCACAGAGGTGAAAGGACCAAAGACAGACCTTCACCATTTCAATGGTATTCGAAAAACAGTGCAGCAGAAAGTGCTGCCCTTTCAAAACTATTACGGTTCAGAGAGTGAAAGTACCCTTTATCACTTGTCTACTCTCATCACATTTATCAATGTTATATGTGGGATGAAGCCATCTTTAAGCTAATATTGAATTTTCACATATGAAAAATATAGTCTCAGCTAGATATCAAAGAGGAGACATATGTGTACTTCTATGTTAAAACCCAGTTACAGAAATGGTTTTATTGCTCTAACACTGGAGCCAACTTCTCTCAGTTTGAAATTCAAAATCTCTGATTTAGTCTACAAGAATGTATAAGGTCTATTGCCATTTATTCCTCTAATCTCATTTACTCCTATACATTTTGAACTGTTTCATCTAGTGCCAGTCACACCAGCCTCCATATTAATTTTTAAAAATGCCAAAAAAGCACCTACCTCACGGCCTTTGCCCTGCTGTTCATACTAACTGGTATGTTTTTTCTTCAGATAGTCTTATAGCTTACTTAATTATTTCATGTCTCTCTTTAAATATCCATATCTATGTTATTTAAGGACCCTTTATTTATCCTCTTCTATGTTATATTTCCGTCATAATTATATTTAACTAATGTTATATTGCTTATTTATTTATAACTTTAATGGTTTTTTTTTTTGAGATATAGTTGGTGTATAACATTATATCAGTTTCAGGTGTACAACATACTGAAACTTACATACATTGCGATATAATTAGCACAATAAGTCAATCAACATTCATCACCATACATAGTTAAGTTTTTTTTCCTTTTTCTTGTGATGTGGTTCTCAAGATCCACCATCTCAACAACTTTTAAATATGCAATACAGTACTATTAACTATAATCACCATGCTGTACATTACATCCCCATGACTTACTTATTTTATACCTGGAGGTCTATACCATTTGACTCCTTGCACTCATTTCACATACCCCTCAACCCCCACCTCCGTCAATAACCTATATATTCTTCGTATCTTGAATGTGTTTTTTTTTTCATTCATCTTCTTCTTTGTTATATTTCTTCATAATTCTTACATTGAATATTATTTTTAAATTATCAGCCTCTCTCTCTATAATACAAGCTCTATGAGGGAAATGATGCTTTCCTCACCTAGAACAGTACCTGTCACATGGTCATTTCAGTATATTTGTTCAATAAATGAATGAATGTCTCATAACCTTGCATAATGGCCCTTTCAAGGTATGCTAGAGTAGTTTTAGTTCATTCCAACCCAGCAAAACATCAGTTTAGGAAGTCAATGATAACTAAAAGCTATGTAAAGATCCCTCACAATACTTTATAGATGACAAGATACTAATATGGAAAATAGTCTTCAAAGCACAAGTTCCCTGGAAGGACAAAACCCTAAAACCTTTTCAAAGGCAATAGTCTCCAAAAACCTTATTAATTAAATTGAACTTGTGCTGTGGCTTTTGTTAATAGAAGTTCAACAAAAATTAGATTAAAAAAAATTTCCTCTGACCTAAGTCTTCTGAAAAAATTTAACAGAAGCAACTGAAGTCAAAATGCCAGAAGCTGCCTAGAGCAAGAGCTCTAGAGAAAGGATGGAGAGTGACTGCTAATGGGGTGTGGGTCATTTTGAATGTGTGATAAAAATGTTCTAAAATAGGTTGTGGTGATGCTTGCACAACTTTGTATATATATTAAAAACCTTAAATTGTATACTTTAAGTGGGTGAATTATATGGTATATTCATAATGTCTCAATAAAACTATTTTTTTAAATGGAAACAAAACAAAACAAAAATGCCAAAAGTATCAGCAGAGAACAGCCATAACATGAAAAGAGAATGCAAAGAGAAAGGATTGGATGGGTCTCACCAAATTATTGTTATAGCTATCAGATTCTTCCCATATCCTGAGATAATTTATCTTCTTTTTTTTAAATCTTCAGTCTTAATTTCCTAAAATACATTGAGCCTGAGTTTTATAATTTTATCTAAGTCAATAGCATCAAAAGGAAGAGGCAGATTTGAGGCTTAGAATCAGGCAAACCCTGACTATTAGGGCTGGGTTGGGTGAAAGTGAGCTGGCAATTTCAGCCAAGGAGCTAAACCAATGTTAAGCAGCAGATTGGGGAACAAAGCTAGTAAATAAAATGAGACTTGGGGTAGTAAGCAAGGAATAATTAGGATGGAACTAGCAGTAAAGAATACCTTATCTATCAGCCATTACTCTGGACAAGGCACAGTGCAAATTGCATGGCTGTGAGCCCAGGTATAATGACTATTTTGGATCTTTTATAATTAGCTCTGATCAACCACTTGGGATAGAGCATAAACACTACATTGTGTGTTAGTGTCAGTATTTGAGCACAAGGTGATATATAATGCAGTTCATAAGAATTCATAGTAATACAGGAGATGCAGTAGGTTGGTGACTATTTTTTTTTTACATTTCTCATGTGCAGACCCATTTCCAAATAGTCTAATAATAGCATGTTCCAAGTTTCTACTTACAATATACATAAGAATTCATGACAGTGGGAGATTATAAATTAATAGTACAAGTTTTGAGTGTAGTCTTAAGACTTTATTTTTTTTAACTAATGCATATTTTAATATATTTGGGAAAAGTCACTTAGAATTTTTTTGGAAATTTATGGAGGAAAAATAACTGTATCGCTTTGCTTCAGTACAAAAACAGGAGTAAAGCAAATGCTTTAAATAATGAGAACTTTCTAAAGCAAAATTTAAGAATTCTAAAAACATGTAGAATATGTACTAAGTTGGATATTCTTTTCTCTCTTTAGCTTCAAGTTTATCTTTCTCCTTTAATATGTGAAGTTGACAGCATTTATGTCCTTATGATAACCTTTTTTACTATATAACGGAATGGTTAAAATATATAAATAGATCTATTTAATATATAAATTAAAAGTGTAAATAATAACCAATTTTTAAAAATAAACTAAAGATGTTAGAGATGATATTTCTGAATAAAGGAGGATTAGCCAGGCCAACAACTTTTCAATGTAGGACCTAAAATACAACAACTAGGGTAAGGAACATCAGCCTGAAACAACATTTCCTTCTCAACAAATTAGATTGATATGACTGTCACTAATTTTTTTTAAGTAGGTCTTGGAAAAGAATACAAGATATGCTAAAATGACATATGACACACACACACACACACACATATATACATATATATGTATATATATATTCATGGAAAATTTAATGAGAGTAAAAGAAAAGGCAAATCTCAATAATCAGCACACTACCTACCTAACTGTACTGGATACCAAACTTAAAAAGCACTGGAAGCAATTGTTGGGAGAGGGAAATGCCCCCTGTACCCTTTTAGTTATTACATTTAGACTAATAATAAAATTGACATAAGACCAGATGAACAGGAGAAAAAATAATTTAATATATGTGCACAGGAGATCCTCAATAAAAGGATGCTCCCCAAAATGATGAACCAGACATCTTTTTATACTGCTTAAACAAACAATAAATTTGTGAAGAATTGACAGGGCTAAGAGACCTAGATTTGGGTACTAATTAGTCAAAAATCTAAACAAGTTTGGTTTGGGGTAGCAAATTAGCAAAGCGGCAACACTGTTTACATAGACTCTTTGGCTCTGAGATTTCTTAAGTTGTGATAAGGATGTATCTCTCTCAGCCTTACCATTTTGTTGCAAAGAGGGCACCATTCACAGCAAAGATTTATTTCCTGCATTTAAGGAGATGAGGAGCAATGTGCTCTTCTTGCACTGGCAGCTTGTCAAGTAACTTTAATTCACAGTAATCACTATGCCATTGTGGTATATTTTGAAGCAGCTTGTTCTGGGCTCTAATACAATCAAGGAAGTTTATTTCCGCATATTATAATCATATGGAAATAAGTCAAATGTGATCAATTTGCACTTAACAAAATACCATAAATAGAGTTTCATTTTTGGCACATTCACGGAAAAGAAACAAAAGATATAATTAAAAGATACTGCAAAAAATTAATTCCAGAAGTCATACTATTTAAAGAAATTTTGTTATTTAAAGAAATATAATGCTATTTAAAGAAATGTTGTTCTTGTTGTTTCTTTTTGTCTTTGTGGGTGTACGTGTGTATGTATGTGCTTAATGTTTTGAGAATCAATGGATGATATATATTTGTCTTTGTGTGTGTACGTGTGTATGTATGTGCTTAATGTTTTGAGAACCAATCGATGATATATACAAGGATTATACAATAATGTAAGCAAAATTCTAAAAATCTAACAAAATACTGGAAACTAAAAAGTTACTAGAAATTATAAATAAATAAAGTAGCACAAAACATCAACTAGATTCTAAAAATTGTCTAAGCACCATCAGGCAGTAGATATTTATGAACTTGTACCATAGGTGGTAGCTTAATTAATTGCAAGGTAAATTAAACATGCATTTAATCTAGAAAACAGAAGACAGCCTTCTGAAGCCTAACTCATATAAAGCAGCTTCTAATTGTGCTAATTTAGCTAAAGCTAAAGGAGAGAAAACAGAGTTTTAAAACTCTGCTTTCTAGGAGACCTGTCATGCGCAGTCACAGATCATTTTTCAGGTTTCGATCAGAGAATAGACTGGATTAGCAACACCATGTTGATCAAGTGATGAAGAACAAAGGGAAATGTTCACACCAACAGTCACCTAAAAGGAGAGGGGCTGAGGGATGCTGAAATTCTGAAAAGAAACAAGTGTAGATAATGTATATTGGGTAATTGTACATACTCCATCATTTAAGCCATTAAAATTAGATTGATAGCCCAATGGATATATGTAAAGAAGAATCAATAAAAGCAAATAGTGGAAGGTTCATAATTTTAAGGTGGAAGTGAAGGAAGGAAAATCTTGACAAAGTATATAGAAAACATACAGAGAGTTAGGAGGAAGGGCAACACAAATATTTTTATAGAAGTAAAGGATACACAGAATACCAAGAAAGTTA
This sequence comes from Eidolon dupreanum, assembly GCA_028627145.1. NCBI lineage: Eukaryota > Metazoa > Chordata > Mammalia > Chiroptera > Pteropodidae > Eidolon > Eidolon dupreanum. The sequence continues at coordinate 28,798,882 of CM053506.1, forward strand.
AAATGTGTATAATTGACAAAATAAGTCAAGTAAGATAAAGGCCAAACAGATCATTAGATAAAAAGTATTAATTCATGTTGTGGTCAGGTGGCAATTAATTTGCCACATAGACAATTAGTACATTATTTTTTAAAAGTTTCTATGTGTTTTGCTCTTAGATTTCTTCATTTTTCTTTTGGATAAACAATTACAGAAGCCCACATAAACATGTCAAATAAATTTCAGAAATATTGCATAATATTTCTTTATACTATACAATATAATACCCAATATACTGTGGCTGTTTAAATTTATATTGATAATAATTAAAAGTAAATAGAATTCAAATTTAGTTTCTTAGTTTCACTAACATAATTCTGTATTAACAGCCATACGTGGCAAATGTTAATCCTATTGGACAGTGTGAGTATAAAACATTTTCAAGATTTCAGAAGGTTTCATCTAACAGCATCTCTGTATCCAGCTCTTTAACAAAACAGCTAGCCTTGCTCACCAACAGTAGCCCAAGACACGTTATCAGATGCTTGACTGTAGCCCAAAGGCTCCCCCATCACAGTTCTACTTTGGTAACTACATGTATTTGCCTTCTTAGTGGACTGGCTTGTGATGCCTCTTATAATTTTGCTCTTCCTTTCATTTTAACTCCTCCAGCTCTTTCCATAATTGAGTAAAGTATCATTCCTATATTAAATCTCATCCTATTATTCATAATCTTTCTACTTCTCTGATTTTGCTCTGACTGATACACCTGTCAACGTATATTTATTGAAGAAATAGTAAAGGTCTTAATCTTGCTCTAAAAGATTTGTTTTCATTTTGTAAAAATAATATTCATGAAGTGAATAAATCACTTTTGAAAAAATTGAAATGCAAAAAAAATGCATCTATATTTAGGTAATAGCTATCATTTAGGGAGTTTATCACAAGTTTATTATGTTCTATGAAAATGTCTGCATTAAGTGCTTTTAAGAACTCAAATTGCTCAGTGTTAAAGTTAAAGGTCATGGTGAATAAAAGAAATGATTCTCTAAAACTGTTTCTCAAAAGCTCCAAAATTGTAGACACCGGGAAACTTAAAATGCAAAAAGGCTATTGCAAAAATCAGTTAAGAAACAACACTCAACTTTTCTAAGAAAAAGTCAAGTCAATAAACATGTGATAAACACCTCATGATTTAGATTTATATATATATTTAATACAGAGAAGACTGTCAGTTGCTGGTATACAATGCTATTTATAACAACAGAGCTCCTTGTTTGACATATACATTAACAATAATAAAACCAAATAAATCATTGATGGTATTTTAAATTGCTTTCCTACAGAGGCAAAATAATATAAATGAGAATCATAATAGTAACTGCTGAATAACTATAACAATTATAGTAACTATAAACAGAGACATATCTATGCTGTTAAATATTTATAAATTTGTACTTATATATTATATTACTTTGAATATTTTATATTTGTGTTACTTTGATGTTATTGGATGTAGAGCCAAGAAGAGAATACTTATATTCAAACAAGTGAACAAAAATATGTTAATTATATAGTTGATTTGATAAATGTCAATACAGTTCTCAAATTGTGTTTTATGAATATGGAACACGTTAACAGACTGTGAAAACAGAGACCGATAGTTAAACACACTTGGAAAAGCTGGGTTAAGCAAAGCTCAACAGATGTCTTTACATCTACAAGGCTAATATGCATGTAGATTTCCAAGGTGGAGAAAGTAAAAGTGAAGCATTTCCCAAGTTATTTGATCATAGTTTTTCTCTCCTGATCATTCTACTAAGTATGATTTGTTTCATCTTAGTATAAAAAGAAGAGGTAAATAACTTGTCCTCTGGTATCACCTCTCTCCATCACCACCTCAAAGATATTTTTATCTTTTGTTAATTAGAATAACTAAACTAAGTTTATGTATTTTTATTTTTTTTGCAATTGTAAAAATAGCTTCTGTTCTGCAGTTCACTTTTTTTAAATCTAAAAGTGATGGTATGGCTCAAGGGGGGAAAGCTCTAAGGTGTTTTATAAATGTTTGGATAATTAAAATTAAACCACTAGACAGAGAGTGAGGAGATCTCTCAAGTCAATAAAATTTCCAACCTCGATTTGCTTCTGTAAAATATGACAGCAGGATAATTATCACCATGGTTCCTTCCAGCTCTATCATTCTATACATTGACAGAATGTATATCATGGTACGCTCTGTCTATCAAGGGGTAATGCAACATCTTCTAGGTTCATAGTTTTCACTTATGAATTATAATGAGCAGAGACAATTAGGAACAAACTGAGATGGAAACTCTGCTCCTCAGTTAATATTTTTTCATCCAACAACTGAATCTTAAAATAGTCGACTGAGCGTATTCACATTGTAAGGATGAAATTCAGTGTTATTAAAGATGTAGAACCATTCTAGTGACTAATTTCATTGTTTCTAAACATATTTAGTCTTTTCTTTGTTTAACAGAAAATGAATTAACTTTTCCTAAAACACTATTTTGTATAACTTTTCTAAACCAAGACCACTATGTTTGAGTCTAGCAAAAAATGTTCCAGCATCAGGCTGTTAAGTTTTCATTGGAAATACAGAAAAATACTGCAGGTAGAGCCCAGTTTGCAGTACTAACTCTTTCCCATTCTCTGTACCTCGATATACCTATGCTTATTTTTTTAAATATAAATGCTTTCTTATATGACAAGGCATCAGAACATGCCTGTTATGTAAAATAAGTAAATCTGCTTTCCCCACTTTTCATTTTCCTTATAAAAAAAGATAACAAATACTTTTTTTTGATAAAATAGTTTTGTAATAATCGTGCAAAGTATCTTTCCCTGTACTTCTTACAATGCAATTGCAAGTTAGCAAAAGGGTGTAGATCTCGAAACAAATAGAAGGATCTGCTTAACTTACACATTGCTTTCCCTCTTTGCTCTGATTTTGCATTTAATTGCAATTACCATTGAGTCTTTCATTTTATTTGAAAGTTGGTGAATTAGGTTTCACAAATCTTAATCAAATTAAAATTACCCTAAAATGTAATTAAAGTAATCTGAAAATGGCTGCCTCTGAAAGTAACCTTTGTAAAATGAGAATAATTGTAAGTGGTCTATTTTCTGGACGCAAATACTCCCAAAAGATAAACTGCAATATTTTGTTAAAGCCATCTTTTAATTACAGGGCCATCATTAATCACCTAATAAACAATAGCTACTGACAACTTAAAAATGCCTAGTAAAAATTATTAAATCACTTGTGTGATCCTTTTGATGTGAACTGTGCTAGTTTCACAAGACAGCCAAATGTCCATAAAAAAAAATCTTAATATTTGAAATTCTTGTAACTCTATTAATTACGTGATCCATTTATATGTACATTACCAGGGCTAGTACCTCTTTTCTAGAAACTAAGACTTCTGGGTATTTTCTTGCATCCTCCACTTGTTTCTCTACTACTGCTGCATTCACATTTCTTTTTCCTTCTGGAAATCTTGCCAACCCACACATAAGCACATAAAAATAAAATGAAATATTTTCTGTAGAATATTTATGTATTTAATCCTCTGAAAATGTTTGCATTTCTATCTCCCCAAGTAAAATTTGAGCTGACTGATTACACTTACTTTATTTATCTTTATGTTTGTTTAATGTGACTGGGTGTTGGCAGGTGGGTCACATTATACTTAAACTCAACTTCTAGAGGGGCTGGAGACTAAAATCAGTCACCTACGTAGTCACCCATATTTACATGATGGAACCTCTATAAACACTCGAGACACAGAGGCTCAAGTGAGCCTGCCTGGTTAGCCATACTCCATGTGTATTAGCACACATAAATGCCAGGTAGAATAACACTAGCCTGACTCCACAGGGAGAGGACAACTGGGATAGACTGTGTCCCTCTTGGACTCTGCCTTTTGGGTCTCTTAACTGATTTTAATCTCTTATGGTAATAAATCATGATTGTGAGTCTAAGAATTTTCAGTGAGTTTTGTGTCCTTCTAGTGAATTGAAACTGAGGGTGGCTTTGAGATCCCCCAAATTTGTAATCAGTATCATAAATGAAGGTGGCTTGTGTGGACCGTTTTATCCAACTTTACAGCTGACTAACTCTGTAACAGTCAGCTTTATGTTGTACTTTATCATTCTACTCCCCTTCTTTGAAAAAGTATCTATTGATAATTCTTAACTCACTAGTTATCTGTTATTTTCCTTAACTAAAATTTAACTTAATTAAAATTTCCTTAACTAAAATTTAACTAAAAGGGCCAGTATATACAGATATCATATTAAGGAACTATATAAGTGTTTGAGAATGAATGTTTTCTTCAGCACCCAGAGAAAATAAATAAATGATTTCAATTTAAAATATTTCTGTTTCATTTGGAAAGCATGAATTAGAGACATGTTGGGATGTGGTCCCAGAAAGAGCTGGTCTAGGGGGATTTAGACAAAGCACACAAATAATTACATATTCCAGGTTTCAGAATGATAAACTTATAGTTCATCAGCTAGTTAAGAGTTTATAAAAGAGAAATATATATTTGTATTTCAGCAAGGAGGATACAAAAGTAGGAACTTATCTTAGATATTTATAAAAAAGAGATAGCAAAGATAAAATTAGTACTGGAAAGTAGTAGGAAACCTCTCTGGGAAAAACATAAGTAAAATACATTTTAAAATCTAGAACAGAGATACGCCTAAACGGTCTCCTTTATTCAATCTACTCTATAAGATGCATTTGTGGATGATTGACTCACATTTCCTATATCATTTAGTTGTCTAATTTTTATGTAGATGTAGTCTCGGAGTGTGTAAAATAGCCTGAATGCTTTTGGAAGTTATAAGGAAATTCATAATCTCTCATCTTGTAGCCTAAGTTGTCTAATTGTTGACAAGCTCTCATTTCATGGACATCTGTTGTTCTCCCCCAAGTAAAATGGGGAGCTATGTATTTCTTGGATGTAGTAGTTACATTCCATGCTGAAGGCGTGTTCTCCAACTTTAAATGGATTTTAACTAGACCCATACTCTGAGTCTCTAAGCTTCTATTTTTTTCTCCCTGCAAATATAAATAAACTTGAAAAGAAATGAGCTCATTATACTTTTCCCTCTGAAATAAAAAGAACAGCAATACCACTCAGGCAGAAGCGGATTTTACGGCTTAAGGCATTTTTAGTTTCTCTGTATTTCCTCTGGAGTCCTAGTATATGAACTTGTCCAAATTCTCCATTTTATGTCAGCTCCCTGTTAAACTTTTAAGAAGCTCTGATTACACCTGTAAAATTTTTCTGTTGAAGCAAAGATTATATGCTTGGCATTGACAGCCTAACTAGTCTCTGTTATGAGACTTACCTTTAGTTTCTGCTACTCACCAGCTCTACTACCAAGAGCTCCTGAAAAGGCTACTCTTGTGTCAAAACTAACTAAATGGCACCCTCGAATAATGATTCTCTTCTGACTTTGTGTGTAAGTAGAAAAAGAAATATATAGCTCAAACTTAGCTAATAGTTCTCTAAATTTTCATTGAACAATATTCTCATTGTGTCTAACCAATTCTCACAGTTAAAAGCAGGAGCTTTTTGATAGAGAACATAAATTGTTTATTTTTCCAGCTTTATGGAGGTATAATTAGAAATAAAATTGCAAGATATATAAAGTGTACAACATGATGGTTTGACATATGTATACAATATGAAAAGGTTCCCCTGCCCCATCAAGTGAAATAATTCTTTTTTTTGAAAATTACATTGTTGGGTGTATAGGGCTACCAGAGTATGAGAATTATGGTAAGATGATAAGGATTTTAAATAACATAAGGGTATTTGATGCTGGGGTTTAAGAAATTGTAATCATTTTAAGATCTTAAGTACTAGCATATAGACCTATAAAATGATATTAAAAACCATACTATAAACATTTTATTATCAAGAAATAAAAATCAATACTCCTAGAACTTATCTATCATCAGAAAATTGTAACTTGATATCTACTTAATAAGTATCTATTGGTAGGAGTGATAAGGAATTTATAAATAATGCGATATTATATCTGCTCTTAAGGAAAATAGTAATTACTGAAATTAGACCTAAAAACAATACCTGAAGCAATATTGAAAACAAATGGTAATAATGATGATGATAGTGTCGGTAACTATGTTATATAGCACTCACTATGTATCGGGTACTATTTTTAGGACTTCAGTTACATTGTTTAATTGATTATCACAGCAAATCTAGGTATTATAATCCACAATGTAGAGATGAGTCACCAGAAGTAGAAAAAGGTTAACTTTCTCAAGGTTGCACAGCTGGGAGATAGCAGGCTAAGATTTAAACCCCAGCAGTTTAGCTCAGGACTCTACTCGTTTTCTGAAAATTACAAGACAGTAAAATCATTAACAATAGAGAGGTAGAAAAAAAGAGAAGAGCATGTTTTTATTGCTAAGAAACCTAAATCTGAATCTTTGTCTTCACTGCTTTTAACTGTGTGCCTTAAACTTACCAAACTTTAGTTCCATCATTCATAAACTTTAACAGCTAACATTTTCTAATAACTTGTGTTACTGTTCTAAGCAATTTATATGCATTATCTCATCTCATACTTTTAATAAGGCCATACCATAAAAACTATTATTTCTTTTTCATTTTACAGATGAGGAAACTGAGGCCCTGAATGTTTAAATAATTTACCTCAGGTCACATAGCTAGTTGTTTTTCCCTCACAGGAGAGTGTCTCTTAATCACTGTGCCATTAAGCCCTAGTACAATGCACATGCTTAAAACAATAACAGCTATTATCTTTACTCTTATTTAATATTATGTTTTATTTAATTTCATGGGTTTTGTTTGTTTGTTTGGTTTTTGTTTTTTGTTTTTATACAGAGATGTGGGATATCAGAGTAGGCAGAGCAACTTGAATAGGAGAAATGAGACATGACTTAACCCTACATCAACCCACAATCCAATTAACTTTGTGATGTAGCCTTTGATTAACTTCAAACACTCACAGCTCCAAACTCATCCTAGCTATATGCCATGGCCATCATAGTCGTGTGCTGATCTAGAACCTGTATACTCTTGGCCAAGTCTAAGAGACTAAAATGACTTGAGTTTTATTTATAATAGATTATAAGAGAATCATGGTGCTACTGGAATATATATGTTGGTAGCCTCTTTATGGTCTCCCTTATGTTCCTCAAGAGTGGTGTGATGATGGATGTCCAGCCAATTGTTGAGGGTGGGTAGCCTTGGGATGGCATGAAAATGAGAAAGACAATTTTTTTTAAAAAAAAAGCTTATTTCTCTCCTATGACTACTGCTTAGAAGAGGAAAAAAAACTTACAAAATCATATTATTTAAATTAAATGTAGTGTGTGTGTGTACATGTATATGTTTGTTTTAGATCTATGTCTGATACATCTAATAATTTGCCTTACTTGCTGGGCCACTCACTTTTGAAGGCTGTGTTACCATTTTAAGAAGTCTGACTGAGGACACCATTCTATGAGGAAGCCCAGGCCACATGGAGAGATCACATGCATGACAGAAATTGACAACCATTAACCACTAGACATGTGAGGGAAGAAGCCTCTAGATCAAACTACTTCCCACCTATTGAGTGACCCTGAACAGTTGAGATGACACCCAAATATCATGGAGCAAAGAGATGTGGGGCCCTTTCTAAATTCCTGACCCACAGAATCTGTCAGACACTAAAATGTGAGTTCATTTGTTACATAACAGTAATAGGTGCAATAGGTAGTCAAGCAGTGCCAGAAATTATATTTCAATTTATAGTCCTCTTAAAGCTATCCAATTATAGACTATTCAAATTACAAAAAAAATACTCTTTGAGGATATTAAGCAATTGATACATTCTTTCAGTTAAAATGAAAATAAGACATCTATCTTTTCATACTCACTGCATTAGAATTATTAGTTATAAACTATTGAAGTCAATGCCTTCTATACATGAAATTCAATATCTGCTTATGAAATGCAATTAATATCTTGAACTAAGATGTTTATATTATCAACCACAGATTAACAATTTTAATATTATAATATTTGATTAATCATTTATCTACTTCTTACCTTATCTGACCACAATATTAATAAAAAGATATGTTAAAAAGTTGTGTGATTTGATATCACACTTTTCTACTTGAAATATTAAACTACTTTCTATTTATTGTTTTTAAAGTTTTGAGTTAAAAAATTACATAATTATGTAATTTACCTCTAGAGAGTTATTGATCTTTTTAAAAGTCAAACAAGTTAATACATTTTTACCAAAATCAATATAGAAAAAAACTTCAGTGTTATGGATATGGACAAATTTAAGAAATGTCTGCATCTATTACTGATTTTTCTCAGTTACAATAAATCATAGTTAGTGTTCATTTAGGTTTGTTCCTAAACAATAAGAACTATTGTAATAGGGACCCACTTTTAATTGTGAAAGAAAGCAGATTTGTTTATTTTTCATTGCCTCAAGTAGTTGAGCTTTAATTCAAAGACCTCTAAATTCAAAGTTGATAGATCTTAGTGCAATCCTGATACTAGTGATAACTTCGGGAAAGATACACAAACTCTTTAGCCTCAGTTATTTCATTTATACATAAGAATAAATGAAACTGTATCATCAGTTATCATGTAGGTTAGATAAGAATGTTTGACATTACATCACATCTGGCCGTTGGGAAGAACTTTAAAAAAATGATGACGATTAATTTCTTACTATGAAAGGTATATCTAACCACATATTAAAACTCTGGAAAAATATCCTCTGGGTTGTTGGATTATATTAGGAAGATTGTTCATTATGCCATGGAGTCCAGCTGGGAGTGGATGTGGGGTTTGTAATCCAGGTCACACACTACTCATGGCTTCCACCTAGAGAAATTCTAATTCACAACTTTTACTAGTTCCTAGATGGGCAGAATAAAAGTCAGCGGTGGCCCTGTGTTTCACAAGTTAATATCCCAAGCATAGATTAAAAATATTTCTCTATGAAAAAATTTTCAGCTTAAAATAACTTCATATCCAATTAGTTTAAAACAGTTGAAATAAATTAAAACAACGTTGGAATCTAACTACTTCACCACTGCTCTAAAATAACTAATCAGGAAAATTACTATTCTAATACAATAATTTAAAATTTTGAATTAATTTTAGAATTAATTTTAGAATTATTTTCATTTTCAGAACATAAAATATTACTTTAAGAAATGCTGCTTTTAATGCTATTAAATTCATAGCATAGCTATTAAATTCATATTCAATCATTGACTTTTGCTATCCAGATCTATGATTGATATTGCACTCAAATATCTATCAATTATTATTTGTGACCAAGCATAGGTTGACTTTTTTAGGTTATTTTATAAAAGTAAGTATCTGGATTCTCTGTCACTGTGTCATATTAACTCTAGTACCTAAAGTTGAAATAGCCCTGATTTTGAACAGGTCAATGCAAAAATAAATAAATAAGAAGACAATCTTCCTTCTCTTCTTCAAATACTTTGGCACCATACTACAGTACATATTAATTTAAATTAATATGTTTATGACATAGTTATTGATATGGAATACATTTTTAAAGACACCATTATCTAAAGTATTTACAAACTTATCATGGATAGTTTCATGCTTAATGCTCCTTAACAGCAGTTTGACAATAGAAATTCAAGGCATTCTTTCTTAGGTATTTGATTATAGTTATATGATCATTGATCTTTATTAAGATTATTCCATCCTCTACCAAAATTACAGCTTCCAAAGTCAATATTTTACTTCTGTTTTTTCATTTGTAAGATTATAATAATACCACATTTTCATAAAGATATTTAACAGATTATATAAGATATATAGAGTGGCACTCATAATATATAAATACACGCAGTGATTAATAACTTTATCAGAAGTATTATCATTATAAGGTTTACTATTTTTTTTAGATGCTTCCATACAGAATTAGGTTCTGTACAGAAGAGCAGGATTTCTGAATTAGAATAGTACTTTAGTATAGAAAAATTTCTGTGCCATGACTATTTTTAAAAAATGATATATAGTTTCCAAGGATTCATTTAGTTAGAATAGAAATATAACTATTTAAAACTTGGGAGTATTGAGTTATTGTAGCCCTCAGGCAATTGCAAAATAATTGCAAAGTATTGAGGAAAATATTGTTTTCAAAATAGATATGCTCATATTGAATTCCAATAAAAATCTTACTTAAAGCAGGCAGGCTTCTTCTCTCAGGAAGTAAATTTAAACTAAAAGTCTGCTGTGATGCCAGCAATGTTTCCTGTGAGATAGTTCTCCACATTAGGGAGGTTACTCAATTCATTCGTAGCATGTTAAGAGGGTCTTGAGATGTGGTCTGCCTAGCCCTCTCTACCCCTTTAAAAAGTTCACTTAAAAAAGGAAAGAAATGTCTTGGCCTCTATATAGAAAACATTTTGGAGGAGATTCAACATACATGGAAATGTCTTCAGCTGCTTTCATTTTGTCACATTGTACCCTCCACAGTCACTTAAAGGCTTCGCTATATCCCAACCTGATTTTATCCAATATGTTCTCTAGTCTTGCTTCTACTTGGACCGTTGACCTTGACACACAAATCGATGACTTTCCTAATTCAAGCTTTCTTCTATGGAATTTTTTTAAGGACTAATCATAGAGAAACTTCTCCTCTATTAAGCAAAATTTTAGACTATACTCTGTCCTTCAAGTGGCTGATATTATAGCTATAGCTTAGCCCTATGGATGAGTTCTAGACATTAAAAATTATTTGGTCCAAGACATTGTCTCTTGTTAGGCACGCTGAGGTATTGTCCTACATCAAGCTAACTCATTTATCACTCCCTCATGAATACAACATGAAAAGAAAATTGAATAAAAGCTATATTAATTAAAATGTGAAAATAGCTAATAGAATGTAACATTTGTTGAGTCATACAAAAATTGAGGTCTATATTAGCAGATTCAGTGTCTGGGAACCAAATATAATATTATTATTGCAATAGCAAGAATAACCTAACCTTTTATATCTCTCAGCTTTCTTCTTTACCTTTTTTCCCCCTACAAGGTAATTGAAAATTCAGTGAATTTTACCTGTACTGAGCTTTTTCTCCATAATTGAAGGGAGGAAATGATTTGCTAAATAAAGTCTTTAGTTAAAGGCTGAACACCCAAGTTGGCTAAATTTGGTTGAGGTGAATGCACACTTTCATTCCCTTATTACTAGAATATGTTTATGTTTTTTAGGGTTTGAGTGACACAGTCTAAAATAAGTCAAAACAAAAATTCAGCTGTAACATCCAATCACACAAAGACCATAGGCCGCTCCTGTTCATATTACCTAAGAATGTACTGCAAACTGGATTTACATTCCAGGAAAAAGGACTGAACACTTTCCTGATTACAAATATTGTTACAATGTGGTATAGCGAGCTCCCAGATATAATCCTTTTACCATATATATCAGCTCAGATTAAATGAAAATATACTTCATTTTATAACACTTTGGAATTCAAATTAGAATTATATAGAGAGACAGTGCTATTATCCCATAAGTTCTTCAAGTCCTGGAATTGGTTCTAGATCAATGCCTGGTTTTGTACAACTCCAATTTTCCCTGTTTTTTCAATCCATTACGGTGAATACCTACAGCTTACATGAATATGTATTTTAGATATCTAATTCTTTGCCATTTTTTCTATAAAAAGTTTATGGCCTGTTGAATAAATAGAAGTTATTTCCAAAGTCCATTTGCCAATATAATAATATAGGAGACAGTAGACAGGATATTTAAACTAGTTTTTAAAATTTTCCAATTTGGTTTACTTTCCTAGTTCCTAAAATAGTCTGTTCACCAGTTTACCTTAAAAGTTCAAAAAATAATAAAAATGAAAAATATTTTTTTTAAATTTAATATTAGCAAATAATTTAAATTCCTCTTCCTGCTAAGATTTCTTTTTAAAGCATTTTTTATCTTATTTGCAGTTCTAACATTTTCTAGCCAATAGATGGAGCCAGGGAGCAGTGGTAGTTTACTTAGCTCCTGGGCACAGCTCACACAGTCAAATCTGTCACTTAAGAGTGTTGAGGAGCAGAAACAATTCTTGGCACAACTGTAAAGTAATTGAAGCTTCCTTATGATATTATCTAACTTTTCTTTCAACACCTATTTTCCTCCTTCTGGTTCATTATTCTCTGCTTCCAGGCAAAAGTTGCCAACATTAACAACTCAGTTCCTGCTGCTCTAAGACCTGTAGCCAATGGCTGGAAGACATATCTTCTAGTACTTTTTTTCCAGTGAATAATAATTGCCATAAGACATTTTCAGGAATACATTTACTAAGAGGGCAACTTGTTATATATACATTTTTATTTTTATTTTAATAAAGGGTTCATCAGTCACTATGCTTTCAATCAAATAAACAATCATTTACACATGGGCTCTTAGTATCACATGCAGAATGACCTGTGGGTGATTCCCACAAATCACATAATTTTAACAGTTCTTGATTCTACTTATGCTTTTGATTGTTTCCATAAAAGGCTTCTTTTTTTTAATCAAATCAAGTACCATAGTTCTACAAATTACCATGTCAGTTCATAGGAAATCAAATCTATAGTGTACCATCTTGTCTAAGAAACATTTGATTTGTTTCTACCAAATATTGTACTTTTGCAGTTATTTTAATATGATGAAACTATTAAAACTGAGCAGGTTTCAGGCAACTATCTACATTAACAGGCTAAATTTATTTTATTCCCAGTGAAATGATTTTTTTTTTTAATCAATGGGACTGAAGGGGAAAAAAATGGAACAGTGAGGCATAGAATAGGCCAGTCTTAAGGCGTTTGAAAATCAAAAGAAGGGGGAGAGGAGAGCTTGATTCACTTCCGAAAGCACTCAGACTTTTTCCAAATACTTAGAAACACAAGTAGCAAGAAGTTCATTGGCAGTTGCTGAACTTTGTGTTCTCCAAATCAAATTTAATATTTAAGGACATAATTTTGAACAACTACAAACAGAGTAAGATTTTTGTACTAAGCACATTAACATTTGTACCAGAGGAATATGAGACTAGTAATTTGAGAACATGGGCAGACACTCACTACAGAAAAAATGATTCATGATTGGACCTGGAACAGATAGAACTCAGGCAGGAGTCACTTTGCCGCCACTCTTGACTAGTAACTTTACCTGTTGTCTATTGATGGAGGACCGGTAGATACCAGCAGCATTTGTTATAGTTCCAACACCTATTATTTATTAAAAATAACATTAATCATTAGCATCTGTAGACTCCTTAATATGTTACAGTAATTGTACTAATTAATTTGAATTTATCAATGATTCTCAAACTTCTCACTGGCTACTTACATCAAAATCACTGTGGTTCTTGCTAAAAATTCATTTTCTGATAAATGTCACAGATATCTTGCATGAGACTAAATGAGCAAAATACCAGTTCTTTGTTTTAACATGTGTGCCAGGTGATTCTTATGCAGACTAAAGTTTGAGAACCTTTGGTACATTATTTTATTAAATTATTATATCAATGAAATGAAATAGGTAGTATTATCCCTATTTTATAAGTGAGGAAATCTGTGAAGAAAAAATGTAGCTTTAAATTCAAGTGATAAATGCAAATATATTTAGTTATTTGAATACAAAAATAAAAACCATAAATTAAAATGCTAATACTTATGTTCTCAAGTTTGTGTGTGTGTTTTTGTTTGTTTGACTTTATATGTCTGTGTTTGCTCCATATTATGGATTGAATTTTAGTACTTTTACTGGACTAATGATATGCAATATGATATTATAGAAAGAGTATTAACTGAATTAAAGATATACTAGAGATACCACACTTTTCCCCCTGATTAGGACACACCTTTCCTTTTTATATTTACTAAGGGAGAGCAAGAGCTGGTCCTCACATGTGGATAATTCCTCTGTATTCACTAGCCTGGTAATGAATCAGGTTGGGAAGGAAGGCCTGTCATGGGAATGGAAAGCCAGGGTTAGGTAATTGAGCCAGAGCTCAAACACAGAAGACAAAGCAGTGTTAAAGGCAATAGATACTTCTTTGACTCAATGTGATAGAATACCTAGGAATATGGTAGCTGGAGGGGCAATTGCATTTCTTGGCTGGAAAACTAAAAGACTGTGCTATTTCTGATCTGTACTAATCAATACTGGGCAGGTGGCTGTATTAGAGATGTGGCTTTCTGGGAAGTTTAAATGATGAAAGGACAAGTGAGATACCAGCTCTAAACATAAGGGGTTTACTAAAGTCTATAAATGTATATGCTTGATGGGCATTTCTGAGACAGTCTGCTGAGAGATATGGAACAAAGGTAATTTGTCAACAATAGCCTTTCCCTGGCAAAGCTTTTACACAAGAGAATGAACTCTTTTATGCATGGCATTGTGACTAGTTCACAGATAAAAAGTAATTACAGAAGACTGTAGTTATCAGGGTCTAGTGGCTGCTCAAACTGACTGAGTTTAAATGGAATAGTAAATAAAGTGATAATTAATAAAGTCTTGTTGATGGCTTGCGCTCAATTTACCTGCTTTGTTTCCAGTTGTATGATACTGCTCTTCCCTTAGTATTCAGAAGATAAGCAGCTTCTGCTAATGTTCAATGTCATCTTTTTGCTAATAAGAGATAGAAATAAATAGGGAGAAAAAATTCCTTAAGCAAACCAAATAATTTTTGATTGCATCATAAATTTAAATAAAACAGACTTGGCAAAGAATGGAAGCAGTCTTTATTGTTCGTGAGCCTCTGACATGAAGGGCTTTTCATCCGGATATAGGTGATAGTAGAGGGCTTCCCTTCAGTTATTAAACAGGTCTCAGTGAGTCAGATTGAGGCAGTTCAAGCTTTGGAAAATTGAATTGGTGATTTTCCTCTTTTATAATAATTGCATATTTTAGGATGGAAACGTGAAGTATAGGAAAGTAGATGCTTAATCTATGTTTCATTAAGTACTTTATCAAAAACTATGTTCCTTAATTTGGTAAATTAGTTTTAATGTTTGAAGAATTACCCACTGCATTTGTCCAAATGCACAGCAGTGATAGAAATATATAAATAGGGAAAATTTAAAAGATAGACATAAACAATAAAGGATATCTATCACCAAGGATGAGAATGACAGCAGGCTTTTTGTATTTTGAATCCGAAGGGCAGATACAAGGCCCCATTTAAAGAAATTTTCCCATCTGAGGCAGCAAACATAAAGCCAGGCTCACTTTTGGAAATAGGATTCAGATTCACAACCAAAAAGGCTAATTCATAAAAGCCTCCTACCTGAAGAAGCATTAGAAAGCCGACATAGATTAGCAGCCTAGATTTGGAACAAAACGATTGTTAACTCAAATTCTGTATCTGACTTTGACCTAATGTCACATCGTGACAAGCATATTAAGCCATCAACCTAAGGGATCTTGGAGGCAGAATAGAAGAAACTACAAAACAAGTACTGGATAGGTAAGGCCAACTATGCAAATCAAAAGGGAGAAAATATTCCAAAATGCACAAAGAAATAAAGAATAATAAATTTGTATAAAATAATATTCTGGAAATTGGTTCACTCTAGACAATGTGAAAATAATAATGAAATTTGAAAATGAACTTAAAATTAACAGTCTCTAAAATAAATAAAAGCCATGTAAATTAAAAATAAAATACAAAAAAAAAAGAATGAATGAAAATAATGAAGGAAAGAAGGAAATAAGATTAGACGGATATGAAAAACAACTATTTGCAAATCTCAAAATGAAAAGTATAATTATTATAATAAAAATCTGTCAATTTCCAGTGAAGATAAATAAAGCATAATAAGTCCATCCAGAATTATAATTAAATGAAACCGTAGGACATCATTATGAATATTATCATAGTGATGGAGGCATTAAAACAATTTGAGCAATAGTAGACTTCTCATAAGCAATATTAGGTTCCAGAAAACAAAACAAAACAAAACAAAACAAAACACTGATTAATTCACAGGGCAAATGGTAGAAGTCTATATCCTGGACAGAGAGCGGACTAGAATTAAACCAAAAGTAATAGCATTTTGGCACATATACATAACAAGGGACTTTAACACATACAAATCTTCCTTGAAAAGACTGTTAAGTCAATAACTTTAGTAAGTGGAAACGAGCCCATAAGGAAACAATAGAATGGATGTGTCCACACTAATAAAACATTCTGTAAAGTTGACCATTAGAAAAATTGTGATTCCAAAATTTTTAATAGTAACAAAGAATAGGAAAGGCTTGAGAAAGCAATGCTAAATGACTAAGTAAAAAATTCAACAATTTTTTTTTCTTAAAAAGGAGGAAGAGAAGCTATTGAATATACACGTTAGACTTTAAAGTTAAGTATATATACAAATAATACATGTAACTATTAAAATAATAGAATTACAATGAATTGTTTCCAAACCTTCCCCAGAATTTTAAAGAGTGAAGGGTATAGGTAAAACAAATTTATTACTGAAAGAAAGCAAGAAAATAAATGAAATAAAAAAAAGGAGCAAAGATAAAGCAGAGTAAAGAGAAACAGAAGGTGTTAGTTAGAATAGTTAAACAAATTAATAATCACAATAATTCTAACAGATTAAACAAAATTAAAAAGCAGAAGCACATAGATTAGATTTAAAAATTAGTTACACGCTGTTTACAAAAACATCAAAAATTTCAAGGAAATAGTAAATGAATGGAAAAATATAATTTATTGGTTATTTTTGGGCATTTATTTTTTCCAGATGATTTTTTAGGAATATTTTATTCAAATCTTTTAAAAAGCTGGCAATTTAACAACAAAAATGTAACATCTATATATTAACTTGGGGAGAATTTATGTCAAGAGATTATTCCATTCTAAATAAACATGTTAAGTCTTTTCAACTGTTTAAATTCTGTTCTAGATCCTTTGAAACAGTCTCTCAACTTTTGTTATATGTTGTGTACCTGTCTTATTAAATGCATTACAAATAACTTTAAAGTTGTTAAAAACAGTCATGACTGGATCGTTGTTTTCATTTTCAGTTCTAGGTGTGTTATCTAGGGAATTTTATTTTAAAACTATTAAATTTTGTTTACTAAAATATTATCTAGCCTCTCTACCTATTTCATTATTATTTTTATTTTTTAATAGAGTCTAGTAGATTTTCAAGGTTAAAAAATCATAGAATTAGCAATGAGATAGTTTTATTCCTATTTTCCCCTCACTTTTTGCTAATCCTTACTTTACTACATATTCTAGAGTATTTAACAATGCTGAGTAACAATAGTCACTTGTGACGTTCTTCCTCTTCCAGATTTTAATTGAATTATTTTTATTGGTTGTCATTTAAGAAATCCTTTTTAAAAATAAATGACAATTTTTTTCACATTTTTGTATTCATTTACCATTCTTATTTTATTTGGGCTTATAATTTAAAAATTCTGTTAAAATGGAAATATTGCCATCATTTTATTTTATTACTTATAGGCAAAGAAAAGCATTTGATAAAATTTAGAATTTTTAATGATAAAAATACAATTCAGCAAACTATAAATACTAGGAAATTTGTTAACTTGATAAGTCTTCATCAAAACTTACAGAAATTATTACAGTAAGCATGGAAATTCTAGATGCATTCTTTTTGTGAATTTAAGAACCATCAAAAACACTGGTGACTAGTGTTAACTATTTTGATAGCAACTGAAGGCAACGAATAAAAATATGAAAAGTTAATAATTAAGGATAGGGAAGAAAGACAAAGTATTGTTAGTCAAAGATAAAATTGTTTTTATAAAAACAATTAAGGATTTACAGCCAACTAAAGATCTTATTAAAGTTCACAGGAAACAAGAAAAACATGTATTAATCAGTAATATCTCTATATATCAGCAAAACTAACTGGAAAATATAAAAGAATAAAAGATTCCATTAGAAAATAACAAGATGTGTTTCATTGTCCCTGGAAATATACAAAAATGAACTTTACAAAACCTTTTTTGAATGATAAAATATATTCTGAACAAAGAACAAGATAGGATGATTCAATATCCTAATGCAGCTGATTTTACTGAATTTATTCTATAATTACAATGTAGTTTCAACATGTCCGACAAAGTTTCACTTTTTTATATCTTAAACAGTTTTCCCCAACTTCTTAGGGTTAGGTGTCATGAAAAGGTCAAAATGTTCTTAAAAAGTTATAAGGAGGAGTAATACACTACCGGATATTGTAACATATTATAAACTTATGATATTAAAAGTTATAATGAATAAGCCAGTGTGCTGTTAGGGATGACATATTATAAATCAGTGGAGAAAATATAGGTTATAGACTTGTAAATATCATTAATCTTCACTAACATTTAGGTGTCTTTCTCTTCTAGTCACATCAAAGTCTATTATTTCTCTGCAATTTTGATGTTTGTGAGGGACGTGACAATGGGTTGTGGCCAAAGAAATATTAAGTGGACTGGTCTGAATAGTGAAAAGTCCATGGAAAATCCTCTAGTTCCTCTCTTCCACTGCTTCGGCAGTCATGGATGGGCCTCTGAGTCATTGTATGAGGAACATCTACCTTGGAGAATTATATGAAATCATAGAAAACTTTATGTGAATGGGAAATAAAAATTTCATTGTGTGAAAGCACGAAGATTAAGGAATTATTTGGTACCAAAGCATAACAGCCTATTCTGCTAATATAAAAAAATAAATGATATTCATATAATCAGTTACATTTATGGTAAAAGTCAAATGAGGTTGATTAATAAGTGCATGCATACATACATACATTCATAAATTTGAGAGGCAGAGAAAAGAGCTTATTAAGTGGGTTGGGCAGGTATAAGGAGCAACAAGGCTCATCAAAATCCTGTGATGATTGCATAGCTACAGGAGACTTTAAAAAAGGTGATTCTGTTTTGAAATATTTTACATTAAAAAACATCTCCTTTCTGTTCTCTAAGACATCTGTAAAATCTTCCTAATTCACTAGTGTTTGGCATGAAATCATAGAAAAAGCTAAACTTCATATAGGTTCCAAAATGGTAATTATAAAAACAGTATACATATACTGAAGCAGGAGTCTATCATTTGAAGCAGTTAAAGAAGACCGAAATCCACTAGGGGTTTGCAAAATGCGGAGATGTTTGGATATTTGTGGGCCATGTTAATGAGAATTATGGGAGAAGTTTTCAACATTTTTTTTCTAGATTTTGAGAGACAGTCATATTATAGCTGGCAGTTAAATTATTAAAATAAGACAACAGAAAGGGAAGAAATTAATTGTATTTATAAATGATCAATTCTGTAAGAACATAATGACCTGGCCAAAAATATCACAGTTCTGTTGCAGTCACCTGGCCCAGAAAAGAATAAGAGGAATAGCAAATGGAGTCAAATCGTAATTCATTTTCATTTGCTAGGAGAATTAACCTTAGAAGCCATTCTAAACTTATCATCAGTGCAAAGCGAATATTATACTGTAGGAGTCAGGAATTCATGATACAATATTGCTTTATCAGTTTATTTTACAGATAACATCATCTTAACTGTTATTCATAACCTGCATGCCTATGCTTGCCATTTCTCCTTAGATATGTCTTTCCTAGTTATGCCAATTTGTATTGGTATTTTCAAGGTTGATTTTTCTCTAAACTAAAACCTATATTTATATAGGACATAAGTTATCAGTCTCATTTTTCAGGGAAAAAAGTTATACACATGTCATTTCCAGTAGTTTTTTTTATACGTAGTTGCAACTTAAAATGTTCCTCAGTCCAAATAAGTGTCTAAATTTTAAAAGAAATCAAGAAATAAACTTCCTGGCAACGTTATATTGGATTGAGTTCATTTAGAAAATCATATTAATCAGTCTTTGAAGTATAATTTATCATAGTTAAGAGATACCACCTAAATTATTTGGCTCCTCTCTTAATTTTCATTTGCAAAAAAAAAAAAAAAAAAAAAAAAAAGTAAAAGTACACATGTTTAATTATGTCTATATGTCTATTCATTTTTCACCTTAGTTATGTGGTTTTCAAAAGAGAACCCCATAGGCATAAAAAGCATTAGAAGACATTGAATCATCTGTGTGAAATAAACACTTCTTCTTTAATTACATTCGTTATTGGAAACTTACACTGATCAATGCCTACAAGTCTCTTTGTCTTATTTGGAGTGTTGTCTTTGTGTGGGTAAATAAAACACTGATGAGTCATACCTGGGTATGTAAAAGACTATTTTTCTCTTTTCTGTTTTTTTATGATCTAGTTTTTAAACGTGACTTGGCTCATAGAGGCTTGTCATGGATTTTCCAACATCATTCACAAGTATCCACAATTTCAGAGAAACTCTATCCAAACACTGAAAATATTCTTAACTGTTTAATTCTAGCTTTTGCCTGTGACCAAAAAGATATTTTTGAGGATTGGCTTATTTCTGAGTTTTGATTCACATACCACAGACGAGAGAACCATGGAACAGTTAAAATATGTTTTGTATGTGTGTGTGAGAGGGAGATAAATTAACCAGGAATTTTTTTAATCTCGGTGATATATTTAAAAGTCTGCTTCTATTCCAATTTAAAAAGAAATGACTAAGTAACATTCCTATTTCCAACTGAAAAAATATATATATCCATACTGTTTTAAAGAATCAAGCATGAATGTTGCTCCATTTTACATTGCATATAATGCGTAGGCTTATCATCGCTTACCATGAGTTTGTAGCTGCTATTGTCTATAGTCTATACTTTTCATTTATGATGTTTTCACATTTACAAAATTCCAAGTTTATGTAGATTATTTCCTTGAAACTGCTCAACATTCACTCCACTAATCATTTTACGATTACTAATCATTTATAGCTTTGTGAATTGATTACCTGCTCTTCCATTTTACTCTTATCTCTCTATTTAAAAAAGTCATTAAAGTTAATTTAATAGTATTATTGAAAAGCAAACTTTGCTAGAATGTATACATTTATTTGATTAATCCACAAACCTCTTCTTATCATTTAAGGGAGGAACCACTTTAAGGTCAATATTCTGACAATCATTTTGATAGTATTCAGAACATATACATAAAGGTTCTGTAAGATCAAACGCCTGTCTTTCTTCATTTGTGACACTTCTCAAAAGAGTCTGTTATAGCATAATGATAAGCTATGAATAATGCTTTGTAAAACATGCAATTTGCATAGATCATATACATTTATAATCTCAGTGAAAACAAGCTAGCTTTTCTTATGCTGCTCAGTAGAATTATTAACCTTGTTGGATAAGGAAATTATGCTGTTGTTCCCCTGAAGCACCAAAACACCACAGAGAACTGCCTAGGAGCAAAGCAGCTGTTCCACAAGTCCCTTTCTGCAATGGCCTTTGGTGAGTTAGTGATTCCTTGAAGTTCCTCCAGAGTCTCTCAAAGTGAAGGGTGTGTGTGTGCACGTGTGTATGTGTACATGTGTGTGTGCATATGTGTGAGCCATGTAACCTGTCCCAAATTCAGTGAAAATGCCTTCAGTCACTTTAGAAAGATGCTGTAGCTGGCAGACATACAGACTCAAACTCGTTACTTTATAAAAGTAATAAACTTACTTGAACTGGATTGTGTCCTGGAAAATTTGTCATTCATGGTTTATGTCTCTAACTGTAGGGGACTGGAGGAGAACCAAATCTCTGTGAGCCGGGTGAGCTTCAGACTGGAAGCAGGGAGAGAGAATTTAAAGAATTTAGACTGCCAGTGAGCAGGAATGGAAATTTCTTGTGGGGTGGATAGAAATCTGTCTTTATCTCAAATTAACAAATACTTATTGAATGATAAATAAATCTTAGATGCTGTGTTACATACTGGAGATAAAGCAGTGAAAAAAAATCCTGTTGCTTACTTTAGTGAAAATGAGAGAAAAAAATGGTAATTACAACATCAAGTAACCATTACTTTTATAAAGTGACAACAGAGAAAGTATACCTACTGTGGTGCTGTGGGATCACATGACAAGAGCTTCTACCTCACTTTTGTGGACATAGGAACATTCCTAGGGAAACAAAGTATAGAGACATATATGCATAAGGACTGGACAGCCAGTGAATGAACTACATTTTTAGTAGTGCCAAGTGTCTCTCTGGATACATTGAAATGAGTGATGAGCAGCCCATAACTTTCATTTTTCTAACATATTTGACTCTTTAACAGAACATATTTTTTCTTTTTACTTTTATAGCTTATAATAGTTTCCTTTAATGATTTTATCAAATAAAAGAGATACTGACATGTGAAATAATAGAAAAATATATGTATTGGTCTCTGCCCCCAGTTCCTGGCACAGAGCTCCTAAAACTCTTGACATTTCCTAAGTGATGGGAGCACCTAATACAGAGCTTCTAAATCTACTGAAATTTCCTGGGTAATAGGAACGCCCATTGTTCCTATGAGGCAAATCTTGGTGGGCTCCTGGATGAGGGCTGGTCACAGAAAGACCAAGCCATGATTAGAAGTTTGAAACTTTCAGACCCATCCCCTATTCTCCAGAGAGGGAAGAGGAGGTGGAGATTTAGTTAACTAACCATAATTCCTATGTGATGAATCCTCCATTAAAATTTCAAAAATACATCGTCCTTTCAGAGAGGATTCAGAGAACTTCCAGGTTGGTGAATACATCCATGTCATGAGAGTGGCACATGCCAACTCCATGGAGACAGAAATTCCTGAGCTTGGGACCCTTCCAAACCTGGCCCTATTTATCTCTTCATGGAGTATTCATCTGTATCCTTTGTTATATTCTTTATAATGAACTGGTAACATAAAAATTGCATCCCTGAGTTTTGTGAAGCATTATAACAAATTATTCAACTCAAAGAGGGGGTCATGGGAAACAATTTATAGTCTGTCTATCAGAAGTACAGGCGACAACCTGGACTTATGATTTGGAGTCTGAAGTGGGGGCAGTCTTGTGGAACTGACTTCATTTTGTGAAATCTGGTACAAACTCCAGGTAGATAATGTCAGAACTAAATTGAATTGTAGGACACTTATCTGGTGTCACAGAATATCTAGATATGTGGGAAACCCACTCTGGTGTCCAAAGTGAAATGAAGGTGGTAGTAGTGTAAGAGTAGAAGAGAAATGGGGTTTTTCTCATACACCTCAAACTCTTTCCCTCGCCTCCAGGGACAGTCTTCCTGCATGCTCTATGCCAGCAAAATTCTTCAACTAGTTGGTCTAGCTGATCATACAAAGCTATTGTATAATTATTGTCTAGATTTTACTGGGCCTTTTATTAGAGTTCTTTTTTAAGCATCATTTAATTCTCTTTTATAGCTTTCCTTAATGCTTATGACAAGGAACCTTTGATTTACCACTGCACTATACAAATGTGAATGTTCTGAAACACAGGTCAGATGCCAAGCATCATTTAAAAGCATTCTCTTGTGCATTAATGTACAGGCGTTAGGAATGAGGTACCAGCAGAGATGTTGAATAGTGAAGAGAAATTGCTTTCACATGAATAAGAGTAATAAATTCTTGAAATCTTCTACTCCAAAAATGATTAAATAAGAGTTCTTAAAATGTTGAATAAAACATCTTAGCTTAGACCATTGCACCAAACTTATAAAAAATAACAAATTACTATAAAAATTCAAAGTTAGTAAAGTAAATGCAAATGTTCAACCAAATGGCCCAAAGCATAACTATTATTTTTGTTTTACTTAAATGTTCATACTCTAAAACACTACTATATTCCAATACACGTGTTCTAGAAATATCAGAGGTATTTTATGGCATATGGAGTTTTTCATGTCTCTACTTAAATTTCTACTTGATTTAATATTAATCTTTTAGTTACAAACTGGGTAGTCTCCTGTCTTAATGTAATGGATTTGTTTTTCACCTTCCAGCATCCCAGCAACCACTAAATCCTATCATTTCTGCTTCCTAAATAATTCTTGAGATTACTCATTTCTTTCTTTTTTCACTCCCATGCCCTAGTTCATGTTGTAGTTATTTCTCACCTAGATTATGGGAATAAATCTCCAGACCGATGGCTATCAGAGCATAGAACAGAGTTGTGACTCAATTTGCCAAATTTATCTTTCATTTGTTTCAGCAATGTTTCCATTCCAGGTGAGGAGTACCTGTGAAATATTTCACTGTAAAGTAAATTTTCCCTACTATTTGTGTGATTTCAATAGGACTGATTTCACTGCACAATATAAAAGGATGAAAATAAAGTGATAAAAATAATGCCTAAAGTGTATTGAATAATTAAAATTTGTCAAACTCTGTTCCAGGGACTTAATACATATCTTCTCATTTGATCCATACCACAACCCTCTCAGGTAAGCACTATTAGTAACTCTTGTTCACATAAGCGAAAACCAAAGTTCTAGATCATACAGTTAAGTGGTGAAACTGTTTTTGTTCTTCAGAGAGACCTAACATGATGATGAGCATGGGATTCAGAGCCATATGCACCTGTGTTTAAGTCCTGCTCCATCCACCATTTGTGCCTTCCTGGAATCACTTCTTAAAAGTACCTGTATTACATTTAGATGTGTCACACTGAAAGAATACAGGTCAAAGACCAATGTTTAAGACATTAATTTATTTATCCACCCACCACGGAGGCCACCGCTGATTCAAATATTCAGTAAATGGCCAAGAAACAAACAAGCAAACACACAAAACAAAAAGGAGTATATTATTGTTGCTCTTGTTGGAAAAAGCAGATTGTTATCAACTCTGGAAACATTTAAGGATAAGGGAGGTTGGCCAATAGAAAGACAAAGAATGGACACAAGGACATGTGGTGGTTGGATAAATAAATTAATGTCTTAAACATTGGTCTTTGACCTGTATTCTTTCAGTGTGACACATCTAAATGTAATACAGGTACTTTTAAGAAGTGATTCCAGGAAGGCACAAAGTCATTGCAGAAGTTATATAACCATGGCTGTTTAATTCCGACTATCAGAAATCAGCTAGTGTTTAAGTCCGCAGTTCAAGTACGCAGCTGCATTCAAAGCTTTTTCTTTCCCTTGAATGCCCTCTCTCACTCCCCCTAGACACTTCTGTATTTTTCTTTCACTTATACACATTTACATCAAATACTATTTTAACAATGTTCATTATATGTTACAATATGTTGGTTTTGCATTTTAATTAGATCTATTGAAACATACAGAATTGCAGTGTTGCTTGAAACTCTAAGAGTATTGAAAGTGAGTGTCTGAGATGCCTGTATGTAGTGTCTATGTTTCTGTCTGTGCCTATAGGGCCTTGGCCATATAAATTTTTCCAATTTCCATTTGCTCAGTGTGGAATAGATGTGAACTATTGACTAAAGAATGTGAAATAATCTATTTGCAAGTCAGAAAAAATACAAAACTAGAGATATAAACATTTCTTATTATTTTCTATATTTTCGGGTTACAAACATTCAATCTTTTATAAAATCAAGTCTTGGGAAATGTGCTTTCCCAATTAGAGAAGATTAATATATTTTCTCCAAAAGCATTGATTCCATTTTTTTTTTGTTGGCATCAACATTTTTTTAAAAGTTTTGGCAGTAGATTTTTTGTATACTATGAATGTATTTTTTAAAGGTCTGATGGCATACTTTTTAACATGAAATAGATTAATTTATTTTGAATTTTTAAGTTGACTTTGCAGTATCAGTAAGTTTCCTATGTTTTTTCCCCCCAAAAAATGAATTTTTATATAGAAATAGAAAATATTTCCTAGTAATAACTTACTCCTAAGGATTAGAGTGGAGGAAAATAGGGAAATAATTTTAAAAATGCCACTTGTCATTCAGTTTATGTTACTGAAACAAAAAAAAAAATCATAAAATTTTTAAATATGGAATGGTAATCTCATATTGCATATTCACATCCTATAATTACTTTCCTTGTCTGTTCAACTTCTGTACTGCAGATTATTACTAAACTTGTAATACTTGTTTTTCAATACTTTGGACAATCTGCTTGGTTCCTGATTTTTAAATACTAGAGTTACTAACATGGAAATTTCAAAAATATAAGGAAAAATGTTAAACCCAGATAAAAAATATAGGGCCATAAAATATAACTATCACTTATTGATGAGGATTCAATGAAGTGACTCTATTCCAAGGTAATAAATTGACATTCACAATTCCAGTCTCAAAATCTTATATAGAAAATGATATTAATAATAATAAATTGAAACAAAAGAAGGCTGGGAGCACCGTTAATTTTAACTATACTGACAACTGATTAGGTAGCCTGTGTCGATGAGTACCAAGGACGCTTCTCTGAGATTTTATTTTATGGAATTTCTCTGGTTTATAATATGCCCACTTTTAATGTATGAATTTTCTAGAGAGGGCCCCCTCCTTATGAGTCATTTTATTCATATTCCTTGGGAGCATTGATAAAAATTTTACTCCATTGTTTTAATAACTTTCTGGTTTTTACAATAGTACCTTTTGGGAATGGAACATAAGATCTGTACATAGAGAAGAAGAGTACAAAGGGAAAATACTATTATATTAAGTATAGCCAAGAATAGCAGAAATATGGTGGGAAAGTCCCTGAATATCAAAGAGATAGTCTAATAATATCTAATAATGTCACAAAGTTGGGAAAAGGGAAAATGTATAAAGTAGAAAAATAAACCTCAACAACATTTTTCACTTGGAAGTAGCAGAAGATCGTCCTTCACCATTATGTAGAAAACTCTGTGCGTATATGCATCTGTGTATTTGATAAATGGGTCCAGTGATATCTCTCATGTTAAACTACTTATTCATTTATTTATTTCCTACATGTTTTGAGTCACGCTTTCCTTCAAGCTGCACAACATATGAGAGGCTATTGTGTGTTAAGAAGGAACCAGTGGCTTTTATGTTTGCTATGGTTCTCTGTCATAATTTATCTTGGCTCTGTTCCTTTAAGAGTTGAACCCAGGACCAAGGGAATATGCCACGCTATAAATAAATACATAAAAGGCACATTCCAATAGATATTTATTATTTTATTTTTATTTCTTTTCAATTCTACTTGATGTTCTCAGTCATAATTGATTCATCGCAGTACTACATGGATGTGTGTTCTAGGGCTTCTATAACAAAGTACCACAGACTGGGTGGCTTAAGCAACAAATTTATTTTTTCACTGGTTTAATGTTAGAAGGCCAAGATCAAGCTGTTGACATGGCTGTTTTTATTCTGAAGCTTCTCTCCTTGGCTTGTTGATGGCTGTCTTCTCTTATCTCCAAATACAATCACATTCTGAGACATTGGGGACCAGGACCTCAACATATACATTGAGGAAGGGGTGCAACATTTCACTCATAGCACTATTTTTTCAGATTTTATTATTCGAATCAATTCCTTGTGTTCGTATTTTTGAACTCTCTAATGTGGTATTATATTGATTATTATGAATATGGTGTAAATGTGATATTCTGTTTTTAGTGGGAAGACAATGATCTGCAAGGCATAGCCCCATTATAAAAAGATTTCTCACATACTTGCCTCCTTTTTCATTATATCTATACTCCCTCCTTATGGAATTAGGGCAGAAACTGATTGTTAAGTAGTATTTAAGCATGATGTTTTTCATGCCATGTGTATGATGCAATATCCAGATGAGATCTCTTGGATTGTTCATTCTGTGCAAAGCCAGTCAGTCACCATGTGATAAGACACTCAAGTACCTATAAAGGGGTAAAGAAACTGTGAGATAAGTGTTTAACGTGTGTTTTATGTGTATGCATATGCTTTATGTGTATTATTGTCCCTTATTTATGGCTGAATCAGTTTTTAATAACTAAAATTTAATAGATTTTATTTTATTAAATTATTTTTAGACACAAATTTTCACAAATATGTATTTTAAGCCACTACTAGTTGTTATTTTGCATTTTTACTGAATACTTTCATCATGAATTTTTAAATCTTATTTTGTTATTGATATGTTTATCCATGAGAAAATTGTGAGTAATTTATTAAATCAGAAAGATGGAGCAAGATGGGGGTGGTGGAATGAAATTTGGCATGGAGAACAAGAGAAAAGAATGGGAGTTTAAGAGAAGAGCAAGAGATGGGGAAAAAGATATTTGAAGAATAGAAGAGAGAAAACAAGGAGAATAGTAGGGCAAATATTTTCAAAATCAAGGAAACTAAATCAAAACATCCTTTCTTGATCTGTGCTTAAATATCCTAAAATGAATCATTATAAAATTTTATATAAGGATTTTTTTAAAAAATGGTTTCTTCCCCAGAAGAGTCTTTGTAATCTAAATTTATATACATTATTATGTAAGAAGTAGGAAATTATTATTTAATTTTAATTGTCTTTTAATTTTCTCTATTTTTAACTGGAAGACAGACAGAGAAAGAGAGAGAGAGATAGACAGACAGAGGAATTCTGCGAAAATGTTCATTTGTTCCCACCTGAGTTTGGGAGTGTTACAGGTGGCAGCCCTTCTCTCAAGACTCCAAGACTCATAAAAAGAAAATCTTTACATCAGTATAATGATTATCTTCTCATAGATAAAGGAACGACTGACTGCACCATTAAATACCCAGTGTTTGCTAACTGAATGAATAATACATGTACACAGAACTTGTACATAGTAAATATTAAATAAATGGTAGTTTCTATTTTTATTAACAAATACATTTTTCTATCTAAGCTATTGCTAACTAAATTTATTGGCACAATATATTGTAGAATTGGTGATTTAAATGAGGTTGAAAATAAGTCCATAGAGGAAAAAACTACTATGAAATGTATCCCTAATGTGGATGAAGATTGAATTAATTAACCTGTGGAATAAAGTAATAGGTAAGATAACTGTGACATCCCCAAAACAGTGATTTTTTCTTACTCATTTACTTCCCACAATAGAACCTAGGATTGTTCCAAAATAAGTAAGATGTTCACTTAAATGTTTACCAAATGAAGAATTACAGGGGTGTGTGTGTGTGTGTGTGTGTGTGTGTGTGTGTGTAACAACATAGGAGGATTAAGTGCCTCAATTCCAGCAAAGGTGTTAAAAATCTTTTGAGTACCCCTAGGTGTCACCATTTCACTAAAGGGGATAAAAATAATTTAATAATCTAATCATAGCAAGTATCTTTCATGTTCACTTCTCTTTCCTATCCTTTTCTCTTCATATTCATTCATACCCCATCCATGTCCCTAATATCATACATGAATCAATGGGAATTTGAGGAGGCAGGCTAATTTCCTTAATTTGAATAATCGACAACAATTAACAGCAGTGATACTAATATGCTCACATCATTCACAGAATAGTCAGTAGTCCCATAGTTGAGTCTTCTCATTTTCTGTACTCCTGCTAATTGATACCTAGAGGTTTGCAGATCTTGAGCAGTGCTGTTATTAATTTCCTGCCAGGGTTAATGACATGATCATCAGTATTGGTAAACTTCATACTAGTGAAATCTTAAAGTATCAGACCTACATGAGGTTCCATTCAGAACCCTATGTCTCCTGTTGTGTGGACAGGCTGGACTGAATGCAGGAGACTAGAGGTAGCCCTGAGAATGAGTCCATATTATTGTATGGTTGAGGGAATTATTTTCATATTGTCATTAATTTATTTTTCATTCATGCAAATTTGCCCAACCTGAAATAGATCAAGGGCTAGACAGAGCCCATACAATACTAAAATAACATAATTATTTTGTTTCCACTATTTTCTACCTGTGTTAAAAGATTGTGTTAAAAGAGCCATATGACAGCCTGTCTTCCTCCTTTAGCTTGACGGATTGGGTAAATACCTTTCTCAGAAAAATTAGATTTGGTTGACTCTTGCATTTACCTTTATTATTTATAACGAGGAACAATTACTGGTTTGAGAGACACTGCTCAGTTATGAAAAGGTCTTTGTTGGTTAGTACCTTGCGAGATACTTTATAAAAAGCAATTTGGTTTTTATATAAAGTATTAATTCAGATAAAATTATATCTCAGCTTCTCAATATTCTAACTATTACTATGAAAACTTGCACATCTCATCTCCTTTGCTCCATATTCATTTAATTTGCATGATGTTGTGCAAATTAAGACACTTATTTCCAGCATAGGGCAATTTAATGTGGAGATTGCAGGCTGATGTGTCGTTTTCTACTTTGAGAACATTTCCTGTACTTCCTTCTTTTCCTATAAAATGGAAATGCTTTTATATACAACCTTCAAATTCATATACATATTGGAAGAATATCTAAGAAATATGAGGGTTTTTTTGTTTTGTTTTGTTTTTACTTCTTCACCAAGAGAAGACCTACTCAAACGGGTAGATTTGTTATTGCTGATTTTCAGTATTAATACTGTGCATTCTTTTAAGGTTATCATAATTTAGATTTTTATTTTGGTTTTCATTTGGCTCAATATTCTAATTTAACTTCTCCCATTTAAATGCTAAAAGTTATATTTAGCTTTTTATTTTTCTGCCTTTGTACAGTCCTCGTATCCTTATATGCAAATATCACACATCTTTTAAACAGAAGAAAACCTGTCAATCATTCACAAAGTCAACATGAAAGGGAAAATTTTGTATGGGTGGCCAGACTATCTCACTGAGTCTAATTTCACAAGCCATTAACATTCCAAAAGGAGAAATTAATTTGAATGTCTGTCATTTTCTAGAAAAGGGGACAAACTATTGGGAGATATTCAGTTGACCTCTTAGAAAGGGCAGATGAATGGAAGATGAATTCATATTTTTGATAAATAAGGTGGAGGGACTTTTTTTTCACTTAATCATTCATTAAGAATTTCAAAAGTTTTCGTATTGTCCTTGGTGCAATCCTAGAACAAAACCCAGAAAGCAGTGGAGCTGCACAGAGCGTTCTCTAATGAACGCAAAGATAAATGAGAATATGCACAAACAGTGGAATGGGATTCAAGTAACTAGAAAGAAATTTAAAGAGGTGTGGAAATTTAACAGTACTGTCAGGAATGCTAACAAACAGAAATAATTATCTCTGTGTTTATTGGCAAAGATCTCCAATTAAATCTCTTAGGTAAATAAAAATAGCAACTGGGCTGGAATAGAGTAGCTACTTCTTTGACAGTCATTATTTAATAGCTTATTAAAGTCAAATGTAAATTGTCAACTCTTCCTCCTTCTCCCCTTTCCCTTCTACTCCTCTTCCACCTTAATCCATCCCCCTCCCATTTTTCCTCCTCCTCTTCCTCCTTCCTTCACCTATTCTCCTATCTACCTCTTTCAGATTATATTTTTTCAAGGTGAAGAAGGATCTTATGGTGAGAAAAACAGAATTTAAGATTCTTATTTCAGCAGCAACAAGCATAAGATCTACTTTGAGGGATGAACTGTGAGGTCACAAGGTAAAGCTAGTGTCAGTTTGTGTGTATTGATTAGTAGGAATAATAACTCTGATATTCTGCTACTACTTTTACTATCACTGTTAATATCTACAACTGCTTATTACTATCAGGATAGTCAAATATCTTAACAGAGCTGATTTCTGGACAGAGTATGTCAAGATCGAATATAGAATAATATAGCCAAAATAAATGTAAATTTCTTCGTTTGTGTCTAGATAAGTGACCACAAAAACACAAACAAATCTGACATAGCTTAGCAGGAGCTTGCATGAAAACGTAAAGGTTATATATAATGTAAAACTCAATGTATATTCAATCTACTACAGCTAGTGAGAGCCATTTAAAGTTGGCTCATATGTACTAAAAAAAACTTTTTGTTAAAGTTTTAAACAATTGAAAAACAAACAAACAAACGAACAAACAAAACTTGAATGTGCATCAGCATTGCAAGAACGTGGGCTCTTGGGTCAACAAAGACAAATTCATTCAGACCAGGAGATCTGAGCTATTTCACTTGATCTTTCTGAATTCCCATTTTCTTATTTACACAACAGATATAATTACAGCAATTTCACATGAACAGTTACTATTATAAATGTATAAAGCTCCTGGCATAGAGTAGCCATTCAAAAAAGTCTGACTTCCCTGCTTCTTTATTCAATCAATAAAGCTTATGCAAAGGAACCTGAATTAAAAGAACTTAAATGTTAAGTACAAGGACAATCATAATCCCACTTTATTAAGCAGGCTGAAGCAAACTGGAATGACTTAAGGAGCCGATCTAGCTGAAAAGACTTTCTTAATCATGCCACAAAGGAAGCAGGAGGGAAATGAATATATTACAAGGATGGAAATTATGGAGATTTAGTGAAATTCAATCCAAACCTCTTGTTGTATAGGATATGTAATTGAGACCTGATCTTTTTTTTTTTTTTTCATAAGAAAATTTGCCCCATGCCCTATTATATCTGAACCAAGAACTCTCTTTGAAGCTTTAGATTTGTATCTCAGAAATATTGATTAAAGTAGATGATGATTGGTGATAGATCGGATTGACCTGGTAAAATGCTATGACCAATCATCCTAATGTGATGGCATTGGGGATGGGGGTGGGGGAGCCAGAATATAAACCCATCCTAGGGAACCAAGCCGTTCATTTGCCTTTGTCTTGTCAACTTTCTCTGCAAGTCTCTCTCTCTCTCTCTCTCTCTCTCTCTCTCTCTCTCTCTCTCACACACACACACACACACACACACACACACAGAGACACACACTACAAACACTTATCTATAAACCCTTCAAAGAAAGCAACATAAAGCAGCAGTGATGAAAATTTGACATAGATCACAAAAGGCAGTCTGATATGCATCTTTCTAGAAGCAGAGGCACTTGCATGTTTTAGCTGATCGATCCTAGGTCTATAGAAAAGGGTCAACTGTGCTGCATCTTCTGTCTGCTCTGGGGCAGGGTAAAGTGAGATGACACAAAACATCTTAAAGAATAGAAACTAAAACTCTACCATTATATGTTAAAAGCCTGCAATTATATACTGAAAATTTCTCTATCGAAACTTAGCATTTCCACATTTGTCAGTCAACTCTAACAATCATTATATAAGATAACTGAAAGGGCAGTTTCCATGACAAAAAATAATAATAACAGTGAAATATTTGTGTGTGCTATTAAAAAAATGTGTGTTTTATTAAAATCAAACATTTTCTTAATGAAAATATGCATCTTAATATGAAAAGTTGACCTCATCTGACAGGAAATTTGGCTCATCTTATTTAGGAGAGATGCACTCATAATAACAATAATGAGAGCATGAATTGAACCACAGATGTTGTGTTCATTTGAGACAAGGTGTGTTCTCAATAGATAATCAATTAGCCAGCTCCATATGTGCAATACCGAAAAGAGGATAATCCTCAACTTTTTACTCAAACACAATTCAACTTTAAAAAAATATTTTAATGAATATAAACTTATGGAGCTTCATGAGAGCAAACAGTAAGCATCTACATTAATTTATGTCCTCTTAATATTTTCTCTTTTATTTGCATTTCCTTCATTCTATTAAATACATTGCTTTAGTTCAACATCTAGGTCTGGGTTTTTCTTCTAATTCATCTTTTCCATGAATTGTAACCCCTAGCAAACTAAGCCTTCACATAATTCACAGCAGATTATTACAAGGATAATATGAATGGTAATTTTCTTTTTCTTCTTTTTTTGTATGGCCAATATCTCCACTGTGATATAAAGTACAGGGTTCTGATGGGATTCGTGTAGAATATTGTAATCAGTGAAATATTGCTTATAGGTTCTGAAAAATTGTTTATTTGTCATTACATGTAAATGTAATCAATTTATATACTTCAGTTTTCATTTTCATAAAACTTTCTTATACTGTTACTAACAATCAAAACAAATATTTATATTAATAGCTTGGATGATAGTTGCTACAACATGCAGTAATTCCTCTAGGTAAATTGCTTTTTTCAACTACTTTAAAAAATCTGAGCCAGAAAGGGACATCTGCTTTTGCAAAACAAGTTTTGAATTAAAATATGTTTTCTTACAATTTTTTTCAGAGTTAACAGTGTTTTATTATATTTTTTAAATTGTTTACTTTTATTTAACTTTTTCTATCAAGAAAACTCTGAAGAGAATTCTGATAATATTTTATCTAATACAAGAGAAATATATACTTTCACAAACAGATGCAAATAAAAGGCCGACAGATATAGATTTAATATAAATATTTGCCTATCTCTAGGATCCAAAAATGCCAGTTATGAAATTTGGGTGGGTTGCATACACCTTTGAGTTAACTGAAGTAATTTTCTTGGATGGATATTGCCTGTGCACTAAGTATATTTACATGGACACTTAGTCACTGCAGGCTGATAAGAGCAGAATGCTATCTGTATCCCCAGGAATTCATGCCTGCAGCTTATGAAGAATATAATTACTGTGCAACCTGAAGGACTTGTTTTTATGGTGCTTCTCTTGGGAGATATCTTATACCTTTATGAATCTCTGCTGCATTGTCTTATAACTAGAACATAAAAAGTGTTCAGAAAGCATTTGTTAAATTAGTGAATTATTGAATTAGAGGGAATTAAATAAGCTGGGTGTATCCATAGTGACTGCTGTTATTCTTCAATTTTTTGGTTTCTGGTTCAGTATTATTGGAATATTATCAAGAAACTGAGCATCTGCCAAATGCAATAGTAAGTAACTTATGGTCTTTGAACATTGCCTCAGAAATAAATTAATTAACCACTCCAGAATGGCTATTAACATACTATCCAATGGTCTAGTCTAGTAGAGCTTGCCTGAGGTCAACAGGTTGAACTTATGTGTTCTATGCCCCAGTTTTCAGAGTGTCTCCATGAACTACAAGATACTTGTGTATCCTGAGATACTGATGTCTTTCATCCTCACTGAAAATTAAAAAACAATTGAAGTGTAACCTAACATAAGGTTTAACCTAATGTAGTTGTGATATAGAAGTGTGATCTAGAAAGCGCATGGTTGTATGTGATCTTGAGGGTGATTCAAATATGATGCTCAAAGCTCAGAGCAGAGAAAAACAATCAGTGCGGTAATCAGGCTGTAAGATATATGTGAGGATCATCTTAGGGGACAAGAAAATCTACTCAAGATTTCTCAAAGAATATAATGTAAATGGTAACTTACTTAATTTGCCTATAAATCAGGCTGTGGACTAGGAATCAGGGTCATCTTCTAATTAGCTTCTATTTCCTCTCTCTTAGAGGTAAGTCTGTTTTTTGCTAAATAACTAGGGAAGTTCTACTGTTCATTTAAACAAGTCTTGCTATGGAGTAGATTTCCTGTTGTGCCATGACGCTGAATGTGTTCAAATAACTGACTCAACAATTTCTTCCCACATCTACCTCTTTTCTCTTTAAAAAGATGTCTCTTTACAAGAAAGCTAATGATTAGTATAAATGAAGATAAACTGACTTTATTGTTATAGTCCAGTGATTATGAGCATAGAATTCAAACCATATTTAGACATCTTGGAAATAAGAAAACTACAAGCAGCAAATCTTTAACAAGATATTTGGTGTGGCTTGTGTAACAATTTTTCTTTCAATCAAGTGAAAAATGCTAAGAATTACTTTCCTTCCATATTTTGCTCTTAGAATCAATTTATACTTTTACTGAAAGAGTAGAAATATTTACATTAGAAACAAATAATAAGATAACATATATCTTAATAATAATAATATAATATATTTTTGAAACATCTTAATAATAATAATATATATGATTTGAAATATAGCAAATATGAAAATAGAAGTAAGTTACTGCAATAAAATATAAAAAAGCAGCAGTAAATTACTGTAATGGTCAATAAAACTAAAATGATAAATATATTAACAATAATAAAAATGATCATTGCAGGAGATCAGGTACAATTAACCACATTATGGCATATCAAGTGCCCTAATAAAGATATCTTTAAAAAAAACATTTATTTGCGAGATTTTAGGATTGGAAAGAAAGTTCAGGGAATGAGACAGAGAGTACAATATTTGAAAGATTCAGGAGTCCTTCATCAGCCAGATATTATAAGGAAGACTATTTAGGACAAATGTTTGATGTATTAAAAAAAAAAGCATAAAGTATTATTCTGTGTTGTCTAGATTTAAAAGGCCTTTAAATAGCTGAGTTCAGTTCAATTAATCAGCACCATGACACACACTAACATTTTCTCAGCAATGCTTATTTGTAAGGCTGTGCTAGCCCAGACTGAAATGTTTTAATACAATAGAAATGCTTCTACCCCAGAGGTATTTACTGAGCCATCACTAAGCAATGGAATGTTTTCTAAATGTTTAAATGCTGCCAGGAAAACCAGTTTCGGGATGCAGTCCAGAATTTTCTACAAGACCAGTTTTCTCACACCTGTTTTCTTTGTTTTCTTGTTTGTTAACTTTTTGGTATACATGGAAACATGAGCTTATATTTAGTTATTTAGATGTTTTCTCATAGCTAGATATATCATCCACAGAAGAATATGGAAACAATAGAGAAAAGATATGTTTTTCTATAATTTTAAGCCATTACTAATTTGACTAATTACACAGTCTGGTGTGAATGTGATCTTAGCTCCTCTAGACTTTAGTATCTTCTGAGTTTAAAAAATGGGTCACACTAATAGGAATAACCTGTTTCAATATCTTTTTCCTCACATCTCTTCTCATAGGACTTCAGTTTGTCTGTTCTAATGCAAGCCGATATTACAATGAGATAACCAAACATTTATTAAGATGACAACCTGCTCACTGCCAGCCAGGTCTCTTGGGAAGTCCCTCACATATTATGGCAGAGAGACATGTACAGTTATAGGATGCCATATATTTTTGCAGATATGTAAGTTCTTGTCACTGACTATATAACCAATATATGTCACTGCCATTCCTTTTGGAATTTGAGGAACAATTTACGTACAGTGAAAATGACTCTCTAGATATACAATTCTATGAATATTGACAAACATTTATAGCTGTAACCATCACCACACTCTATGCGGAGAATATTTCCATTACTCCAATAAGTTGCATTATACCCCTTTTTAATCAATCCACTGCCCCTGCCTTCAGTCCCTGACATCTCTTTAATATTGCCTTTTTCTTAGAACATCACATAAATGGAATCATAGAGTATAAATCCTCCTGTATTTGGCTTCTTTAACTTAGGGAAATGCTTCTTTTATATATTTAGTTTTCAATTATAGTTAACATATTTTAGTAGAAGAAAAAAAAGGTCAAGAATATGAATGGTAAAATGACAACAACTACATATCTGTCAACAATTACTTTAAATGTAAATGGATTAGATGCTCCAATCAAAAGACATAGGAGATAGATATAGATAGATATAGATAGAGATTAAATATAGATATAGATATAGATATAGATGATATAGATATAGATAGATATATAGCAACATGGATGGATCTTGAGATAATCATGCTAAGCAAATTAAGTCAGGTAGAAAAGTTGAGAACCATATGATTTCACTCAAATGGAGGATATAAAACTGAAAGCAACAAACAAACAAGACAAATGAAAATTCATAGACACAGAAAATAGTTTAGCCGGAAGAAAAGGGTAAGGGGAGTTAGATAAGGGTAAAGTTGGTCAAATATATGTTGATGAAAGGAGATATGAATTAAGGTGGTGAACACACATGCAATATACAGATGATATATTATTAAATTATATACTTAAAATATATAATTTTATTAACCAAAGTCATCTCAATAAATTTAATTAAAAAATTAAAAAAGAAAATAAAAAATAAAAAAGGCTGGCTGATGGATAACAAAACAAGACACCTATATATACTGTCTATAAGATACTCATTTTAGATGGAAAGACACAGACTGAAAGCAAAGGGATAGAAAAAGATATTTCATTAAAATGGAAATTTTAAAAAGCTGGGATAGCAAACATGCTGGACAAAATAGACTTTAAAACAAAGGCTATAACAAGAGACAAAAAAAAAATTCCACTCTTAGGTACCTAGGGTAATACTTTTGAGTTACACCCATTCTTGTGATTATATCAGTTCTGTTTTTCTTCTTTTCTTTTCTTTTCTTTTCTTTTTTCTTTTCTTTTCTTTTCTTTCCTTTCCTTTCCTTTCCTTTCCTTTCCTTTCCTTTCCTTTCCTTTCCTTTCCTTTCCTTTCCTTTCCTTTCCTTTTCTTTTCTTTTCTTTTCTTTCTTTCTTTCCTGCCTTCCTGCCTTCCTGCCTTCCTGCCTTCCTGCCTTCCTGCCTTCCTGCCTTCCTGCCTTCCTCCCTCCCTCCCTCCCTTCTTTCCTTCCTTCTTTCCTTCCTTGCTTTCTTTCTTTCTATTTCATTTGCTTTTTATTTATTTGTTTGTTTGTTTGTTCTTCTGAGTAGTGTTTCATTCAGGAATATATCACATCTGTTTATCAATCCACAAGTTGAAAGACTTTTACATGAGTCTTTGTGTAGACATAGTTTTTTACTTTTTTTGAGTAAAGGGCTAACAATAGATTGCTGAGTTGTATGGTAAGTATCTTTATAAGAAACTGTCCATTTTCCAAAATGGCTTTAGTACTTTTTATTACCACTAACAACGTATGACAGTTCCAGGTGCTTCACATCTTCAGTACTCAGTATTTTTATCTAGATTGTTGTTGTTTGTTGTTTGTTTATTTTTGTATGGTTTCATTTTGGTTTTGCCATTCTAATAAGTGTGTTTGGTATCAAGTATACAGTAATAGTAAGCTTAATAATGGAAATATTTCTTTTAAATTGTCCTTTATGGGTATAAACTTATCCCTAGTATTATCCATTTATTCTTTGAGTGAATGTATGATATGTAGTAATATCTTCTGTTTCAATCCTTACGCTGGTGATTTGTGTCATCTCCCATTTCATATTTGTCATTTTTGCCAGAGTATTATCAAGTAATGTTTTTTTTAAAGGATCAATCTTTTGTTTTATTGATTTTCTCTATTTTTTTTTTCTGTTTTCAATTTTATAAATTTTTGCTCTGCTCATTACGTATTTCTTTTGTTATTCTTTTTCTAATTTCTCCAGTGAGGAACTTATCAGATCTACTTCTTTCTCTTCCTTCTTTCCTTCAAATTATTGATTTGAAACCTTTCTCTTTTCTAAACTAAACAGTTAATGGTATAAATTTTTTCCTTAGCACTACTTTAACTGAAGTCCACAAATTTTTGATATACTGTATTTTCATTTCATCTATTTCATGTGTATATATTTTTTATGGCCTAAGGCTTTGCCTTTGATTCATGGATTATCTAGAAATATGTTGTTTGGTTTCCAAGTGTTTGTATATTTTCCTTTCTGCTTTTGATTTCTAGTTTGATTCTACTATGGTAAAAGAACATACTCTGTATAATTTCAAATTTATAAAATATGTTGAAGTGTGTTTTATGGCCCAA
Source organism: Eidolon dupreanum (assembly GCA_028627145.1). Taxonomy (NCBI): domain Eukaryota; kingdom Metazoa; phylum Chordata; class Mammalia; order Chiroptera; family Pteropodidae; genus Eidolon; species Eidolon dupreanum. The sequence continues at coordinate 28,838,283 of CM053506.1, forward strand.
GGTACTATGTATTTTGGTGAATTTTCCACAGATGCTTGAAAAAATGTGTTTTCTACTTTTGTTGGTTTGAGATTCTCTATATGTCAGATCTCATTTGTTGCTGGTATTTTCAATTCTGTATCTTTATTGAATTCTGTATGGCAGTTATATTCTTCACTTAAAGTGGGGTATTGAAGTCTCCAACTTTAACTGTAGATTCATCTATATTTCCTTTCAATTGCATATATATTTGCCTCAAATATTTTGAAGTTCTTTGTTTAGATCATTATTTCTTATTGGTGAACTGAGCCTTTTATTATTATATAATAAAATATATAATATACTCTGTCACTAATAAATCTGTTTATTTTGAAGTCTATGAAGTCTATTATATCTGGTGTTTATCATTATGTAACATTTCTAGTTGCTATATTAATATTTCTTATTCTAAAGTAAACTTTATCTGATATTAACACAGCTATCCCATGTTTCTTTTGATTTGTATTTACATGGTATACCTTTTTACATTATTTTTCTTTTTAACTTATATATTTCCTTATATTAATTGATGGTAATATATATATATTTTTTTCAAACCACTCAATGGTAACAAGAAAAATATTCCAAAAAAGTATTCAAAATATTATAATACACTTCACAAACAAAATGTGAAGATATCGTAAATGGTCAATAAACACATAAAAACAGTGTGCAACTTCGCTAGTCATAAGGAAAATGCAATTAAAATCACTATGAGGTACAATATACAACCACCAGGGTAGTTAAAATTTAAATTTAGAAAGCTGGCAGTTATCAAATGTTGCCAAATGTTGCAAAGCATATGGAACAACTCCAACTCTAATATATTGTTGTTACTAGGGTAAAATGTTAAACCTTTTGGGGGAAATAGTAATAATTCTTATAAAATTGACCATAAACCTATTCTTATATTCAAATATTTCTCTTCGAAAAATTGAAAACATTTATAAGGATATTCATAACACCTTTATTTATAAGAGCAAAAAATGTAAAATGGTTCAACTTCCATCAATAGAATGATTAAATGAACTGCAGTGTTGTTATTTAATGGAATACTACTCAATAAAAAGGAACAAACTACTGATATACACAACAATGTGAATTAATCTCAAAAATATGTTAGGTGAATAAGCTGTATAAATAATGTATGATTTACATGAAGTTCTACAACAGGCAAAACTAATTTATGTTGAAAAATCATCATAACAGTCTTTCTTCTTAGGAAAAGAATTGCCTGAGAAAAGTCATGTGTTAAATTTCTTATGTCTTAATATACTGTATTTACTTCTAACACTGTTTATAGATGGTAACAGTGGCTTAATTTCATTTCAGAATCATGTTTCAAGTTTATGGAAATCCCAAGTTTATGGAACAATAACAGTATATAAAAGAAGCCAGAGGTTTGTGTCTTTCCCTTAAAAAGACTTTTAAAAATGTGAACATTTCAGTGATCTGTTTTATTACCAGTTATGGTAGACTGAATAGTGGCTCCGCAGTCCATGCCCACGTCCCAATCCCTGAAATCTGTGAGTAAATTACATTATATAGTAAAATGAACTTCACAGGAGTGAGTGATTAAGTTAGGGATCTCAAGGTGAGGAGATTAGCCTGTATTCCATGGGTGGGCCCTATATTATAATAAGGGTCCATATATACAGGAAGCAGGAAGTTCAGAGTTAGCAGTAGGATAAATGACAATAGCAACAAGAGGTTAGAGTGATGTGAGGAAATCGCCATGAACCAAGGAATGCAGATGGCCTCTAAAAGCTGAATAAAGTAGTAAAATGGATTGTCCCCTTAGTTTCCAAAAGGACCCATCCCAGCCAGCACCTTGACTTTAGCCTAGTAAGAATAATTTTGAATTCTGGACACCTTGAACTATTAGATAATTAACTTGCATTAGTTTAAGCCACTAAATTTGTCTTAATTTTTACAAAACTTAGAAACTTAATACATTTGTATATTTGATTTTCTCTGATTAAACTCTAGCTATAAGGATGATATGGATATTAAGGCTAGAAAAGATTGGCTATTAATTATTCTTATTCTCTTTTCATGATTATTAGATTCCTTTAAACCATTCAGAGAGGTACCTTAGAATAATTAAAGCATAGAATTTTAGAGTAGAAGAAATATGCAGACCACTTAGTTCATATTTTTTATTTTGTCACTGAGGAAGGTGATATCCAGAGAGGTAAATTCATTTATTAAAAACTACGAAGGATCACAATAAATTCAACAATCACTGTTTTGCATATCTAGAATGCCTAGTTGTTGGCATACCCAATGGATAGAAGAACAAAGGCTAATTATGCTGTACTTAACAATTGCATTTTTTTCCTTGATTTAACCTTATAAATATATATGAAAATTGTGAAGATTGAGTAAAAAGGAGATTTTACATGAAAGTGCTGTTATGAATTTTAAACTATAAAACAGATATCAAATTCAGTGTTTTGATTTATAAATGAAAAGAATTCCCCTTTGGAAACTACTATATAAAATAACATCAATTTTTCTTGCGAATAGTTTGCCCTTTTTCGATCTGATGATTAATTACTACATGAATTAGCACAGCTCATACATTTCAGACTCTGAGGCTCCCTCTTCATTATGCTATGAAATAAGTGTTGTCTATTTCTTCATATATGATACAAATTTTCAGTATTAAAAGATGTAGAAATATTGTGCATTTTTTCAGTTATGATATATTTGTCACGTATATACCTTCTTTTTTATTTGATATCTTTATGTTAATAAAAGATGGATACCATTTTCTGTATTTTGATGTGACTACAACTGTGAAAGCCCATAACATGGTTGCCAACTTGGTTTAATGTTCTGCATTATAAATGACCATTTCTTAATTTATTAAAAGTGTTATAAAATGTCCCCACATTTGATCTTTTGCTGATGTATTTGCTTAATTGAAAGGACAGAGCCTGAAGGAAATGTCATCTTTAGATCAAACAATAAAAGGATATTCAAATTTATTGTTGACAGAACGTCTCTAAATCTATTTAAGAGAAACAGTGTTAGTTCTCTGCAAATGGCAAACTTAATACCACTATTTCCTGGCAAAAGAGAGTAGGACTTATATAATTATAAACAAACAAACAAACACACACCTGACAAAACATCCTCTTTATTTCCTGGAGTCCTCACCTTTGTCCTTTCAGAGACTTTATTTTTATTATGTATCTATAAACCATCAGAAATACATATATACATATATGTGTCTAATAATTACACTTAGCTTGTGATTCCAGCAATAACGATGCATATTTGAGTGTGTGTGTGTGTGTGTGTGTGTGTGTGTGTGTGTGTGTATCTAACCATGTTGCAGTAGTCACAAGCTAAATGTTTACAAAGTCCAAACACACAATAATAAATGAAATGGCTATATTGTATACATATTCGCTTGTGTGCTTTGTGATTAATAAAAATTGTGATAAAGTAAAACAAAAAAATATCAACGAATCAGGAAATCTTTTCCCAGATACAGTAATATTTTATTATGGGCAATATCTGCCATCTATTATACCTGAAAGAGATACTAAAATTGTTGCTTTTGTGTAAAGCATTCTGTTTTTTTTAAATGCCGACCTAATTTTTTATAAGTTACTATTCTGGGCACATAAAATATTTCTGATTAAAAGTTTGCCAGAAGTCAGCCAATTTGACATGTATAAAAATACAATAGGCATAAAGTATTCTCTTATTATCTTTTAATAGAGGTAGCTAAGTTATCCAATTTTTCTAGGCCTAAAGGAATTAGTAACAGTGAAATTGAGTAGCTATTTGTACAGGAAAATGTTCAACACCCTTCCAGATCATTCAACAAGAATGACTAATTGTTGTATAATTCTTAAGGCCAGTGCAGTCTCCAAACATAAGAATCTACTATAGACTAATTCTAATAAAAGAAAATGGCATTCTCGCCTTGGGCAGATATATTTAATGGGATCTATAATGACTAATCAAGATAGAAAACTTTAGGGCTATTTATTTGTTCGGTAACATTGTAAATTCATAAGAAGTAGATTCAATTTAAATTTGTGGTTTATTGATATAAAAAATAATTATTTGTTTAAATCTTGATTAAATTATTTCAGGCTTATTGTTTCTTATCATGTGTCTTTAGTTTGCAGCAGTGAAAGAACACTCTTAAGAGAACTTGACAAGATCGTAGCTTCAATTTTAGTCAATATGACAGATATTGCAATTCTAATTATTTTGGATTAGTTAGAATAATAGGATTTTTAAATGGAAGTTATAATTTTAAAATTTGTAGACAAATTACACATATTGAAGCTTTTATTAAGGCCAAGTCACTATACTACAGTATTATTTAAAAATTTTTGTTTAAATGAGTCATTTTCCAACAAAGATTTTCTTAAATGCAAAAATTCTACATTGATTTTTCTCTGAGTTTTTTGTACTTCAGGACAAATAGTTGCTGTTAAACTGTCATTCTTATAAATACAGTGCATAGATTTTGAAAGAGGTTAATGCTTCCCAAAGGTTCAAATTAAATCTTTCATTATAGTTGTAATTATTTAATTTGTTTGTTGAGGAAGGATATTTTTCTTAATAAAAATAACTGAAGCTAAGTTTGTAAAACTTAAGCAAATTTTTATCTATTTATTTCAGTTGATTTTGCTTGAAAATATCTACTTTTACTACGTATAATAGATTCGGTAGAATATCTATTACCCATTTAAGTGCAGATCCTAACTCATCTCTCAGTAGGAAACATGAAATTGATTTTTCCATTTGAAGATGTGTTATGCCTATTTTTTTAAAAAATAAATACATTATTAACCTCTTGTTCAAATATAATATTTTCAAATATTCCTATCTGTAGTGCTGCATTCTTCTTTTCAAATTGAGTGGCAAATTTCTCAGCATTTAGGTGTTTTAATAAATAGTACAGAATTTCAAGTCAGGAAATAGGCATTTCCTTCTTAAATAAGTAATTAAATTATGAAAATGGCTATGAAAAAATATTTTATGTAGTCAAATTCAGAGAATTACATCTCTGTAATAAAGCTTTAATAAATTTTGTCACCTAATCTGTTCTTATTTTATCCACGGAAATGACATTTTAGAAACTTTCTTTGAAAAAGATTAAACTTTGGAAAATTTGTTTTGCAAAGTTATCTTTATCTATTCTAATTAAATTAATAGAAATTTGACTAATTAGTATGATCATAATTGTCAGTGAGGGAGGTATCATTGACACATTATTAAAAAGAATTTTCTGAATCCAAGATAATAGTATAACACTCTACGAGTGATTTTATTTTGCTTATTCTTTAACTGTGGCTTATCATTAAAATTTTAGCAGTTTCTAAAACCTCAACTCTTAAATTAAGCAATTGACTAGGGCAACATCTAATTTTTAAAGTCTAACCTTTGTGTTAGATTATCTTATTATCTACTGGGTTAAATGAGGAATCGTTTTTTTAGAATCTTTTTTTTTATATGCTTCTTGTTGCCTAAAAGAGGAACTTGTACAAGATTTAGATGTTGGAAAGAAAGCAGAAGTTTTATTTCCAGAATAAAGAATATCTTTGTGATCAAGGACAGTGATGGACAGGTGTAAAAGTAATTGTTCGCACTCTGACTTCTCTAACATCTGAATTTCCTGACCAGCAGCAGCTGCAGGCACCATGGACACGAATCACATGGTCTAGTAACAGTTTTAATTTGTGTTGCTTCTTAGACTTGGAGTATTTCTTCTTCCTTTCTCTTGGTTAATCTCTCTCTCTCTCTCTCTCTCTCTCTCTCTCTCTCTCTCTCTCTCTCTCTTTTTTTTTTCCCCCATCAACCAAGCTGTGTGGCAAGATCCCAATTTTATCAAATCACTGCCAAAGTATATTGCTACTCTCAGTTGAGGGTATTACTGTGTGAAAAAGTATGCACTAGTATAATTTTGTCCTTTTCAGAAATTTTATGTTTTCATACCCTAAAATAAAGTAGTTATTACCAAGTAACTCTGGGCTTGAATGTAATGTCTCAGTTTCTGGATACTGTTATTATATGCCATGCTCTTTAATTTTACATTACATTTTATTAAAACAGACAGGATTGTCTTTAGGCTATCTGCTTTAAAAATAGTGAATGGTTGAGGAACCAGGAATAGCAAACTTGTAAAATTATACTATAATTACACAATTTTGAACGTTTTATGTATTTTCTCCTATTGCTTAGGACCTAGGAAGCACAAGCCACTTTATTTTTATCAGCTCCTACCCATCTCTTGGATTATTTTAGTTTAAAAGAGGCCTCCACTCTCAAGGCTAGCATTTAATAATGCTAGCTTTCTTCCATTCTGCATGTTAGACTCAATTTGCTCAGCAGGCAGTTATTCATATGGTTTTCAGACCAGCAGGAGGCATCATTATGCTGTGTTCAGAGAGACCTTAGCTATGTGCAAGAAAGTAATCTAACCTAGTGTTACTAAGATAAAGTACAGAGAGTACTTTAAAATTTTCCTCCTGGACTCAATATAGCAAGCTTAATAGATGATACAAAAAGGTACTTGCAATGCATAAACCCAGAGGGTCTTGTTCAGTGTAGTTAAATTTCATGAACAGACTATTTATTACCTCATAAATTCTAATGCTACACCAGCATTTAATATTGGACTTTATCCTAGCTTTGTTTACATCTTTTAGTTCAAAAAAGTATATCAAAATATACAAACACATAGATACTTTCAGCAGTTTTATAAAGACTTAGTAATGCTATAGTAAATAAGTATACTGATACTTAAGTACAATGCATTTTCTTAAATTACAATAACAGGTTTAAAAAATCATTTCAACTTTATATTAACCATCATTGAAACTAGAGTTTAAAATCATAAAAGAAACTATTAGTTATAGAGAGGAAATTAATTTTAAATAGCAATGTATGGTTCTGATAAGCTTATTTTTAATTAAATAGAATGTCATATCATATAACTTTGTAGGAATCAACTTATATGTGATTCAGTAACAATATTTAAATGTTATTTTGACCTCTATGTAAGTTTTGTTTCATTTTAAAAAATCATATAATCCACACTGCAAAATATATGTACTAATACCCTTGTTTCAGTGTATCATATGTAAAATTTGAACAACTTCAATGCAGAAAGCTTGCTTTTTTTTATTACCACCATATGTCAATTCTAAACTCTGTCCATGACTATATACTCTCATCAGAAAGAACCATTTTTACTACTAATTCACCATCACCCCAGGAATCACATTGTCATCTTTTGTGATTCCAAATGAAAACTTTTGGAATTTTTCATTCTTCATGTATTTTGACCATCCTGATATCCCATATGTATGTCAATACCTCTCCTTTAATATTTGATACAACAATTAGACAGAGATTAGGAAGTATAGAGAAGACTGGAACAATTCTATCAAATAACATAATAGACATGTGTAGAACTTCTCACCCAACAATAAAATGTAAAAATAATATAAAAATGTAGAGTAAATAACAAACGATAACCAAAAAATTATTCTTCTCAAGTACATGTGAAATAGTTACCAAATTGTTTCTAAATTATATTTTAAATTTAAAACTGGGTGAAAGTCTTGCACAGAAGAAGTTAGGGGACTTCACTTCTCTTAGCAAAAGAACACATCGACCAGCCTATAAACTTATGAAAAGGTGCTTACCATAATTAATTAATGCACCTGGAGTTACAAATTAAAGAGACAAGGTGATAAACTTCCACCTATTAGAACCATTATAATGAAAAAGCCTAAAAACCACAAATAATTATTAAAATAGGAATCAATTTGCACTCAAAACTTCTTCCTGAGAGTGTGTAGTGGTAGCACCACTTTGGAAAATGGTTGAGCATTATTATAAACTTAATGGTGCACATCCCTTGTGACTCAGCAATTCTATTCCTAGTTACTTACCACTCTGAAATGATTACATGGGTCTATGAAGATATGTAAAATAATATTTGTAGCAGCTTTAATCATAATAGTCAGAAACTTAAAATAAGGTATCAATAGAATTGAAAAGTTTATTTTAGTATTTTCATACATTGAATACTACTCAACAATAGTAATGGAATACTGATACATACATAGGACCCAAATAAATGTTAAAAACATTATACTGAACAATTGAAAATAGACATAAAGGAATACATAATGCACAATGCTGCATAAGTGAAATCTATGTTTCAAGAAATGGGGATATTGTTTACTAAGATGGAGGGCATGCATTGGTTGAAAAGGAAAAAGGATTTTTTGCATTGATAAAAATATGTGTCTTTAAAAAGTCCATGGAGTACATCGATGTATATATTTACCCACAATCGTAAAATTGTACATTTAAGATCTTTATTTTACTTTATGTAAAATTTACCTCATATTTATTTTTTTAAAATGATAAAAAAAAAAATAAAAGCACCACTAATAGTGCATTATCCTCCCAATACAGATGGGATTTGGGGGAGTAAAGAGCCACTCCTGGAGAAAATTATGAACTCAGTAATACATGAAAAAATATCATATTGTTTTATTTTCTCTTTTCATTTAATTTTTATGAAAATTGGTCTCGTGTAGCAAAACTGTACAATGTAAGGCTTGCTATCCTTTTTCTCAACTATCAATATAAATATGTTTGTATTCTAAAATTGTCAAAGAGCAAGAAACAAGTTAAGTGCAGGAAGATAAGAAAATGTGTCTCAGATCAATAGAGTGAATATTTGGCTGTCATTGCTGGTAATGAAGCCAACAATTTCTTTCATGTTATCTTCCCTATATTCATGAAGCAAAAATGTAGTATGACCTATATGTTGCTTAGAATTAAATTTTCTTTAGGAATTTTCTCATAAAAAATTAATTTCAAAATATTAATTTATCTCCAGCCAATATCTTTGTTAACTATTACTTACGTGTTTTCAATCTATGAAATTGTTTGAATCTCTGTTTAACAAGTGAAATCTTACTGTATCCTTTTTTTCCTTTTTCACTTAGATGAAAGTGTGTTCGAAGCAAGTGGCACAGTCTATTTATCAGCATTTGGCACACCAAGTAAGAAATGAGAACTTTTGAAAACTTTTGAACAGTATGAGAAAATTTTCATTCTGGCATTTAGGGAATTAGCCATATAATTCCCATTAATTTTAATGGGAGCAGTGTGAATAATCTACAAACCATTAATGTATCCTTTTGGAAATTTTCACAATGAATCAGCACAAAGCTACAGAGCACAGGTGTTTAATTGGTGATGGATGTAATATCAGAGCTAAATGCATTAAGACCAAAGAATAAAAAAATCAATTACTTGCAGCTATAGTAAGGTCTGAAAAATAAAATGGTTGTGTTAAATTTGGCACAGATTTGAAATCTATTACTAACAGAACTTGAGGTGACTACTAAGTGAAACTAATCTGCATAGCATTTATGGGTTTGGGTTAAGATATCTCTCTCTCTCTCTCTCTCTCTCTCTCTCTCTCTCTCTCTCTCTCTCTTTATGTTTAGCAGTGATTGCAGAAACACTTAAAAAAACCTATTGTCAGTATTTTGGCAAAAATGTGATTCAATTTCCATAATAATTTTCACTTCAATAAATTTGATAGAACCAAGAAGAAGCACTCCTAAATCTCAATTTCAGATATTTGAGCTCAAAACTTTCATTATTCTTATGTCAACAATAAAATATGTCCAATATACCTAGGAACATTCTTGGGGAATAGTGAATGAACAGTTACTTTTATGATATTAAATGTAGCATTATCTTGCTACACTAGGCTAAGAAACCAGAGCTACCTTACAAGCTGTAGGTTATCTTTCACTGGTCGCCTTTATCCAATAATCTTTCTTTCTTTTCTACTAAAAGTAGTTATACAGATATCAGTGAGATATGTGATAACTATTCCAGATAGAATCTTTTACTCAATTGTGATTTTACAATATAGTAATAAGATATATCCTAGTGAACTTACTGCTTCTGAATTTATTGCCTATACTCTTATATGATGTGTTGGACAGAAATGTCACTTTCAGAATTGAAATGTTATTGCATTGTTTATTTTCTTTATTTGGGTAGTTATATTCACATATGACTTAATAGCAAGAAAATAATTGTCAACTTAACCATTTAAAATATATATATTTTTTATATTACATAGTGTGCATTGTGAATGTGGGGTAAAACTAACCTGGTCATTCATTCAAACACTTGTTTTCCATTTTGAAATTTTTATGGTTATTCATTCTGTGGTTAAATAATCTCCTTAGTTATGCAAACATGATTTTAAAATACTATGGTTTATTTAAAAATGTTATGTAAGAAAACATCTATTCTATCTGAGGTTTTATTTTATGATCAAAGAGGATGATGATAACATTTTGTTAACTGCAAAAGGAAACTGTTAATAGAACCAGAAAGAAAATAAGCACTGAAATATTTATGTTTTACATTTCTTTTCCGAATTTTTGTCCATTGATGCAACATAAGCAAGCAATCCAAATATCATGTTAAGAAATAGTCTATATTGGTTACAAATATGAATATAAATAAATAATTTGAATTGGATCTATAACAATTATTTTATTCACAATTATTTCTTAGAATGTAATTATTATGCACTAAATTTTTGTCATGTTAATATGTAAAATAGAAATTTTAGGTCATTCAAATTTATTAACAGATATTCTTTCACCGTGTGTTTAACATTTAAATACAAGGTACTCTAATTTTCAAAGGCCAACATATGCAATCATACTCTTAAGCTATTATATTATTTAACAAGATTACTTGTTATAACTGCTTGAAGTAGTATGGTATCAATTAAGGGATTGTGTAATTTCCTCCTATATAATGTGCTTCAATATGGATATTTAGCACCAAAAAATCTAGCTATGTTTTTATGTCACAAATGCTTAGACTTTCCAAAAGTGTACTTAACTATAAACATAAGTGATCATCAGTTTCACTTAAAATGTTCTTTGTCTAATAAAAATATAACTCTTTAAATACCACTATTGAAAAAAAATAGTTATTGGATTATATACTGTCTTAGTTTGCTTGGGCTGCTGTAACAAAATATTATAAACTGGGTGGCTTAAACAAAAGGCATTCATTTTCTCACACTACTGGAGGCTAGAAGTACAAGATCACTGTGCCAGCATGTTAGGTTTTGATGAAAGCCCTCTTACTGGCTTTGGCGACTGCCTCTTGCTGTGTGTTCACGTGGACTTTCCTCAGTGCATTCACATAGTGTAAAAGAGAGAGATCGCTGTCTCTTCATGTAAAAGAGAGAGATCGCTGTCTCTTCTTATAAGGACATCATTTCTATCATGAGGATATCATCCTCAAGACCTAATCTAAACCTAATTACCTCCCAAAAGCCCTACCTCGAAATACATTCACATTGAGTGTTAGGGCTTCAACATATTTTGGAGGTATACAAATATTTATTATATAACACATATATTAAAGACTGGCATATCCTGAGCAATGCTTAAATATATGTTCAACTTATGTTTATTAAGTATTATAGTGGGATGAATGCGTATATTAAAAAGGGTTCTTTTATTCCTGAGCTTAACAGTCTGGGAAGGACAAAAAGAATAATAAAGTAAAAATGATAACATGAAATATATGATAATGAAGACTGTTAAAAAAGCAACAAGAAAATACAAAGGGAAAAGTTCTTAACGCTAATGCAGAGGCTAGGATATGCTTGTGGAGAAAGCAAAATTTGAACTGAGTCATGAACATAGTGAGAGAATATTCCAAGCAGAGTACACTACATTTACGTGCCATTTTTTAAGGTATAAAAGATTTTTATGGTGGAAATAGACTTCAGATGGTAAAAAAGATATTATGATAAAGATTTTCATTTGGATATATTAAGTTTGAAATGCTCACATGATACCTAAAAGGAAGCATAAAATAGGCAGTTCTACACCAAAGTCTGCAGCTGAATAGAGTTCAAAGCTGGATGTAGGAAATTGGTAGATGTAGATAGTATTGAAAGCCATAGGGAGAGATTTTAGACTAGGGGTTGGCAAACTCCTTGAAAATAGCCAGGTCATAAATCTTTTAGAATTTAAAGACCATACTGTCTATGTCACAACTCCTCAACTTGGCCCTTGCAGCATAATAACAGCTAAATATAATATATAAATTAGTGTTCATGGCTGTGTTCCAATAAAATTTTATTAATAAAAAGTCAGAGAACCAAATCTGGCCTCTAAGTCAAAGTTTGCTGATACCTGGTTTAGACAACTGTCTTAGTAAATGTAATGATCAGCTTTTATTTCTTGTCACAAGAACTATTCTAGTTTTCTAACTTATCTATTAGCTTTCAATTTTTTATCTTTACAATTACCTCATATATTCAGCAAAGTATAGCTCATGTTCCAAATCTGCTCAGCACTTCTCTGCATCTTGGCAGGAGTAAAGAAATTTTTTAGGATGGGAGAAAGTCAATCTTGTTTTTAGACAGAAGAAAAAAATAAAGGTAAAGGAAAAGATTAGAAATATAAAAGAAAGAATGTATAATTGCCAGATTAAACTTCTGGGGTAGTAGGAATGTATATTAGTCAGGAAGCTTTGTAACACATAATAAGAAATCCAAATTAAATTAATTCAAGCCAAATCAAATATATATAAATATTTTTACTCACAATTTTAGTTATAAAATGAATTGAGATTTCGCCAATTAAGAACATGGAAGAATGATTCTTAATAAAGAATCTGGAATGTCAGCAAAGAAATGATACTAAACTGTAAATACAATAATTATCTGGTTTAGAAGAATTAAGACATTTTCGTATTGGCTGATATTCTGCCTATTTGCACTGGAACAACTATAGTATTTTTTAAAATAGCTAAGTAATTTTTTCATGCTCTTGGTAAAGAGAGAGAGAGAGAGAGAGAGAGAGAGAGAGAGAGAGGGAGAGAGGGAGGAAGGAAGGAGGGAAGGAAGGAGGGAGAGAGGGAGGGAGGAATGGAGGATGGAAAGAAAATGCAGCTTCTCCCAGTCCATCAAGGTCCCTTTGTTGCTAAAACCTCCCTACATCCTCTGTAGGAGCCTCCTGACTCTACATCATTCACCAATTCAAGGCTTACTTAGAAACAGAGAGGCTATAGCCCTTAAACTCTAGCCTATATTCTGTGCCATTTGACATATCCATATTGTCTTTTGATATTTTTAGTGTTTCGAATACTATCCTTCATTACACCAAGGCAAGAAGCAATGATGCAAAGTTTAAATGTAGCTGTGACTCGGGTTCATTAACCAACTCACCTGGGGACTATGACTCATAAAACAAATGCCAAGGGTAAAGCTGAATTCGGGAATATTAGCCAGTTTAGACAGAGATCAGAAAGGCTGGGATCATAGAGATTAGAGGAAAGCAAGATGAGAAGTAGTATAACACATATGTGGAAAAATACAGACAATTCTTAAGAGTGTGATCTGGGATCACCAATACTTCTCTGATTCCTGTGGGATCCCTGGTCAAAGATACCTAGAAAAAGAATGTTAAACCAGATCAACTGGCTCTACCGAGATCTATTAAATGCTTTTTGCCTAAAGAGTGTCAAATAATTAATGTTTTCCTCTTTTCTCCAAACTTCAGTGCCCCCTCAGACAGATAGGATACTTTTGCTTAAATTACAAAAAGACACTCCTAAAGGAAACAAAACCCCGAATCATTCTCATTTTAAAAACTTAGAGAAATGGCCCTCTTCCTTTCAGCTGGGCCTATAAGCCAAGAACTTTTACAACAGTGTAGTTTGGATTTCAAGGGCCTTCTGCCCCCACTGTCAACACTGTCCCAAGATCTTGTCTGGTCATTTCCATGCAAGACATGCCTACACCTTTATACACAGTGGCTCTGATAAACTTCTGTTTTGTTCATAGCATTTACTGTTTGGCTGAGTTGATTACAAATTGGTTATCTTGGCATAGAATAATCCAGCCTTTATAAAAAGGTTATAGCTGAGTAACTGTAGAGAAGTCAGGGTAGAATTCACAACCTATCCATATCTCATATTTTTCTAAGCAAAATTACTCATCTTGTTCTTCTCCGTTTTGTGCTGTTCTTAGTTTTATCCTCGAAATAAATATGTAAGGTTAAATGCACAGGTTTAGGCAGAGAGGTTTCAAACTTATTTTAAAGTTAAAAACCTTCTACTATATCATTTCTTCCTCATGATTGTTCTGTACTCTTATGGAGACTATTTTTCTCATGCTTATATGTTATGCTTCCATAAATCTCCTGAACCATAATCACACTTCATCTTGTTCATTGTGTCTGCCTTTTACTATAGTGTCTTTCCTTCAAAAGTTAACTAAGGTTTTTTATATATACACAAAAAAAGCAAAATGAATTATTTATGAGTTTGGATTGCCTGAGATTATAGCTGTCATAGGTAGTTGTTGCAATTTTAAAATTATTAGGCAGAAAAATGATTTTATTCTTCAAATAAACCCATGGCCTGGTTTATGAAATGCATTCTTAGATCTCCAGGACCCTATGAAGGTGTGATATTTTACCAAGGAAATGACTCTTTAGTATTCTGTTTCAATATGTCATTAGTACAATGATTCTTTAATAATATATTGCCATATGTCACATATCAAGAGAACACTACAGAGAAGTTGCTTTATTTATTAGTTCTATGTATCATTGTGGAGTCACCAGCTGATGCTCAGGGTTATGAACCCAGACAGGAGATCCTGTAGATTGTCATTATGATAAACAATATCCTTAATGCCAAGCTCAGTATAACTGAGCTTGCCTTGATAATCCTCAGAGAGTAGTTGTGATGATTATGATGGGGAGGCAAATATCACTTATATTGTCAAGTGCCATGTAGAAATTTTAATATAAATTTTATTTTAATAATCTGTGACTGTTATTCATAACCCTCTTCATACATTATAATTTTTATTAGACTGTGGCATATTTGTTTATGATTATGATTTGCTTATTTTTTAATGATTTCAGTTGATATGCTGTATAAATGATACTTTTTTGTTAAATTGCTACACCTCTCCTTTCTACCTAAATATATATATTCTCAAAACTTTGAAACTGCAGTTTATAAAGTAAAATTGTCCTTGGAAAAACTCATTTAATTGATTTATGTTTATTTGCCCAAAAGCTTTCTCTATTTATCTACATTATTTCTATTCAAAAGGGCCAATTTTCACTTTGTGCGATCCTATAAAAGCCTGTCTTAGAAAGTAAGGAAGATACTACCTTTTTTTAGTCCTTCACTGAGGATATGTTTTATGATATTTTTGTTGCCACGGTGTCCTGAGGTGCCCTTTATACTGCTGTTTTTGCACTGTGTTCCAGGGCAGGCATGTCTGAGCTCAGCCCCTCAGTGATATCCCTCCTTACTGCAGGTCATCAGAGGTGGGGTTCCAGTGGATCTCTATCTCTCCTACCCTTCTCTATGTGAGTCTTCTATTGTTTGTGGTGCAGAAGCTGTTCAGTCATCCCCCAGTTCTTCTTTAGAGGAATTGCTCTATATGTAGGTGTATATTCATTGTGTCTGTGGGAGAAGGTGTCTTCCTACACTACCATCTTGGACCTGCCTTTCTTAAAATACCTTTTAAAATATCAAACATATTATACATTTCAGGATAAATTTAACAAAATGCATGCACTCATGATAACCTAAAAAGTAGGAAATCTTTCTGAAATTTTAAAAGATCTCCATGCTAAATTTACAGATGTGAAGATTCAACGTTAAGATATCAATTCTATGAAAATGATGTGTAAATTCAAGTCAATACCAATTGAAATTCCAGAAGTCTATTACAGTAGACATTTACAAGATGAATCTAAAATTTGTATATATGCCAAGGTACTAAACTAGCCAAAACAATTTTGAAAAGGTATAACAAAGAGTAGGCTGATTTGAAGATTTTTGAAAAAGCAACAGTAATACAGACAGTTGGTTTTAGCATATGTTTAAATATATACATTTAAATATATAGATCAGTAGAAGAGAAAAGAGAGTCCAGAAATAGACGCCAGGTATTTATTGTCACTTGATATGTTTTTACAAATGCCCAAGGGAATTCGGTGAGAAACAAATAATCAACAAATGGTTGTAGATCATTTGAAAACTGTTGTAACTTTATTTTATTCCATGCAAAACCTAACTTGAAATGGATCATAGATCTAAATGTAAGAAGCTAAAAAATAATACTAAAAAGAGAGAAAAATGTTTTTCCTAATTGAGGTAGGAAAAGTTTTCTTAAATAGAGTACAGATTGAAAAATCACCAGAAAAACAATCTGTACACTGTATTCATTAAAACTTAAAAAAAAATTCTTAAAATGGTACACTACAAAGTAAATGCAAGTCACAAATATAGATTATATTTGCTAAATATATATCTGGCAAAGGAGTGCTACCAGAATATATAAAAAAAATCTTAATAGTAAAAAGACACAAAATCAATAAAAATGAGTAAATATTTGTTTTTATTTTACAAAAGAACATTTTCAAATGGCAAGCAAACACATGAAAATGTGTGTAACATTACTTGTTATTAAATAAATGAAATGAAAACCACAATGTAATGCTTTCTATACTCCACCAGAAACTCTAAAATAAAAATTCTTATATGAGTTAGGATTATGGAACAGGAGGAACATTACTGGTAGGAAATGCAAACTGCTACAGTTACTTTGGAAATACTGCAGAACTTTTTATAAGTTAAGATATCATATTATCAAGAAAAATAAAAATATGTTCACAAAATATGTTTACACAAATGTACATAGCAGCTTTATTCCTTAGAACCAAAACTAGAAGGAAGAGAAGAGAAAGGAAGAAAAAGGAAGGAAAAAGGAAGGAAAAGTAATAAACCATGGATACATGCAATAAAATGTATGAATCTTTAAACTATTAAACGAGATGAAAGAAGCCATATAAAAACCACTACATATCCTCTGATTCAGTTGATATTATATTCTAGGAAAGTCAAAATATAATGACAGAAGACCAGGAGATAAGAGCAAAGTGTAGGGTTGACTGCAGAAGGGAACAGAGAAGATTTTTATGTGTATGTGATGATTCAAATATGATTGTTTTGGTAGTTAAAAATAAACATTATACAAATTGTGCACTTTAAGTTGATGAATTATATTTTATGCACATTATACCTCGATAAATCTTAAAATAACACTTATTTTTCAAATAACAGCATTTATTTTATTCTGATTTGGCAGTTTTCGAATCTATCACATATTGAGATATGCCGATTTGATATATTATTTTACAAAGTAGTATAACATATATTGAAGATCTTTTGCTTTCAAAACAAAATTTGGATTAGGTATTTAATATATTTTCTACTGACACTAAAATTTAATGGTATATTAGCAGAAAATACAGTTTCAATGTTATTAAATGCCACATCTTTAAAAGTGGCAATTGCTTGTTAAAGTTTTGGTAAGTATAAAGCCTGACATATATTTTTACCTAGCAAAGACAACATTATAAATTTCATGTAATATGGTATAGATATGTGAAAATGATAAAGTATAATATTATTGAAGTTAGATTAAAAAAAAAGATTAAACATAGAACAAGACATGGTACAAGATTTTTTCTACTTTATGTCCCAAACTGATGATTTATTTCCAATTAAATAATCATTCATCATGCTAAAATATTGTTCTTAATTAGAATTTTACATGCTTTGGTTCCTTTGTGATTAATTTGTAAATTTATTTTGTTCTTATAGCTGACTAAGCACTATGTAAAAAGTGTTCAAACTTAATTATACATAAGACATCAACATTCAAATAAATACAATTTAAGTCACTATTAAGGGAATAATATAATTATGTATTGTTAAAATGATCCACCCATTATTCAAATTTGAGGAAACTGATTAAAAGAATGATAAAAAAATACATTATACATATAATTTATACATATAGAAATATTTATATACAATAAATATATACAAAATATATACAAATATATGTTTATACAAGCTTTCCATTGGCAAAATAATACATTACATTATTTTGTTCTTAAAATTCAACTTGTGAGGGGTCACATTTTTGTCAGTGTCCCCAAGTACGTGCTGTGACCTTGAGCAAAACCAATATGTCTAACTTTATTCATTGGTAAAACAAATTATGCATATGTCCTCATGCACATAAATTTGTTATAGCAGCAGCACAACTGAAAATGACACACAGCTAAAAGCAGTATATTTCTAGACCACATATATAGAAAATGTGTTGGAAATATGTAATCAACCAATTTAGGAGCAAAGAATATAGTCTATTTGCTTTCTGATACTTTTTGTTGTTGTTCTGTTTTGTTTCACAATCATTCCATTTTTGGCCATGCCAAAGTGGTAAAGATTATTATCAGCTTGCTAATAGAAGAGATTTGAAAAGAAACAAAGCAATCTTTAAGAGATTTGCACCATTTACAAATTATTTACCTAATTACTTTTTTAGAAAAAAACAAGTCACCTAACTGTTAGACAAGACAGATTCTCACTGTCATTGATATTACTTATTCCTTTTTGAGAGGATCTGCTATGCATCAGAATTTCAAAATATTAAAAATTTCAACTTAAAAGCTTACATATAACACATATACACACACATGCACATACATAATTTCTGCTTCTTTAGTGTAGAGTTCTTATTTCAAAGAAAAAATATTTTTAATAATTTAGTTTCCAAATGCTTATAACAATTTATCATTTAGTATAGTTCATTTTAATATTTCATTTCCCAGATAAATGTTGACTCTCCAAGTAACTGTAGTTAGAAACAGAATGTCTTCTTTATGTTCAGCAATTGTTTGACTGAAAAGTCTAACATTTTCAGTTTTTAATGGCTTTTATTGATGAAATATCAAACAGTATAGCATACAGTCAATCAATCATAGGCCATGATATACTTAGCTTTTATAAGTTGTAACAGAAATATGAACAAAAGTTACTTGTACAGCTGTTGCCTCCGTGATATGACTACCCTATACACTTTCTGGATTGATTATGATAACTTAATGCCTTACATTAAAATATGATTTTTCCAAAGATTTCTTTCACACTCAGTATTTGACTGATCAGTAGAAAGTTGTGTCATTTTCAAATAGTTTTGAGAGTAATTTACATAAACTTTTATATAAACACATCGCTTACCTTTAGCATGACAGATTTTGGTCACATAGTATTGATAAAATGACTAGATGGGATTGTTGGAAGTTGTTTTATGTTTTAATGTGAAGCAACAAAGAAAGAAAGGGAGGGGCTGCTATTTACTTCTGGCAGAGGTATCTAATACTAAAGGGGCTGGGACAGGAGAAGCACCACTAAGACTTAAAGAGTTTCGTTTTCTGTTTTAAAGGCAAGAATAAAAATTGATCATGTTGAATGATCAGTTGTGTGCTAAGGATCACAGAAGCTATCATATATACACTTGCATATCTGTATATTTACTTTTTTATAACCTCCATAAAGTCAGTGATTATACCTCTATTTTAATCTTTTTATTATTTTTACCAAAAAAACCCCAGAAATCTATTATGAATAAAAAGAGAATAATGAACATAAGTCTTTCTAAAGATGGTAAAGACACATAAAGCTTACTCACAAAATTGATCATAATTTTAGGCTACCACTATTTTAAACAAACTGAAATAATTTAAGAAAACAATAAAGGCTATAAGAATAACATGATTCAGAATTAAAAACTCAAAAATGAGAAACAGACATGTATGATTGGAAAAGAGATGAGAACTCTAAAGAAAAAGAAAACAGTATATTAAATTTGAAAACTAAATCATAAAAGAACACACATAAAATCAAATAAACACCACATATAATTCCTTTATAAGAAATGGAATTTGAAAGGAAGAACATAAAAGTAAATTCAAAAGATATTCAGAAAAATGTAAAAAAAGATTGGAGAATTAAATATAGTGTAATATAGACAATACTATCTTAATTTGGAATAGGCTATGAGTCTATTTAGACTCATTTGTAGACTAAAATTAGTAAGGAGAGATTAATATTCCTGGTTTGAAAACTTCCAAGGACTGGCACACTTCAGCTTATGAAAATTCCAAATTCATTTTTCCTAGTCACTTTGGACTTAAGAAAGCATGGATTAATAAACAGATGTTAGAATTTACTATTTCAAATGTAGAAGAAATTCCATTTAAAATGTGAACAATTAATGTTAATTTCAAAACTAATCTTTATAAATAGTGTTTGGTATCTCCTCTCAGCTTTCATCAATGTGAATACTATAATACTTCATCTGAACTTCAAATACATAGAAGTAAAATTTGGATTTATCATTGGTTTGTTTTTTTCAAAATGTAATTCCTCACTTCTTTTCATCATGTGGTTTTTTTTTTTTTATTCTTTAATATTATGCCATTTGATGTAATATGTTTTATTTCCTAACCTCTTTATTCTCATTCCTTCTCCCTCCTTTGCTGTTTCCAATTTTCATCTCTCTTGCCATCTCTCCTTTTTTTTTTCATCTCTCTTTGCCTCTAGTTCTCTCTCATTGCTTCTGCTAATTTCTCTTTGAACTTGGTGTATATACCCCCCCACAAATTTTTTTTTTTTTTGCATTTGGTAAATAAGCTCCAAAGACATTTTACTTTTCTTTTTTCTTTTCTTTTCTTTGTTTTTTTTTTCTTTTTAATCTCTTACTGTGCTTAAATTTGAAGGCCATCTTTATCCCAAACTATCAATGGGAACTTGGTCAAGTTACATAAAAATTCTTTAGAAAATTGACAAATAACTTATAAGTTTGTTTTCAGAATGTAATGAAATGCTTTGAAAAAAAAAGTGTTTAACAGTTTTTCATCTGGATAGCAACTTAATAACTCTAACTTTTAATGTTGAGGTTACATTTTTCCCAGTCTGGTTGAAGGAACATCTCCCTTTCCCACGTGCTCCACTAGCTAAATAGTAGCAATAAATAATTTTTTTCTACATCAAGTCTTTGAAGTTATCCCTAAGCCCCAGAGTAGGACTTTCAGTAAAATAGGAAATGACAAATCAGAACAAATAAGTCTGAAAGGACTTTGGGCCACTTCAGTAATGATCAGGAGTTTTGAGTTCAAGAGGCAATAAAATCTAGAATAAAATGATATCAAAAATAACGAGAATAATATTAACAGTACTGGGTAAATATGCTAGAATTAGCATGTCCTACATCAGTAAGCCCCAAAACAGATATTTTTTTTATCTTAGCTGAACTTTCATTTGCTTCCTGTCTTTCCCTCTCTACTTTAAGGACTGGTTTCTCAGTCTTTCTTCCTTTGGCTAATATCTAGTACTAAATAGATTTCTTTTTCACTAGTTCATTAAAGAAAATAATGTTATCTTTTTTCCTAACTTTTCTACTCCTAATGAAAGCATGCAGTCCTTTTGAACTTTTCTAAGGCTATATTTTTTTCTCTTACTAGCAGTAATGCACAATTACAATGATAATGTACTATTATTTAGCCTGTTATATAATTTTTTAGAAGACTCAGAGGTCAAAGACCACCCAAATATGCTAATGAGTAAGAGTTATATTTAAGTAGTAATAATAGATGTCTAAATTGAGATTCAGTTGCAATTGTGACTGGTTTCAGTTTCTATATTCTAGCTTTCTTAACTATTTCATTCCAGTGTCTAGAGGGAGATTTGTGGAGTGATAAGCTGACTAGGCCTGAGGCTGTGGGAGGAGACTGGCTCTGTGGATGTAACATTATGAGGATGTGTGGGAAACAGGCTCAGACATATACTCTATCTTTGCTTCATTAATGTCACCATCCTGTCACTGTAGCTGTCATGCTACAGTAGTCTAATCTTAAGCAAAGTGGGAAGCAATTTCTGGTCTAGAGACAATGAGAAAAAGGAGTTTTGGAAGGTATAGCTTAAATTAACTCTAAATAAAAAGAAGGTTTCTATTTTCTGAATTGTCCTACTTCAATTACTCTCTTAAGCAGAGCCTGAGTCAAAGATTTGGGTTCAAGTAGTTTATTTGGGACTTTAGTATCTAAAGAAGCAGTAAAGAGGGAGATGAGAGGTTAGAAACAAAAGGAGGGTGCATTACATACCATGGTACATAACCCATAAAAATTATGTGTGGCCTTCTAAGAGGTTTGCAAAATATCTCCCTGAATATAGAACATCAGGTACAGAACCATGATGGAGTGGACCACCATCAACGGGATTCAGAACATTCATCACAACTGTAGCTGGGAAAAAATGGAGCCTAGAGGAGGTGATTCTAGCAATGTTGAGCTTTCTCAAATTAGATATTGTCTGTAATTTGATACCAAAGAACAATGAGGTAATACAAATGTAGCCCAACTTATTTATTTACCCTATATTTATCAGCTACGTATTATCCATAAGGCATTGTTGTTTAGAAATAGTATGAGATGGACAAACCACTACTTTCTTGGTGCTCATAGTGTAATGGACACAAGGAAGAAGGATGAAGTCAATTAAACTCCAGTGGGACAAATATGGTAGTATGGGCCAAATGGTGTAAATGTAGCAGAGGTGAGATTTGTCAGTGCTGAAAGGATGAACCCACGGTTGATTGGAAAATGATTTCTAGGCTAAGCATGAAGATTCAGGTAGAGTTATGTAAGTAATAAAAGGATAGAATACTTTCTAGTTAGGAAAAAATAAAACTTTCTAATTCCTACATGACCATTTATGGAACTGGTTTTATATTTTGTAAGCAGCTCTGAAGTGATTCAAGCAAGACCTATTTACAACAGGGCCTAATATGCATTAAATGTTCAATATATATTAACTTTAGTCTCACTACACTGTTATCATCATCACAGATACCTTGTGTACCTTAAATTATTCCAGGTAGTGCCAGTGCTTCAGAGTTCCTTTACTAGTGGAGTGTCCCAGAAAATGAAGAGTAAGAGCTAGCAGTCATAGAGATTGGCGGGGCCTGAGCTCTATGTGAAGGTAATGCAATGAAAATCATCTGGTGGCTTAGTTTCTTGTAAGAAGGTACTTTAATACTAGGAATTGCTCTGCAAGAGAATGGTTGGAAACCTAGGGCTCATCACCACATGGATTTTGTTTTAGTCGAGTCTTCATTTATCAGCTTCCTGATTTTAAGAATAATAAAGCCCCTATATTCTTCAATTCCTGAAACTGTAAATGGGTATATTAATTACATCTAGGTTATGAAGTAGTTCTCAGTGTTAAAAGTTATTCATGCACAGTATTTAACATAGTGTCTGAACCATCTTCGATTGTAATAGATGTTAATTATAATTTCCTTCGTGTTTTTAAAATACTCTAGTGAAATGACCATTCAATAAATTACTAAAAATGTTCTCAATAATGTTATTTTTCTATTGTATTCAATAAGACTGCCCACTATTCTAATACTTATAAGGTTAGCTGCCTTCCTGAAAATTACTTTCAATAATTCATATTCTCTTTATGTTACTTTTTAAAGTTACAAACACTTTAGACATTAATAAGATTGAATTAGATATGAGCTTTTTATGCTGAAGCAATTCACAAAATAACAGAAGCAGGTACAGTGAGTTGGATTTTACCAAGCATAATAACAAAGTTAAGTAGTCCAGAGTCCACATTTGTCACCATTCTAATCACAATGAGAATAACCTCCAGGGTAAAGATAGCATACATTGTGTACCTCAGTGAGGAGAGAACTAATGGAAATCAGGCAGCAGGATCAAATAATAAAGCAATTAGGTTCTCTACTATCATTATTGGGGGCTAATTTTGTTGTCAGTGTGCATATGCTTGAAAGATAAGGGTACAAAATGTGCTTTTTGGGGGGCAAGATGGATTATGTGAGGGCAGAACAGTCATTTAACTTTAATGATACTCTGATTTAAAAGGAAACAATTCTGCAATTCATTTCATTATAGGTCAAGATCACATTGTATAATCATTTTCAAATAAATTTCCTCCTCATATCTAACTTCTTAGCTTTGCTCTCAGCAACTGTCATCTGAGTAGTCTCACAACAAAAACAGATAAATTTATACAGCTCTGTTCAGATGATGGCATTCCCTTGTTCAAACTGCTTTACAACTTCCTGAAATAAAATGCAAAGCATTTAAACTGGCATTTACAGTCCTTCACAATCTGCCCATACCAAACCTGCCATTCTTTTTCTTTCCTCATCCTTATCTCATATCTTGCATATGGTACAGTCCCATATTTCTCTAATATTCTATTTAATTTCATACCTTTGTGGTTTTTCATATGCAATTTTTTACTACCAAAAACTTTACACTTTAATTTTCTCCACATGAACATAACCTGCCAATTTTGCGAACCCACCTCAAAAGTCATTTTCTCTATATGAGTCACCTTGCCTACTATTTGCTGTTCCCTTAACACTGTGCCTACATCATTTATTACAGCATCAAATATTGTCCTCTCTAAGCAAACTTGGTAGATTTCAGCTTAAATATTTCATTTGATTGTTAACCATTAATGTTAGAGTTCATATCTAATTAATGTTCATAGATCATGTTCTTCAACCTCATGTAAACCTTAAGAATAAAGGCCGAAGTGAGAGGCAACAAGAATTTATTAGCAATCACAGAATTTCAATCCTGGAAAGCACTGATTCAAGCAGAAATCCAAGTAGTGTTCCAATTATGAGATGAAGGGAAGGGATCTTTATGAGAAAGAGAAGGGAAATAATTACTTAAATAGAGAAAAAAAATTTCTATTAGTGCTAATAAGCTAAGTTATTCTTTAGCTATATCCATGGCTGTTACAGATTATCAGTCCATAATTATCCGTCCTTGTAACCAGGATGTCTGCTTTCTTGTTAGCTTTACAAAGAGTTGTATGGAAGACAGAGTTAGATCAGCCCAGTCCAAAGATTATTTTGTCGAAATCAAAAAAAGTTTCAAGGAACAAGACGTGCAAGGTGGTTCCTCTAAAGTGGCAGCTCGAACTCCATTTTGAAATGGCTTCGTTTATGTCATTTTTTTAAACTAAGCATGTTACCTTGCACAATTTAGGCATTCCAACAACAACAAAATGTTTACTAAAATAGTTCATTATTTAAAATGTATTGCTAATTCAAATTATATCCTGCTGAATCAATTTAAAATATTTACACGTATTGAAAGATATAATCTGGGATATAATTTACAGACTGGTGAATTCTGTCTGGCTCAAAATGATTAGCAGTTCTTTCTCTGTCCAAGAAGAATATTTTTCGTGCCCAAAGAAACTCTGCCCATGAGACACCGAAAAGATTGCAGAGATAGATTTTCAACTTTAACCAACAGAGGATTCCTAGTCATTATTACCTCAAAAGACCTAAACATAGACATTTATGCTTTTATTTTTAAAAAGTTTTTTAAAAAGGTTTATAGGCAGTTTGTCTAATTGACTTCTTGGTAATTCTGTGAATTGAGAAAAAATACATCATATAACTTGAGTTTGAAGAGACATCTCTCACATTACCTTAGTCAATAGTCACTTCTCTCACCAAAAAAAAAAAAAAAAAAAGTCTCGTTAAGGAACTATCAGTAAAATCAATTCTGTGGCACTTGAAATAAAAAGAGAAAATTCTTTTTTTTTAAAAATGTCCACACCACCTGGTATTCCTAGGTGGTCTCTCATCCAAGTACTAACCAGTCTCCACTTTGTTCGGCTTCCGAGGTCAGATGAAATCAGGCGCGTTCGGAGTATCATGACTGTAGACAAAGGAGAATATTCTTTAATTTCCTAGGGAAAGTTATTATAAAATTTGGCATCTAAATTTTACCTAAAATACAGGAAGGAAAACAATTACAAAATCCTATCCAGCTTAGAGAAACT
This sequence comes from Eidolon dupreanum, assembly GCA_028627145.1. Lineage (NCBI taxonomy): Eukaryota > Metazoa > Chordata > Mammalia > Chiroptera > Pteropodidae > Eidolon > Eidolon dupreanum. The sequence continues at coordinate 28,864,155 of CM053506.1, forward strand.
CCATCTCAAATTTTAAGATCCTAGTGTGCCCAATTATTTGTTTGAGGTGTCACGATGTTTGTTACTATTATTGAATTGCTTAAGTTTACAAAATTACGGAGAAATAAAAAGTCTTTTAAAATGACTAATTCCTTTTTGGAAACCATTTATGTGTGCATGATTAAATTGCCAGAAAATTATTGAATATACATATTTTGTAGAGAGATATTTTATTCTTATGGAGAAGTAAAGAATTTAAATATTCCTCTTGTAACATAGAGTTGGAAAGATGGAAAATCATACATTAAAAAATAATATAAATAACACATTAAAACATGATATATATAACTACATAATTATAATTATATATCTGTACCTATGAAATAAATAAAATATAGCCTTGAATCAAAATAATATACCCAAGACATCTGGGCTACTCTGGTTAATGTATACCCACAGTTAGCAATGACAAAGAACAACAACAATGACAAAACAGAAAAAAAAGAGGAAAAAGGGAAAGAAATACAGAGTATTTGTAACTCAATATATTTTTCTCCAAATAAATAAATTATAGCTGCTTTTGGAACATATTTGAAATCTCTTCTTCCAAAACGAGAACTTTTTATTATGGTTGAGATGATAGATATTCTAATTTTCTCTTGTGTAGTTAAAACCAAAAATTGTTGAATGACAAAGGGTTTTTTTATACATCATTTTTTATTAATAAATTATAGTACACAAATCAAGTTACTTTTTCTGATTACAAAGTTAACAGAAATTTCATCTGTATTTAAAGCAGCAACATTAAATCTTCAGTATGAATTTAAGTTCAACTGTTTCTCTTACTTCCATTATATTGCTTTTGGTCTAGTCAATACACAAATGCTGAGTTTGGATTCTGTTCCAACCAATTTGTCCTTTAATTTCATGTAATTGATGGGATCAAGTATGCATGCGGAGGGATTTCACAGATATTGGAGGACAGATCTTTTTTATTACTTTTCTGTAACTAGTGCATTTGCCTCCAAATGTGGTAGATGATTACCTCAGCAGTAGTTTGATTTCTTCCCTTACCTAGATTCTGGTCTAAACTAAAATCTATATTTAATCATCAATTGTTGCTGATTCTTGGATATAAACAATTGCACTAGTGATTTATATTTTCCATCACTATAGCTGTTCTTATATGATTGAATTAGGTGATCATTTATCAAAACTTACATGTAGCAAAAATAAGCCAAACAATATGCTGTAACAGATAGAACTATGCACATATTTGCTATAGTACATTCACCATAATTTTTTGTAGTATTTAATATGTTTTCTTATTATTCTAAGCATTTTAGATTTAAGGTTCAAGTTCATTGAATGTCTTTCAAAAATGATGCTTTAAAATAAAATATCGATTTTTAATACATATTAATTAATCTGCTCTAAGCAAGATAGGAGGTGGTATAGGAAAGACAAGGAAGTTTTAGAAAAGCTTTACTTAGAGTAAATTAAAAATACAAGACTAATTTAGGTGGCACAATAAATGATATAAAACAATATATTGTGTGATAATAAAAAATTCTGAATTTTTTAAATGTGAGGAAGAAAAGCAGATATTAACTAATCTCTTCACTCACTAAATTGTTTCAAGCACATACTATGCATTAATTAACTAATTAAAGTTATTAATATATATGGAAAATTAAGATTAAATTAGTAAGAGAAAAAATCCCATATTTTTATCTTCCCTAGACTGTAATTTAATGGGACACATATTAATAAAATAGCATCCAAATAAAACTAATTTATAGTTTTATCACATGCCAACAAGGACAGTGACCTATGCTATTAGAACATGTCACATAGTAGTGTGACATAGAGATGTCAAGTAAGTTTTCATACAATGTACTGGTGTCAGACACTACTAGCTGACTAACATAATTTTCTAACCCACTTTCCCTTGTCTTTACCTTTACTATTAAAACTTCTTTCAAAGTTAGATGACCTTGAAACTAGAGTTGACTGTTCAGTTGATAGTTCTAGTTAATGAACTAAAGAGTAGCAGAATTCTAGAATTAAGCAGAAGTTAGACCGACACCGCACATTCTTTCTTCTTATCATCTGGAACACAGATGCAATTCCTGGGCCTACAACAGCTATCTTGTCTCCATGAGTTACACACACACACACACACACACACACACACACACACACACTCACACACACCATACTACAGATGGCAGAATGGAAAGAAAATTCCTGGATTTGAGTATATTGTTTATTTCCTAAATGAGTTGCAGATTGCTTACTTTTATATTTCTTGTTTGTGGGATTTTTTTGATGTCTTATTGCATAAAGCACTACTAACTGAGTGACTATCATTCACAATTTAAAACATCGTTTTACCGATATGATATAGTTGAGCTGATAGTCAAAAGGTGAGTAGAAGTCATTGAAGTTAATAAGGTGAGCAAGAAAGAGTATTCTCAGGAGAAAATATACTCACTTGAAAGTATTTTTTCTAATATTTTCTTGCTTTTCCTATAGCTCTTCTCATCTTTCTTATAGCACAGTAATAAATATATGTGAAAAATTAATATTTTATTGTTAAATCATTTTTGGAAGATATTAAGTTTGAAGTTTAAATTCAAAATCCTTAGAATAATGAGAAAATTATAAAAAATTGTTTATACACTACTAGCTGATTAAAATTATGATATATGCATGCACTATAAAAAGCATGTGCATAGTTCTACCAATTACAGTATATCGTTTGCACAAATAAGTAATACCTGTTCAGGTTCTAAGTAGGAAAGGACTGCAGCAAATTTAAGAAATCGTTACCTCAGCAAAGATGATTAGAGACAGTGAAGGTGCAATAACATGAATTGACTATTGAAATGGGTAAGTTAGAAACAAGCAGTTTAATGAAGCCTACATTAAACATTTAATAAATTATCAAGGTCTTTTACCCAAAGAGTGACATTGGCAGATTTACATTTAAAAAATAATACTCAAGGTTTCTGTTTCCACATGTAAGGAGCTTAGAAGCTGCCACTCCTTTTTAACAAGTGAAAATCATGAAAAGACTCAGACTCAAAAATCAATGACTCTTGTTGGATCCATAAGAGAGAGGATGATGCAGGGCAAACCACTGCCCTCAAGATAGAGAGACAAATAGGAAAGTACAGGGAGTAACAACTTGCTTGAACAGAGACTCAAGAGCTGAAACCACCATGGAAAAAAAACAATTAAATTTTTGATTAATTGCCAAAGGCTCAGTGTGAACAACTCTGAGAGTTCAAATTCTAGGGTACCCAGTCATATAGGGCCCCCATGATATTATAAGATTTAACTCCAGGAGCTGGACCAGTTTCTCATAGTAATTTTCTGATGAAAATCCTTTCTTGCTTCTGGCAGAGGATGGGAAAGGAACCATTTTGAAATACAGCAGATCATATGATCCAGCAATCCCTCTACTGGGTATTTACCCCAAAAACTTGAAAACACATATCTGAAATGATATTTGCACACTGATGTTCATAACAGCATTATTCATGGTGACCAGGACATGGAAACCTATGATAGATGATTGGCTAAAGAAGCTGTGGTACATATATACAATGGAATATTACTCAGCTATAAGAAGAGATGAAATACTGCCATTTGTGACAACATGGATGGACCTTGAGATAATCATGCTAAGTGAAATAAGCCAGACAGAAAAAGTTGAAAACCACATGATATCACTTACATGTGGGATATAAACCTAAAAACAGCAAATGAACAGGACAAACAAACAAGAGACTCATGGACATGGACTATAGACTTGTGTTTGCCAGAGAGTGGGAAGAGGAGGGGAGGGAGGTAGATGGAGTAAAAGGGGTCAAATATGTGGTGACAGAAAGAAATCTAACTATGGGCATTGAACACACAATGCAATATATATATGCCTTACTATTAAATTATACACCTGAAACTTATTAGATTTCATTAACCAATGTTACCATGAAAAATTAAAAAATAAAAAATAAATAAAATAAAATAATAAAATAAAATAAAATAAAATGGACAAATTTTCTGTAAAAAAAAAGAAAAAGAAAAAAAAGGAAATACAGAAGAACACTTCATTTGTCTTAAGAAGGCCTGCCCTCAGGGAAAATAGTTAATAAGAGTCTAAATGACCTGGGGAAGGGAAATGTCCAACTCTAGCCCCAGAAAAGAGTGGAGAAAAACTGAGAAACACATAAAGTTTATAGTCCAGAAGCATGGGCTCACTAAAAGAATGAGACTTAATCATAGACTACAGATCACTTTCTCTCTCCACCACATTAAAAAGGCCTATTTACAACAGTTTCTTTTACATAGTACATCATGCCCAGCTATCAAGAAATAACTACAAGACATACCAAAAGGCAAAAATAATCCCTTTCGAGGAGACAAAGCAACATCACAATCATACACAGCAGGGATGCTGGAATTATTATTATGCTGGGGATTTATAACCATGGTTTATAAACTAAGGATTCTAATGGATAAAATAAACAGTATTCATTAACAAGTGGCTGAGGAAAGCAAAGAGATGGAAATCCTAAGAAAGAACCAACAAGAAATTTTAGCGAAAAAATACTATAACGGAAATAAAGAATGCCTTTGAAAGCTTTCTTAGTAGACTAGACATAGCTGAGAAAAATAAAATCTATGAGCTTGAAGATATAGCAGCAGAATACTCAAAACCGCAAAGTAAAGAGAACACAGACTGAGAAAATATGTAACAAAATATGCAGACTTTGGAACAGCTACAAAAAGTATAACATATAGAAAGTGAGAATACCAGAAGGAAAAGAAAGAGAGAAAGAAAGAGAAAAAAATATTTGAAACAATAATGACTGAGAATTTCCTCAAATTAATGTCAGACACCAAACCACAGATACAGCAGCTCAGAGAATAAATGCAAAACAAACAAACAAACAAAAACACTATGTCCAGGAATATCATTTTCAAACTACAGAAAATCAAAGACAAAGAAAAAACCCTGAAAGAAGCCATAGGGAAAAAAATACCTTACCCAAAGAGGAGCAAAGGTAATAATTACATTTGACTTCTCAAAAACCATACAAGCAAGAAGAGAATGGAGTGATATTTTAAAGTGCTGAAAGAAAAAAAAAAATCAACCTAGATTTCTGTACCTTGAGAAATTATCCTTCAAATATGAAGAATAAATATTTTCTAGGATAAGAAAAAATAAAAGGAATGTGTTGCCAGTGGAACTTCCTTACAAATAATGTTAGAAGTATTTTATGGAGAAGAAAAATAATATGGGTCAGAAAATTGGATTTATTCAAAGAAAGGAAAGACATTACAAAAAGTATAAGTTAGGGTAAAATGAACACTGTTCTTATTCTTAATATATCTAACATTGTTGTTAAAAAATAATAGTAATGCATTCCATTAGGTACACACACAATTATCTCAAGCTCACATAGAACAATCACTAAGATAGATCACATATTTTGAGCCATAAAACACACTTTAAAATTTTTAAAAGAATAGAAATCATACAGTGTGTGGCCTCAGCCCAGAACTGAATTAAAGTAGTAATTCATAACAGAAAAAATAATGAGAAAACCCCCAAATACATGGAGATTAAATAACACACTTCTAAATGACACTTGGGTCAAAGAAAAAATGTCAACAGAAATTTACCAATATTTTGAACCAAAAAAAATAAAAACACAACTTATCAAAATATGTAAGATGAAGGGAAAGCAGCACTGAGGGAAATTTATAATATTAAATGCATATATAAAAAGAAAGATCTAAAATACATCACATAAACTTCAACTTTAGGAAAGTAGATAAAGAAGAGCAAAGTTAATACAAATCAAGCAGAGGTAAAGAAATAATAAAAATTAGAGTAGATATTAATATTGAAACAGGAAATCAACAGAAAATCAATGAAATAAAACTCTGGATCTTTGAAAACATCAATAAAAGTGATTGGTCTGTAACCAGGCTAACTGAGAACATAAGAACAAAGACACAAATTACTAAATCAGAAATGAATGAGGAGAAAACTTATGGATATGAAAATTTCATGTTTAGTCCTATTCATTATTAGAAAATGTTATCTTAATTGACAGTTCCATATATATAATAAGAGCAGGATGTGATTGGGTCCAGACTGGTAGATCTAGAATGCTGGACTGACCTTGGGAAAGGTCAATAAGTGACATATGCAAATAAAGCTCAGAAGTTTGTAAAAGCTAAAATTTAAATCGTAGTAACTATGAAATATAATTATCTACGCTTAAAGTTTTAACATTGTTAGTTTTTCATTTTAATATTAAAAAATAGGAATAGGAATGAAATATATTTAATGATCACAGATTACCAAGACTGATGATTTCATATAAATTACATTATTTATATAGAGAACCATTCTTTAAAGTCGATATTATTCCCCCTATTTCATGAAAGAAACCTAAAGGGAAAACATGTACTTGTAATGCCACAGGCTGTTTAACCACAGCTATAATCAATGCCCGAGTCTATCTGAATATTGGTAAGTCCACATTCCTTACTATACCATACCCAGCTTTTGATGAGGGGTAAGGAGATGCTTGCCTTTTTGTTATTATTGCTGTTCTTACAAAAATATGTAAATGCATTTTTTAATGGATATTACTAAAAACATGCTGGTTAGGCACAAACTGTAGGAAAGATACTATAATAACCAGTGTGTTTGATTGAAATGGTTATATATTGGATATGGAAAGCATGATGAGGGATCAATTTGATAAATACTTCTGCTGCCAGGCATATAACTATGAAAAAATTTTAATATATTGTTTATAGAAATTTCACTTAAACCCACACATCCAAGTAAAGTGTTTTGAATATATCACTGAGTAGTGCTATCAAAACTACTCTTATGAGTTAGAAAACAAAGATTATAGATGTATACTAAATGCTTAAATTATTTGTTGCAACGCATTTTAAACAAACTTACAAATGGAACACATACTTTGTCAGGGTTTTATTTTATTAAGCTAACTAAAATAAAACAAAACAAACACAATAAAAGATTACATTGAATTCTTCTATATTGTAGAGAAAATAAAATCATTTTGAAAAATTATAAATTTATTACCTCTTACTTGTCTTGTATTTTTATTTTAATTCCTTGTAGTTCTAAAATTACAACACATTGTTCTTTTTAGATAATAAAGAAATAGCCTGGATAATTTTATAGTGAGTTTCTTAAGTGAAAATAAATAACTCAAAGAATGTCTATCGATTATGGTTTGTTGTAACATTTGGTGGTTAACAGCCTCCAGGTGTATTGCAAGTAACAGAAAAAATTCTCCACTATTATAGCTTTTTCTTATTATAGAAGCCATCCAAGCCTACTCATCCTCAAGAACAGAATCTTTAACAGTTCTTCTAAATGTTTTACCTGTCTGATTTTTTTTATTATTTTGTACATACTTCCTAACACACATAGTAGGCAACAAGATTTGTAATTACATAAAAAAAAA
>CM053506.1:28871765-29133325 GCA_028627145.1 Eidolon dupreanum
AGGTTTCTCTGGCCTTGTGTTAATCTCAGCATTTGTTTCTGGGGACCTGTGGTTTTTTACAAGCAGTTTGCTACGAGCAGTTTGTCACGTACTCAAGCTGTATAAGTATACGGTGCTAAATAAATTTGGTGCTGCAGCTTTGACTGTATGCCCTCCCGAGATCTTTCTCTCTTCTGTCTTTTTTTCCTAACCCTCGCTCCCCCACTCAGGACTGTTCGACTCCGACCGGCTGGCTCCGGCATTATTTCGAATACCTTCAGGTAAGTAGAATCTTTATTATAGTGACCAGTATATAGTAGACCTAATAAAAGTTACTTTACTAAATTCCTCTCAAGATTATCTTACCTTTTCTTTAGATGAAAACTAAAGTATAGGGAAATAAACTTAGGCTAAAGATGAAAAGATAAAGTTGATGCGTAATGTAGAAATCTAAACACTAAAAATTTAAGTCAATTAAAATTACTATACGAGTTAGTAAATATTGATGAAAGAGAAACAATGAAATATTGGGTTTAAATTCTGGGTTAGCTATTATCCTACACCTTACATTATATTCTCCATCCCTTTAACTTGTTTATTTTTCCTTTATAAAGAAACTATAATATTTTATTATGTAATTTTTTATTCATTTATTTATCATCTATATACACACTAGTGTGTATGCTTTATATTAGGTGAGAACTTACCTAAAAATGTTCCTGGCACATAGAAGTCACTTACTGTACATTTGTGAAATGAAAGAAAGGAAAAAAAAAAGGCATTTATTTCTACCTTTGGAGGAAGATAAAATGAGTTTATGGGAGATAAAGTAAAGTGACAGTGTTCAGAATTTTGGAAATCAATATTAATACAAGTTAATTTAAACGATGATGCTTTTACCTTATAGTAGATACATGAAAGATAAAGATAAAAGGATCAAACTATGTCATTATTGAGAATCATCAAATCACAAAAAAAAAAAGAGAGAGCAACAGAGGAACAAAGGAACAAAGAAATGACAAAACAACCAGAAAACAATATGCAAAATTCCAATAGTAAGTCCATACTTATCAATAATTACTTTAAAAACAAATGGACTAAATTTCCCAAACAAAAGACATAAAGTAGCTGAATGGATTAAAAAAAATAAGAACCAATTATACATGGCCTACAAGAGACTCACTTCAGGTTTAAGGAAACAGTAGACTGAAAGTGAAGGAATCGAAAAAGATATTCCATGCAAATGAACATGAAAAAAAAGTATGGATAGCTATACTTATATCAGAAAAACACAGACATTAATCCAAGACTGTAACAAGAGACAAAGATCATTATAGAATGAAAAGAGTGTCAATTAATCAAGAGGGAATAACATTAGCAAATATTTATGCATCCGATGCAGGAGCATCTAAATATATAAAGCAAATATTAACAGACCAGAGGGAGAAATAGACGGTGACATAATAATAGCAGGGGACTTCAGTACCTCTCTTTCAACAATAAATAATCTGGACAGGAAACCAATAAGGAAGCATTGGGCTTGAACTACATGTTGGATTACATGGATCTAAGGACAATTACAGAACATTTCACCCAGAAACATCAGAATACACATTCTTCTCAAGTGCACATAAAACATTCTCCAGAATAGATCATATATTAGTCCACAAAACAGGACTTAATATATTCAAGAAGATTGAATTCATATCTAGCATTTTTCCAACCACAGTTGTATGAAACTGGAAATGAATTACAAGAAGAAATGTGGAAGATTCACAAATATGTGGAGATTCAACAATATGCTTCTGAACAACCAATGAGTCAAAGAAGAAATCAAAGAAGGAAAAAAAAATCTTGAGACAAATGAAAATGGAAAACAACATACCAAAACTTACAAAATGCAGCAAAAGTGAATCTAAGAGAGATGTTTCAAGGGATAAGCAGCTATATTACCCAGGGATAAACAACTTGAATTGATACCACAAGGAACTGGAAAAAGAAGAATAAACTAAGTCCAAAGTTAGTGGAAGGAAGAAAGTAACAAATGTCAGAGGAGAAATCAGTGAAATAGAAGGTTTACACAAATAAAAAAAGAGGACGGAAAGGGTAAAAAAATTAAGGTGAATGTAAAATTTTTTGCCCTTATATTAATTATTTTTAAAAAAAGAATTGACTGTCTAAAGCAATGTTCAGCGCTGTAGCCCACTGGCAAATCCAACTCAGGACCCTAGAAACTATGATTTTTTTTTTTACATTTTTAAAAGGTTATAAAAACAGAAGCAGAAGTTGAGAATTTTATACAACAAATATCATATGTGACCCACAAATCCTAAAATCTAGTCCATTTGAGGAAAAAAAAATATCTGGCTTTTGGTCTAAAGCAAAAATGATAGCAATATACTGTGGGGTTTATAACAAGTAAAATAAGTAAAATAGACAAGTGAAATAATTATTAATTATTAATAATTATTAATCCAATTATTAATCCAACAGTGGAGATGAATTGGAATCATAACAAATACTCAGTTGGAAATAAGGCAAAAAAGGATGATAGGAACAAAGAAGGTATGGGAATAATAGAGGATAGCTATCAAATTATAGATTTAAATCCAACTATATCAATTTTATTAATATAAATTGTTGAACACTCTGATTATAGGTCAGAAATTTTCATATAAAGCTGTGTACAAGACATCTACTGTAACAATAAAGACTTAGATAATTTAAAATTAAAAGATTAGTAGGTGTATTATACTAACACGAATCCAAAGAAAACTATATTAATATAGCATAAAGTTTATAATTAAGACTATGATCAGGAATAAAGAGAGGCAAAACATATTAATAAAGAGTTCAGTTCACTAATATGCTTATGTACCAAATAATATATCTTAAAAATACATAAATCTAAACTGATAGAACTAAAAGGAAAAGTAGAAATATTTTTTACTTTAATTGTGTGTTGAAATAATAAGATTTTGGATGTATGTTGTTAAAGACAATATGTTATTAAAATAAAGTTGTTTGCTTCTGTTTATTTGTTTTAATGTGGCTACTAGAAAATTTAAAATTATATCTGTGATTGACATTATAATTTTACTGGACAGTGCTGTATTAGGGTAACTAAATAGTGGTATATTAGTGTATGTTTGGCTAGAAGATATGAGCAACAATCTTATTATGGGGTAATCTCTTCACTTGATACTTACTGCCTTATACTATGACTCAATGTATACTTTAAAGAGACTATAATTCAAAAATATGGAAAACTGCTTTTTTTGAGTCATAACAATGGCTTTAAATCACTTCTGTGATTTGCCATAGTTCTCCTTGCTTTTATATAAACAAAGTTCATATGACAGTAAATGAATCATTTAAAACTCTTTGAGATGGTATTCAAAATGACTTGAATTACATATTTTTATTGATTGCTTTATTTTTTTAAAAAGGTGGGAGAGTGCCACAGTTTATTTTTTAACTTCTCCCTTATAATAATTATTTTATGAGTTTTTAAAAAGAAAAAAGATATAAAAAATTTATTTGTAGATGAAGTATGAGAGACATAGAACATATTGATGGGAATATCAGATGAAGCTAGTAATAAAATTTAGCCAGCAAGGCAAATGTCAGGAGATGCTGTAACTTGTCAGCTATAGGTCAGAACTGGGCTTTGTATTTCCTTGGTGCCCTAGAAAGGAGAAAAACACATTGGTTTACAAGATGCACACTGTGAAAACAAACACTAAAATAAATAAATAAAAATAAAACTTGTTCAGGGGAAGCAAAACTTACTTTTAGTGAGTGCTAAAATGTAATGTCTCTTTCTTTTTGGGTGCTATGTAATTAGGAAACATAATGATATTCTTACTATAAATACATAACCCGAAATCAAAAGGCTAATTTCCATTACGTTCTTCAGTACCTGTCTTTTATACAAGGAAGCACAACCTTTAAATCCAGTGAACAGGAAAGCTAAATCATTCTGTCTGAATACAGGTATCACGATCTGGCATGATCCAAGGATGCAGGGGAAACTACTGATAAAGAAAGATGGATTTCAGATCACACAGTTAACCTTTGCATTTGCCTATAATTTAAGATTTTGATTAGTATTAAGCAGTGCAGAATTTGTAGTTAAGAGTTGCTAACAGCAATCCAGGAATTATATCATTTCAGTTTACCTATTTAGTAAAATGGAATTGGAATTAAAATCTACTAGTGGGAATAGGAGACATCTTCCAAAATAATAGTTTACTCCACCTCCACCAAAGAAAGAATGAATTGTAAATAATAATACTTATATTCCTTTGAGAGAGCATATTTTTCTTCCAAACATTTTTCACCATTATATGTAGAAATTAACTTAATCAAAAATACTATTTAAAGTCTTCTCTAATTAAACCTCAATAATACATTCATATAAAAAATACTATTGTTCAAAATGAAAGGGAAATAGAATGCATATTTGCAATTTATTTTACTCTTTTTCTATTGGCAAACTCATTTAAAAATTGCTACAAATTTGAAACACATAGTCTTCTTTCCAGAATGAATCTTGGCTTATAATTACAATGTGGCAAGGTGAAAGAGGTAAACAAATAACTTGAGAAGGAAAGAATGTTTTAAAGCATTCTACCTAGTAACCAGTTACAGTATTTGGAAAATCATTTAAAAGTTTAAAGCACAAATGCAAGCTACAATTGAAGACAATTCTAGAGTTTTGAATAAGTAAAGCAGAATAGATCATTTGTTGCAAATATGTTTTGTTGTGTTTGTGCTAAATAAACAATATGTATATTATCTTGGATCTCTAGTTTCAAGTTTACAAACAGCACTTGACTGTTGATGCTCTATTAACATATGTTGCTTTGAGTGATTCACGTTTGTAGAAAATGGAACACCTAGAACAAAGATATCATTGTATGAAGACACATTTTGGTATCTATTTTATATTTTTAGCCAATCAACATATTCAGAAAATTTATAATTGAATTATCAAGATACACTCCACTTATATGACTATATCATGTCTCTTTTCTGCTTCTGGATAGGCCATGACTAAACCCTTCTGACTATGGACTGTAATATTTCCACGCTGCTTTTACATGCATTCTCTGTCTTTATGATGGTCTGGGAATTTTGACCAACCACAAGAGCTAATCTGTATGCTCTGGGTTAAACCAAAGCACTTTGTTATCTGTAGCAAAAATATTTAGAGAATGTCTTCTGGTTTCCTTTCTCATCGCCTTTTCCAAAAGGAATTTCTATTCACACTTCTAACAACAGTATATTTTAATGTTCATCTTTTTGAGCTTTATATAAGTGGATTCAAATAGTTAGTACTACAGTCAGTTTGGCTTATTTCAGTCAATGTTATGTTTGTGAGATTCATCCACACATGTAAAAATGTTTTTGTATTCATTATTACATATATATGTAAATTATATATTGAAATGTAGCTAAAATATCCTCTTCCAAATTTTTTTTCACATTTTTGATGGTGTCTTTCGAGCAACAGATGTTTTAGTTTATAATCTAATTTACCATTATTTTTTCTTTTTAGTTAGTACCATTTGTGTCTTATACAGGAAAACTTTGCTTACCCCCAAGATTATGATCATATTTTCCTGTTTTTTTTTTCCTAAAGTATTTTTATTTTTTTTATTTCCATTTAGGTTTATACTACTTTAACAATTAAATCTTGTATATACTATAAAACAGAAATTCAGAAACATTTCCTCCCATATGGATATCCAACTGACCCAACATCATTTTTTAAAAAGACTCTTGATTCTCACTTGTATGAAATGTCATTCTTTGTACATGTATGGATCTGTTTCAGAACTGTTTTATTCCACTGGCGTTTTTGTCTGTACTTAGGCAAATAGCATACTTTCTTAATTAATGTAGATTTAAAATATATCTCAATGTCTATTTGATATTACGAGTTTTCCAAAATTGTTCTTCTGTAAGATTGTTGAACTCAACCTTTGTATTTGCAATTACAGATTATCAAACTTGTCTGTATTTTTATTCATTTAAAAATTTAAAAATGTCATTTGTATTGAAATTCAAATATGTGTATGGATACATTTAATAAGAATTTTTATCTGTATAATGTGAAGTCTTGCAAATCTTTCCATTTCCTTATGTCTATTATACTTTATCTCTAAAATTTACTGTTTTCGGCTTCTGTATTTGTTCCATTAAGTCTCAGAATTTTGCAAAGGTCAGTAGAGAACATTTAATGAAGAATTGAACTCAGTTCTCTATCCCTCTATTGTATTGGAATTTCAACTTACTAAAGTCTCGGTTTTTTGTCTCTCCATCCTGTAAAACTGGCAATAGTTATATTGGGTTTTACTGTCTCTTAATATACGGTTGTCTGTTTGAGGACCTTGCCTGCAGAGAAACACAAGAGCAATGTAAGCAGAAGAAGATTCATTCATTCACTCATTAGACAAAATCCAAAACCCACTCATCATACAAACTCAATAAACTAAAGCTAACATCATGAATTCCTTTTAAAAAATTTCTATGGTGCTGCTCTTTTTTTTTACAGTTACAGAAATTATTTAATAATAAAATAATTCAGCAGTTAATTAACAACCAAGTGTTTCCTGATTCCTAACTATGTAATAATTAAAATAGAAAATTATACTGAAATGCTATTTCATCTAAGTATTATTTTTTCCTGTCTTATATTTTTATTTTTAATTAATATTATTGAGGTAACATTGGTTAATAAAATCATATAGGTTTAAAGTGTACAATTCAATAGTTTGTCTTTGTCTATTGCATCATGGCCAAGACAGCGATGCTCTTTTTCTCCTTTAAATACAACCTCAGAGCAGCTAGTTGCTATAGCAAGAATAATTACTTTCAATGATTCAGAAAGCCTGTGATGAACCTCGCTCTGAAGTGAGACCAAGTAAAAAAGCAGCTTAAATTCACTCTTTGCTTATTTTTTTCACCCTGAATGCATTGTCTGTTCTCATATATAGCTTGAGTTTTGAGTCAGAGACAGATTGAAAGACATTAGTGATCAGTGCCAGGACTCTGAGCAATGGAGACTTATCAACCAGTTCAAGGAAAAGGTAGAGAGAGAGAAGGCCTTCTTCTCTGCACAGAACATAATTCATCATCACAAGCTATCAAAAGCAATTTGTTCATAGGAAATCAATGCAGTCCTCCAGCTAATACTTCTCTAACCTTATCTCTACTCTGTCTTTCTCAAGAAACAAATTACTTGGAACTATAAAAAGCTCAAATGATAAAAATAAAGGAACATTTATACTGGAGAAGATACTAGTTCACGAGTTCATTTAGTTCTGGATTTTGTTTTTATAATACTGTTAGGGACCAGTTTTGAGGAGTACATGATGGTTTTTCTTTGATGTTTATATAAAAATATTAATTCTATAGTAATTGAATTGGTTTAAGTATTCTGCTTATACCATGGATAAGAATTTGTGAACTAACTGTATCCCTAATCCCTAGAAAAATGCCTTATAAATTTCCACTCAAATATTTTTTTTGAATAACATAAATAAGAACTGGAAGTATAAACAAAATTTTATTATATTCTAGCTTTAGTTTTCTCTTTTTGATAATTTTTCTTCTAGAGAGCCCAGTCAAAAAATACATTCTGAGAATTCTAATTTTGAAAGGAAAGAAAAACTGCACGTTTTTTCTACTCAATTTTATGGTAGGGAAAGAGTAAGCCACTATTACTAATCTAAGTTCCTATGTTTTAAGTTATAAATTAAATAATATAACTTAAATTATAAATAAATAGTAGTCATTGCATGCAATTCAAAAATACATGTACCCAGTAGAAGAAAATAGTAAAAAACTTTGAACAGATACTTTACAAAAGATATCTAAATGGCCAAAAGACATGTGAAAAGGTGCCCAATTTCATTAACGATCAGAAAAATGCCAGTTACAACTATAATTTGATATGATTGAAAACCCAGCAGAATGGCTCACATGAAAAAGGCAGGAAATGCCAGGTATTGACAGTATTTGGACCAATTGGAATTCTCATAAATTTCAGGGAAGAGGTGTAACTTATTACAACTATAACTAAGAACCGTGTGGGTAGATCTACCAGAATTGAAAAGCTAATGAATTACCTTTGAATGCAATTCTACTCCTCGGTTTATATCCAAGAAAAATGGATACATATGTTCACCAAAAAACATGTAAATTATGTTCATAGCAATTCCGTTTGTAATTGCGTGAAACTGGAACTGAACAAATGCCTACAGGCATTGAAATGGGTAAATAGTTCCGTGTTTACAGAACAGAGTACTATTATGGTAATAAGAATGAACAAAATACATTTACAACCAATGGCATGAACGAAACACACAAACGTAATGTTGAATGAATGGAGCCATGCACAAATAACTAGTGATTCCATTTACATCACTCATATGATTCAAAATGATTATTGTATGATTTCATTCATATTTCATTCAAAAGTAGCATATAAAGTGTTAAACGTTAAGCGTGGTGACCTTTGGTGGAAGAAAGTGACTGACAGGTTTTGTGCTACTGATAATCTGGCTGCAGATTACACGTGTATATAATCAAGATGTACATATACAATTGGTTCTTCTTTTGATTTATATTACAAGTTAAGTTGTCTAGAATATGTATGCATAAGGCAAAAATAAAGCCCTTTACTTTTGTATGGAAAAAATTGTGTTCTCAGTGCAATTTTTTTTTTGCACAAAAAACTAGAAGAAACAAATTAATCATGTAATCAGATTAAATTTACTAATTTTATATTAAAGTTTAAGTGAATTCAGAAATGTCATAATTTTGCACATTGTCTTCTGCATTCATGCCAAGAAAACACGTTATGATATGGCAGTACAGGTTAACAAGAATCAACATAACAGGTTGCAAAGAACTCATTATTTCACTTAAAAATTTGCTGTGAGCAATATTCTCCCAAGTAGTCAGTCATTTCATGTTATCACATCATAGAGAGTTCCATGCTGATGAGTTTTGGGTTGATGAATTGTCAAAATTGGTGAGTCGTGGACTCAACAATTATTCTCACCATTATATTATACACTTGTTTGTTGAACACAGTTGACTCACCTGTGGTAAGTGATGGTATGATGATTCGTTTCACATAAATTATTTTTAATAGCAAAGGCTAACAATTGTTGCCCAAAGGCTTACATATAATACAAATATATATTTTACTATATATTTAACATCTAGATTATTCACATTTAAAAAATATATATTTCTTATCTTTCTTGAAATGGCAGACAGTTTGGCATCATTAGGTCTATATCCTAACGAAGCAAAAAGATGCTTAATGTGAGTGAAGACTGCCCTCTTGAGAAAGTGCAATGAGCATTTTGGTTCAAAACATTCTTTATTAATTCCCCAACAGCAATGCCAAATCAGTTGCCATTTATTGTTTTTCTTGAACACCTGTTTTTATAGTAGAAAATCACTTCTTTATAACGAAATTCCTAACACAAGTTGGAAAATAAAATTTAGACTTAGAGGCCACATATTTCAGGAAGGATTGATGAGTACACTCTCTTTTTGTTTTAATTGAAGGCTTTTTAAATTTTAACATGAAAAAAAAGATGCCATTTATCTTAAACTAAGCCTGTTTCATTTATTTGTAACCTGCTTAGCCCCTAACAGGAATTTTTAAATTTCTGTTCTGAAAAAAAATCTCACATACATTGCAAAGGGTACCCTTGCTTTAATTCAAATGAGTTTATAAAGAAAAGACATACTACAGGGAAAAAAGAACAGTCACAAAGAATGTACCTGTCTCCCTTGTAAAAAGATGAAAAACAAAGAAGGAACTGGAGCAGCACAAAGAGATACTAAAGGAAATAGAAGCATATCCACAAATAACTGTAGAGAAAATTTCTGCCTACATTTGTCCTTAATAAAAAAAAGGTCAAATGAGAAGACTGGACGTACCTATAAGATAAAGTTAACAAAATCCCCTGAAGCTAAAAAGGAAACAGAAAAGGTAAGCATACGCTTCTAAGAATATGTCTTGAAAAGAGCAGCTCAGTTTTTGTCTGCATGTAAAATGTGGCAAATAAATTTCCTCACATATTTACTTTAACCTAGAATTCCTGCCCAAACACAACTGAGTGTGGAAATGGGGTCGGATGATCACCTGTCAAGTTTTACCAGGAGGTTGCATGTTGACCTTAATTAAAAACATTCTCAGACCTAACCTAAATAAGAAAGTTCTTGGACCCTGGGGACAATTTGCTTACTATGTTAGGACCTATTGTTCAGGCACCTGCCTTTTGGTGAAGTGGCATCCTGAGCCAGGCAGCAAACTACTTTTCCAGTTGAGTTGTATTTAAGCAGAAATATGAGTGCACATGAAAAAAAGTCTTTTGCCAATGAACAATTTGAGTTAATTTCTACATAGATTATTTGGAATTCTTCTGTACAGGATAATTTTCTCCTCTTCATTTTTTAAAAAATTTATCTAATGATTTATTAATGTCAGTATGGACTCATGAATGTTTATTTTATACTTTAGATTATAATTTAATACTATTTATTTTAATTACTTATTTTTTGCTCCTTATATTGTTTCAGTTTTGGTCTTTGAGAGCTCTTTCAGATTGCTATGTACTTTTTTCATACCCTTATTTTTCTATGTTTTTCCCAGAACTTCCTTATTTTCTGACACGACAAGATGATTCTCAACTGGTAGAACAAGGAAAAATATATGTGTATATGCTATATAGTGATAAACTGGTTTCCACTATCCACCATCACTTTACAAAATTATTCAAGTCTAGTGTATGCATATAGTGGTTTCAGAATTGTGAAGCTGTGACCTGTGTTTCTTAGAAAATGTAATCACACTTTCATGTAGTTGGGCATTATAGTAAATGTGTTCTTTTGAAAGAATTTATGCCCTGTAACCTCCTGGAGAGTTTCTGACATTGGGATAATGATAAGTGTCTAACAATCATCTCTGGAGAGGGCAGAGCCCTGATTCGTGGTGTTTGTTGATTTCCCTGGTAACCATCAATGCAATATCACTGAACATGGAGTTGGTTAGGGACACTAATATTCAGCTCTCACAATCCACTGCAATTTGGCTCTAGCACACCAACATTGTATTACAAAAATATAAAGACTACCAATATGGACTACTCTGACCTAGTGCCACATTTCTCAATGTTATTTCTGATTAGAAGTGGTGTCTTGTATAACCTTAGCAAATCTATAGTAAGAGCGAATCGCTTTTTTGTCATCTGTAGGATAAAGGATAGAACTACTTGATTTTTAAAGTCTTTCTAACTCTGACATTCAGTTGTTTTCTTTAGAATCCTTTGCCAACAGGCCAACATATAAAGAAGAAATGGAGTTTGATCAACTACTAATGACTTCACATATACAAACCATTAGTAAAATAAATTTACAGAAGTACCATGGAAGAATTTATAAATAGAAACTACCATGTTTTTTAGATTATTATCTTTGTTATAAGTGAAAAAGAGAATCTGAATTCAATTTGCTGAGATGGGACTGGGTTGTAGAATATAAGGGATCAGCTTATAGCTGCAGTCCTTTTTTATATTTATATTGTCAATTTATAGGGGAATAAATTATAGGTACTGTTACAGGTCGAATTGTGTTTCTCACTAATTTACGTGTTAAAGTCCTAAACCTTAGTGCCTCTGAAAGTGAACTTATTTAGAAATGAAGTCACAGCAAATGTAATTAATTTACAATAAAGTCAATGGAATCCTTAATCCAATGTGACTAGTATCCTTATTTAAAAAAAAGAGAGGGAGGGGAGGGAGAGAGAGAGAGAGAGAGAGAGAGAGACAGAGAGAGAGAGAGAGAGAGAAATTTGGAGGTAGACATGTACCTGCATGTAGAAGAGAATTTCAAGATGAAGGTGCAGATCAGATGATGCTTCAATAAGCCAAAGAGTGCCAAAGACTGACAGCCAAGCACCAGAAGCTAGGAGAGAGGAATGGGACAGATTCTTCCGTACTCACTGCTTTCAAAAGGATGTAACTCTGCCAGCAACTTGATTTCAGACTTTTAGACTTTGTATTTGTGAGACAATAAATTTCTGTTGTTTAACCCATCAAATTTGTAGTACTTTGTTCTGACAGTCCTAGCAAACTAATATAGGAACCCAAATGAAAAAGTTTTATGTTTTTGTATTTTATAGGTGCACATAAATATAGAAAAGGGATATAAAAAATAAAAACTCATTGAAAGTTGTTTTCTTTGCTTTTTTCATTGAAGAAAATGATTAGAAACATGAATTTTTTACCTTGCATCTCAAGATCACAGTACCTTTTAATGGAAGAATAAGTATAGTAAGGTTCAGTATTGCCAAGATGTCAGTTTTCTCAGTATAATCATAGGTTGAGTACAATTGAAATATAAATCCTAGTAAGTTATATTTCTGGATATCAACAAACTAATTCTAAATTGTATATGGAGAGACAAACAAACAAACAAAATAGAATAGCCAACTTAATATTGAAGGAGAATGAAGTCAAAGAGCTCACACTATTGACTTCAAGACATACTATAAAGCTACAAGAATCAAGACAGTATAGTGTTGTCAAGAGAAGAAGCAAACAAATCAATTGAACAGGATAGAGAGTTCATAAAAAGACCACACAAATACAGTCAACTAATCTTTGACAAATGAGTAAAGGCAATATAAGAGAAAGGATTTTCAACAAAATGATGAAAAAAAAAATGAGTCTAAACATAGACCCACAGGCAAGACTGACATCTTACATAAAATTAACACAAAATGAATCATAGACTTAAATGTGAAATCTAAACCTATAAAACTCAGAGAAGATAACACAGGAGGAAATCTAGGTAAGTTTGAGTTTGGTGATGAACATGTGCTCTTAGAAGCACAAATCGCAAAACAATAACAGAAAATTTGAACTTAATGGGATAATTTCAAATCTCTGCAAAAGACATTTTTAGGAGAATGAGAAGACAAGCCACAGATCAGAAGTGTGTATTTGCAAGAGACATATCTGATAAAGGACTGTTATCTAAAATGTACAAGTAACTTTTAAAACTGTAATAAGAAAATGAATAATTAAAACATGGCTAAAAGATATGAACATATACCTACTTCACCAAAGAAGATATACAGGTGGAAAATGAGCATATGAAAAGTGGTCAATATAATATGTTATTAAGGAATTGCAAAATGAAACAACAATGAGATACCGCCACACACCTATTAAAAAGGCCAAAATCTAAAATGCTGGCAACATCAAATGCTGGTTAGGATGAAGAGCAAGACAAACACATATTCATTTCTCGTGGGAATGCAAAATGGTACAGCCTCTTTA
Organism: Eidolon dupreanum; assembly: GCA_028627145.1. NCBI lineage: Eukaryota > Metazoa > Chordata > Mammalia > Chiroptera > Pteropodidae > Eidolon > Eidolon dupreanum. Next base: position 28,885,121 of record CM053506.1, read on the forward strand.
AAAGAGAGTTTAGACACTTACAAAACTAGACATTCTTACCAAACAATTCAGCAAACATACTCCCTAAAATGTATCCAAAGGAGTTGAGAGCTTACATTCACAAGAAAACCTGCATATGGATGTTTATAGTAGCTTTTTTTATAGTTGTCTAAATTTGGGAGTAACTAATATGTTCTTCAGTAAGCGAATAGATAAATAAACTGTGGTACATCCATACAATAGAATATAATTCAATGCTAAAAAGAAATGAGATTCCTAGCCTTGAAAAAAACATGGAGGAACCCTAAGTGCATATTACTTAATAAGTTAATGAAGGCAATCTGAAAATGCTACATATTGTATGATTCAAACTATATGGTCTTCTGGGAAAGACAAAATAATGGAAATAGTAAAAAGATCAGAAGTTGCCAGGGCTTAGTGGGGAGGAAGAGGTGAATAGACAGAGCACAGATGATCTTTAGAGCAGTGAAACTATTTTGTGTGAAATTATGATGGTGTATACATGTTATTATACTTCTTCAAAACTCATAGAATGTATACAAGGAAGAGTAAACATTAATGTAAACTATGAACTTTGGATGACGATGATGTGTCAATGTAGGTTCATCAACTGCAAAAAAATATGAAACTCTAGCACAGGATGTTAATAGTGGAGGAGGCTGTGCTTATGTAGGAGCAAGGGTTATATGGGAACTCTCTGTACTTTCCATTCAATTTTGCTGTGAATCTAAAACTTCTTTAAAAAAAGATGAAATAGATTTAAAAAATTAGTAAGACACTGCCCTCCCTGAAGTAGGGGAAAAACTTATCTGGAACGCATTTCTCAAAGTGGAAACATTTACTTGGAATCTTTTGCTGGGTTTCTCCAAAAGAATATATGCAAGAGTTAATTAAATAATGAATACTTTATCTTTGAGAAAGGACAAAAATCAGTCAACTAAGCATTGAAATTATGACTTGGATGGAATAAAAATTCAGAGATTTGAGTTGCATGAAGAATAGAGATGGGATTAGTTATATCAGTCAATAGGATTAAACAACTTTTCTTCAGACCCCAAATTTTGTCCTCTCATTTTCTAAAGTAATCACAAAGAGGTTAGGAATTTTAAAATCTAACCTATCTTATACATTCATATATTGATCCATTTTAACTGCTATTCAAATTTTAATTGACATTTATTAAAAGCCTATGAATTGTCAAGTTCTGTGCTAAGAGGTGGAGATAAAATGATGAGAAAGAGACAGGCTTAATCCTCAGAAATTTGAAGAGATATTTTTTTCCTTGACTTTACACTGTGGAGGAATATAAATGCAGATATTCCACCTGTCATCTTTCATTTCCTGTGACACAGTGGATTGGTATGTATTCATTCCATGTTGATAATCATATACCCAGCCTGTAGTACAATTGCCTTCGTGCAATTGCCCACAATGTCCCCAATAATGTGTGTCCTAGTTGTAGTCAAGGACAGTGGACAATACATATTCTTATGAAGCTCTGTCTCTTTTTTCTTTAAATTACTTTATTAGAAGTATGGTTGACATACAAAACATGCACATATGTAATGTATACAACTCAAGGAGTTTGAAGATACATTTATACCCATAAAACCATCACCATACCAAGGCCTTCACCTCTAAATTTTCCTCCTACCTCCTTTATTTATTTATTTATTTATTTATTTATTTATTTATTTATTTAAATTATTTTTTTTCTTTTGTGGTAAGAGTACTGAACTCTATACTTAAAATTTTTCTAAGAGTGTAGATATTATGTCAAGTGCTCTTACTGCAAACGAAAAGAAAAATATATGGGTCTCTTTCTTAATTAAAGACTCTTTCAAGAGCTGTCATTAAGTATGACATATAAAACAGTCTAGTCTAGATCTTATATGTAATATGTTTATTAAATTTTCAAAGTAATTTATCACCTATTATTTTATTGTCCTATCACCACAATCCTACCAATTTGATAATACAGAAATTAATATTTTTACTTTACCTATGAAGAATCTGAGGCAGAGGAATTAAAATGGTAAGATCACTAATATATGGGAAGATATGAATCTAAGCAGAGACCTACAGATTTTCAGTTCAACATTTATTCATTATATTCACCTCATGGTTGCTGAGGTGTTGTTTCACCTTTGTTCTTATCAGAGAATGTATCCTTTTTGATGGGGTCATCTTTGAAATTAGATTCATGATCCAATTATAAATAAGGGCTCTAACGTTTAAGTAATGATTTTTAATCACCAAAGATGCATTCAAAATCAAGTACATATTTAATTTTTTAGGTTAAGGAAGGATAGGGTGGGGTGTGAGTGACACTTTTGCTTTTACGATATTTTATTTTATGCCTTCCAGTATATTTTTATTTTTTATCCCTTCTTTGCAATATAAAATTGAATATATTTCAACATAATGTGTGTTCACTCTTATTTCCATAATATGCTCACATAGCATTTAGCTTTTATTTCCAATTGCCAGCTGTATGAGATGGTTAAACACAGCTTTCAGTACTTCACAATGAAATTTTCTTCTCTAATGTTTCCACAGTTTTTAACCTTATTTTATTTTAAATCAGTCTTGATTTCCATAAATAAAAATCACTCCTTTTAGTACATCTACAGTATCATCTTCCTTCTCAGTTCACATACTCCTTTTGAATTCTGTTTTCTACCTAAAATGATTCATATTTACTTATCATACAGAAACAGAGAATTAATGGTGTCTATGAATGGCAGGGAATGGAGAGGTACAGGTGTATATACATTTGAAATTTTATTAAAATCTCAATACTATATAGACTCATGATATGAGGTAACTTTACTTTAAAAGGTTCAGGAAAAAGGCACTTCTGCATGTAATTTCTCATGGAAATTCTTTTAGATTACTTTGTAGATCACTGCCTTGAGCACTCTTGTTGAAATCCCTGCTTTATTATCCCAGTTCTGTTTGTGCATTTTGCAGTATAAAAGTCTCCATCAATAAACATTATAAGAATGAAATTTACATTAACCAATAAGTGGTTACAATCATACTAAGCTGGATCATCCAGCACATTTATTTAATAATAAAGAGCCCATGCATATCCTTTTCTGTGGAATTGGAAATTAAACTTGTGTAATGATTTTCTGATACTCATAAAATAGCTTTAAACCGGGATTTTAAAACTGTTTTACAAATACTAATCCTTGTAACACTTCAACAGATAAGGATTATAAACGGTACTTTCTGAGAGAAACCGAGAGATCACCCATTGATGCCCCAAAATTGCCAGAACTTAAAGCCAGCATAAGAAATAGATTTTCTCTGCTTGTCACTCTCTAGTACTCATTCTAATCAAGGGATTCAGTATTCTCAGTAAATGCCAGCCACTAGTCTGTGATTCAAATTAAAAAAAACAGTCTTGAAAAAAAAAAGCATTTCCCAGAAGAAAAGAGATAAACAATGAAATATTTTCTCAAAGATACAGGAGTTCAGTGTTGAAAATTATTTTGAGAAATGTTTATTTTATAAGATGTTTAACAAGTCATTAAACAAAAAAGTGTCTTCAGAAATCACAGTTGTTTACACTGATTATTTTATTTTGTCATATAATTATCATAACAAGGCAGTGAGTGATTTTCATTGTCATTTCACAGGAAGGAAATAAAGATTCAAAGACATAAAATATCATTCCCAGTATCTCAGTAAGTAGTGAATCTAAAGTCAGGTCTGCTGACCACAAGATTTGGGCTCTTTTACTCTATTATTCTGCCTTTCTGTGGAAATATCCATCATTTATTAGTTTCTTTAAAAATTCCTAAGCACTCATTTTTTTTATGATCTCTACACTCAAACCTGGTGTCTTAAATAGGCAAAATAAATCAGAATACATACTCCATTCTCAGAACCATTCCAAAGTACAAAATTTAAAGAATATAGTAGAATAATATCACATATCTAGAAATTTTCCTACTATTATGTACACCAAAGGAGGAATGCACAAGGTCCAAGGAGTTAAGCAAGGTTTATTGTAGCAGATTGACAACTGGGCTGAGCAAAGATGGCGTCAACCCCAAATGAGAGGATACCTGAAACTTGTATGGGGCTTGAAGTGGGATTTTTTGATAAGAATATTTTTGGCAGGTAAATTGGTGAGGAAGGGAGGAAAGTCCAGTGAAATTGGAGATGAACATGTAGCATTGCCAACCCAGACTTTGCAAGGTCTGGTTCCCACATAAAAGGTAAGGGAGGAGTCTAGTTCCCACATTTAGGGGTAAGGGATAGGGCCCTCCTGGACCTAACATCTATAATGTTATGTAACAGAACAAAGCAAATAAATATTGACAACCAACACAACTCCAAGTAAACAAAATTTGAATCATAGTCACATGCATCAAAAATTCATTCATTGTACATGTTGAAGCAATCTGCAATATTCCAAAAAGACTGTTATACTCTTACTTGACACATGATTCTATCCTTCTTCATAATCTGATTTTCTCCATTTGAAAGCAAATTAGGATCAGAATTTTTGAAAAAAGCAAAAAATTGCTCTAGGTAATGAAACCGTATGAGTGAGTTTATTGCAAAACTTAAAGGAAATTAATGAATTATGTTTAAGAAGACATTTATATTTGATTTATGAAATAACATTGATAAGATTTATGGTTATCACTATATAATAATATAATTTATTGTGAATATTCCTACAGTATGAAGAATTCTAAGATCCCAAAGATTTTCCTCCCCGTGTTGTATATGTCCTGTATAATCCTTAGCTCTATAGAGATGATGATTTTACTCCCATGATTAGGTTATATTACACGGTACAGTTGACCTTAAAATAGGGAGATGATCCAGCATGTCCTAATCATATAAAACAAAAAATTTTCTCCAGCTGATTGAAAAATAGAAAGTCAGGCTAGCGTGGAAGAAACCAAATATCTGTATATGAACTGGCTGTTGGGTCATATGGAAAAAGACCTGAAAATGGGTTCTTGATGCACACAGTAGCCACTGCCAGATAGTCACCAAACAAGAGGGAACCTCAGTCCTGCAACTCAAAGAATGGAATTATTTTAACTATAAGAATAATCTTGAAATTGGATTTTTCCTTGAAATCTCCAGATGAGAGCTCAGCCCAGCAGAGGCCTGAACTTTAACCTTGCAACATCCTGAGCAAACTATATAGGCATGCCTTACTGGACTTCTGACCTAGAGAACTGTGAGCTAATAAATGGTAGTTTTAAACTGCTAAGTTTGTGGTAATTTCTTACATAGCAATAGAAAAGTAATATAATTCTTAATAATGAAAGGCATTAAATTATTTATAAAAAGTATGTTAACATATTTATGATACCCATTTGTCATCCAGAATGATTCATACCATGGAAGGTATAGATTCCCAAGGAGGTTACATTAGAGGTTTGTCATGTTTAAATGCCTATGATAAACATATTCAAATATAACATCTTTAATGCTAAAGATGTACCTGAATGTTCCAATTAGAGTCAATGATTTTTTTTCTATTTAATTGATTAACATAAATATTCATATTCATATTGGATTTGATGATTGAATACAAAAAATATTATTACATATAAAACTTCAGTGCTTACTACAATGATAAGCATTTATAGTACACAATTTATTCTTTAAAAAAGCATGATTTACTCTAATTCTGGTTGCAACAAATGCTTTAATTGAAATTTCTGAATAAACTTAAGCAATTTTTTCTACATTGTTATAAATATATCTCAAAAGATATTAATCAAGATAATTTAGCATTTTTTTTAAATTATGAAAGATTTTGTTTGCACAACTACTGTGGTGGAAAAAAGAACTAAGAGCTTGAAATTAATGTGCATAGTTCCAAGTACTATTAGAGTAGGGATTGCCAAAAATTTCAAAAGACAAATAATAATCAAAGGGTAGACCAGGAATTAGTATTTCTAAATGTCAAGCGATGCCAAAACTCGATGTGAGAAGCAGTGAGGACAGTGGCAACCTAGAAAGCATATGGCTTATCTGAAAGGGCAGCAGTTCTTTTCAAACTGATTGTTGACATGTAGGAATGTGTTGTCCCATCTTTTGATTTTTCCAGTTGAGACCAGAAATCTGAATCTTCAAGTGAAAGTTTCTGTTTTCTAAAGCACTGTATAAGCCAAAACTATATGAAAAAATAAAAAAATTAAATCAACTCATGTCCAACTGGATATAGTATAGTTTATGAGCTATAAAGATGCCTCTAAGTTTCTGAGACTTTACTTTCTTAAGAATTTATTACAAAGCAATTCAGAGAATTGAGAGTAACTAGTAGCTGAGTATAGCTAAGATATAATTATCCTAACCCAAAAGATGAGTTTTTGTTACTCTGAGTTTATATGGATTTAGTTCCCTGGATTTAGATGCATTTTTCAGGGTTCTTTTTGAAACAGCTACACTGAATCAAATTTGTGTGACTTTAGATGCCAAAGATTACACTGAGCTCTGTTATACTGTGATTTATCATATTTCTAAAATATCCCTACCTTCCATAAACATGTTATTTATATTTTCCTTTGATAACATCTTCATTGCTAAAGATGCATGTATTAAATTGTTTTATGTTTTCATTTGATAGAATTAAAGTGTTTGCTGCGTTTTTGAATATAGGAGAGATACTTTTTTAATACAATTCCCTCTTTTTTTTCTGTCAAAGTCTTGGAAATTTAGAACAGGAGTTAAAGGGCGAAAATATTTATTCGATCAATCAACCTGTTATGGAAAAAAAATCCCAAAAGCTCCAAAAATCAGACCAGTGAAAATCCAAGCAGTAACCCAGAGAGAAAGAGAACTCAGTTTTATGATGTCCATGGTCCCAGAAGAGCTAGTGCTCTGAAAATCTGGGCCCTCAGCTTAGGGAAAAATTTTCTTTTATATCACCGCCATTACTGTTAGCTGATTGGTTGATTTGTTCTCAGCTGGTTACAGATCCTGAGAGTTGCTATGGGTTACTGGTGTGCCTGGGAGTTAAAACAGAAACTGTGGCAAAACATGTTATTTAGACAAAGCATTCCTAAGGGGAGAGTGAGTCTGCATGTTTACAGAAGCAGAACAAAGAGGTGACCACATGGTTAACAATTTGAGTGGAAAATTCCTGAAATTTCTTCTTCAAACCTATAAATTCTTATAAACAACAAAATTATTTCTAGCAAATGTTCGTCGATTTTGAGAAATAAGCATTCATAAAAAACTGTCTAGGTCATCAAGGACACAATATACTAAAATAAAAACAGAATTATATCGCATTATATTATATGCATTATATTCCAATAGAAATAACAGTAGTATGTAGATATAGTCACCTATCAATGTAAGTAACATTTATATTGACTAAAATGTTAAAGACAGAAGAAAAATCTAGTGCCATGAATATTTTAAGGGCTATGCTGAGGCGCTCTGCTAAATAAGATAAGAAGGAAGCTAAAAGAAAAAATCTTCAATGTTTGAAAAAGAAAAATAGGAAAAGATCACACATGTTGACATGGTTATGTCACAAAAATGAAATAAGCCAGAAAGAGCAAGTTGGAACATGGTCAATTATGGAAAAGATCTCGGCCATCACAGTCCCATAAGATGTCTTGACCAATATTGTTTTTTATAAGCGTCATGATAATACATCCTCTTCCAAATATTAGTGTTAAATGAGAAATGTTATATTCCATTGGTATCAGAAGTGGAGAAACAGACTAACTAATGTAATTTTAGCTTGAAAGAAAGACTGAGAAGTTGTCTGGGAAAAGTTTAACAATAGACAAAAAAAAATGAGATCATGAATTAAGAGTTTGTGTTGTCAATAAAAGACATTGTTCTGAACTTGTGTGATGAAGACCTTGGGAATTATAAATGCTGTTATTTCTCCCAGGGATATTGTGTTAATCAGTGTAAATAAAATAAATGCTTTCATGTATCCAACTTGCCACATTTACATATATATATATATATATATATATATATATATATATATATATACACACACACACACATATATATCAGCAAGAGTATAGGAAGAGATTCTGCAAGAGTAATAGTCAAGGGGGATAAATGGGATTTGGAGATAAATTATGGAGTTACTAATCATATTTCAGTTAAATTATTTAAATTTTATATAAATTCAATACTTGTTATTTGTTATAATTATGCAAGTGAAAGACCACTCATAGAAGGTATCAGATATGCAGCTATAGCTAGAAAGATCTGGTGTTTGAGATATGTGATAAGTGTATTTCTTTTTCCTCTGTTTCACTGAGGCAGCTATCTGTGAAAAGTGGCATTAATTGGACAGGATCCATTGAGCATAGAGCAAAGCAGACTGGAGGCTAGGAGCCGGTAATATGCTTTATGTGACCTGTCCTGAAACACTATCAGTGTTTCAACCCTGGTCAGTGGTCTTCTGCAGTGAATCAATACTATACATTATCTTATTGCTAAGTAAGGACCTAGAAATGTTTCACTCTAACACAAGAAGAACAGGGAGGAAACCTAAGATGGGCACAGTGATGAAACAATTAGTAGATTAAGGTACAAAATATTGAGCAGCCCAGATTAATGTGGCTTTTTTCAACAAAGATCTCTAGCTCACTAGGATTTTGAGAAGACAACTTTAGTGACAGATTTTGCCAATAATGGCTTTAGCAAAACAAAGTATGATCTTTCTTCATTAACTTTGAAATAACATTGTGTCATGTAGCAGTATCTTTAGATGCAATACTCTGATGGTAAACACTGTTGGCCAAATTATTTTTGATTAGAAAGAAAATCAATACAAGCAGAGGATACAAAGGACTGGGACAAATGGAAATATGATTCCTCCCAGTTTTTTTTTTTTGATTCTGTAACATGTTTATTCTTACAACTAGTCCACATGCATATGCTTTTACAAGCTGAATTAGATATTTTCTTAAAGTCATTTGTGTTTATTTCCCTAGTTTTCACCTACTTGTGCACAAAAAATACCTCAAAACTCAGTGGCATACAGCAGTAGCAGTTCTTATATTGTTTATGCATCTGTGGGTCTTCTAGGGTGGATTTACACAGTGCATTTCTCATGCTTCTGGCAGGAGCAACTACACAGGGTACATAATTCTCATTGTGATGACAGAAAGGCAAAAGAGGAGGTATATTTCAAATGAAGGGGAATAGAGTCTCCCACCTCAAAATATGCCTCTTTGGGATTTTGATTATTTTATGCTGGTATTTTCAAGAAACAAAAGACTCAGGGAGAACATTTGACCTACCCCCTAACTGCCTAAAATAATGTAGATAGAAAAACCTCCAGAATTAGGACTATCATCACAGATAACTATAGAATGTGAACTATGTGATATGGAGGAACCTAGCAAGGCCATATTGATCCAAGTCCTCAGCAAACATTTGTTTACCAAACATTTACTTTTCCATCTTTATGTGAATTGCCAGTTTGAAGTCCCAAACTACTACCCTTCACCTCCTTTCTTATTACTCATGGTGGCATATAAGCCTCAACTGCCTAATTTACTGTTGGCTCCCATATTTTTATGCAATTCCCATATGTACCTAAGTAATAAATTTAGTTATTTTCTCCTAATCTGTCTCATGTCAATTTAATTCTTAGGCCAGCCCGAAGAACTAAGAGCGGAAAGAAGGGAAAATTCCCCCTGAGGTTATATCCACTAACATCCCATTGACCAATTCAAGTCACCTAGCTAAATCCAACACTGATGGGACATGAAAGCAGTCTCTGGCTACAGTACATAGGTAAGCAAATGTTTGCTAATAACTATATAGACTATGATAGTCACTAAGAAAGTTATATAAGTTATTTGAAATTATACAATTTAATTAAGTGTTGTGCAAACCAAGCACAATATAACACTGAAAAGAGAGTTGTTTTATGAATACTTAATCCATTACTTTGAGCTGACTCAATAAAGGCCAATAGCCAAAAAATAAATTGTCAAATTAGGCATAGATGACTTTGTTGTAAAATATTGGTGGGGGGTAGGGTCATGGAGAAATAATGTTCTAAATGTTTCTCTCCTCAGATTGTTTTGCAGTGATCTTTAACTTTTCACTTCACTTTAAAAATCTAATTTATAAATGATGAGAGACACTAGTTAATATAAAATCATATATCATTCCAACTGAAGATTCACAGCCATAGAATGGTGTTAGCTGTACATTAAATGGTATGTTTTATTTGTATGTGTATGTGTGTTTAAATTTTAAATGAATAAATAATTTAAAGTAGCTATACATCAAGAGGTGATATTTTAGATAAACTTGCTTTTTATTAACTGAAAAATTACTGGCCTTGATCAAATCAGAGATAAGGACCTGTTGGTGTTAAAAGTAGAGATTTAATTATTTAAAGAAAAAAATTGACTTTAGCATAAGTTTACACATTTAGCTAAGTACCAAATCCTCAGAAACTCACTTGACCCTTCTCTTGAGGACAAGGTGATTAAATCATAATTAGCAGCTGTAAATGAATTGAATTCCCATTGAGATTTATAGTACTTTGATCTCTTTATTACTCTGGGGACTTCAGCAAAACATCTTTTTCTAAATGTCTTCTTTCAATAGATCACTTCTAATCAGTGTGTTAAAACAAAGTCACTATTCAAAGAAATTAACCAAATCTTGTCCTGGCTTAAGAGACCTTCATTTGCAACTGAAGGGTAAGACAACTTCTCAGCTGATTGAGTCTCCTTTGGCTGCAATTCATGAGTTCATCCATAGACTACAGTCATAATCCTGGGAAGACCACTCAAGAGAACTGTGTGTGGTTTGTGTTTCCAATTGAATTTAAGCTTTGAAAATAGTTCCACATATATTTTCTTGGCTTTATTTTTAATGATTTTCCCCATAGAATGTAACTCATAACTCTCTTACTTTGACTTTATGCTAATAATCGACAGTTTGGTCAGTGTCACTTTCTGCATGCTTTCAACAGCTTCTTGATCATCTTTAAAAGAAGTGGCCTCTTCAATTTTCAATTGTGTATATAAACTGCTTTAGTAGAACTAATTCTTTTGAACAAAAAGCTGCTGTCTCTTTCATAAGTTTTCATTCCGTTACTTGATATTGAATTAGAGATATGATAACTATATTTTCCCAAGTAACTAGTGTTTTCCAAGCAAGCATTATGGATCAATTCATTGCAGAAACTTGTTTCTCTTCTTTGCTGATAGACAAAATAATGTAATTCCATAGTTGGTGAGTAACTACTTTCCTACACACTGTCAGCTTCATCTTCTTGAATACAGTCATATTCTTAATATGCAGATTTCATCTAGAAATCTTCTATTTCATTTTCATTGCTGGTTAAATGCTTTGTGAACAGCCAATCTTATAGTTCCACACATTGGCTAAATAGATCTGCCATTATAAAGGGAGTCCTTCCTTCACACTTACGGGTATCAGGGTGGAGCTAAATATCCATGTTTACAAGTCTGCTGTCTTACGTTGTCATAGACCCTGGGATAAGAAACGGATATTTATAATGAAACATTTGTTGACTCTTTTTTCACATGAACATATATACCCTTTATCCTAAAATGAGTCTTTCTTAATGATCCTAAAATAATTACCTCAATGTAAAAGAAAGAAAGAAAGAAACAAACAAACAAAAAAACCACCACAAGATTTGGAAGACTTTGAAATGATACTTTTTACTCTCTTCCTATAGTAAAGTTTTACTAGCTTATTACTACCGAGAATTAGAGCAACATTTAAAGTGTATCAGGAAAGAATTGTGTTGGCCCTTATGCCCTATGGTGAATCACTTTTACTTATTTTTCTGTAAGATAATTTTCAGAATTCAATGTCTACAACTAAAATTATCATAGAAATTCATGGCAATTTCCATTTGAAAGTGAATTACTTAAAAAATCGTTAGAGAAGTGGAAACTTGAAATAGACTTTATAGTTAGAATTTTCTAAATAAAATCATTGTTTTTTTCTTCCACATAGTCATTTAGGTGGAGTAACTGTTTACGAAAATATCCAGGGAGTTAAGTATTTGACCAGATCAAAAAAATCAGTGTAGTAATTTTTATTATGTAAACTAATGACTGTGGTCATTATATTCAAAATTAGAATTATCCTATTCTTTTTTTAAAGTGAAAAATACCCACAACATATGAAACTAATGAGGTGTGTTTGTTGCAAGAATTCTAAAGTTGGCTTAATTCCAATTTTTCTTTACTTTTAACTTTCTTTAAAGGTTGAAAAACAAACTTTCATCCAACAAACTCAACTAAGTACTCTAACAAATAATGGAGAGAGAATGTGGAACAGTGGAACAACCAATGGGCTGGACATCAATTCTGGTACAATCTGTCTGTATGAACTTTAGCAAATGCTTTCTTCTCAGTTTTTTCACCGGAAAATAACATTTTAAAAGAGTTGAACTCTCAGGTCTCTTTAAGATCTAAAGGTTTCTGCTTGATGGTAAGTATTCTCGAGCTTTTGTTTCCCCTCAGAGAGGGGAAGAAAATGCCACCTTAAAAAAATTCAAGTACTATAGAGAAAAAGCTGCTTAACTTTTTTTTTTTTTGAAACAGCTTCTAGAAAAGGGGCTTCTGTGTATAATATTTTACAATATTAACCAATTATATCTTCCGACTAAAAAGAAGAGTCTTTTTTAAAAATTGAGATATTATCTGATTATTCAAGGTATTAATTTTCAAAGTTCAACTGCCTTGTTATGTAAAATGGTATTAGCACTTGAATATTAGCTGCAACTTCCATGGGACAGCAGGGGGAGCTCCAATACTTATTTGTTTTATGTGTGTTCACTATAGATTTGGGAAAGGCACTCGTTTTTAACTTGGTTGTAAAAATAAATATTTAAATGTGATAAGCCTCCAAATAAGATAGCATCACCAAAATGAATACGCTTATTTGTAGTGTTACTATAACATTAAAGCCTACAGTGAAACTTGTTAATCATCTTCACAAAAGTCATTGTTAGAAAAAAGCATGATTATCTAAATTCTCCACAAACTATAGGAATATGTGTGTGTATTTGTTTCCAATTTAAAAATGAAGAAATTGAATTGCAAACATGTTCATAATCTTTGAAAGTGGTCACCAAAGCAGATTTTACTCTTTCTAGCTAGAATAAATTTTTTTGCCTTTTTTGCCAAAATGCTTTTCAACATGACTTAGCGTAATTCCATATAGAATTTGTCCGATATCATTAAAGTGAGAATATTGTTTTTCCAGGATAGTATTATTAAATTTGAGCACAGAAAGATTTTCTCCATATGCTAAAATCTTATATATCCGGATATACTACAGGTTAATACATTATCAGTGATCAATATGAACACTGAGATGGCAAGATAGTAAATTTCTTACTTTTAAAACAAAAACTTGAACATGAAAAATAATATATGTCCATCAGAAGTATAGAAAATGATTTGTGAAGTTCTCTATATCTTTTTGCTTATAATAATTCTTAAAAAGATAATAATGTTTAACAGTGTAGCAGGCCCTATATGGCCAGTGAGTTTGCCTATCCCTTGTCAAAATCACTGCTTCTCAAATGTTAATATAAGTATCATTTCCATAAGGGGTTGGAGGTGATTGTCTGGAAAAAATGTATAATCCATAAGGCCTTTGCATGGATTGTTTCCTCTACTTGGAATGTTCACCATGAATAACCCCCTCACTTCTTTCAAAACTTTGTTCAAAGGCTATTTTCTCAATATGGTAAACGCTGATCACCCTGTTTCAAATTCTACTAACAATTCTTCCTGACAATCTTGGTCCCCCCACACAGGTTTTTTGTTTTTTTTTTTTATCTTTTCCATATTTATTGCATTTTAACATGCTTTCTAGTTCACTATGTTTCATTATCTACCTTTTTCTGTAAGCTTCATGAGGGCATACATTTTTACCTTTAAAAAAAATTATGAACACCAGTTTCTAGAACATTGCCACTCAATGGGTGGTTAATAAATATTTCTTGAATAAATGAATGAATAAGTACTACTTCTCTTTGTTTTTCCTTTATTATTACATCTTTTTATATCTAAAGCTATATACATTGGGTATGTATAATTTGTAGAAGATTTTTTTCTTTCATTTGGCTTTTTTATCATTTTTATGATGAATTTTTCTGTTTACAAATATGCCTGAAATTGATAGAGAAAAATTGAACATACAGTCTTCTATCCTATGAAACAATAATTCTCAAACCTTAATGTGATAAGAAAAAGCAGAGGTCTGCTAAAATTGTAGAATTTCAGTTCATATCCCCCAAATTCCACTTAAGTAGGTCTGGAAAGGGGCTCAGAAATTAACACAATAAACAACCAATCCAGATGATTTGGATACAGCTGGTCATCTGATAACAGTCTGAAGAATACTTTGAGCTGCCCACAAACTGAATATAGAAAGCCCTCCCTCTGAGTGATAAACATATGTATTGATTTTTAACTAGTAAAAAGGTAAAGCATTTGCAGTTTGTTTTATGTGGGGTGAATTGAAATAGTACAAGACAAATAATGTGTTTTTTTTCTGGTACCTTTATCGACCCCTCATATTGATTTATGTTAAATGATAATGTAATAATTGAGAAAATAATTTTTAGTTCAGCTAGAAATTTTTGTCCTGGCTGATTTGCATGTACAAGTAAACTTTAAGTTCTACCTTTAGGAATCAACCTTGTAATTACCCCTGGATGTTGTTGTTTAGACATGGTAATTAAAATACAGTCATTTATTTTCCAGAAAATTCTGATTAGTACAATCTAAACATATTCCTGTGAAGACTGCTTTACCTACATTTCCAATTCAGACTCTCATCTCAATTTATGTAACTGTTTAAAAAGTTATTATGTTTCATTTTGTAGGCTGAATTCCCTTGTATTTTCAGTAGTAATTATTATAACCAATCTTGACAGCAAGATGCAGATGACTCTGCTTGTTGCAAAAATCAATTTGTCATTCTGACATACTCAAAATCCATCTACTTTCCCAAAATTCATTCATTTCTACAAAACATTTTGAACTAACAAAAAAGTTACAATAAATAATAGTAAGTTAGGATGGTAGAAGTAAGTTATGCGCTAGACTACTTTCCACTTTTATATTAATTTCTTGACTATTTCTTTAATAAAGCTTCTTACATGAATGCTATTAAATTTTTGAAGTTAAAAAGTGAGAAGGAAAGGATTTATTTCTAAAAATTATATTAAAAATAGGTGCAAATTAACTTCCTACTGGCCATGGACATGAAGACATTTTCTGCAAAGAAAAAGGAAGACCTGAAGTAATTCCCTTCTAAACCAGAAAGAGAAGGGGAAAAAAAACCCATTTCAACTGAGATATTATTGAAAATGTAATTGTCCAAATTATCTCAAAAACATCCCATTTAACTCTGTGTTTAGACTTGGCCTAATACAAGTCATCTTGAGGCTTCAGAAATTCTAGGTTGGCTTCCACTATCTCTCTGTGAAATGGCCACACATTAGTTTGGGATTCAATCCTAAAAGCATTTATTCAGTACATATCATACAAAAAATATGTGCTTAATGCTGGCAAGGAAGAATGAGAGTGCAGATAAAAGATCCTATAATAAAAGTGTTTATTAAACCAAGTGACAGAACTAGAATTTAAAAAATGGTTTTAAATATCTGATTCCACACAGATATTTAAAATAATATAAAGTTTCAAGACACCACAACTCCCATTCTTATAATGAGAATAAATTGGGAAGGTGAAAAAAATAAGTTTCTTTTTTTTAACCCATCAGACACCTGGGGATATAAAGTCACATTTATATTATTTTCATCCCTTCTTATTTGTTGAGTTTGACACGTTACCGCTCATGTTTCTAATTGTGTGATTCTTATTTCTTTTTAATATTTTCCTTGTTTTGAAGAGGCTAAATGTCTGGAAACCACTTTGCTCCAATGGGAAAGTACTCAACGTTTTGGAAGGCAACAGAAAAATTGAAGCCATCTTTCTCCTCCTATAGCCCAGAGGATATGTCATAGAAGTTTGACAGATGCATAATTTTACAATGGCCTCAGTAATTTTGGTGGAAATTACTCTTTCTTGGGCTGTATGTACCTCTGACCATTGGTACTTTCTCATCTGGAGAGCTTAGAAGGCAAACCTGAGGTGACCTTTCCTGAATTTTGCTCCTCCATCTCTTACAACAGTTTGTAAGCACCTAATTTCTTGCACTGATTTCCTTTCTTCATGAATCCTGGAAGATTTACATATACCAGACCCTCCTCAAACACTGATTCTCATTAACGATGTTTTATCACCAATGAGCTTAGGTATGTTTGGGCGATGTTCAGATTTAATTAAATATATTTTATAAATAACCCAGGGTTATAACACCAGGGTTATCTCTAAAATATAGTAAATATATACTTAAATTTTCACAGACCAGTAAGTGACCTTTTATATAAATAAAATGCCCTGAAAACTTCACTAATCATAATAAAGAATGGTATTCAAGTCACCTTTATATTTAGAAAACAACATAGCCAGACTTGCTTTTATTTGAACAGTTTACAGAAAATTTAGAAAGCTTGAAAGAAAATATTTCTGAAGATAATAAGGTAAATAGATTGTATATCTAGATTATATAAAATTCTTCTTAATAGTAAGTGTGTAGAATTTTACTAGCTTTTAGATATATGTCCATAGGTCCTTTTGATTTATCCTGTCAACAAAATGTTCCGATGGCATCAGTGTAAATTATATTTAAGTAAATATAATAGAAGAGGATCATTAAGTATAACATGCATTTATCCTCAAGCAGAATTTGATATTATATTTGATAGAGATATGTTAAACTTTAATACCTACAATGTTCTTTGGATGGTCTTGTTTTTGTTTATTTATTTTAACATGAATATGTACCACAGATAATATTGCCCATACCTTTAAGGAGCTCAAATATTATTTTTAAAGTTGCCATTTCCTTATTCTGTGGCCTGACTCAGAAGAGCTCAAAGAAGCACCTTCCCTTAGATGTTGTAATGGTTAGGATACAATTTATTCGACAACTTGGTCATAGCTGTAGTAACAAGGATAGCCTCTGTTTCAGCACATATCTGGGAATGTATAGCTCCATCAAACTAAGAAATGGCAGAAATATAAGAACATGTGTTGTAAATGGGGCAGTTTAGCAAAGCATTTAACAATAATGTTGCTGGAGATTGCAGCAAAGGGTATAGAGAGTTCACACATTAGGCCTGCAATACTCTTTCTCACAAACATTTACAAGAAGTTGATTAAGGATCCTTTGCTCTTTATGTCTACTATTTCATCTTTTGAGTCTTTGTACACTATTTTTTAGCAGTATGTTTTTATGGTTCAGAAGACAACTACCTTTTATTTATTGTAATCTATTTTTAAGTGAAGAACAAAAATAATGTATCTATGATGAATGCAATAGTTGAGATTATTTAATAACTGAAATATTAGATTACAGCCACTTATCTGAGGTATGCATGACAAATCAAAATCTGCATCCTTAATGCAAAAGATCTTACACTAGATATATTAGAAACTATGTATGTAGTTTCTTTAATGTTCATTTTGAGTTAAATATATGGTTTGCAATTATTTTAAGGCAATAAAATATTTAAATATATAAAAAATAATCATATATTTAAAAGTGTATTTATTATAATTTCTAAGTAATTATTTATATGAACTATAGGATATAAATTATAATAGACAGCTGGGTACTTAGGTTTCCAAGGATCAAAGCGTATAATGAATACTTTCTTTTTTTTCTGAAACAGCAAAATTCAGAGTTCAGTTTCTAAGGTACATGCCTATGGAGACACATTCAAAGATTAGAAGGCAAGTCCCTAACTCAAGGTGAAAACCTAAGTGAGGTCTCTTAAAAATAATGTCCAGCTGGAATCAGAGGTGAAAGAAGGGATGGAGATCCATAAGCTCTTCATAGCTGAGAGAGTAGTCCAAATTAATCAGGTGGGAGTTGGCATTCTCCTGTGGAAGATTAATGATGGTCATGTGTGGCCAAGTTCCAAGATTTAGGGCATGAGTTTAACACACCATTCTTCAGAGTAAAAGAGATGAGATAGCTGCCCCACATTCCAAATCCAAAGTAGATCATCTGGAACACATGAAGGCCATTTTTTAAGCATAGACCTATATTTTTCATTAAGAATAAAGAAAAAATTGCAGGGTGGCACATCACTGATGGTAATAAAAAGTGAGGACCCCTTAGCTTAGAGCTTATTTCTCTGAAAATATTTGATAAATATATACTCTAGGAGCTTGCCTTTGAAGCAGGACCATATTTTTGGTTTACTTGTTTTAATATGTATCTGCAGGTTAGCTGTTGGTTGGTCTCTTTTGAATGAATTCTTTCTGAAGCACAAGAAGTAATAAATTAGCTATAAACTACCTTTTCAAAATATGAGAGTTTTATGAGGCTTTAACTTTTTAAAATAATTATCTTCTCCAGTTCTTGAATTTTATACTATGGTATTTTTAACTTCTTCTGATATTTTCTGCTCTTTCTTTCCAAATTATTTTCTAGAATCTGTTTCTGTAGAATAGCTTTGGTTTTCTGAAGGTGGTAGTGGTTAAGCCTCCTACTTCTGTTGCAGTGTTGAACAGATGACATGCATAAGCTTTTCTGTCCTTGGGTTAGCTTTATATGGACTCTTTTCCCTCGGAAAGTTTAGTAATATCCTCCATAAAACTTATAATGTTTACATTGAATTCCACCTTTCTATTATTTTTATAGTCTTTTCTTTGTTCTTAAATTGACAAGAAGATTTTCTACTAGAATTTTTTCCCAAACAACTTGTGTTTCCTTAAGCCAAGACACTTCCTCTGAGAGAAGTTTTTTTTTTTTAAATTTTTTTTTTATTGTGGTAACATTAGTTTACAACATTATATAAGTTTCAGGTGTGCAATATTATAATTCAACATCTCTATATATTACATTGTGCTACTTGTTATCTATTCAGTTGACATTTACCCGTTTCACCCTCCCTCCACTCCTTTCCTCTCTGATAACCACTGATTTGTTGTCTGACTCTATGAGTTTGTTTTTGTTTTATTTTGTTTGTACATTTTTTATTTTCTTTTTTTATTTCACATATGACTTAAATTATACAATTTTTGTGTTTTACCATCTGATTTATTTCACCTACCATAATACTCTCTAGGCTCATCCATGTTGAAAATGGCAGGATTTCTCCTTTTTTTATGGCTGAGTAACATTCCATTTATATATATATCACATCTTTATCCATTCATCTTTCAGTGGACATTTTGGTTGTTTCCATATTTTGGCTATTATAAATAATGCTACAATGAACATAAAAGTGAAAATATCTTTTTTTTTAAATTAGTATTTATATTCTTTACAGAATTACCCAGAAGTGGAATACCTAGATCATATAGTAGTTCTAGTCTTAATTTCTTGAGGAATCTCCATACTGTTTTCAATAGCAGCTGCATTAATATACATTCCTACCAATAGTGTATGTAAATTTTCTTTTCTTCTTATCTTTTCAATACTTGTGTCTTGTCTTTTTAAGAGCAGCCATTCTAACAGGCATGTGGGGATCTCATTGTGGCTCTGATTTGTATTGACTGATAGTTAATGATGTTGAACATTTTTTCAAGTGCCTGTTGGCCATCTCTATGTCTTCTTTGAAAAAAAAAAGTCTATTTAGATCTTCTGCCCATTTTTCTATTGGATTGCTTATTTTTCGTACTTAAGAGTATAAGTTCTTTATATATTTTAGTTATTAACCCTTTATGAAATGTATGATTTTCAAATATTTTTCCCATTTGATAAGTTAGTTGCCTTTTCACTTTGTTGATGGTTTCCTTTGGTGTGCAGGATCTTTTTAGTTTAGTGTAATCTCATTTGTTTATTTTTGCTTTTGTTTTCCTTGCTCTTGGAGCTGAATAGATAAAAACATCGCTAAGACAATGTCAAGGAGATTACCACCTATGTTTTCTTCAATGTATTTTATGGTTTCAGGTCTTACATTCAAGTTTTTAATCCATTTTGAGTTAATTTTTGTGGATGGTGTATGATGGTAATCTCATTTCATTTTTATGCATGTGGCTGTCCACTTCTCCCAATAACATTTATTGAAGGGATTTTCCTTTCTTTGTTGTGTGTTCTTGGCTTCATTGTAGTATTAGATGTCCATGCATGCGTGGGTTTGTTTGTGGGCTCTCAATTCTGTTCCACTGAGCCATGGGTTTGATTTTCTGCGAATACTATATTATTTGGGTTACTCTAGCTTTGTAGTATAGTTTGAAATCAGGGAGTGTGATACCTCTGGCTTTGTTTTTTGTTTGTTTTGTTTCCTCAGGATTGCTTTGACTATTCAGTTTTTTAGTCCCATACAAATTTTAAGATTTTTTTTTTATTCTACTTCTGTGAAAAAATGTCATTAGGATTCTGATAGAGATTGCACTGAATCTATAGATTCTTTCAATCAATGAGTTCAGAATATCTTTTCACTTATTTGCATTTTCTTTAATTTCTTTCAACTGCCTTACAGTTTTCAGTTTACAGGTCTTTAACCTCCAGTTTATTCCTAGATATCTTATTCATTTTGTTGCAGTTGCAAATGGAATAATGGAATTGTTTTCTTAGTATCTATTTTTTTTTTTTGTGGTAGTTGTTAGTGCATAGAAATACAACATATCTTTGTATATAGATTTTGTACCCTGCAAATGTACTATATTTGTTTACTGTTTCTAGTAAATTTTTGGTGGAGTCAGAGTAAATATTTTTGATGTGATTTCTCCAAAAGCTGTCATTATTCTTTGATCATTTACTCATAATCTAAAATGAAACCACAAATTCTTTAATTTTTAAAAATGTGAAACATTTCCCAATTTACTGTTCAGTCAGATGATAAATTGTTCTTATTATCAGGAGAGTTTCCAGCAACAGATAGTAATAATTATAGGCTCTCAGAAAATTCTGGAAAAGCAGGTCCAGGCTTTGGTGCTCAGGATTACATTTTATACTTGTCACATCTTTTTAATTAAAATAAATTACATTTAAACATGTTATGAAGCTTTGGTTTCTCGTGGTCAACATTATTTTAAATGATCAGCTTCTTCTAAGATGTCTAAGTTTCCTTTAGATATTTCCATTCTGAGATTATTATTAATTCTTTGGTATCTTTGTTTTTCTTCTGCTGAGCAGTGTCCCTGACTTCATTTATATTGCCCTTTAATAATGTCTTTTGAGCTATTTTTTTTCTTGTAGACCAATGAGTGTTACACAAAAGTTCTTTCTTAAGGACCACAACTGGTCAATGGTCTACATTCTTTTAGCGGAGTCTGCTTCTAACTAAACCGTGGTGCTTTATTGGGTCACTAAAGTCTTGCATTTCTGTTTCCATGGTGGATTCCACCTCTGGCTCCATAGGTGGTGCCATTGTACTGGTGGCTCCGAATAAAATCACATCAAGTTGTGAACAAGTAGTTAAGTAGTCAAGCTAAAAACTTGGAGAGATGGATGCTAGAGACATTAAAAATTCTAGGACAAGACCACAGTGACTAGCCAGTGTGGCAAAGGCTGGCCAGAAGCCTGAGACCTGACTTTCTTTCTTAAGCTCACTTGTGGGTACGCAATGAAGTATAACCAAAATACAATAGATACATCAATATATAATACTAAAAAATGTTTCAATAACTCAAAAGAAGACTGGAAAGGCAAATAACCTAATTAAAAATTATAAATGAATAAGCATAAAACAAGGAATAATATGGAAGACCTAAAACCAAACATTTCAATAATTAATTTAAATACAAATTATCTAAGTACACTAGTTAAAAAACAGACACTCTAATATTGGATAATAATGTAATACTAAAACGTATATAGTCTACAAGAAGCTCACTTTATATGTAATGTAATAAATAGGGTACAAGAAGAATGGGGAAAAGTGCCAGTCAAATTTCAATCAAAAAGCTTGAGTGGCTCCATTAATATCAGACAGATTAGACTTATGAACAAAAAAAATTTTTCAGGTATAAAAAAGGTATATTTCATAGTGATAAAAGGGTCAATTTGCCAGGAAGACATAACAATCTTAGATAAGTATGGTCATCTAAGCAGAGTTTCAAAATGCATTTTTTTAAAAAAATGACAGATATGATCCAGCAATCTCTCTACTGGATATTTACCCCCAAAACTTGAAAACCTATATCCAAAAAGATATTTGCACACCAATATTTATAGCAATATTATATGACCAGGACATATAAGCAACCGAAACATCTTATTATAGATGATTGGATAAAGAAGCTATAGTACATATATACAATGGAGTATTACTCAGCCATAGGAGATGAAATACTGCCATTTTCAACAACATGGATGGACCTCGAGATAATCATGCTAAGCAAAATAAGCCAGATGGAAAAAGTTGAAAACCCCATGATATCACTTATATGCGGGATATAAGACTAGTGGTTACCAGAGGGTAGGGGGTGGGGGGAGGGGCGAGGTAGACGGGGTAAAGGGGGTCAAGTATGTGGTGACAGAAAGAAATATAACTATGGGTGGTGTACAGCTGAAACATTGGATTTTGTTAACCAATGTCATCATAAAAAAAAAAGAAAAAAAAATTAAAAAAAAATGGCAGAAATGAAAGCAGCAATAGAATAATCCACAATTTTAGTCGGAGACTTCAACATTCTTCTGTCAGTAAGATAACTAATCAACAGGAAAACAGCAAGAATATAGAAGGATTAAAAATATTACAATCAACTGGATCTAATTAGCAGTTATGGCAGAATAATTGACACTTAGAGCACACCAACAGCAGAATATTCTTTACAAGTTTGCCTGGAATATTCATGGATGTAGATCCTGAGTTGTAAACATACTGAGTAAATGAATCTTAAAAAATGTAGAAGACTTGAAATCATACGAACTATGTTTCATGACCATAATAAAAATAAACTAGAAATATATAATGGAAGATCTTTAAATACTTGAAAATTAAACCATACACTTCAATACACTTCTACACAATACATTGGATGAAGATAAAGTCTCAAGGGAAATTAGAAAATATTCTGAACTGCACAAATGTGAAAATATGGCATATCAGATTTTGTGGGATACAGCTAAAACAGTGGTTAGTAGGTAACACGTTATATTAAAATGCTTATATTAGAAAAAGAAGAAGAAATCACAATTAAAAATTTGAACTTGCAGAAGAAAATAAAAGTACAAAATAAGCCTAAAGAAAGCAGAAGGAAGGAAATAAAGATAAGAATGAAAATGGATAAGATTAAAAACTGAAAAAGGAATGAAGAAAATTAATAAAATAAAAAAAATCTTCAAAATGATGAATAAACTGATAAACCTCTAGGAAGATTGACAAAGATAAAAGGAGAGAAGATAAAAATTATCAATATTTGAAATAAAACTGAACTACCACTAAGGATCTTCCATCCATTAGAAGGATAAAAATCAATATGTGAGAAACTCTATGCACATAAATGCAACAATTTACATGATGTAGGATAGAAAAGGAAAAAAGCACTTCTAAAATAGTATTAGCTAAATTTTTTAAGATTGATAAGATTACCACCAAAAGTAAATCAAAGATAAAGAATAAAATATCTTTAGAATCTAGAAGAAGGCACTATTATGTAATAAAAATCATGAAGCACCCAAATGTGGCCGTAAGTCATTCTACAATATGTGAAAATAAATGACAATATGTGACATCTATTTGCAATATCCTGATATGACAAAAGACATAGCCAAGGCAGTTTTTCTCATATTTTAATTGACTTATGATAAAGCAAGCTCTTAACAATTGCTAGTTATTTAAGGTCACTCTCTATTTTCTAAATATTTCATATTATTAAAATGAAAGATTATGAAACTATTTTAATTCATTCCTAGGGAAAAACAATCATCTAATAGCTCACGAACCTTGTTTCTAGTAGATGGTGTTCTCTCTATATAAGTGAGTTCACGTTGCATTGGCTCACTGTATTCCTCTGTAAAATCCAGTTTATTCCGTATTCTTTAAATTGAGGCTTAAGTGTCCATGGGGATATGAGATGACCTTTCAGAATACCCAAAAAGCCATAGAACAAATAAGAGGCACTTTGTTAAAACACAGAATGAATAAAGGAAAGGCAGTTGCACCAGTTCCTGGTGTGCCGATTTATAGGATATTGATGTTATTACAAGAAATATAATGGAATAAAATAATCCTATTCGGGGAAAGCATTATTCAAGTGTTAAAAGAATACCAAAGGGCATGCTTGTATAAGGAGAGATAGTAGCTAAATTAATTACTTTCTAGTACGGTGGGTCACCATTTGTTGATAATATACAGTTTTTGTTTTGCCTAGTGGGGTAAAGTTTGGATACAGAGCTAAATGCCCTGGATATAAGAAAATAATCCTCACTTTGAGTGGTATGACTAGAGTCCCTTCTTCTCTTTGCCCTAAGCAGAACTCTGTTTCTCCTCTAAATATATGTCAAATGCAATTATTACAAGCTGGTTTTAAGAAACGCACGATTTTTTTTATTTATACACTCAATATAACAAATTTTTAGTTTAGTCGGTCTTTCATGTGTTTTGATCAGGACGAAGCTTCTATAAATTTATATGATAAAATGTAAAATAGGTTTTTTGTTTTTTTTTTTTAAGATAAAGTAGTATTTTAGAAGAGATTTCTCCTTGTTACAGTCTCTGTTTTCAAGGACTATAATTTTTTCTCTCTTGCCTTCTATAAAGAAGCTGGCAAAACTCAGTTCCCTTCTTGCTGGATGACTTCATAATTGTTTCCTCGCTTTGCTAATATACAGAATCACACCATGCTAAATTTGTGGGACAGAGCTTGAAATTAGAAATAACAAATGTAAGGTGAGAAATAATACATTTAAGGAGTTTAATGCCACTTACCATGGCAGTAAACTTATAGAATTAATTGCCTGCATGTAGCTGTGAAGTCTACACAGACATGTATCTTAACAAGTTTATTAATGAATATTCAAATATATGAGGATAATTAAGGATCTATTAGTAATTCCTAAATTTGTAGTACATAAACGTTCCCTTCCAATAGCATATTTCTCTCAGAGGAGGAATTCTGAGAAATATAAAAAGGAAGTCTTGAGGGTTTAGAAAAGTTTGTCCTGAGTGTAAATATTCTTCTTTTGTCAGTGGTTTACAATCTGAATTTCAGTATAAGCCAGCTGTCAAATGTAGTGGTTTGTCTGGTACCAGCTAATTGGGTCTTGCTGGTAAAGCACAATTATCATAAGCACCTTTTGTCTAAGCATGCAGACACAATTTATAATTTGCATTAAAATGTTCTTAGAGAAACAGTGTAGGAATTCTTTCTTTTATAATTTTGAAAGTCAATTAACTGGGGAAATGACTTGATTTGGAGTCCTCATTAGGGATTGCTATAATAGGGTCAAGGTATAGAGCTAAGGTGTTTGGTTCTATAATTAAAGTTTAAAATGTCCTCAGTTTATTGTCCTCACCTTTTTAAATGGCCAGTTTATGCTCATTATATGACACAGATTAAGGTCTCTTAATTCTCTGAAATTGTAAGCAAAATGTCACGTGAGTGCTCATTTTTATGGAATTTCATTTTCAAATGGGTTCTTAAACTTTTTTAAATATTAAAGTTCTTAAGAACCCTTAAAAAACAATTACTTCATAATTCAGTTATGATTTGAGAAAGAACTGAGAATAATGAAAGCTTAGAAATATAAACCAAACTTCTTGAGAGCCTCTCTGTGCTAGCAATGGCCCACCACAATGATTAAACGTTTCACCGACAGCCCATACTGTTCAAGTCATACACATATAATGCTAAAAAACCAGTAGTTTCTAGTGTGTGTCTTTTAAATGTTTGTTAAATTTGTTACTTGGTTAAATAAGCAGATATTATTTTTATTAGTGTAACGAAGATTCTGATTGTTTTATCAGACTGACAGTAGTCTTCATATTTATTCCTTTGCTCATTTACTTTTTAAGAAAAAAAGGCATTGAACAAGGCATGAGACCAAGCCTTGTGTATACATAGATCAAAGGTGACAATGATAATCAACTACAATAAATGCCACAAGAGAAACATTGCATTGTGTTATTAGAGTATTTTACTGGATAAGCTAACTGATATCTAGAATTGAGGAATATTAACAAAAGAAATGATATTTCAGTTGATATCTGAAAGGTATTAGATCGAGGAGCAGGGCCAAAAGAAGAAAGAAAAGAATATTCCAGGGAGAGCAGAAACATGTTCATAACATCTAATATTTGACAAATCTATGTTTATCCCATTTTTTGTACTCAGTGAAATGAGAGGTTTAATTACTTTTCTAATAATAATTAGGAAAAAAAATATAATACTTGGGTAATGTCTTTAAGCAATTCCAACCAGAATCTAGGAGTATGGGTTTAGAATATAGGTGCTTAATAACTTAATAAACCAATGAACTTGATTCTTGCTTAAAAATATAAGACTTGTAAACATCAATTATGGAAGATACAATAGAAAACAATAAAGTAAAACAAATAGGCATCAGGGTGGATTGAGGAAGTTCTCTTTCCTAATTAATTTTGATCTGGGAACTTTGAAAAAATGACAGGTCTGGAGGACAGGGAGAAAAACTGTTTTATAAAAGACTATTCAAATGACTTTGGGTATTTGTTGTTTTTTTTTGAGTAACATTTTCTTTTTTTTTTTTTTTTTGCTTATTAATTTTAAAGAGCAGTTTGAATTTATATAAAGCCATACCAAAGTAATACCTGAAATATGAAAATTTTATGCATTTAGTTTATAAGCTAAAGCAACCTGGGGAGCATTGAGTTAAAGTTTGCACTTTGATGTAAGATGAAGGCAAAGGGGATATTATATTTACTTTAAAGTCTTCATATAATCAAGAAGTTTCTATGATTATTTTTCTTCTCTCTGATTAGGGGATAACAAAGACTAACTATTAAAGACTTCTGTTTATCTTTGAAACTTCTAAACTCAGTGTATTGTTCTGATTTATATCATCTCTGTAGTTTCGACTAAAGAAAACTAAGAGCAACTTTGCCTCTACTGTGCAGCTTATTGGTTTATTAGAAGAAATCAATCAAATAAAATGAATTGGAAGAATCATTTTATTAAAGGAAATAATACCACCTAAAACTTCCTAAAATTTTTATTGCTATTTTAAGCTCCTTCTTGAGCCAATTTTCAAAGTAGACAGGCCGAAAAGTAATTCACTTTCTAATAATTTCTCTCTCTACCTGAATCTTTTTAATGATGTGTGTTATTATCAGTGTCAAAATGGCTGGATTGCCAATGTTTTCTTTAACAATTTAAAGAATACAGTGTGGTGCATGTTAGCCTTTGCCTATATATTTACCTAGAACACAAATGTATGATCTGAATATTTTCATTCTAGAACAATAAAGCATGGATAAACAAAAAGTAGGTATGGGTCAATGGAGTATCTTGACAGAAGTGAATCAAGAGATCTAAGTGCTGAAAGTGCCTGTGGCTCTTATCTGGGCCAGTTTCTGAATAATGAACACTTGAATGCCCCAAACAACTAAAGCAGATGGCTGTTGATTGCACATATAATATATAGCCATCAGACAAAGTGCATGTTCCCAAAGCTCTTGGAAATCTGTAATTTTACATCTTCAACAGGAATTCTGTCACTAAAGAGAACAATTTTGTTTGTACTCCAGTCTTCAAAGAGTGTCTCTGCATAATATCAAATACACTGGGAGAGTAGGACTTTATATAAATCCTTAGTGCTTGGTATATAATAAACAGCTATTTAAATAATAGCTCATGATGCCACAAATGTATGGAAGCTATTAGGGTATTATCTCTGTTACTTGATGTCACTTATAGGTTAAATTAAATCATTATCTAGCTGACAAATTCTCCTGTAAATCAAGAGAAATAGCCTTACCTCCTCATAGCATTAATTTCTTCATGAATTACTTTAGAATTTTGTTTTGTTTTCATTTTAATTGCTTTTTTAAGGGTAAGCAACCAATCTGGGAAAACCAAGAGTGCTGAGAAATATGGGCCTGGACTGCCTGCTTTTAGACACTTAACAATTACAAATGGCATTTTTTTGCATGTGCCTTTTTCTCTCTTCTTGTTGACTTTGGTCATTTCCTTGTAAAGGAAAGAATGAGAATGATGATTCAGGTGAAAATACAAAACATAGAAAAGTTTATACAGTTTAGTGTTATCTTTCAGGAAACATATGAGAACATAAAATTCTAACACCTAATTTCTGTGACAAAACTTGTAAAAAGAAGAGAAAATAGTGCATCATAAATCCAGCTCTCTGCCACAGACTGGAGCCAAAAAAAACCCTGATCTAATTTAACCTGTTTTATTACAAGGTTAAGAATGTAATCTTGTGACAAACATTTCTATAATCAGGACTAAGCTTCTGTGTCCTTTCAATAAGGAGCTTTGTGATAGAACATTATAGAGGAGTTTTCTCAAGCAAACTTTATTTTACTCTATTTCTTTTAAGGATTTGGTTAGGATTTTAAAAGGATCTGAGATGTAGTACATTTAAATTTAGATAATTTTAAATTTCTAATTACACAAGAGGATAATACAACTATAATAACTATCAATTTATATATAACTACCAATTTATAATATAACTACTAATTTCAAAATATTTTTTGGCTAATCAAAGCTTGATTTTTAGGTCTTTGCAGTTGTTTTTGAGAAAGAATGTATCAATTTATGCAGATGTAAATTTGAATTAACTTTATGGTTAAATCAAGATTGCCTGAAGCATTTTGCTCTTTAGGTTTGTCTGCTTGTTTTCATATTTTCGCTTTCTGCCTGAGTAGATTTCCAGCCAAATTCCAGAAAAGTCATTCCTGTTTCAGAATTTCGAAATCCCTTAATGTTCTTTCTTTTCAGATCTTAGATCACTTTCTCTCTAAAGAAAATCTCATATATACTTTTATTTCCATGACTTTATTTGCCATTTAACAAGTACCAAATCTGTACCTTCAATTCATGTTTATTTACTCTTAGACTTACATAAAAAAAGAAAAAAGAAAAACCAGGGAAATTGACCTCATTTTCTTCTACCCACATTTTTCTATCTTCAGGTATTCTATATCAGGGAAGGGCACTGCCACCCACTCAGTTGTACCAGGAGGAAAACCTGGAGCCATTTTGATTCATTCCTCTTCCCGACTGCTCATATCTCATTGATTACTGAGTCTGTAACATATACCTCTTAAATGTTTGTTAATCAGTGTACTGCTTTCCATCGCTATCACCTCTTCTATACTTTAGACTGCCAATGTCTCCTGCAGAATTTACTGCAATAGCCTCTTAATTGATCTTTCCTTTCATAGTCCAGTTTCCATGCTGAATTGGAGGGTTATTTGTTCAAATCTGAACCCGCTCAGCTCATCGACATTCTCTCCTCTCTCTCTCTCTCTCTCTCTCTCTCTCTCTCTCTCTCTCTCTCTCTCTCTCTCTCTCTCTCTCTCTCTCTCTCTCTCTCTCTCTCTCTCTCTCTCTCTGTCTCTCTCTCTCCCTCTCTCCCATTTTTTCTCTTGCTGCCAAATATATTTTCACTGTACTATTTTTTTTTAATTTCTTGAAATATAAGCCTCTGTCTTGCTCTAGGAACAGCTGGTCACTTAGCTGTTCCTTATGCTTAGAATATTTTCTCCCTGCTCCTATTCTCCTCTTTGCTAATTCCATCTATTATTCTTTTTTCTTTCATGTCTGTTTCCCTTACCTCAATTTTGGACTGGTACTCCTCCATTACTTATCTCCTGCCACATTCTCAGTGCCTTGTTACTTCTTTTCATAATATTTAGAGCCTATTGTAATTGTGTGATACTTGTCTGAGTTCTGTGGTATAAGCCTATTAAAGGCAGAGATTATTATAAAATACTCAGTGACTAACATAGTAACTAATACATTCCTTAGCACATTGTAGGTACTCAATAAATATTATTAGAATAAATAAATGAGTGGACAAATGAAAAATAATTACATTCAAAATAGCATTTGATTTGACTACAGGATAAAATGGTTGTGTCTTTGTAAGCATGGAGTCTCTTTTTAATAAAGTATCTAAGGATATAAGTCATTCACTTCTTTAGTTTTTGTTTTATTTCTTCTTCTTCTAATTCTTCTTCTCTACCACCTCTTCCTCCTTCTTTGGCCACTTTTTCCTTCCAAGAAAATGTAGGAAATTGTATCATCATTTCTTTTGTATAGCTGCTGTCAAATATTTTGCCACAAAAAATCAACTCCAGCTTTAAATCAAGCCAACACCCAAATTTCTTCCTTAGCCTACTAAATCTGCACAAGCTTATAGACTTTCATGAATCAGTAGGTTTGTATTTAGGGCAGTTTTAGATCTATAGAACAATTGACCAGAAAGTACACAGACTTGACATACACCTCCTCTGTGTCTTCACAGTTTCCCCTATTATTAACATATTGCATTAGTGTGGTACATTTGTTATAATTGGTCAACCAATATTGATAAATTATTTAAACTGAAGTTAATAGTTTACATTAGGGTTCACTTTTTGTGCTTACAGTTCTATCTGCCTTTATGTTATCATACACAATAGTTTCACTGCCTTAAAAATCCCTGTGCTTCATTTGTTCAATCCTCCCTCCCTCTCCTGGAGCCCCTGGCAACCACTGACCTTTTTACTGTTGCCACAATTTTGCCTTTTAAAGAATTTCATATGATTGGAATAATACAGCATGTAGCCTTTTTAGGTTGACTTATTTTCCTTAGCAACATTCATTTAAATTTTCTGTATGTTTTTTCAACACTTGATAGCATGTTGTTTTTAGAGGCTGAATAATATTCTAGCCTCTATGTGGATGTACATCAGCTTGTGGATGTACATCAACTTGTTTATTCATTTATATATTGAGGGGCATATTGATTGCTACCAGATTTTTGAAATAATGAGTAATACTACTATATATACTGTGTGCAGGTTTTTGTGTGAACATGAGTTTTCAACTCAGTTGAGTACTACCAAGAAGTATGATTGCTGGATCTTATGGTAAGAGTACACTTAGCTTTTCAAGAAACTGATGTATTGTCTGAAAAAGTAGCAGTACCATTTTTGTATTCCCATCAGCAATGAATGAGACTTCCTGTTGCTCAATATCCTCCTAAGTATTTGGCATTGTTAGTGTTTTGGATTTTAGCCATCCTGACAGGTATATAGTGGGATCTCCTTTTTGTTTTAATTTTCAATTTATTAATGAAACATGATGCTAAGCATCTTTTTATATGCTTATTTACCATCTTTATATCTTCTTTGGTGAGGTGTCTATTTAGATCTTTTGCTCATTTTAATCATGTTGCTTTCTTTTTGCTGAGTTTGAAGAATTCTTTGTATATATTGAACACAAGTCTTTTATCAGATACAGGTTTTGCAAAGCTTCTTCTCCCAATCTTTGGTTTGTTTTATCATCCTTTTAACAGTATCTTTCACAGAGGATAATTTTTGACTGTTATGATGTCTGACTTATTCATTTTTTCTTTCATGGATCATACTTGTAGTGTTATATCTAAAAAGTAATTGCCAAATCCAAGGGCACCTAGATTTTCTCCTATGTTATCTTCTAGAAGTTTTATGGTTTGGGGTTTTACATTTAGCCTATGATTCATTTTGATTTATTTTTTGTGAAAGGTATAAGATCTGTATCTAGATTAATTTCTTTTTGTGTGTGTAGATGTTCAGTTGTTTCAACATCTTTTGTTGAAAAGGCTCTCCTTTTCCACTGAATTGCTTTTATTCCTTTGATAAAGTTGACTGTATTTGTGTGAGTTTATTTCTGGCTCTTTGCTTTGTTCCATTGATCTATTTGTCTACTCTTTTACCAATAGTACACTGTTTTAATGATTATAGCTTTATAGTAAATTTTGAAGTAAGGTAGTATCCTCCAAATTTGTTCCTCACTTTCAATATTGTGTTGGCTATTCTGGATATTTTGCACTTCCATATAAACTTTAGGATCAGTTTTCTGGTATTCACAAAATAACATGCTTGGCTTTTGATATGAATTATGTTGAATCTACAGATCAAGTTGGGAAGAACTGACATTTTTACAAGGAGCTGGTCTGATATTTTGAATTAAATTCTTTAATAGATTTATGCTATGTATTTCCTTTAAGAAATAGAGTCATATATAAAGGAATTATAGTATTCAGTCAGGAAGGATTGTCAAAAAAAATTTAGTGGACTTTAATGCCATATGAATATTAACAGAATGATAAAAGGAATGTGTCATTTGCTAAATATGTATAATTGTAAGAGATCGATTGCTCTGTACTTGATTAAACAGTTTTAAAGTCTTTGTTGACCTTTTAAGTTATATTTGTGATATCAATTATACTTAACAGGAAAGGAAACTTCATATCTTTCCCTTATGTTTTTTTTTTAATTAGCTCCTTTACTCATTTTAAATGTTTCTATAAAATTAAAGACACACATCTAACTAGATTGTATGCAAAAGACTCTCAATAATGGTTTGTTGTGAAGTATAAGCTAATAGAAAATAAAAGATCAAATGGGAACATTTTCCTCTAACTAGGAATCATCTTTATAGTCAAATGTTGTTTAGAAAGAAGTCATAAAATTTACAGCCTTCTAAATATAGAAGTAATTTCCTCTTTAAATAAATCCATATCTTTGCAAAATATTGCTGTCACTATAACTAAACCAAATTAAAATTAACTTTAATAAGATTTCTTTTAAAGTGTTATATTATACTGAAATGAGTGGCAAGCAAGAAAAAAAGATTTTTTTATGCCTTGTAATAAATTTTTTATTACATAGCATTAGTTTATAACATTATATAAGTTTCTGTTGGGCAACATTATAATTTAATATTTGTATACACAATAGCATACTCAACACCAAAAGTTTAGTTTTCACCTGTCACTATATAATTGACCCCCTTCACCCATTTTACCCTCCCTCTGCTCCCTTCCACTCTGGGAACCACTAATCTGTTGTCAGTATCTATGAGTTTGTTTTTGTATTTTTTCTTCATTTGTTTGTTGTTGTTGTTGTTTTATATTACACATCTGAGTGAAATCATATAATTTTTGTCCTTTTCCATCTGACTTATTTTACTAAGCATAATACCCTCAAGGTCCATCCATGTTGCCACAAATGGAAATATTTAATCTTTTTATAACTGAGTAGTATTCCATTGTGAGAGAATATAGAGAAAAGGGAATCCTTGTACACTGTTGGTAGGACTGTAAGTTGGTGCAGCGACTATGGAAAACAGGATGGAGGATCCTCAAAATATTAAGAATAGAACTGCCATTTGATCCAACTATTTCTACTTCTGTCTATTTATCCAAAGACTATAAAACCATTAATTCAAAAAGATATATGTACCCCTATGTTCACTGCAGCATTATTATAACACAATTTTTATTTTCAGTTTTAATTTTTGAAAATTTTAAAATTATCTTGGGTTATTCTTTATCCTGAGGTTTTGATGCATTTCAGTATTAGTCCTTTGTTATAATATAAAATTTCTGTATATAAAATCCCATATTTGTTGAATTTTTTGAGTGACGTTTGTCATGTATTTCAATGACATATAAAAGTACTTTAATTCTTTGCAAATATGACTGGTTTTGGAGACAAGTATTTTTCATGTATGTCTTACTCTGGGATCTCATCTTGCTATATTATTGACTAGTGTGACAAAAAAACATATTTTTGAATAACTGATTTTTTTCTTGCATTTTATATGACCATTGATTCTTAATTCCACATCTCTTTACCAACACCAAACCAGGTACCCCTTTTCAAAATATGATGTTTTCAAGGTTTTTAAATTTTTAAAGCTTGGCCCTCCTGGGTAATGTAAGGACTCAGAACAAAGACAATAGATTTGGAGGCAGGAGAACGTTGACAGATGAGCAGTTCTCATTCCTAGGTTAAAAAAGGGAAGAGGTTATCCTGAAGTGAGAGAGATTGGGGAAGGACTATACAGAAGTAAAACAATGAGGGATGAGTCCCTTTTTCTCAGGCTAATTTCTAGAGGAAGATTGAAATCGCTCAAAAAAGGTGTAGATTAAAAATTTTAAGATAAATGTGAATTTTTTAGTTTACTAACCTCTTTGTTAGTGCTGCTGGTACTTGGTAAGAGCCTAAAGAAGTGGAAGACTGAAAGATAAAGATACTCTCTGTAGCCTGATGTCCAATGGACTTATTTATACTGAAGATAAATCTTGTGCTCCTAGGATTGACGTGGATGTAGGAAGAGAGCTATGGATTTAAAAGGGATTGTATATGGGAAGTGAGTGTCCATCTGTATGGATGAATGCTTGAAGTCTAGACTAAATAATGTACATGAAGGTGACAGCATGGCAAATGCCTCTAAAGGTCCATCAATTTTCCTTATTCCATAAGGCCCCCTTTGGATCTTAGTTACAAACATAAGAAATGTATGAGAATGCACAATTGTCTGAATTATCCAAACAAAAAGCTAAAATTTAAGAAAATGATTTAAAACAACTCATATAAATGCTTAGAGAAAGGACTGACACTATTACTGTTTCCTCGACCACAGCACCTTCTATTACAGTGTGGGCTCCTGGAGCCATGCTCAGTCCCTTACACCTTCTGGTTTTCATAAAAGACAGGAACATAGAGTTCTCCCTCTCCCTAGGATAGTTAACATTTACTGATAGCTAACTCTGTGCCAGACAGTGTGCTAAATGAACACACTACATTAACATTTAGAATAAGTATAACTTTCTCTTTTTAAGTGTACATATGTTAATCAAGTTTACACAACTTCCTAGTGATTTAGCCAGAATTTGCATTTAGGCAGTCTGATTTTAGACCTTCCTCACTTTCTGACTCTGCTATTCTGTGTGGAGTATTGTAAATAATGCAGCAAGTGATATTTAGCATACACACACACACACACACACACACACACACACACAAATTGACTGGACTTTATTTTTTAAGCAAGTTTCAATGCAGATTGAAAACAGAGAAAATGTAATTTTAAAAGTTTAAACACTGTTTTTAGCAAATTCTAAGAATTAGAAGTCAGAAGTTGCTTTTTATTTACCTAAATTTGTCCAAAATAGTGAAATTGCCAAAAACTTTTTTTAGCTTTAAGTCATAGAGTACTTTTTTGCTCAAACCTGTCATTGACATCATTATATACATGGCCCTAGTTAGACATCTGTTAAGGCTTCTTTAGGGGTGATGGGCCTGGGAAGGGGTTATATAAAACTATGACTCGCAACTGAAAACTTCAATACTCTGTACATTTAGCAAGCATTAAAGCAACTTACATTCACCTATTTTAATATTGTGTCTAGATCATAATATGAGAATGTTTCTTTTTAGACGAAGGCAGCCACATAGAGAATATTTTACTTAGAAACATACACACCATATGACTTGATAGCACATTTTAATTATTTCATGATAGTTCAGTGAAACAATTGTTTAAGACTTGGGAAGTTTGAGAAACCAAGCGAGAATTTCAAGGATCTATCTAAAACAGAGTTTCTCAACTCTGTTACTACTGACATTTGGGACCAAATAATTTTTCGTTATGGAGGCTATCCTATGTGTTCTAGGATAGTTACCAGAATTATTGGCTTCTATTCACTGAATGCCAGTAGCATTCCTCTCTGAGTTGTGACAATCAAAATCATGTCTAGACAGTTCTAAATATCTCTTGGAGGGGGCAAGAACCACTGTTCTAAATGTTCATATCTATGCAATCATTCAACAAACAACTAAAATTATCTCATTAAAAAAAAAAAGTAACAGGTTCATGAGAGAAATCCTCTCTGAAAGTATTAGCCTTGAAAGAACAGATGATATTCTATTTAAAATAATTGATTTTATATGTGACATACTATTATAAAAATATATATAATATAAAATATTTAAAACAAAATTAATAAAAATGTAGTGTGCATTTGCATGCATTGGTGGAAATTTCTGTCAAACACATCAAAAATTTGTTTGCTTTTAATTTATTTATTATGTAATTCCTTTCTTCAAATAATTAGAATTTCAATTTTGCTTCATTTTCTAAATCAAGATTATATAGAGTGTTTAGAGCATATACTTCTAGGTAGGGAAATATCTGTTTTAAGAGATGCATTAATTTACCTATCAGAGGGATTAATTGTTAGGGAAGTCTTTACACATAGTTGAAATGCTAACTATATAATGATCCATACATAAGATAAACTCTCATCCAACATGAGTGACTTCATAAAGATTCACTGGAAATTTGGCCATAATAATTTCAATATCCTTTTTCTCTACTAATTTTCTCCTCTTTATGATTGATATACATGATATATTACTAGCCCAAAATCTCTCATCAGTTAGACTCTCTAGTAAAAGTCACTTCATTTATCTTTATGATCATACTTCCTTTTATAATTTAGTTGCCCTTAGCCAGATATTGTCCTGACCGCCACCTTAGGTAACAAACTCCCTTTCCCAATGTCATTTCATGTTCTGCCCTTACTATTTACAACCCTAGCTGGGTATTCTTGCTCTTTATAAGGTTGATGTGAGATATTTCAAATAATGGATTTACAAAATTATAGTTTAATATTTTAAGGAAGTAGAACAGAATGTACGGTAGGATTTGCAAAATCATGTCAGAAATGCAGGTTCCTCTCTCACTGTGTCAGATACATCATTAATGCATAAACTGTTGATCCTTTAGTTAAATCTGCACAAGATTTGACAAGAGGTCCTTAATAAATGCTTCCAAAGTAGGAAATTTGCTCTTGTTGTTTACTTCTATGTTTGTTTCCTAAAACTATCAAAAGTTTAACCTTTAAAAGCTGAAAAGCCATGTATGTACATACAGAAACAGCCAACACATTCTTATCATTTATCAAGTCAATGGCATTTTTTTCAACTTTTTTTTCCCTTCTACTTTATGAAACTAAAAGTCATTAGTTGCTTAATCAATTCAGTGATCATTAGCTTTCCCAGAATACACCATAGGGCATCCCCTATGGTTTCTAACATAGTACTGTGAAAAGATTAGTAATCAGTATTAATTATATAACCAAATGGAATTTGAGAGCAGATAGAGACATATAAGAAACCATTGACTTATGCATATACAAGTTTTAAAAACTGTGATAGTTTATCAACCACAGAACATAGCTTACAAATGAGAGTAGGAGGCCAGGTTTTCAGATCTTCCTGTTTTCCATTTGATTCATGTTCAGCCTCTGAAGGATTGCTGGGCACATTGCTATGTTTCTAGAAATCCCTAAGATTCTTTCTGCTGTTTAAAAATAAGTTTATAATATTCTGTTATAAACTGTTATTATTCATAAAT
Source organism: Eidolon dupreanum (assembly GCA_028627145.1). NCBI lineage: Eukaryota > Metazoa > Chordata > Mammalia > Chiroptera > Pteropodidae > Eidolon > Eidolon dupreanum. The sequence goes on from CM053506.1 coordinate 28,922,545, forward strand.
GATGAACTATTTCCAATTTTAGGCACTCTGAAGTAAAATGGCATAGTATTTTACTTTGCCTTTAATGAAATTGTTTCTCTGTTAAAGTGACCAAATTTATATGTAACATTTTGCATCCTCAGTACAGATTTAAGTGGGTACTTTGCTAATTTTATTTATTTATTTTTTACTGTAAAATAATCGTTAATATACTAGGTTTCACAATTAATCGAGGAATTTATATTAAAACTTTTATTTAATAAGTCTGTTATATAATAAGCTTATTCTTAACATGGGAGAAATATGTGAAGGGCAGCCAGTATTAACTCTGGAAAGCATTTATGAGGCTAAATGTGAGAATTGCCTTTGTATGCATATTATTATAGCTTATAAGGAAGTTAAAATATTTTAAGAGGAAATGATATACATTTAATGTAGGCTTCTGTTCAACACAAGAAATAGTGAAAACTAAATTCCTTGCAAGTCTGCTGCTGCGTTAAATGATAATTTAAACATGTGTCCAGCATAGAATAAAAGTGAAGTAACACCCTTCATTTCATCAAACTTTGGCAACGAGGAGCACAAAATTGAATCGAATTACCTCATGTTGGAGAGCAGAGAGAAAAAAGCAATGCTATCATTCTTTATGTTTGAGGTTGATGAGGCCTAAAGAACTGTGTCGACATTTGCAATAGCATATAGCATGAGGCAGACCCTGAAATAGATTCTGATTCTTGTGACTTTTGGTTCACTGATCTCTTTACTTACTATTGTGGAAATTATGTTCAATAATGTTGATCTCCTTGCATGAATGTTAGTACATAAGACAATTAAAGAGCTCAGATTTTAGCATATGCATTTTTACTGCTTTTTAATAAAATATGTTTCAAAAAATTTCATTTTTCTAATTATAAAAAGAATAAAATACTAATTTAAACTATAATTAAACTGACATCTGGCCATCCCAATTTGCAATAAATTTAAAGGTAAGTTAAGAAAAATAGTTTCCTGATATAAGAAAGGTCTATTTCCCCATTCATTGATATATTCAATTAGAAATGTTTTTCTTTAGTAAAATATATGTATGTGTTATGCTTGCTACCATTGCTACCATTACCTGTCCTGAATGGCTATACATTTATCTTTGCAAAATCATTTTTCCCATGATATTGTTTTTCCATGATAGTGTGGTGTGTTAAATATGGCCCTGGGTATAATGTTGGAACCACCTCTATTTAATGTAACACTTCTTTAACCTTTCTCAACTCCAGTTTTTTCATCATCAAAGTGAGGAGCATTAACCTTATTTTCTGGTTTGTTATAAGAATGAAATGAGACTCTTTATGTAAAGCTCTCAGAACACTACCTCAGTAAATGGTAATGATTATTAGTATATTATATCCCCACTATCATTATTACTATAATTACTATATATTTCATAGGACAATATATATTTAAATAAGGTAGGGCAATATAATCTTTTAAATTTTGCTAGAAACTTTTAATTTTATTTCTTCCTCCAAATTAACAAAGAGATATGCAAAATTTTGCAAAGTTATAAACAATATTTAGATATCTCAAATCCCATTTGGCATTTGCAGTTAGGCCCATGGATATTAGGCTAAGAGCCCCTTTCTAATAGCAAATTTTGACTAGGATAAAGGTGAGGAGAATATGGGTACTTGATATGAAAACCCTGAGACTATAGAGAGGGGTTGAAAGCTACCCATAACTCTAAAGATGAAGAATAGAATGTATAGACAAATGAACATGGATTTAGAATCAAGTAAATATGAGATGTAATAAGGGTGTTAAAATAAGATACTGACATAAACATTACATTAGATGAAAATTCAAAATAACTTCCTGGACAGTCAGCCCCAGAAAACCAGATTCTATCCCTGACCAATCATTACCTCTCACACAGCTCCTGAGGTGAATGTGTAGAGAACCATGATAAGAAAAACAATGCACTCTTCTATTATTTCCAAGACTTCGACTTAAGAGCCAATCATGCAATCTAGTAGGTTAGGATGAATTGAATTATTTTATCCCCTCTTAGGCAGGCCTATGTAGCCTAATCCTGCTAGAACTCCAAACATACAGAGGGGAGAAAAGAGGGAGAGAGAATCCCAAGGTACCTATTATAAGTCTTGCATATGAGAGGTACTCAGTAACTATATCTTTTTTTATTTTACATTTTACCTTTATGATGACTTTTTTTTACATGTTTTAAATAGAAATAATTGAAGAATGATGATCTGTATGCACCATTGCATACATTTCCAAAACAAACAGAAAAGCACATAAAGTTAATATTAAAGAGACCCTACTTGGCAATTGTCTAAAATTACTGACAATCTTTAACAACATCATTTGTCTATTTTTACATGGCATATGGACTGAATGTAATTAGAGAAGAATTAATAGCTAACAGTAATTGGAAAATTTAGTAGTATTATTAATGCTTATGATGCAAAGATTGAAATAGCCATTTTCTCCATTAATTAATGTAATATATGGCACAATTTTATTTCCAGGAACTTATTATAAAAATAAATGTATGAAATACTTATTAGAATGCTGAGGGGAGGAAGAAATTTTACCCTCGAGGTTCTTTTGGCTGGTTTAATAATCAAATAGACATGAGACAGATTAATAAGAGAAAATGACCAACTAACTTAATTACACACATATATTTGGGAATCCTGCTTACATGAGATCTTCAGAGACAGAAAGGGAAACTGAGGTATACATGACATTCTGAGTTAGAGATGAAGTAAGACATACTGGTGCTTCAGCAGGTAATTGCAGGGAGAGCACATGTTCAGTAATTATTAATTTGCCCTGCCATATAGATAGGTAAAAAGTCACTTCTGATAATAACTTTTATAATTGACCAGACCTCTAATTTAAATCCTCTAGATAGTTAAGGGTGGAACAAACGTTTCTCTTTATCCCACAGGGTCATGGCTGCATTTAGCTCAAAATAATCTACATACTGCTGAGGCACATCCTAGAATGGCTCATTCTGAACCTGTACAATATATAGATATATATCATGTAAAAATTCTCAAAGGCCAGAGATCTTAATTACATCTTAATTTTTACTATTAGTTTTGACTGTAAAGGATACTCAGATTTTAGAAAACAACTGACCATTTCTTAAAGAATTCATACCACTTCAGGTGTCGTCTTTCTTAAATTCTCCATATTCAAAAAAATTTGTTTCAACTTATCTAACTGAAAATCTAAATAAAGTGCATTGTGTATTCTTCTCCACATAAAAGAAGTCCATTAGCCATCAGTAAAAGGAATGTTGGCTCCACAATGTCACAAGAGGTCTTAAATTCATTTTCTAGAATTGTGTCACATGACCACTCCTAAGTGCTAGGTAGTCTGAAAAATGTAGTATTATAGCTGGATACTGAAATATCTCTGAGAAAATCAAGGTTTTTTAATGAGAAGAAGCAATGTAGACCAGACCACAATAACACATTTTTGTTTATTTACATTTTTTTAATCACTAGTGTATTGTGTCCTCTTATGGTCTGAATTGTGTCACCTTCAAAATTCATATGTTAAAGTTCTAACCCTCATTACCTTGGAATGTAACTGTATTTGGAAATGGATCTTTAAAGAGAAATTAAAATGAAGTATTAGGATTGGTTTTAATCCAATATAACTGGTGAGCTTGTAAAAAGAGGAGATTAGGACACAGACATACACAGAAGAAAAATTGTAGCAGAACAAAGGGAGGAGACAGTCATCGATAAGCCAAGAAGAGAGGCCTAAGAAGAAACAGATTCTGCTGACACCTTGATCTCAGACTTCTAGCCTCCATAATTGTAAGAAAATATGTTTCTGTTTTTGTATGCTTGTGATACTTTGTTATGGCAGGCCTAGAAAACTAATACATCGAAAAAAATAAATCCATATTACAGAACTGCATAACTTCAAAAATGACAGTATATTATAATCCTGACTCCAAAAAAAAAATCAATGAGAGGTGTTCTATGTACAAATTCATATAGTTTATTTTTCTAATATGTGCATTATAATTTTTAAAATAGAAATGGGATCAAACCATGTATATGTCAACTGCTTGCCTGTAATTTTATGATTTAATTATATTTAAACTTTAGTTATGTATCTAATCCACCATTCTCATGCATGTGGGTTATTTTTCCTATTAATTGAAGAGTTTTGTTTTTTATTTCTTTATTTATTTTTGGTTTGATTTTACTGTTACAAAAGAATGCTGCAATTCAGAGCCTTATAAGCTCTTTTTGGGGTTATTATTCAGGATAAATTCTTAGAAATGAAATTATTGAGTCAAGTTGTTAGGTCCTAATATCTTTGAGAGTCACTAACCTAATTAATTATTGATAATCAAGGTAAGTAAAAAATTACATTTAATCATTGCTGTGCTCTGAAGTAATTTAATTATTAGTGAATTTTGCAAGGAAACTAAATTTAGCAGATTACATAAAGTACAGTTTACAACACACCATGTTGCTAATATGAGGTTATTTCATTTTTATTCTGGTCCTACAACTTTAAAAAATTATTAATATCATATTTTTCAGCCAGAAAGAAGTCAAAATACTTGTGAATTACCCATCTGTACAAAATATTTGATATCGGTTAACTTATGTAAAAATGAATTACATATCCCCTAAAAAAGAAAATGGTACTGTTCAATACATTGAGAATGAATGCAATCAAAATGAGTGCTATAGATATAGCAAAAGCAGAGAGCTTCCAGGGTGATCAAAAACAACTTGATTAGTACTTGAAAAATGAAATTTAAAATTTTCTCAAGCCCTGGCTAAATATATTCCCCTCAACTGCTCCCAGGACTCTTTCACCATGCAGAAAAAAAAAATCAAATACACCCATGCTGAATCAATGTGCTCATGGTATCAATCGTCATCAAATAGAACCACACACTAGAATCTGAGAGTCAGGCAGAGTGAATTAAATAAAATAGGGAATGTTACTCTCAGAAGCAAGACAGCCCAACCTACCAATAGCACTGACAGTGACATCCTTCCTCATATCAGAAGAGATCAAGAGGAGTCAGCTTCCTTGATTATAGTTTAGATAAAATGATTTCAAATTACCTTATAATGTTAATATTGAAAAATAGCAAGAATTTATTTTAGAAACAGAAACTGGACTAAATTACAATGCATAATAATTATATTTTGTTGGAAGTCAGTCTTATAGTTTTAATGACATATTTGAAATTTAGACATTTTAAGATCTTTTTTGAAAACATCACCACTACATTTTGCCCCTGTGTACTGAATTATCTATTTTTGTAGGATATTTTGTGTTTTAATGTGTTTTCGTGTATTATATAGTCTATGTGTGTTATGTTTTAGAAGCTGCTGTTTCCTAGATACCAATTTTGTGTCAGGGTCTTACACTTACATGCCACACTGATAAATGTATAGGATGTGAACTGGAAAAAGATAAACTGAGATATATAAACATTTTCAAAAATGTATTTGAGCAACACTCGATTAAAATTGTGCAGTGCCAAACTGGAAGTGATTAGGGATGCTCCATCAAAAGGGTTGGGGAGAGACTTTCACAGATTAAACACAGAAGAAACAAAGTAGGGAGATTATTGATTGGCTATAGTTTAAAACCAAGTTGATTGTTTATGATTGGCTATTTCGGTTTGAATTTCATAACCTTGAAGCATTTACAGGCTTAGATTTTGGTTTGATTATATAGCTTGCCATGACATTAGAGTTGTCGCGGTCAAACGGTGTCCTTATTTAATTTACAGTATCTTTATCCTCATTTAACAGGAATAGGAAGATGCTGAAGTTCAGAGACATTTGATACCTCTAAGGTAACTGATTAATAAATGGTGGAGTCATTGCTTGCCAAACTGGAAATTTGAATTTTTTCATGTAATATGAAGACATTCAGTGACTTGCCCTAAGTCACTGAACAAGTGATTGACAACAAGGATTAGAATTCTGGGTTTTGGCTTTGGTTGAATGTACAGATCCAAGAGTCAGTGATCTGATTCAGTTTGTGTAGCAATAAACCATTTTCCACAGTGGGACAGGAATAATTTGGTAGATGGGCATATCTATTCAAAAAAATGTTCCTACATGTAACTTGAAATATCAATTTCAAAATAATTTTTTAAAATGTGTCTGTGTGTGCATGTCTATGTGTGCAGTGTTTTAATGGATCGCATATTTTTCTTTGTAACTCGGTTTAGGAAAATCTTCCTGAAGAGAATAAATTTGAGCCCTGTTCATGGGAAAGTTCACCAGATTGGAAAAGAAAAATCAATGCTTTCTACCTCTGAGAACTGTCATTATTTTATCTACTATTTATTGCAGGAATAAAGGGTAGCATTAAACTTCATCATCCATCCATCACTATCCTCAGAATGGATTGATTAAAGTTTGGGTAGTGTGAAATTGCTACACATCCGTCTGTCTATGGATTTATGTTTGAAAAATTGAAAAAGTAAGAAAGCTTATTATAGGATATAACCTGGTCGATATGATTTCTAGGCATGAAGACTATTTTAGCCATAGAGATAATCATAAAAAAATTAGATGCTTCTTGTGTGGTCTTAACAGTATCAGAAACATCTATCAAAGTTCACCAAAGATGTTAATAAATATGAAAATAACTTACACAAAATAAAATGAGATAAAATATCATGTTGAAAACTTGCCAGAGGTTTATCCAGAAGAAAAAAAATGAAGAAATCAGAAACTAAGACTATAATTGCTTATATGATAGTTCATAGAATCAGTTACAATATAAAATTTTGAAAACATTAAATGTTCAAAAAGCTATTTTATTAACTGAATGATGATGAAGTACCCTTTAGTGCACCCTAGGGAACAAAGTTATCACAAGACATCAGAATAGAGGTATTAAGTTGCTCATGTAACAATTGATGTGCTGCTAAGTATATAAGATAGATATAGATAGCAACAAAAGCAAGCAAACAAACAAACAAAACATTCTTAATGCAAATATACTATTTGCAGAGTCTGGACTCAGTACCTGGAGTAAGTAGGTTGGAATTCCTTCCCAGACAGAGTAGTAGGACTTCATTCAGACCTCTGATGAGCTGTGCGGAAATACCAAGTTAAGGCAAACCCACACACAAACATCTAGACAACCCTATCATTCTGAAAAGATGATACCATGACCAAAAAATAAAAAGAAAAAAACTTCTAGGTATACTGTAGAATCACTTGTCCTCATATTCCTGTTTTGCTCCTTAAGAAGCTATAGTTCCCAATTTCTAACACGTTTTTTTAGTATACACAACAAATTTCTGACCATAATCCCCATGTCTTTCTTCCCCTCTAGGTAGAAAAACTATTCAATGAATGTGAGAAATGCTTGAGCTGTTACTGTGTGGGGTTTTCCCAAAATCACAAAATGCAAGAAGAGATGCAACTAGTATTAAATACAGCAAAATGTATTTTGCATCCAGATTTTAAATCAAGAAATTACAAGATAAAAGAAAAATAAAATATCCATTAAACACATAAAAATGTAAAATAATAACTATTGTCTGCTTACTAGATAATCTGAAATTCTTCTTTTTCCTTTTTAAAGATTGAGTTTATTGGGGTAACATTTTTAATACAATTATATAATTTTCAGGTATACATTATAATTTGACATCTGTATATTCTATTGTGTGTTTACCACCTAAAGTAGTTTTCTTCAGCTACCATATATTTGATCCCTTTTACCCACTTCACCCTCCCATTACCCCCCTATGTTTAACCCCCTTTACCATATCTACCTCCCTCCTCCTTCCTCACCCTGTATTCTCTGGTAACCACTAGTCTATAGTCCATGTCCATGAGTCTGTTTGTTTGTCCTGTTCATTTGTTGCTTTTAGGTTTATATCCCACATATAAATAATATCATGTGATTTCAACTTTTTCTGTTTGGCTTATCTCACTTAGCATGATTATCTTGAGGTCCATCCATGTTGTTGCAAATGGCCGTATTTCATCTCTTCTTATGGCTGAGTTATATTCCGTTGTATATATGTACCATAGCTTCCTTAGCCAATCATCATTCATAGGGCACTTTGGTTGCTTCCATGTCCTGGCCACTGTGAATAATGTTGCTGTGAACATTAGTGTGCAAATATCTTTTTGGACATGATTTTTCAAGTCTTTGGGGTAAATACCCAGTAGAGGGATTGCTGGATCATATGGTAGATCAATTTTTAGTTTATTAAGGAAACTCCATACTGTTTTTCATATTGGCTGTACCAATTTACAGTCCCATCAGCAGTGTATGAGGGTTTCTTTTTCTCTGCATCCTTTCTAACATTCGTTATCACTTGTCCTGTTGATTATAGCTATTCTAACAGGTGTGAAGTGGTATTTTATTGTGGTTTTGATTTGAATTTCTCTAATAGCTAGTGATGTTGAGCATTTTTTCAAAGATTTGTTGGCCATTTGTATGTGCTCTAGGGAGAAGTGTCTGTTCAGGTCTTCTGCCCGTTTTTTGATTGGATCCTTTGTTTTTATTGTTGTTATTGTGTTATATGGGTTTTTTGTGTACTTTGGATATTAAGCCCTTATCGGAGACATTGCTTGCAAATATACTTTCCCATTAGGATGGTTCTTTCTTTACCTTGTTGACAATTTCTTTGATGAACAGAAGCTTTATATTTTAATGTAGTTCCATTCATTTATTTTAGCTTTTACTTCCTTTGCATTTGAGGTCAAATTCATAAAATTCTCTTTAAGTCCAAGGTCTTTTAGTTTTGTTCCTATGTTTTCTTCTATGCATTTTATTGTTTTAGGTCTTATATTCAGGTTATTAATCCATTTTGAGATAATTTGGGTGTGTGGTGATAGACAACAGTCTGGTTTCATTCTTTTGCAGGTAGCTTTCCAGTTTTCCCAGCACCATTTTTTGAAGAGGCTTTCCTTTCTCCACTGTATGTTTTTGGCTTCTTTGTCAAAAATTATTTGCTTATGTAAATATGGGTTTACTTCTGGACTCTTGATTCTGTTCCACTGGTCCATGTGTCTGTTTTGCAGCCAATACCATGCCATTTGGATTACTGCTGTTTTGTACCATAATTTGTAACTGGGCAGAGTGATGCCTCCAGCCTCATTCTTTTTTTCTCAGATAGCTTTGGTAATTCAGCGTCTTTTGTTCTTCCATACAAATCTGATGATTTTTTGTTCTATTTTTTAAAAAAATGCTGATGAGATTGTTATGAGGATTGCATTAAATCTGTATAATGCTTTAGATAATATGGTCATTTTAACTATGTTGATTCTTCCAATCCAAGAACATGGAATATCTTTCCACTTCTTTGTATCTTCTTTGATTTTTTTTAATAGGGTCTTGTAGTTTTCATTATATTGGTCCTTCACATGTTTCCTTACATTAATTCCTAGATATTTTATTCCTTTTGTTGCAATTGCAAAAGGAACTTTTTTTTTCACTTCTTTTTCTGATACTTCATTATTAGATTATAGGAATACTATGGATTTTTGAACTTTGATTTTGTATCCAGAGACTTTACTGTATTTGCTTATTGCTTATAGTAGTGTTCTTGTGGAGTCTTTAGGGTTTTCTATAAAGAGAATCATGTCATCCACAAATAGTGACAGTTTGACTTCTTTGTTTCCTATTTGGATGCCTTGTATATCTTTCTCTTGTGTGATTGTACTCATTATGATCTCAAATGTTATAGTGAATAACAGTGGTGATAGTGGACAGCCTTGTCTTGTTCTTGATCTTAGAGGGAAAGTTTTTAGTTTTTCATCATTAAGTATGTTGGCTGAGAGTTTATCACATCTGGCCTTTATTATGTTAAGGTACTTCCCTTCTGTACTGATTTTGTGAAGTGTTTTGATCATAATGGATGCTGTATCTTGTCGAAGGCTTTTCTGCATCTATTGATATGATAATACAATTCCTATTTTTTAATTTGTTTATGTGGTGTATCACATTAATTGATTCACATAAGTTTAACCATCCCTGTGCCCCTGTGATGAAGCCCACTTGATGGTAGTGTATAATCTTTTTAATATGTTGCTGTGTTCGGTTTGCTAGTACCTCATTTAGGATTTTGGCATCTGCGTTCATGAGAGATTTTGGTCTATGGTTTTCTTTTTTTGTGTTATCTTTACCAGGTTTTGGTATCAGAGTAATATTGGCCTCATGAAATGAGTTGGGAAGTATTGCCTCCTGTTTGATTTTTGGAAGAGTTTGAGGAATATAGGTACTAAATCTTCCTTGAATGTTTGGTAGAATTCACTGATGAAGCCATCTGGTCCTGGACTTTTACTTTTTGGTAGAGTTTTTGATGATTGTTTCAATTTCAGTACTGCTGATTGGTCTATTTAGATTTTCCAGCTCTTGAGCCAGTCTAGGAAGATTGTATTTTTCTAAGTACTGGTCCATTTTTTCTATGTTATTAAATTTGATGCTATATACTTTTTCATAGTATTCTTGTATGATCCTTTGTATTTCTACGATGTCAGTCGTTAATTGCCCCTCTTTCATCTCTGATTTTCTTTATTTGTGTCCTTTCTCTTTTTTCTTTAGTGAATTTAGCCAGGAGTTTGTCAATTTTATTAACCTCAGAGAAACAGCTCTTTGTTGTATTTATTTTTTCTGTTTTTTTTTTGTTTGTTTGTTTGTTTTTACTTTCATATATTTTTGCTCTAATTTTGATTATTTCTTTCCTTCTGCTGACTTTAGGCTTCATTTGTTCTTCCTTTTCTATTTTTTTTAAGATGAAGCATTAGGTTGTTTATTTGGGTTCATTCTTGCTTAAGGAGACAGGCCTGTAATGATATGAACTTTCCTCTTATGACTGCTTTCGCCATATTCCAAAAGTTTTGATATGTTGTACTGTCATTATCATTCATTTCTATTTATCTCTTGATCTCTTTTTTTATTTCTTCTGTGACCCAATTATTCTTCAGTAGCATGTTGTTTAACTCCATATATTTGTGGTTCTTCCTGCTTTCTTTCTGCAGTTAATCTTTAGTTTCAAAGCATCATGACCAGAGAATATGGTTGGTATGATTTCAACTCTTTTATATTTGTTGAGGCTATCTCAGTGTCCCAGTATGTTGTCGATTCTTGAGAATGTTCCATGTGCACTAGAGAAGAATGTATAAGGAGCTGTTTTGAGATGGAAGGCTCTGTAAATGTCAATTATATCCAGTTGGTCTAATGTGTCATTTATGGATGTTATTTCCTTATTGATTTTGTTTGGACGATCTGTTCATATCCAACAGTGGGTATTTTAGGTCCCCTATTACGATAGTGCTTTGGTCTGTTTCTCCCTTTAGTTCTGTTAGTAATTGTTTTACATATTTTGGTGCTCCCAGATTGGGAACATAGATATTAATGCTTATGTCTTCCTGGTCCATGGTTCCCTTTATGATCATGAAGTGTTCCTCAGTATCTTTCTTTACCTTTTTTATTTTGAAGTCTGTTTAGTTCGATATTAGCACTACTACTCCCGTTTTTCTCTGAACGCTGTTTGCTTGAAATATTTTCCACCCTTTCACTCTGAGTCTATATTTGTCTTTGGAGCTGAGATGTGTCTCCTGAAGGCAACATATGGTTGGATTTTTTTTTTTTTTGATCCATTCTGCAACTATGTGCCTTTTTATTGGTGATTTCAGTCTTTTTACATTTAGGGTGATTATTGAAATATGAGGTCTTCTTATAGCCATTTTATCTTTTGCTTTGTGGTAGCTTGGTGTTTCCATTGCTTTCTTGTCCTTGTGTTTCTGTTTTCTTTATTTTGGTTGGCTTTTGTGGGTTTTCCCTTTGGTTCTTGTTTCATGTTATATACTTCAGTTCTGAATCTTCTCTGTGTTGTTACCATTACAAATATGTAAAGGATAGTTATATATATACAGTCATCCATTTTCTTCTGTACATGTCTTAAATCTATTCCTGTTTGCAAATTTGGATCTTTAAATCCTCCCCTTTTCAGTCATTGTTATCTCAATTTGTCCCTATATATATTGAATGTTCATTACTATTTTGCTATACCAATTCTCTTCTTATTTTTTAAGCTTATAAAGCCCTGTTCTTAGTAAGGGTTATACTCCTCTGCTTCTATATTCCTGATAGTCATTTTACTCCTAATTATATATTTTTTCTTTTTGGTCATTTTGTTTTAGGTGAGCTGACCCCTTTCAGTATATCCTGTAGTGCAGGCATTGTAGTGGAGAATTCCCTCAAATTTTGTATGTCTGGAAAGGTCTTAATTTCTCCTTCATATCTAAAGGAGAGCTTAGCTGGATACGTTATTTTAGGCTGGTAGTTTCTTTCACTTAATAGTTTAAATATTTGATTCCATTCCTTTCTGGTTTGTAAGGTTTGTGCTGAGAAGTCCGAGGATAGTCTAATGGATTTTCCTTTATAAGTTACCATATTCTTCTCCCCAGCTGCCCTGAGAATTCTGTCTTTGTTGTTGATTTTTGATAATTTTAATACAATGTTTCTTGGTAAAGGCCTTTTTGTGTTGAGATAATTGGATATTCTGTTGACTTCTTGAATTCCAAACTCCAACTTATTCCTTAGATTTGGGAAATTCTTGTCAACTATTTGTCTGAAAATGCTTTCTAGTCCCTGCTCCTTTTCCTTGCCTTCAATGATGCCCATTATTCTTGTTTCCTCTCCTGATGGTATTAACTAGTTCTTGAATTTCTCTTTCATTATTTTTCATTCTTCAGTTCTCTCTTCTTCCTTCTGATTTATTTCTAGATTTCTTTCTCCAATATCACTATTCCTTTCCTCCATTTGATCAACTCTATTTCCCAACCTCGCTATTTCATTTTTCTACTCTTGTAGTGTATTCTTCATATCCAGAAGTTTTTTTTTTTTTTTTTTTTTTTTTTTGAGGGTTTCAATCTCCTTGCTCTGCTCATCTAGGATTTTTTTAAATTCCTGAAATTGTTGATATGACTCATTTCTGAATTCACTGAATTTTTTCAGAAGTACCATACTGAATTCTCTGTCATTTAAATTGCATATTTCTATGTTTGTAAGCTTATTTTATGGAGATTTTTCTCTTTCTTTCTGAGACGCCTTGTCACCTTGGTTGTTCATGGTGTTTAATGGTCTATTTTTCTGTCTTGGCATTAATGAAAATGTATTCTGCTTTTTTTCTAGAAAGAAGATTTACTATATATAGAGGTCTCTCTTTAGCCTGCTGAAAAGAAGGTGCTTTTATTTTGGTTTCCAGTACGTGACGTCTAAGCCCCTTGGATCCCTGCTTAATATAAAACCTTAATAATGCCTTTTAATTTTCTTATAGATATTTAATCACGCTTGCTACCCTCAGTTTTCATCCCTGTCAGTGTTAGTGACAGTCTTGGCAGTGTTTGCTCAGATTCCCCTGGCACTCTGTGATGATCAGTCAGTCTCAGGGGGTATGGCGGCAGGGGACCTCTGGGTTGGGAGCTGGGGGCTGCTGCTCAGACTTGGTTTTGTAACCGCGGCTGGTAAAAACAACTGTTGTTTTTCTATCATCCTGTCCCACTTCTCTGCTTTCTTCCCTGATTACTGAGGCATACAACTGGCTGCTTAGAACTCACAAATCTCCCAGGCAGGGCTATTTAGGGAATCTTGCCACACCTTCTCCCTTCCCCCTCCTCCTATTGGCTACTGGAAGAGGCAACTTTTTGTTTCTTTCAGTCCACTGCCTGACACCTGGGGTTCTGACCTGTGGTAGTTCTTATACACAGATCCCATGTTCAGACGTGCCGGTGTGCAGTTTGGGTGTTTTCTATTGAGTTTTAGATGTTCAGTTTATTATTATTTCAAGGGGAGAGATCTGGGGACAGCTCTCACACCACCATGTTTCTCCAGACCTCTCCTGAAATTCTTATATTCACATATAGCTATTGATAATGTAAATACTAATTACTCTTTGGGAGAGTAGTTTGGAAATATGCTACAATAACTGGAAAAAGCTTTTTTTTATCTTTTTTTTTTCTTTTGATTATTTGGTTATAGATGTGAACATTAATCTTTATTTTAAGGAAGAAATCCTAAATAAGAGAAAAATATTCATAAAAATGTTTATTGCTCTATTATTTACAAGGAAAAAAAACTTGAATGTCTGATGAAAAGAGAATAGCATATTAACATGATGGAATTTTATATATCCTTTCAACTACTAAATTTATTGGTGATATAACTACACAGTCTCCTCAATTATCTCCTCAGTCAGAACCATGTCAGCTACTTCCTCCACTGCCTGCTAAAAGTTTGAAGATGCTGCAAGGCATGAATTGTAACAAATGACACAGCAGTCATTTTTCAAAATATTTTACCATTTCATTCACACTTCTACTCTCCAAGTTCTCTCTGATATGCAAAAGACCTGCACTGCCTCACTCTGATCTTTCTGCCTCCACCCAATTTATCACTTCTTTTCTTCTGCTCTTAGCTCCCACACTTTCTTTTATAATTCTAGTCCCCATAAATTATCACAATCAGAAGCACAGAAGCCTATCTATGCAGACACAGAAAGGAGTGGGAGTTATCAGTATTTATCTTTTAATGTATTTATTTCCATCACATAATTGTGAATAATCTTGGTCTCAACATGAATAAAACTAAAAATATTCTATGGTCCTATTTTACATAGAAATAAATTCAAAGTAATATTTTATTTTTAATGAAATATTAAAATGAAAAGAAAAATATGTAAAAGGAATAAGAGATTACATGTAGAGTTTCATAGACTGGCAGGATATATTGTTTTCAAAACATGATGAATAATAAATTGAACAAATAATTTTTTGTTTTTATTAGAATACAAAATCTAGAAATCTAAAGTTATGGAGTTATTTTTTCTATAAATGATCTTGTAAAATTGGTAGTTTGTAAAAAAATGTAAAATCAACTTTGATTTTAATAACATAGGTAGAAATAAATGTAAATAGTATATAAAAACAAAGGAAGCATTTTAAAAACTGGAAGAAAAAATGGAAAATGACTGACTTAGTTTGGGGAAATTTTCTTAAGCATGAAAAGGACTATTACTACTGATGGGTATTTTAGACTAATAAGATAACAAATGCCATTCTAATTATTAAAGCAAATATCAGACTGAAAATTTCTTTGTACCAGTATCAAAGATAATGGTTTAATATGCTACATATGTGAAAATTCTTATAGATTAATTAAAACATCTTAACATTCCATGCAAATAAAAATACAATTCTTAGAAAGAAATGTAAATCACTTAAATACATAAATTGTTCATTCTTGTGAATTAAAAAAATGTTTAAAACACGTTACCAATTTCCTAATACAGTTTACGAATGTAATTAATATATTTTAAAATGAATAATGTATATGTTCTTGAGATATTAAAAATAGAGATATTATGCCACCAATTTCAGTGAACTGCAGTTTAAATGCTATTCATAAACTGAAAAATTTACATAAATGTATTATTTGTATCTACAAAATGTTAGCAGTTAACAAAAATATGGATCAAGAATAATATCCTCAAGTTCTTCTAGATATATTTTTCAAAATCAAGTTTCTCAGAACCTTCTATATTTTAAGATTTAACCATTTTATTCTCATATAAATATAATGCATGATATTTTAATTCAACTATATCCAAAGTAAACTACCAACTACATGATATGTAATAATCTTTAGCCATCTTTATAAATCCCCTCAACCCGCTGTGTGTGTAAGTTTAGATTTATCAAGTTATCGAGATGATCTGTTAATTTGTCTTTTTCTCACCCCATACTATTTTAATTAAATACACTATTTGCTCATATGCACACCCATCCTCTAAGCTGATCTCTTCATGCTGTTCTCTGACATGTCCATACCTGATATGTGCACAAAGTATTCACATGAAAAGTCTTCACATAGCAAATTGTGCTCTGCCTGCCCCAAAAGGAACTGATAAATTTATAAAGATCAGCATAATCTAGGAAAGAATCAAGGACTAAGATGCCTACACGGGGTTGTTAACTGATCATCCTGCTCTATATACACAGAGTTAATCTCATATTGAAACTTTTCTTGAGTGGTATAACCACTCTCCTATTCAAAATCAATTGCTGAATCATGACAATCTAAGTCATGTCAAGACCAAAAGGTAGTGTAGAATTGAGACCACACTCAGACGATTTAGATACAGCTCAGGAAAGAAATAAGAATTACATTCAATTTAATAATAATTGATACGTAAAACTGTATTAATAGAAAAATGTGAATATCATTGTTTTTTTTTTTTTTTCCATTCAGGAGAGAAGAAGGTAAGGTTGATTCTGAAGGTAAACAATTAAAATCATTGTTTTAATATGTTAATCTGAGGTTATAACGGCATTTGTGTAGATATTAAAGACACATCAGAAGTTTTCCCTCTAAAGAACAAATTTCTTCTTCAGTCCTTTTGCCTGAATTGTGAAATTATCTCCAAAGCAATCCAGAGCAATTGTCCATTTAATTTAGCATTTTCTAGAACATTTTCTTTCCAAAACCAAAGATTTTCCAATTAAAACCAGTGACGTTTATGTCCAAAAGATTTTCCTAGGTGATTGGTTTGCTGCCGTGTGTTGGGTTTTGAACCAGTAATTGAAATATATTATAGATCCAGGTGAATATTCTATTTTAAACCCACTGCAATCCTCTCAGCTACTCTCTTCACTTAGAGCTGTGATTCTCAGTACAGTTGACTGATTCATATCATGCCTGATCACATAGAAAATAGTAGTCTGGAAAGAATCTCAAAAAGCCAATAAAATAGAATAAAGGTACATGTCCATGTTCATATGCATGCGCGTGCGTGTGTGTGTGTGTGTGTGTGTGTGCGCGCGCCAAAGGAAATAGTGAATATCTTAAAGATAAGATCTTCTTTAACAATATTAATGATGAATATCTGTGCAATACTTTTTATTTGGTTATCAAATGAACATAACTTGCTTGATGAATAAGTTACAAGCCTAAGTTCTATTTTGTTAGGATTTAATTTAATTCTAGCTTTTGTTTTTAATCATACAATAATGAAGCCCAGATATACCCCTGCATTACTCTGGGTATGTAAAAAACCAATTATGATACTCGCAAAAAAGGTCAAAAACATTTTTACCAAAGTTACTTAATTTAGTTACATTATAAAATGTCTGTTAATGTCTAAGCTCTTCCTAGTTACACAGGAAGATGTTTTCTCTAATGTCCTCTTGTGAATTTATTATCTACCCTAATCTTAACCCTCATACACACATACAAACCTCATGAAGTTTCAGCATATCACAAGGATGAAAAGTATGTGACTATCAATAAGATGACAGATATTATAAGTAGTCTAAGATGTAAACTGTAAAAGATGAGAAATCATATATGCAAATTGTGAGGCAGAAGTCACACCTCTCTGTATGGTGATAGGACAAAGATTGCATCATTTTTACTAATAAAGAATATAGTTCATAGAATGGTCTATTTTACTCTAATCTCCTCTACTTATAATATCTTTCTACTTCTGATATTAAATGAGTCAATAAATTGTGAATGAGGGATACAGTGTTATATTCTAAGGTCCTTTCTCCTTTAAACACATGTAATGCCATTTGAAACTTTTCAAATACCTTTATGTAGTTTGTTTTGTACATGCTATGTGTTTATCACAATATTAATTATATCAGGCAGAGGAGAAATCTCTTAAAGGAACTAGTTATATTTTTGACAGAGGAGAAAATTATTAAATATACATAAAATATGATGTAAAATAAACTATGAAAATTAACTATTTATAACAGAATATTGGTATACATGTGAATAGATAATTCATTAGGAAACTACAAAAAAAAATAACAAATAAAACCCAATGACAGGAAACTTCATAAAATAATTTATATGTCAGATTGCTGGTGAAATTAAAATTAGTAAGCCTTCAAATGATAATTTTTTGCAAATCCATCAAATGTCTTTAAATAGTCACATTCTTTGACCTAGTAATTTCACTCTTAGGAAATAATATTAAGAGATTAACAAGTGAGAAAAATCAGATATTTTACAAGATTGAATATTACAGAATGATTTATAATGAAGGAAGATTTAAAAAAATGTTTATGTAATTAAAGGACTATAATGTATTTATCTAGGGGAATAGTATATAACAATGAAGAATAATATTTTAAAATCTAGCTATTTTATTTATCTGTCAAATTTAATAATGTTGAATTTGATTATGTTAAACAAAAGGAAAGTTACATAAACACATGTCGAGTAAGAACTCAATTGTATAAATATGTAAAAAGGTAAAATTCGTTATGTTAGCTGCATTTCCCCAGCTATGTCTCTTCTTTTTATATATCTTAATTAATCACTTCATCCTCTTACCTTCATTATGCCAAATGATAATGAAGAAAGGGTGAATATGATGCCTATCAATTCTCCAGGTGCAAGAAAGGGTATGTAAACATCTGCATATTTGTGTGCATTTCTAACTTTGAAGAAGAAAAAGTTTATCACGTGTGTCAAAACTTCTTCAATCAAATAGCTATTTATGTCATGTATATTATATGTAGATAGCATATAATAATTATTGGCAGATTTGGGTTTCAGAATACTCCTTTTCTAATATATTTTATTTTGACTTTTCTAATAAATATACTAGCTTGTATTTTCTAAAACTGAATTGTTTGTACATCTTCTGAGATATGTTTTATATGTTTCATAGACCCAAAGTTTTACAAACAATTCAGATTAAATTTGCATGTTTATTTTTATCACTTTAAAAGGTAGAAAAGTATTTGATTGTGTTATTACAGAAACAGAGTGATAAAATCTGTAGAGACAAAACAATTTAATTATTTCATGGAATTTGCCTTTCTTTTTTTCAAGAATTTCTGGACATTTCTATAGAACCCTCTATAGGAAAGCTACTTTTCAACAAAAAACAGATCAAATATATTTGGTTGTGAAATGATGTTCAATTTATATTTCCCATATCTTCATTGCTTGGTTTTCTGTTTTAATTATAGCTTCTCTCAAGAGTCATATTTTTCTTTCTCCTTTTTCTTCTTAAGAAAATATTTGTAGCTATCATAAATATACTGACCAGGGAGTCTCAAACTAATTAACTGCCCTGCTTAAGGAAATCCAGCTTAGTTTTTGCAGTTGAAACAACAACAGAAATGATGTTATGATAAAATTAAAATAGAGAGATTATATGACCATACATAACTATATTGATTCTTTTTCATGATTTCTTATGAGAATTGAGCACAGCAAGACTATATTTAATTAGACTAAAAAGTAGTATAACCCAGTGGGTTATATATACATTAACTCAATCAAATATTACTAAGTATTATGTAAATTTGTTTTAATGCTAAGGTTTTGGTTATGCATCAAAATGTATTCAGTATCTGTTATCTACCAGCAAATACTTCAGACTTGACACTTCATTATTGACAAGATAAAGCATAGTGTCTGGATATGTTGTAGCATGTCTAAAGAAAAGGCACATATTAAACTTACATTTCGGCTATAATTACCAAGGTTGGCTACCTACAACCTAGATTCACTAGGTAATTATCACATCCTCAAATTATTCTTATGAGGACCCAATTCATTTATTTCTTCTTTCTAGAATTCTAAAGCCACATGACATATTCATACATACATCTATATATTTATACATACATATAAAGAAGTTTTTCTTTATATTTAAATAAGTATTCTAGATTTAGCTGAAGTTTTCATATAAATTATGTGAAACTTTTTGGTCATGTACTATGTCAGGTATGAAGAAGGCAAAGTGATGAATTCATGGTCTTCAATCTCCATCTAGTAAATTATTAGAGATACAAGTGCAGCTGGATCCTCTAGTTAAATAGTGGCTTAATTCAACCTTACTTTCTTTGAGAAAAGACTTTAAACCAAAAATAGTAGCAAAACGTTGGATAATTTTAATCTTTTCATGCAGTTCATGAATATTAAAATAATTATAAGCAAATGTTCTTTTAATTTTTCATCTCTAGTTTCTTTTTCAATTGTTTTAAATTATTAAACTGAGATCCACACACTTTACCAAGATTACACAAAACTGAAGCCTGGGTCTTTTTTGCTTCTGTGAAAGCTATGTTCATAAAACAGTGCAGTCTCTCTATTGATTGTCTTAATCAAATTGCTTATATTTTCAAACATTTTCCCCAATAAATTGAATCTAGAACATCTCACTTTGGTGTGCAAATCATTCATTATTTTTATTTTAAAAGTATGTCACTTAAAGAACTGAGAGGATTGTTGGAACTGAGAAGCTATAGTGGGTAATTTCTTGCATGCATTAAAGACCGATTTATATAGATTTAAAATCTGGCATCAGTTTTGCACACCTTTTAAAGCTTCACATATTAAATATGTTAAATACTTTTAATCAACAACATTAAATTGGTAGCAGAGAAAAAGTCTCCTTCACTCCATGAAAAGGAAGAGAAATCTATGTCACAACAGACATTGTCATGTCGCAGTCTGGTTTAGTCATAGTAGTGATGGTAGTAGGTTTTTTTTTTTTAATCTAAAGAACAGATCATCTCTTTCATGCAAAGGTAAAGAAACATCTGCCAAAGTCTTTTACACATTTTATTTTATGTTTTTGCTTCAATTATAAAGGATTCTAAACTATAAAATTTTATGCTTGATTATAAAGAAAATGTGTAACTGCAATATAAGAAAACCAATTGAGGAAAACATGATCAACTCAACATATACAATTAATAGATAGAAGCATACAATATAGATGATCTCTCTCTTCAATCTCCTAATTAAATCTATATAAGCATTTTCTTTCCTTTCATAATGATTGCTGTGTTGTGACATGAGTATATTAAGACTGCATCTGTGATGAAGATAAATGTCAGAAACCATAAGATACGGGATCTTCAGAAGTCAAGTTCATCATGTAAAGTAAGATATTATAGGCTTACAATCCATAGGCCTTTTTAAACTGTCTTTAGAAGAATTCAGTTGATTTTCTGACATGTAGTCTCTCTGAGGAACACAACCACATTGCACGTTTTTACAAAATTCCATAAATTGCTGACAGACAGCCCAACTTTCAAGCAAGGAAATCAAGTTGATTCTGCCCTGTAGTAAAAGTCTCTATGAACTTGACAAACACATAGAAGATCTTGAGTTCAAAAGATAACCCTATAGTAAATTCTCAAGAATCTGTTCCAAAAGTATTTCCATTCTGAATGTTCTCATATGAGAAGTCTGAATTTAATTAACTACTACTTAGTTCAGAGGCAAACTACTCAGTCCAGCTTCCAACTGTGTGTGGTGAGGCACACACTGCCCCTCACTCTTCCATGTAGCACCTATGAGAGCTAATGGCAGCTGTAGAAGTTTCCTTTGAGAAATATTCATTTAGCAATATCACAAAACATTTTTTTCTGCTGTTGATTTTAAGGCTCAATTCTATTTTCTGCTGTTGATTTTAAGGCTCAATTCTATACAGTAGAAAGCTTCAATAAAGTTTGTAAACTTTAAGTGAATGCTGCATGTAAGGCCATGAACATGTTTATTTGAAACTCTCGTTGAAATATATATTTTTTTGTAAACAAATTTGCCATAAGCATCATGCCCATTTTGTATTCCCTTCAAAATGAAGACAAAAGTTTTAAATAGCTTTTAAAATGTAGTCTGGGAAGAAAGGAGATTACAAAAATGTTAATAGCCCTTTAAAAAAAAGTTAGGTAAACAACATATGTAATTATTTTGCAGGGAAATGCTGCCAATTAAAACCAAAATTATTCTATTAGAATACACACCTGCTACTGCACAAACAGTCCATTTCTTGCTGAAGAACTTAATTCTGGAACAAAGCTAGACCCCTAGTTTATCTCCTGAAGGAATGTCCAATTTAAAATCCTACCTTATTCTCGGCTATGTTGATTACTGATTTCTCTCAGAGTAATGAGAAGGTACTAAAGGAAAAGCATAGATTTTTTCATGATAGTTATCTCTGCAGACTTTATAGTCTTGAATGGAAGAAGAATAAAAATCATACTTTGAATTTCTTCTCGAAGTATGTAGAACTCAGTTATCCCTGTTCTCAGGTAACAGAATTTTTATAAAGGCCTCAAAGCAGAGACAGTATTTTAATCAACATAGGAAGAGGATAAATCAAAAGTATCTTTCCTTTCATCTTGAGCAATAGTATTCTGGAACTTTACTTAAAAGTATTTTAAATATCACCTTTTTATTGAAATCATTACCATGTTAAATGAGATTATTTTCCCACATTTGTCAAATACTGTGCCCTATCTACCCATATTCAAAAAATTGATGTATACTATAGCTTAACATCAACAACAGCCATAATAACAAAAATAGCAAAGGAGTTAAAATATATAGAGCATTTATTCTATAACCAAACACTATGCAAAATAATATGTTGCATGTATGTATATGTGTTTTCTAATTTTTGTTTGTTTTTACCAATATAATGATATTTATTGTCATTAATTTATATAAATATCAAAAACTCATAAGAACATTTTCAATTTATAGCCAATCCCTGGCACCAGTGCTATTAATAATTTATTCTCTTTCATAGTATATAACTAGAAAACATGTTGGATTTTTTTTTTATTATATAGTAAACTACAAAGAAAATAAAAATTACCCTAAATTTCGCTGCCTATATACCCCTTACTCACTTAACCAATAATACAATACTATGCCGTTAAAAACTCAAACAGTATGAAAATGTACAAAATGAAAGGTGTGAGCTTCTCTTCCCAATCTTAATGTGATGAGAGATATTTCATTTTCATTTTATGCCTTCTCATTTGGTGTGTGTGTGTGTGTGTGTGTGTGTGTGTGTGTGTAAGATATCTGGAACAGAGACTGAATTCCATATGTGGATTAGCAAAGAGTGAGGAATAAAGACAGTTACAGGAAAAGTAAGTGATACAAGTGAAATGAGATTTCAACCATACTGGAAGTTTGGTGTTAGAGATAATAAAATTAATTTCCCCTCCCCCACCACATACTAGAACTTGAAGAAATCTTGTAGACAATGTTAGATGTCTTACAGAACCTGAGAAAAGAGAACGCTCCAACATATATTTAATTAGGTAGGAGGAGTAAGTTGGCCTCTTCTGACATCGGAATTACCAAATGATTTAAGGAGCAGTCTAAGGAAAAGAGATCAAAAGAAACTGAGAAATACAACCAAGTATGAGGACATTTGGAGAAAACAGAACAGAGCAAAAAATCAGCTAAGTGCTCCACACTATATTTTCTTTTATTCATATTTTTGACATAGTCTTAGAACTATGAAAAATTTGCAAAAATAATACAAAATATTCCCATACATCCTTGATCCAGATTCACCAAATGTTAACATTTAAATAAAATTTTACTGCAGATGCTTACTCGTCTCTCTTTCTCTATCATTCCTCTATGTATGTATGTATGTATGTATGTATGTATGTATGTATGTATGTATGTATCTACCTATCTATCTATTATCTATCATCTATCTATCATCTTATTTACTTATTTATAAATGGAACAAATTTTTTTCCTGAACTATCGAAGAGTAATTTGCAGATAAGATGATCCTTTATTCCCTCTCCTAAAACTTCAGTGTGTATTTCATAAAAAATGAAGAACTATTTTACATAATCACAGCACAATTACCAAATCAGGCACTTAACATTGATTCAATATTATTATCTAATCCTGGGGCTGTCAAACATTCTATTAGGGTCAGATGATAATTGTTTAAGGCTTTACAGACCACATGGTTTTTGTCTCAACTATTCAACTCTGCTGTTGTAATTCAAAAGGAGCCAGAGAAAATACCCAAATGAAAAGGCATGACTGTGTTCAATATAAATTCATTTTCAAACACAGGTGGTATGATGGCTTGGTTCATAGGTCATAGTTTTCCAGTCTCTAATCTAATATGCAGACCTTATTCAGATGTTCCTAATTGTCTATAGAACACCATTTATAGAAAAATGTCACTTACAAGAAAAGAAAATTATTTTATCTTTGCAAGCCCCAGGCTTAGAATCAATCATTTATCTAAAGGAGGCTTTGTTCCTTTTAAGGAGAATGCTATTTAGAAATCAAGATATGTGAGCAGCTATTGCCATTGCTGCTAGGTTTTTATTGCTTCTGGTCTCTCTCAGTGGACAGAGCTGGGAAATACGATGCATACATATCCATATACCCACATACACACACATATACAGATACATATCCCCACACATCTATATTTATTTCTATATATAAATATATGTATATATGTTCCCAAGAGTTCACACTAACATCTTTAATTCCAGTCCAACATGGTAAGATTTAGTCTATCCTTTCTTCTTTTCATTTTTTAACATTCTGATAGGAGAAACCTGGCTCTTATTATCCATGCTATATTTACTTATTTACTCAATCTTGGAATATATAAAAGTAGTTTTAGGACAACTTACCTAAAATTCTGAAAGGGAGAATTGGTTTATGAGAAAAACTCTCAAAGAGAAATAGGGCATCACAGAAACAGACTAAAGGAGACAAAACTCTTGAGGTGATGGCTCAGCTACTAATTGCAAGAAAGATTGTAAAAAGCAAGAAACAAAGGGACAGAGAAATCACCATTTTCAGTCTTACATGAGCAACATCAGCAACAGAGATTTTAAGATACAAAATACCCTACAGAAAACATGTAATGAACTTAGATTCTTTGCAGAAATTGAACCCTGGGGTTCAGAGAACATAATAGTAGCTTATGTAAGGAATAAAGAAAAAATTGTTGAGTTCATTTGAATAAATCTTGTGACTTTTTTCCTAAAGAAAATAACTAAAGCCATATGAAAAGCAGTCTTAACAGTGCAGAAGTCTGTTTTTTCTTCACCAAGAGAAATCAGCAGAATTGTAATGTTTGCGTGAGCTCTCATGTGGCAGCGAGTGGTGGATCAATGCAATACAAGCCTGTACCCAATTAAAAAATCTATTACATGCTTCTCTCTTTCATCACTTTTCATTGCTTACTTCAGATGTAAGAAAATGTGAATTTCTATAAGCTCAAATGTTCTTTCCATTACGGTAACATCATGCTGAAGTTGCTGCTTATTTTGGCAACTACACATTACTATCTAAATATCTCTTAGATCTTGCATCGTTTCTTCAATAAGATGTTTGCTGCTTTTTAAGGCCAAGGTATGTGTTGTGAAATTATAAGGGTTTATTTTCAAACACTTATATTTATTCAAATACTCTTCTATTAATTCTATAATTTTTATTGACAGTCATTCTCAGAATAACATATCACAAGCATTATTGGTTGCCCCATCCTTTTACATTTGTAAACATATGTTAAATATTCAGCATATACTACCTGGTTTTTATTTAACTAATCCTCTTAAAATTTCTGCTATAGTTGCTATAAGTATCTGCATTTTGAAGATTTGAAAATGGAGGCTCAGAGATGCTCAGTAGCTACTTTGTGATAGAATGAAAAGGTGATAGAACTGGAGTTTCAATATGATAATAGTGCCCATACTTTTTATTTACATGGACCTGTCTCTCATCATCCTTTGTGATAATGATGTTGAATTTTCAATGATTTTTTTTACTAAATCAGATTGTGCAGCACAATATTTGTTTGTGAAAGACTTAAGCATCACTCTCCCATTTCCTCTTATAGAATTTAAGTAACAGTTTCATTTAAGAGGTGGAAATAGCATTCTCTGCATGCCCTTCATTATTTTAATATCAGATTTAGGAAACAACCAAATATACTTTTTCTAAGTTCCAATTTTATAATATTGCCCATTTTATAAAAGCTTATAGTTACTGAGTTCATAATACACACTAAGCAATAAGATACATATTAAAAGTGATTATCATTTAGCCCTGATCACTCACAAAACTCCAGGCATATACATTTAGTTGCACACTTGACAATAACATCTAGTTACTGACTAGTCACTTCTAACTGTTCATATTCCTCCTCTCTGACAACCTGTTTTTCTCTACTCTTCTCCATCTCAGAACCAAGCACCAATATTGCCTCATTGTTCAGCCCAGTATCCTAAAAGTCAGATTTGAGTGTATCCGATTTATTGTTAAGTCCCATCAATTCAAATCTTCAAAATTTAGCTTAAATCCAAGTACTTCTCTCCGTCTTTTTACTATCACCCCAATCAAGTTATCTACTGCTCTTCATCCTTACCAGTCTTCCTACCTCCAATCTTGATTCCTTCATCTCAAGGTAATGTGAATGATCTTTTGAAAACATCCATCAGTTCATTTCCATTTATTGCTTAAATATCTTTTTATTTTTCTTAAATTGAATCCCACAGCCTTTACCAAAGTCCCTGACTAATACTTCAATCTTGTTTCCCATAATTCTTTGCCCTTGTCATTTTCCTCCACTTGTAATATCCAGATTTTTCTCAGCACAGGGAATTTTTATTTGCTGTTCTTTTGACTTGGGACACTTTTCCCCTAGCTTATAACAGAGAACACATTTTAAATTCTCAGAGGGCTTTTTATGATGATTCTATCTAAAATGATCTTCTTCATTTACACACTGTAAACTCATAGTACTTATAATACGTATAGTATGTATGTTTATTAATTTATTGGCTACCTCCATAAATTAAACTGTGCACTGTAAGAAAGAAAGGCCATTGCCTAAAAGCATATCTAGCGTAGATTAGGTTTTAATAAATAGCTTTTCAATAAATGAGTAAATGGAAACTCACAACTCTGTGAGATGTAAGTTACTGTAACCTCATTCTGGGGCTAAGAAAATCAAGGCTCAGAACAGTATTGAAAACTTCTATGGGTCATAAATCTAGTGAATCATGATGCTGTGATTCAGACATAGATGTGGTGCATTCTAGAGCCCAATCTCTAATCATTTTCAGTGACCCCCAACCTTTTTGGCCCCAGGGACTCGTGCTCCTATGAGAATCTAATGCCTGATGATCTATGGTGGAGCTGAGGCAGTGATGCTAGTGCTGGGAGCTGCTGCAAATACAGGTGAAACTTTGCTTGCTCTCCACCACTTACCTCCTGCTGTGGGGCCGGGTTCCTAACAGGCCACTGACTGATACTGGTCTGTGGCTGGGATTGGGAACCCCTGATTTTAATCGTATGTTCCGTTTTAAATGAATCTTTACCCATAAAAAAGGACATTAATCTGATATTTTTCAGACACACGAAAGCTGGGCTTGTACTTGACCTGTAATTCAGTTTGGGCATGCCAACATAGCTCCTTAAGTCCTTGGGATTTAAGCTTGTTAGTTTTGAGAGTCGGTTGGAGTCTAGAGTGAGACTGTGATGTCGCCACCTCTCTTCCAGGTGAGCACGAGTTCTGGAATGGCAGATTTATTTCCTAAATCATTACTAATCTGGGCAGCCTGTGCCTGCAGGTAGCTCTGATAGGTACACTTGTCACAATAATGAGTCACTTTTATAATAACACAGATTAGGGACAAAGTGTTTTCCCATAAAATCTCTAGGAAAACAATTTTTAGAGGTTATACAATATATCATTTCAGGTTATAATAAATTTTATAACACCATAAAATATCATAATCTTTACCTTGCTATGGAACATATTTCTCTCTACTTTTACCCAAGATAGAGTGATTTGTCAATAAGGACTCCATATAGAGCTTTTGATAAAATGGTTGTAACCTCAGGACATCAGGGAATTTTATAATGACTCTACGGAAATAGTTTTTCTATTGCAAGATACCCATTTGATTAATTTTCTCATATCTATCTTTAAATAGTTATTAAATAGTTTTGTAGATATTTTGCGTTTTTTATCTATTTATAGATACATTACAACAAAATAAAATTAGTAGAAAGTTTTATTAAATTGTTTTACTTATACTAATTTTACTACTGTAAGTATTCACAGAAGCAGCTCAGGAGTCCTGGATTTATTGTCCACTCTACTGGTACATAGTTTTCTAATCTTGGATAAGCAATGACAAAGGAAGGAATCAAATACTAAGTTTTAAAGTGGTAAATAAGAACATGGGTCTTTTTCAACTCAATATGCATTTTATTTTCTTTTTTTTCCTACTTAAGTTAGTGACTATCCTGAATTAGAAAAAGATCTTGACTACTGTGGCTCCGTTTGTGTACACAGTGTAGTTAAACTTATAGTAAAACGAGCTACACTGGATTGTAATGGCCTGTTTACTTATCTGTGTTACTCACTAGATTCTTAGTCCTTTAAGACAGAGACGTGTCTTAGGCATAATATAATTCAGTTGGCTTCATTTTTCATATCTGGCACCAGCTCTGCAATCATTTGTTAATGAAAGAATGAACACTTTCTCACCTCTTTCAATTCTGATAAATATACATTTGGCAAACAGTCAGCAATCGTTAATGGATTCAAGTTTTAAATAACCAAATAAAAAGGATTGTTGTTTAAAATTAGCTAGGCAGACATGATCTCACTGATACCGGGTATAAATTGCAGGAGTCTACTATACATCTGCTAGCTAGTGGTTCATGATTGCCTTCCTTGCCCACCCTCAGAACAGCAAGAACAGCTTTATGTACCATATCTTATGTTAAAAACTGAATGCAGAACCCAAGGGAACCAATAAGGCAAAGAGATTCAGGTTTCTAAATATAATCATAATCCACTTTTAACTAATAAAAGAGAGTCTCAGGTCAAATTTTAAAGATATTTTCTCAGTATTTAAAATAGCAACCTCTGGAATACAACTTTTTTACTGAGTTACTGTAAATGATTATTTCATTAAATCAGCCAGACTTAGAAAAGTGTACCATCAAAATAATCATAATGTTTGACTTTTTAAAATCTGTTCCTTTTGTCTACAGCCGTGCCACTCTGAACATGCCTGATCATGTCTGATCTCAGAAGCTAAGCAGGGTCAGGCCTGGTTAGTACTTGGATGGGAGACCACCTAGGAAGACCAGGTGCTGTAGGCGTTAAAAATAAAATCAAATAAAAATTAAAAAAACAAAAAGAAAGTCTGTTCTTTCAAAATCCAAATCCATAAGAGCTGGATAGTCTAAATGAAATTGGGTATGAAACACAAGTGATGTCCCTCTATTTTACAAGGAAGCTAATTTATAGAACATGGAAAGGTGAAATTTTATAACTTAAAAGTATTTAATAATCACACCTGTAACAGAAAGGATCTCTTTTTTCTTTAGGAAATAAAAGTCACAGCATGGAAATGACTAAATTACTCACTGGCAAAAAGGCACTGACAATTTCTCTTTTATTTTTAAATATTTAAGAAAGAAAATAGCGAAATATGCATTAAAATGGCTTTTAACATATTGCATTGCCTTACAAAAAAGATACATTTTTGAGATGTGTGTGTAAAAAGATGCTAGATGATGTTGAAACGTGTTTATTTTATGACTGGGGAATAGAAATTAAGCCATAGCTAGTGAATATGAGAAGTAACTGTGTGTAATTGAGAAACGTGAGAGATTTGAGCTCAAGCATTCTGTTTCGGAGATGGGAATAAATATGTAGAAAATAAATAAAGTTTACATCTCATCGTTGAAAGTGCCACATGTAGTTAATAGAGATATTAAACTGACTGGCATTCTGCCTGCTGCTGACCAGGTAGAAACTTTCTTGAAGGAAGTCAGAAGGGGATCTGCATCAACTGTCAATTAGCCTCCTTCTCTAATAGTTAAGGTGATATTGCTGAGTTTAGTTTAATATGACATGCTTCTTTTTTTTTGGTCTCCTTGGTTGAGACTTTATGCATATTAACTCATATCGAGTGAGGTCTCATATTTTTTTTTTTACTATAGTTAGATGCAGAAACTACAGTTTCAAAAGGTCAAGTATTCAAAATGTCAACTACTAGCAGAACCATAATTCAAACTCTGGCCCAAAAGTCTGTGTTTAAATATCACTCTATGCCAGTAACACTTTTATGCAGTCATAAATCTCAGTAAAGTCTGTGTTGGATCTATCATTGACTTTAAGAGGTTTGTGCTAACAAAATTCTGTAATGACATCTGAGGAAATTTGAAGTTCTTTCTTTCCTTTTGTATTCATTCAAGTCAAATGAAAGAGCCAAACAAACTGAAAATTATAAGATGAATAAAACTACAGTAGAATGCTTTTAATTTTCTTCCTTCTTTTCTCTCCTCCCTTCCTCTCTCTCTCCCTTCCTCTCTGTCTCCTTCCTTTCTTTTCTTCCTTCCTTCCTTTCCTTCCTTCCTTCCTTCCTTCCTTCCTTCCTTCCTTCCTTCCTTCCTTCCTTCCTTCCTTCCTTCCTTCCTTCTTTCCTTCCTTCTTTTTATTTCATGTCTTTTCTTTCTTTTTTTCTTCAAACCAGGTTCTGCCATGTACATAGCATCATTTATATTCTATAAGAACTTTATCTGTTTCCTGAGTATGCATTTCTAATTTGAGCAGAGTAGAGTTGTGAATTGAATCAGCATCCAGAAGAGTTTGAAAATGAAGTTAATGGTGAAGTGTTTCTGTCCAAAATGGAAGCGATGTTCAAGGATGCCTTGAGCGATATCCAACTCAGCCTTAATGATGAAACCTTAAATCCTTCCCAGCTCTAAAAATATTTTTTCTTTAATGACTTATCTAGAACTGTAAGGCACAGAGATATTGACACTTTAAACACAATTACATGAACTTATTTTTGGCAATTCTGTCAAGGCTTATTTAAATACCTTTTTTAAAAAATTATTATTAAATGCTTTTACCTATTGTGACAACATCAGTTTATTGTTTGTTCGAATATGCTTTCTTTGAGCTGATTAACACCTCTAATACACCACACCACACACACACACACACACACACACACACACACACAGGCTTTTCTTGTTTCTTCCTTTAATTTTTTTACATGAGCTTATTCACAGCTTTTATATGTGTTGAAATTCATCACTTTTGGAAACACATTATGAGTAGTGATTTTTTTTTTCTGTAATTAGCAGCCTTCTTTAATTTATCCATCATCGACTCTATTATTTTAGTCCAAATAAGTTAAGCAAGTAAGTCCAAAACTAGGTGGTTTACATGACTACAAATGTTTTTATTTTCTGGACTTGTACTGAATTTCATTTCTTATTTTTATCATTGTAGGATGAGTTCCTCTCATTAACTTATAAACCTCTAGGGCAAAGATGTAACAATTTTTCTCTCTTTGTACTACATCATGATTGGAAGCAAAAGTCCTCTCCAGATTCTTTCTGAACGTATACTAGGCACTGGTAAAATATTTTTGACAGCCATTTGCAACAACATAGATGAACCTTGAGATAATCATGCTAAACGAAATAACTCAGACAGAAAAAGTTAAAAATCACATGATATCACTTATATATGGGATAAAAACCTAAAAGCAACAAATGAACACATAGACTATAGACTAGGGGTTATCAGAGGGTAGGGGCGGGGGAGGGGGGAGGTAGATGGGGTTAAGGGGGTCAAATATGTGGTAACAAAAAGAAATCTAACTATGGGAGGTGAACACACAGTGTAAATATATATATATACATATATATATATATATATGTATATATATATAATATATATATGACTTACTGTTAAAATGTAAAGCAGAAACTTATTAGATTTCATTAACCAATGTCACCATAAAATATATACACATATATTTCTTATATATTTTTGTTAGATTTTTTGTGTTTCAAATTACCACACTAGGTAAGTTCTAACTTCAGAACGTCACGTGATCATATAATAGCTACGTAATTTTGAAATGCCACCACAGGATGGAGTCAGTGTGTAACTAGGTCCTAATTTACTCCAAAGAATTCAATATCAGTGGTTGGTGTTATCACTTTTAGGACCTGAATCCACCAACCTATAATTCATCTATTCCCATTCACATACATACATGATCTTATGGGCATTACACCACTTCCACTCAATAGATCTGATTTGAGACAAGTGAATGAAGATGGTTGTCTAGTGACAATATTGTAGATCATTTTAGCCCATAGACCTTGGAATTAGAATGCCTGCCTCTGTCTAACTTGTGACTTTAAACTTCCTAAGACTGTGTTTTCTTATTTGCAAAACAGAGATAATAAAGTTATAGTTAATATTATGTCTGTAATGATTAAAATGGATACTAAATCTAAAAAGCCTTAAGACAGTGTCAGAAAGTAAGAACTCAGTAAGATATTGCATATGGCTTTACATTTTTTCCTTTTAAATAATGTAATTAAATAACATATGTTCCAATATGATTTTTATTTCTTGTATCCTTTCATATATTTATATCAATAACTCATTACTGAAATGACACAATCATAAATGGCATTGGCAAATCTCTGGCTTAGACAGTCTTATACCATCTAAAGGCCATATCTACATAGTAACGGGCCATCTTATTCATAAAATATATATATATATATATAGTTTTTATATATTTTATACATACATATATGTGTGTGTGTGTGTGTGTGTGTGTGTGTGTGTGTATCTCCAGAATTATTTAAAGAGCTAGGTTATTTGGAATGAAATTGCAGAAAATTTTGATTTATCAAAATATATCTAGGTTGTCTAGGTGTCTGGTTATTCATTTGTTTAGCTATTTACTACAATTGTTAAAATGATTGAATCAAATTAATAGTTAAAATTCTTAGTAAACCAGGAATCAAGAATAAAGGGTCCTATTTTCAGATCATTAATTCTATGATCTTCAGTGAATTGTTTATTCAATTAAGTTTTTCATTAGTAATATGAGATCATTTTGCTTGATGTGCACTAGCTTAAATGAACTAATGGGGCCTGGCAGTTTCTATTATTGATCAGAATAAAAAAATAAAAAACTTCCAGGTCAGAGAGATCTTAGCTTATCTAGTCCAAAGATAGAAAATCGGAATGCCTATAGAACCATGTAGCTAATTAGACAGAGAAAGTATAACAATAGGTCAAATAAGATGATAAATGGCAACTGATAGTTAATGTTGGAAATGTAGGATTGAACGCTTTTATCTGCAGTTAAATGGATTCAAGAGAATCTACCTAAAGTGGCCAGTAACTTCTTGCTTCCTATTTATTATTGCCACAAATAACACAGTCCAATTTTGCCAGATATTCTGATGTTCAAATGCCAAGAAATATTTCAAAAAATACAAAAAAAAAAAAAAGATTTTCATATGAAATATTTTGTTTTATACTTTGGCAACAATTTTTATTAAATATTTTTTTAAATTTTTTATAGCCAAACAAACAGATTATTTAGGCTGCATTTAGCTCAAGAACCACCAAATTGTCACATGCTGAAATACAGTTTCCCATTTAATGCTTGAATTCCTCCACAACATCCCTAAGAAGTGATTATTAAGTTTATGCCTATATAGTCAATTTGATGTCTTGGTCAACAATTCCAATATTTGGGCAGTTTTGATAAAAAATTATTTTATTGTATTATTTTGGCTAAAAAATAGCCTCAATTATGTGTATGTGTATGTGAGAGAGATATATATTGCTTCTCTTAAATCCACAATAGAAATCTAACATGCTTATTTTTTTTATCTATTGGAGAAAATTGTCACATTCCTGCTTTCACAATGATACCAAAGTTTTTTCTTATTTCAATTATTTTACATAAAGTTGGACTTTCTCGACTTTTTGTTTGAAACTGCTAAATTGATAGACTCTGTCTGTATTCTTAGAAGTGTTCTGAATAGAGCTAATTTCTGTCATCTAGCTGTAATCAGTCAATCAGTATAGTGCCAAAAGGCTATCTTTTTATCACACCACTATAACACATAAAAATTTTTTTTGGAAAAAATTTGCTATTTAAATTAATTATTGCAACTATCATATTAGCATTACTATCTTTTTTATTTCTAGAATCTTTTTCAGAAATCATGCCACTTGACCCAATAATGAGCTATCCTCAGATTTCTACATTTAGTAAAATTTCTCAAGACTTAGGCTCAAATATAATAGTATTTCCCAAAAGTGAAAAGTGTTCATCGTTTACATTTTTATGTTTTATATATTTAGTGTTTTTTATCATAAATTTGGACAATAATCTACATGGTTATTTTAAAAATCAAAAACATTTATTATATTATTTTGTCATTTAAAAAAACTATTTATTAAAAATAGACTACATTGACAAAAATTTTTTCTAGCTCAGAAGGAGTTTGATGTAGCTCACATTTATCTTAAGTAGCACAGAGTTCATGGAATTCCAAATATGAGATTTGGGATAATATTGAAGAGCATATCAAGGTCAAGTTCTCTTCTTGCTCTAAATTGATACATATACTTTTTGACAACAGCCAACTACATCATCTAGTCACTAGTCACTAGTCACTTCTCAATGGTTTTTTATTGTATTCTAATTTTTTATTTTTCATCCTGACACTCTGTATATTATTCCTTTGAAGAAAATAGCCTGGACATCTCTAAGAACAGTATTGGTTCCATTTTTTGATTTAGCAATAAGTCATTGTGTAAGAGGCTAGTGCCCGCCAAGAACATAAGGATACTTATTAATGTAAGGTGGTGAGGTAATGTTACCCTGAGTGAGTCATATAATGTGGCATTTTCGGCCGTTAGCAATGCATCATCCACATCTTCCCTACATCTCTGCTAAGGGCTTAATGAGGTCATTCACGGGCATGCAGTTTTAGCCACAACTTGAGAGTGATTTATCACTAACTTCACATAGAAAAGGTTCCCTCATATGTTTCTGGGGGAGATATGTGGTATGCTGAGTGTCCATGTGAGTATTTTTATTAGGTTTACATAAATCTTATTATGGCGGAAGGGGCAGTGAGAGATATGAATTTTAGGTCCTTTCCTCAGGTTCCTAGATGCATGAATTTGTTAAAGGATAAGATCGATTGATAACCTTTTCCCTTCAATACCCAAAATGAACATACTTGTGATGTGAGTGCACTTTTTAGCCCCCCAAAACCCAAATGTACCTCAGTTCTCTGTTTCTTTCTTTGTTACTAAATTTCCATTTGGACTTGTTCTGAAATTCAGTTCTTCATGACCTCCATATTTTTCTAATCACTCAGGATCCAAATATCTCTTCTTGTTTTCTTTCTACCACACCCTTTCCTACCAAATCACAGCTCTGAAAATTTTGTATTCTTTATCCCTACTTTTGCTTCTGTCCTACCAAACATTTCAGGAGAAAGCTGCATGTTTTTGCTGACTAGCTTTATTCTAGTATGTGGGGGAAATGGAGAGATGCTGGTCAAAGGGTATAAACTTTCAGTTATAAGTTGAATACGTTCTGAAGATCTAATGTACAGCATGGTGACTATAGTTAATAATACTGTATTGTATACTTGAAATTTGCTGAGAATAGATCTTAAGCATTCCACAAGCACACGGACACAGGTGTACACACACACGACTTTTTCATTCTTTATCTATGTAAGATATTTTTGTTTACTCAGAACTGCTAGCTCCAATATTTGTCATTTTGAGCTGTAATTCCTTTCTATTCTCTTGCATAGAACTAAACATGTTGTTATAAGAATTAAAATATATATAATATATATAATATATATATATAATATATATATATATTTGGCAAGTATTTCTTTTGCCTATAAATATAACTATTATAATGAAGGGTTAACAATAGATTGAACCAGCTAAATGTGCTTTACTTTTTCTCTATATACTTCTGCAAGTCCACTGGTCACCAGCGTTCTTTTCCAGGTCTTTACTTTCTAGTTACACCCTTACTCTCCATTAGAATGCTAGGTTCTAGTACTTTTGTTCTGTTTTGTTGCCTATTATTGATATTTATATATATATATATATATATATATATATATATATATATGTCCAGCCCTTAAGATATCTGCTTCTCATTTGACTAGTGCTTATTATGGGCACTGTTGTTTAATAAAGTGGAGTGCAAACAGTATGGGTCCTAGGGACACAAACCTTTACTTGTAAACCTATGTGAATTTGGATAATTTGTTGAATATCCCTAAATTGTAGTTTCCTTATTTGAAAAATTGAAAGAAACTTAATATATCAAGAATTTTCATTAGTTTTCTATTGCTATGTAGCAATTTTTCACAAAATTATCAACTTAAAATAACACAAACCTATCATCTGACAGTTTCTGTTTTCAGAAGTATGGGCAAAAGTTTACTGGATCCTCTATTCAAGGACTCACCAGGCTAAAATTAAAGAGTCAACCAGGGCTACAGTTTCACTTGGGGCTTGGAATCTACTTCCAAGATCACAGGTTTGGTTCTATGTGGTGGTTAAGACTGAGATCCTTGCTTTCTTGCTTGCTTGCTGTCAATCAGACAGCTACCTATCCTAGCTTCTAGATGCCTTGTACTGTTCCCTCTGCAAAGTCATTCTTTGTTCCTTCAAGGTCAGCATAAAAATATTTTAATAGCTCACCTAATTGGGTCAGGTGCACCTTAGATAATCTCCCTATTGATTAACTTAAAGCCAAATAATTGGAGATATTAATATGCCTGCATATTATATATCCCTTTGGCTATATAATATGCCTGCATATTATATATCCCTTTGGCTATATAAAGTAATGTAATCCTGAGAGTAATATTACATCATTTTTCCAAGTCCTTCTCACACTTAAGAGAGGGAATAATTCAGAACATGGACACCAGAGAATGGGAATCATCTTAAAATTCTGCCTTGTACAGACATTTAATTCATAAAATTACTATGAAGGTTAAATTATAATGCATGTAGTACTTGATATTATGTCTGACTCATAGTAGATATTTAATAAATTTTAACTCTTGTTATCATTATGATTCTACCATCAGCTAATTATCATTATTCCTGAGTCTTTTCTCTATAACCTGTAGGAGAATAGTACTCAACCCATTTTTCCAAACTCAGAACCCTTATTCTATCTTAGTTTCTATAACCTAGATCCTAGTAATCAAAAGACTAGTAAGTCAATTACTGATCTTTTAATTCTATGGTTTAGATTTTGGTAGCATCTGACCTGTTTTCTTAAAAAACAGCAAACCTGCACATATTCTCATAATGTGAGTAACGCCAAATTTCTATTACATGGTCTAATGAAACGTGAACTGCTAGTCAAACACAACCTTACGGCATGAAGTACCCCTTGAGCAACTTAAACAATAATCTAGAAAAGAGATTGTAAACTGCTTAAAGGTATGATATTTAAGAGTGGGGGAGCAAGGCAAACTAGAAGATGGAAGAAACAGGGAAGAGGCAGATAAAACTTTGATTTGCTAGTAGATAGTCTGAGTGCTTCTTTTGTTTATTTGCAACTTAATGACTCTCTTAAATTGTTTTTGCTCAAATATTAAGGCAAATTCAAATGATTTGTGTTCTTCACTTTTACTTGTAGAAATGAATGAGAAGTTTCTGGGTTTTGAGCTGAAGAAAACAACTTTTCTCTCATTATTTACATCAGGGCAGTTGCAGGTCACAACTGAATGCTTGGCATGTCACCATTTGGGTCTTTTGATTAATTTTATTGATGAAGTGTTACTTTTAAAACAACCGCTATTATTTTCATGCTCTAAACAGTAAGTGTTGTAATCTGGAGAAAAGCCTACAGTGGTCTCATCATTTTATCCTGGACAGTCTTCAAAGGGAAATTCCCAAAGAGAAAACAGGGATTTGTCATACAATATTTCATCCTATGCACTCAGTAAGTT
This sequence comes from Eidolon dupreanum, assembly GCA_028627145.1. NCBI lineage: Eukaryota > Metazoa > Chordata > Mammalia > Chiroptera > Pteropodidae > Eidolon > Eidolon dupreanum. Next base: position 28,960,234 of record CM053506.1, read on the forward strand.
ATATGTTTCGTGGTTGGTAATGTAAGTAACATGCTGAGCTTAAGCTAATGAATTTCCATTGTAAACAGCACTGTCACATTTTTATCCCTTTGTATTAAGCTCTGAGCAGGTGGTATTTTCTAATCATTTATATTCAGTTCATCTGCTGTCATGAGGAAGAGGGATCAGAGATGTGAGCTGTAGCTTGTGTGGTAAAATGAGGATGAATAGAATAAGGTTGTGTATGCTTTGGTCAGGAAAATATTTAATTTGGAATCCATGACAACAAAAGTGTGAGGTGGGGCTGGGCCCTGTCCTCTGTCATGAAAACGTAATTCAACAACATCTAGCAAGACTTAGGCTAGGTTCTTGTCACTATTGAGAAATGATGAATTAAAGCATGGAATCAATAGTTGCAATGGCAAGCCACTGTCCCTGATTGATAAAACAGTTTTTGTACAGGTATTGCAAACTGAACTTCCAAAACCAAGCTAAATGTTTGTGCTCGCAAAGTTCATATTTTAATCATTATCATAACCCTTATGTTCCTGATATTGTCTCTTTAACTCTTTACCTTCCTCATAGACTTGATCTTTACAGGCCATATTACTTTCATTTTGTTTCTCAAATTACCTTGTTCAATACTTGAGAGCTGGTATGTGATTTGAATAGAATATATTGAAACGAAAATAAAAATATTGCCCTTTCACTTTGTTACTGAGGGATTTCAAAGCTACCAAATCCATAGACTATAATATGCTCAATCATATCAAAAACTTTTAATGTCTGATGTTATGTTAGCAGATTAATACATTGTAAGATACTCTATTACAGCTGTAATTTGAAATTAACAAGATAGAGTTGATGATCTTTTGTTAGGATAGCTTTTATAAGTAACAATTTCATTCATCTCTAGAGCTGATTACTGTTCGGGGCATACAAATATCAAATCATTATGTTGCATACCTGAAACTAATATAATTTTACTTGTCAATTATATATCAATAAAAAAATGAGCTGATAGAGAAATAGAAACAATTTTCCTTTTGGGAGTAAAGCCATTCTACTCTTCTTTTAAATACTTTGGGAAAAAGTTTCACAATTTCAAGGCAAAATTTGAGATTAGGTGAACAAATACATTAATTACTGGAATGAGACATTAAGAGAATTAGTTTTCAAGTGGAAAGCCATTCAGGATGCACCAATTTATATAACAGTTACCTGTATTAAAATTAATATTTCCCAGCAAAATGTGGGATGTATCAGTCACAATAAAAAAGTTAATCAGACCATGTTTTATTCATGGTAATTTCTGACTTAATGTTTATTTACTTGTAGAGTGTAAATGAATGAATAAGAGAGAAAAGTAGACTCGGTAGGGAGTAAAACTAAGTCCTCCTTGCTATGTAATAAAACTCTGGAGCACAAACCCACCAGTGGTTAAGATAGATATACTCTCTGTGACTTTCTACCTTACCTGCAAAATCCAACATATAATAATCTTGCACAGTTCTTAAAGTTCAGTGACTTGTTTGCATGGTTACTATAGAAAGACATTTAAGGATGTTAATGAAAAGAACTTTTTTTTTCCAAAAGCAATTATAGTATCTAAAAAGAATACAAAAACTATGGTTATTATTCTCTAAGTTGTGTGATGCTAAGCTATTTTACAAGAGAAATTAGCTGCCCATGGATAATTCTCTCTTTCTTTCTCTCTCTATCTCTGTCTTTAATATCTGGAAAAGTCTCCTCAATAAATAAGAAATTATGAATGAAAGAAATAATTTCTCTCAACAACATGAAAATTTCCTTTGAGGCTATAAATAGATAAGAAAAAATTATTACATGTATACAATTCAGTGTAAATAATTATACCTCAAAGGTTGAGGGGAACTGAAGTTAAAGAACCTCTAAATCAATGGAATCAGGAAAGGCTTTCCTGGGAACCAAATTATCTTTAAAGATCTCACAATGGCAGAAACAGACATTCATGGAAGATAAGAGGAACAAAAAATAAAAGCATTTTGGAAGGCAGGGATAACATGATAGACACAGTACAGTGAAACACTGGCTGGCAGGAACCCAAGGAACCCAAGCTGCTGAGGAGGCTTTCAAAGAACCATGTGCTATATACAGGAAAAGGCATTATGTTCTTGTGAAGGTGAGCAAAATACAAAAGGACTTTCTTCAAGGTGATAATAATAAAGCTAATATTTATTGAATGCTTACTTACCAAAAAAATATATGTCTTAACTCACTTCTCACAGCAAACCTATGAGGCAGGTCCTATTGTTAATTCCACTATATAGAAGTAAAATATATCAACACAGAGCAATTTCATAACTTCTCAAAAGACAGAGATGATAAATGATGCAGTGGGGATTCGAATCCAAACAGCCTGACACAACGCCTGATAACAATCACCATGCCATAGTGCTACTCAAGATAGTTATTTTAGAATTCAGCATAATATTGAGAGGAATAGGTCAAATCTCATTACAATGAAATCGACTTAAAGCTCAAGGCAATCCATTCCCACCCCTCAGAAGGAAGTAGCCTTTTGGAGGATGAAAAAAAAAAAAACATCTTTATTTTACCCTGAATGTGCCACCATCTCCTTCATTAAATTGCTGCTACATCTTGTCATGATGGAGAACTATTCATTCATATCAAGAGCTCCTAAATTGAAAATAAAGTATGCATCATTGATGCAAGAAAAAGTGCAAAGTGCAAGTACCAGTTAGAAATTCTTAATATTATAGCATTGATTCACTCTTTAGACACAGACATATGTAACCAGAAACTAGAAGTGGCAATGAAATATGGAGAAAAGGTAATCTCTAGTAGAAAACCTGAACATAAACACAAAGGAGAACAAAAAGTTTAATGAGGAAAGTTTTCTGAAAAAGAGCCTTTTGGTTTTTCATGCCCTAAAAGTGTGAACTAAGAAATAATTAGGGATCCTCTCATTATCTCTATTTTTAGAGAAAAGAAAGAGATTATTTAATTCCCTTCTCTGCCATGCAAAACATTTTATTTCAAAGGGATAAGCATATTATTTGCCTGGTGTATTCAAGTCATAAATTTCTCCCTTTGAATACTAATAACAATGAAACTTTAAAATGGTATAGCCTCATTTTTATGTTTGAAATTTTGCTTCTTACTTTTAATGACTTTCAAAATAATATAGACAACTTGCTCTGGTCCATTTTTATGGTGTAGTTCATTGACAAAGTTTCTATCTTCCTCTTCTTTCCTTACTTGATTTCAATTTTCTCAAATTCAACTTTTTTTTTCAAAATTCTTTCTATCCAACACAGTAAAGAGTATCGGTTTCTTGTAGGTCAAGGGGAAGGTAACTGGTCTAAAATTATCTTTACAGTATATCTCCCCACCCTCTACTTCCACCCAGGATAATGTCTGTCTGGAGAAGGAACTCAAACAATAAGCTCTAGTGTATACAGCTGGTACGTGAGTGAATGGCAAAGGAAGAGCAGAAGAGTCAGACCTGAACATGAATGAAGATGGATCCTCATAATAGCATATTATCTAGTGCAGAAGTACCAAAGAATTTACACAAGTACCCCATTATATGGTTAGTATTTGAATTCCTGTCACTGAAGTAATGTTATCCAAAGAATTGGAAGAGAGAAGACTGAGATAGCAAGAAATTAAATGAAGAAACATTTCCTTCAGTAGCATTCCAATGCAACAAAAAATTCTTGAAGAGCCTTGAGAGAAGAGGTATTCTAGAACTAGACCACCTCTTTTACACATTTATCAGCTACACTGAGCAGTGGCCATTCCAAGCAGTCCACTCTTTCTTAAACCTGCTCTGGGTTAACAGAAAGGAAATAGGAAAATCTAGTTCAAATCTAATACTTTATATTAAACTAAAGTGACCTTATATTTTGGTAATTTCCTCACGATACATTTACAAATAGAAAAGGAGATTCACAAAAGCATTGTGAAAACACAGAATTCTTTTTCTTGAAACAGGAAGATTTTTCAATAAGAAACATCAAAATAAAAAAAAATGGGTTCTATTTATATTAAAATATAAAACTTTTATGTCTTAAACATATACATGCACAATAAATTTAAAGGTGAATTTATAAACTAGGATAAATATTTTTGCAATGTATATAGTAGTAGAACCACCAACTTAAAGTAACAAGATTTTTGGTAAAGGGGACATATAAATGCAATAAGAATTTTATTTTAAAATAATGGTTCTGGGTTCAATAGATAGATATGCTAGGTAGCTAGTCAGACATGAGTAAGAGGGGAACAAAGGCATAAAGGCCCAACCAAAGAACACCCTATTGGTAGTTATAGAAGTCTCCCTGCATCCCCAGAGACAAAGAATAGGATGGCCATAATCTTAGCTGGTTTAATCTGGCCGCAGATGCCTGTGCAGAAAGTACTACATTAATTTGCCCACAATCTAATGCTCGTTATACTGTCATTTTAATACTATGTTTATTTCTGGAAGTTCATGAATCTAATCATAACAGACTGAATTCTGGGTAAGCACATGTGCGATAGGCAAAGTGTTATACAGTAGCCAGGTGTCAAACAAAATGGTCTCAAATGAGGCCAATCACCTAGGAACACCTTTAGAATCACCCAACATGGCCCAAATATAATTTGGAGATCCCTACATTTGGGTTGTTGTTGTTACAGCTCTTCACTAAAACCATGTGCCTCCTTGGAATATGCTTTATCTTTCTAAAATATACTTTTAACAAATATTTTCTAAATCTCACTGATCTGTGATTTTATACCGACTCAATGAAGAAGCACCGAGGAAAAATGCTGATTACACTTTTACACTGTTAATTACTCTTATACCCCATCCTCTGCCCTTGGAGCGACACCAGAGTTCAAATATCCCTCAATGATAACAGATATATTGATAAGTAAAAAGTATCTTTTTCTCAACCTAACACCATGCCCCCTCAAAAAATAATTTAAGAATGGATTATAAATGTAAAAGTAAAATAAAACAAAACAAAACAAACATTTTATCTAAATATTTTTTTAATGTAGAAGAATGTCTTTAATAGCATGAGTTAGATAAAACTATTTTGAACAAAACAATATAACAAGCATAATAAAAAGAAAAAAATGACAAATTGGCTTACTTTAAAAATAGGAATATCTGACTATCAAAAAATGCCATTAAAACAATGAAAGTACAAACCACAGAGAGTTCTTGGTTTACACATATTTGGCAAAGATTTTATATCTAGAATATATAAAGAACTTGCATAAATCAATAAAAGGCAGACAACCCAACAGAAAAATAAACAAAAGAAGAGATTATTAACTTTATAAAAATAATACTCAAAATGACTAATAAACACATTTAAAAGGCATTTGCTACCTTTAGTCCTGTGGAAAATATATGTTAAAATCACAATTCGAGACCAGTTTATAACTACGAGAATGCCTAAACTAAAAAGGACTGGCCTTATCATGTATTATTAAGGCCATGGAACAATTGGAATTTCCTTTTATTTTTGGTGGGAATGTCAATTGGTACAGCCACTTTGAAAAACTGATAACATTAGAAAACAGTGAACATAAGCACTTCCTACTTACAACTAACTTATAGCTGTATATCCTTACTTACATTTACCAAAAGAGTTATAAAAATATTCATAGCAGCACTGTTTGCAATAGCTAGCAATAATGCATTTATTCAAAATGAGTGGAGGAATAAATTAGTTGTGGTATTCTCATACAATGTAACACTATATGGCAGTGAGATTTAATGAACTATGTATTCAACAATCTGAACGAATCTCAGAAACAAAATGTTTCACAAAATTATTTTACTAAAAGAACTTTTTTTTACTTAAAAAAGTGAAAAACAGAAAACAATTTAAATGTTTAACCAAAGAGTAAATAAATTAGGGGTTTTCCATAGTATCAGTGGAATACTATGCATTATTACAATGATAGCATAGAGCAGGAGTCAGCCCCCTGGCCAAATCCAGTTTGCTGCTGGTTTTGTAAACAAAATTTTATTGGAACACAAGTATGCTCATCCACATACATAGCATCTATGGCTGCTGCAGTCCACCATAGCACAGCAGCAACACAGACCAATTGGCCCACAAAGCCTAAAATGTTTATTATTTGAAACTTTAAAGGAAAAGTTTGCCTACTTTGTCATAGAGAAACAATTAATATTATGAAAATAGTTAAGAATCAATTGGATACACTTACAAAAACATCCAAAATAGTTCTTGCTTTTCATAAACAGATAAATAAAATAAAATAAAATAAAATTTCAAAAGTTGAGAATACCGAATTCTGGTGAGGATGTGGAACAACCAGAACACATTATTTGCTGATGGGAAAGCAGAATTGCAAATCAACTTTGGGAGACAATTTGGTGATTTCTTATAAAACTGAAAATAATTTTCCCATATGATTCAACAATCGCATTCCTTGGTATTTACCCAAAGGATTTTAAAACGTGGCCATACAAAAACCTGCACACAAATGTCTATAGCAACATTTTTATAATCGCTAAAACTTGAAAGCAAGTTCTTCAGTTAGTGAATGGATAAACAATGTAGTACATATAGACAATAAAATTCTATTCAACCTTAAAAAGAAAAGAGCTATCAACCCATGAGAAGATATGGACAAAACTTAGATACATGTTACTAAGTGAAAGAAATCAATTTGAAAAGACTGCATACTGAATGATTCCAACTATAGGACATTCTGTAAAAGACAAAGCTATGGAGACAGTAAAAAGACCAGTGGTCACCAGGGTTTTTTTTTTTGTGGGGGAGATGAGGCGGAGGTGGAGGTGGGGGAATGAATAGGCACAATACAGGATTTTTAAAATGGTGAAAGTACTCTGTATGATATCGTAATGATGTTTACATATTACTATACATTATAATGTATAATCTTTTATATTTCCAAATCCAAAGAATATGCAACCTCCCGAATGAACTATGGTGAAAACTCTGGCTTTTAGTTGATTATGACATGTCAATGAGGTTTATCAATTATACCCTTATGATGAGGGATTGACAATGTGGGAGGCTATGTACCTTTCCTTCAATTTTGCTGTGAAGTTAAAACTGCTCTAAAAAATAAAATTTTAGTAAAAAAAAATCCCTAAGTTCTAGTTTTTGTTAAGAGTAGAAACCAAAACAGAACAATCGACAATGTGTGAATTGTTGCTATGGAGATAAACTCTAGATTTTAAAGAAGCTCCTTTTTAAATATTAAATAATAAAGTCTCTGAAGTATAGAATTTTTAGAAATAGCAAACACAGAATTTGAAACGAAGCCTTAATCAAAATAAGAGGTCATATATGTGGAAAGTTTGACATTAAGTAAATGTTAAAGTGTTAAAATTATGTGATAAATTTGATATTTGTTCAAGACGTAAGCTAATTTTGGATTCATAGACTCTCAGTGTAGGACATCTTTGGACATCTCTAATTTCTGGGAAGTTTTTAGTATTGTTGAGATAAAAAACAAAAATGTGTCTTGGTTTTCCTTTTCAGTAATAGCAAATTACTCCAAATTATTCATTTCCATATTGCCTTGCATGCAACCTTTGATCTTGGACTCACTTTGACAACTAATCTTAAACTTTTGACATTATTTTCAAATTATACCTAGGCTTTCAAGATCACTACTTATATAAACAAATAAATGACCATTCTCTAGTATGATTTGAAGAATGTAACAAGTCTTCTGCATTTTACATAGATGTGATTTAGATAATTGAAAAAATACTTTGCCATATTTTATGCCTAAAGGTAATAGTCATTTAATCAACACATTTCTTATTGGTTTCCTATTATAGTTCTCAAGGATGAGCATTTAAATGCGAATAAGACAAATTTCATCCTTTCAGAACCTACATTCCATAGCTAAAAACCATAATAGAAGCACATAAAAATAACTAAAATAACTAAATAATATAATTTCAAATATTAATTAAATATACAAAAAATAAAAATGTGTGATGGAATAAAGACTTATGGGGTTTGGTTATTCAAGGAAGATCTTTTTTGAAGAAGGGACTTTTAAATGAATACGAATAAAAGAGGGTGTCAGCTTTGCACTGCCTCAGATTAGAGATTTCTCCACAAAGCATATCAGCAAGGGCAAAGGCTTTGAGGTAGGAATGAGTGTAGCCCATTCAGGGGAGTACCAGAAGAAGCTAGTATGCTTATTGAATGTTAACAAAGGAAGAAACTATAAGTATATTAAACAGAGAGATAAGTAGGTGCCACTCTAAGTACAATGGGATGACATTGGAATAGAGGAGAGTATGATTGAATTGAATTTTTGGATACCATCTCAAATCCCCAATGTATTTCTGTTCTATTAGAGTAATTAATTTCCTCTAGGGATAAAACAGACATTATGTCCCCTTGACGTAATATTTTTCTGTGAAGGAGAATAAACAGATTATAAGGGGCCCACAGATGAAAGCAGAAAGACTAGTTAGGAGGCTACAATAGCAGTCCAAGCCCAAGCTGATGATTTGATTTGGATTAGGATAGAAGCTGTGGAAACTGAGAAGTGGACAAATTGAGGATATATTTTAGAAACAATGAGTTTAATATAGGGTAGAGAAGGCTGAAGGAAAGAGTGAAATCAAGGACTTGACACCTCCTTTTGGAACTCAGTTTTTGGGAGACTGATGATACCATCGACTATACAGGGAAAGCTTAGTAAAGTAAAGGAATGATTGTGCAGGGGAAGGTGGTGGATGCGTATCACCAATTGGGTTTGTTACGTATTACATTTCAGATAACATAACTTATTTAATTGGAGATATACAAATGCATATTATACATAATGCATTGTGAGGTCAATTTAGTGGGATGTGACTGGTTTTTTTTAATTAATTAAATATAATAAGATAGAAAATACACAATTTTATCATATGTAATAAAGAATAATTTTATTTTGTGATTTTTTTGTTTCAGTTATTAATTCATAGATACATGTGAAGTAGATTGCAATGTAAAAGATGTTTCTTATTCTAAATCACAGTCAAAGAAATCTGAAAACCATTGACCTGGGTAGAATTTATGCTGGAATAAAAAAACACTTTTCAAATGGTGTTGAATTTGTTTAGACATGTTTTTCAAGGAACAGTTGTGTCATAGTCCATTTTATTTTATTGTTTTGCATATATGTGTCTTTAAATATGCTAATATATGTTTTTTAATTGTGCAAAATCATCTTTCAAGAGGTCTTTAATCAACCAGAATATTTTTTTTAAGAAAAGAGGGGTATGAACAGGATATCATAATATAGCCATAGCCATGGTGGCAATAAAACAAAACATAAAAAGTCATAGAGGAAGCAAGATAGGTAAAATAATTTGATATATGAGGCAAGCAAGAAACATAAAAGGAAATAAAAATAATGTCTTCTAGTAATTAAAAAGAAAAAAAAGGAAGCCAAGGAAGCAAAAAACAAAACAAAACAAAACAAAAAAACTTTGTATTAGAAGCTGCTTGCTTTGGTTTTTGCTTTTATGTCACTTTAAATTCTCCCAGCCTCACCTTAATCTGCCGTCTGCTCTGGCAGTTAGCTCACATAGGTTTAGACCAGTTTGGAGCAGATATAAACTGCTTCCTGCCCAAGCAGGAACATCTATGATGTTCCAGCTGATGTATTCCTCCAGGAATGCACTCGGCAATAACTTAAGAACAAGATGAAATTGTTAGACCTTAAATGTCCCATGGGACAATGCTTGACCAATGGGGGACAGGAATCGGTTAATAAAACTATGTCCCTTTCTTCCTTGAGCAGATATTTCTGATACCTTTTGTAAGCCATTTTGGAAGGTCCTTTGAGATCGAGCAACAGATTATCTACAGCTGTAGCAAACTTAAAAATATGTGTTTGCATTGGCTGTTTTGCTGCCCTGGTCTCACTCTTGCTTCCTGAAATAAAATTCACAGTAAATTTTTCAATAATAAATTTCTTTCTCAGATTTTGCTTTCAAGAAAACCAAGGCTAAAACATCATCTTTCGATCTGGTTCATGAATTAATTGCCAGTATTTAAAAATCATCTGGTTACATATTAAAATAAACCTGTTTTAAAAACAATTTGTTCAGAAATTCATGCAGACTTAAATGACATTTTTATTGCAGCTTAACTTTCATCCCGAATATAAAAATACTCTCTTCCTTAGTTCATACCAGTTTCTTTTTCTTTTTCTTTTTCTTTTTTTCTTTTGCCTAAAAGCAAGAAATCAAGGCAGCCTTTTGCTGCAACTTATTCTTCTGTTAAGGTCAAAAATAAAAATTCCAAGTTTGACCTCAGGCCTAAGCTAGTATCTACTAGTCAGTTTTTCCCAGAAAAAAATCTGCATTGAGATTTATTAAGAAGCTTTGTACCCTATGTAGTTTCAGTTTTTTGAATATATACTTTGTTTGACAGTACTCTGGAGGGGAGGATGGGTGAGACTTAGGCCATTAATATATAATTTGGTATGACAAAAGAAGTAGATTCGTTAATTTGGGAAAGGAGATCTGCACAATTAATCAAAATATATATGTATTTGAATATTTCTTTTGTGCTCGCTCTTATGCTATGCATAGTGGAGTTAATAAAATTATTAAAACATAATCAGGATCTATGGCCATGCTACCCTGAACAAGCCCGATCCCATCTGATCTTGTAAGCTAAGCAGGATCGGGCCTCATTTTTACTTGGATGGGAGACCACCTAGGAAGACCTGGTACTGTAGGCATAAAAAATAAAAATAAATAAAAAATAAATAAAAGATGGTAAACTTCCAAGGTCTTTGCAATCTGTGAGGTCAACCAAGGGTTGCCTCGCCTAAAAACAAAAACAAAACAAAACAAAACATAATCAGGAAGCCGAGGTGTATACCTATGCAAAAAGAAAAGCACGTACAAGCTGATGCTAGGTTGAAGTTAACGATTTCTCATCAAAGTGAGATTTCTTCTGAGACTTGAAAACTGATCTGGAAAAGTAAATGGGCATTCAGACTGGGGAAACTGGCTTGGCTTTCATTTGAAATGCAAATCTAACCTCCTTCAAAAGAGTTTAATTTTGAAATAGTAAGCATATAAGATATGAATACAGAAATAAATACATGAAATATTATTAACTTATTTTCATTGTCTGATATTTGACTCCTTGAGGAAAATGCCATAAATTAATGTTAAGAAATCCTTCCCTGTACTTTCATGCATCAGAAGTCTCCATTAAAATGCCATTAATTAATCATGAACTAGTTAAAAATTAGTTTCTTCTGGAAATGTAATATAGTACGGAGTGGTCTTTGAGAATGTTCATTCTGCTATATTTCTAAGAAATTTAAGAATGAGGAAATATCACCTAAAGTTTTCTTTAGTAAAAAGCAGATATAAAATTGCAACCTAATTTTCTGGATTATTGCAGGATATTATAATTCTATCTCTAACAGAATCAGTTACTTATATTGAGAAAATAAATATTTCCTTTATCTTATAAATAATAAGGATCAAGTGGTAGAAAATAGAGCTAATACTCATAAGTTATAAAAAATTATGTAATAACTAAAAGTAGGTTGTATGAGCTCCACTTGAATTAATATGAGGTTGAGTCAAACACATTGCTTGCCATTTGGTCAAACTTATTTATTAGAAGAGTGTTTAGAGGCACAGAGGGATAGGAAAAAGTACAAGTATACTTTTCATGAATATATAGGCTTTGTCATGTTTTCACATAAGAGCAAATATTCCTTACTATTTCTCTTACTAAGTAAAATTTTTCTACAATTCTGAAGATTACACCTTTCAGAAAATGGTTCTCAATTTTAGCTGTACGTTAGAACCACATGGAGAGATTTTAAACTGAACATCCATGCTACAGTCTAGACATGGGGTCCCCACCCCCACAGGCCACAGACTGGTAGTAAGGAACCATGCTGCACAGCAGGAAGTACACAGCAGATTGGTGAGCAAAGCTTCATCTGTATTTGCAGCTACTCCTTAGAGCTAGCATCACTACCTCAGCTCTACCTCAGATCATCGGGCATTAGATTCTCATAGGAGCACTGGTCTCTGTTTGCCAAAAAAGCAAGAGACTTCAGCCCTAGACCAATTAAATCAAAATCTCTTCATATGAGACCAAAGCACTGGTACTTTTTACAGTTCCCTGATGAATCCAATGTACATTAGAATTTTGAAGACTAATCTTCCTAGCATGAGAATTTCCTCGTTTAACAGTTATTCAGAATAAGAGTTCTCAACGCTGTCTCAAAGGGGGGTTTTAAAAGATACTTGTACATCTTTTACTTAAAATAACACAAAATGTTTACATATATATGTGGGATAAACTTTAAAATGTAAATAAATGTAAACCAACCTCTCTACTAGACAGAAGTTTAAATGAGGTCATCTCCTCTTAACTTCAAACAAAGGTTTCCTGTACCTTTGAGAAGCAAAGCTACCTGACTTACTTCCACATGCCCTTAGGACACTGCTTCCTCTAACTCTAACAGCAGCAGAGATTCGTTTTTGTCCCACAAAACAGAGGACCATTGACAGTGATAACGTCACCATTGGGGCAGATCGGAGTTTGGTGTCTCCCCAACGACAGTGGGAAGGAGAAAGAGAACGGCAGCATATAAGTGTAGTTAACATTTTCCCTCGGTTCTTCCTCATTGACACATGAAGAATCACAGGTTGGTGAGATTTAGAAAAGTTTATTAAAAGTATATTTTAAAAAGACAAAGAATGCCCCAAAGAGGGACATGGAGAAAGACAAAGCATGCCCCAAGCCACATAGTCCCAGCTCTATAACCATACTAACCAACACAAAGGGCAAAAAGGGCCACTAAAGGGCAAAAAGGCCACGAAAGGCCACCAAAAAGAGAAAGAACCCAGAAGAGCAAAAAAGCCACAAAAAAGAGAGCCCAGAAGTGGGAATGTCTGCCTTATATTTGGGCTGTGATGGTTGGTTCCAAAGGTATTTCTAGGGGATTGGCAAGTGAGACCATTTTGATTGACACCTGGCTGCTCTATAACTCTTTGTCTAGTGCGCATGTGCTTACTCAGAATTCAGTCTGTTATAATTAGATTCATGAACTTCCAGGCGTGAACATAGTATTATAATGAAGCTTAAATCGTAGGCAAATTAGAGTAGTATCTTCTGAGCAGGCTCTGTAGCCGAATTAGGCCAGCTAAAATTATGACTCTCCTGTCCTTTGTCTCTCTGGATGCAGGAGGAATTCTCTAACTTAGGGATGCCTTTGGAATCACCCCATCATGGCTCAAATATAAGACAGAGACATTCCCACTTCTGGGCTCTCTTTTTTGTGGCCCTTTTGCCCTTTTTTGGCCCTTCTGGCCCCTTCGTATTGGTTATTGTGGTTATATTGCTGAGATCATGTGATTTCTTGGGGCGTTCTTTGTCTTTCTAAAATATACTTTTAATAAATCTTTTCTAAACCTCACTGACCTGTGATTCTTCACTGTCAGTGAGGAAGAACTGGGGGAAAATGCTAACTATACTTCTGCATCCCCGTTGTTGTTCTCCCTCCCGCTTGCATTTGGGGTGATACCGAACTTCCATTAGCCCCAAAGGTGACTATTAGCAATATACTAATGTTGTTAACAGAATGGGCTTCAGTGAGCTATACATTTACCTAGATGGCCTTAACACTCCCCTCAACATGCCTAAATTTTAGACACATTCATTCCTGACTCTAGGCCCCTGACATCCCTTTTCTTAGGGCATTTACTTTAGAAAATGTGCAATTGTAAAATCTTTCTCTGAGCCTTTAGAACATATGGCCGTTTACAACCCAGGAACTGTCTTTCTCAAGGAACTTGGGACTGTCCTGTTTCTTCGAAGTGTAAGTATTGAAGGAGATAGCAGGCCTATCTTCCAGTCTCTGGGTGAGGGTAAGAGCTTAATTTTGATTAAGTAACAATTAACAAGTTCAGGTGACCTAATCACAGAAAAAGTACTTATTTGAACTCAGGAACAACTCAGTGTTCTCAATACATCCCAATGATCAACCTTCCACCCTCCAATACTTTTTTACAATTTTTAGTGCCTAAAACCTTCCCACATTTTATTTCTCTTTAGACGACATTCACACCTTCAATAAAGATTAGATGCAGAGTCATGTTGAAAAGCAAACCTTTTTAATATTTTTAGTTTAAATAATTTTTTAAAAGTCACAGGAAAATGCCTTTGATTCTCTCTTTTTATAAAAATCACAGTATCTATTTTTATAAATTTGAAGAGCATTGATTTTCTATACCTCAGGAAATTTAGCTAACTATGTTTCTAATCTACCATGCTTTGTCTCCTTGATGAACATTTCCTATTGCTTTCTTTAAAATCACGAAAGTATTTTATGGTGTTCGTTTCCTTTCAATCTGACAGTTTGTGCATCTAATCCAGTGATAAAATAAGATAATTTTAATGTTGATAATACACAAAAAAATGAAATACTGTTTTTTCAAACTGAACATATATGGGACAAATATTAAAACTTCACACCAAAGATTTGGATCAATATATGATAGCACCTTCAATTTATCACTTATAATTACCACTTATATTTTAAATTAAATAATAATTTGTTTAGTGCATATTGTTTGCCTAGAATGAAAAAAGGTACAGTTCTCATGGTGCTTGCAGACTATTGTAGAGGCAAAGAATAAAGATAAATAAAGCATATGTAATTATTGAATTATAATTATAATAAATGACATAAGGACCTATTTTAGAGTCCAATGACATTATGTAAAAGAAAATCCTAAATTAATTAAGCATACATATTTCTCTGGGAAAATTTAAATTTCAGAGCTAGATAATTAACTCACACACACACAAACATATAAAAATGTACAAACACACATATACACTGATATGTTTCAATGACTCTAAATTCAAATATACATTGAGTTTCCACCATGTTCTTTCAAGTGTGAGGGACAAAATATTCCTGTATTTAAGAAATTTATTATCTAATAAAAAAAGAAAGCTTTGAGACATATCATTTCAAGACAATTCATTACTAATTGTCAAAATAGTACAGACAAGAAGTATAGTTTATTTAAAAAAAAAATAGCCTAATGTGTGCTGATGGTAGTGATCACAACAATACAAAAAAAAAAAAAAATGATGAGAAGAGAGCATGTTTGGCAAATAGAAGGGATATAGACTTTCTAAGCAACTTGCTGGTTGGCCTCTTTTTGAAGAACACATTAATAAAGTTATGTGTAAACAAGAAAAATATGCTCTAAAAATGGCAAATGCTTATTGAAATAGCACAACGAATACTTGCTGAAAAATCATCTTTGCCCTTTATCAAATGTAGCTTTTAGAAATACAAAACTATGAATAAACCTTATACTTCTTGATATCTGTAAAAAGTTACAAACCTCAAATGAGAATGAAGGTGAGTATGAGAAGAGCAAAAGAAGTGCAAGGAGTTTTTATTGATGAGAAAGGCCATATACAAATAAGGTCACCAGATGCAAAGGCCTTTTAATGTGAAGCTACAGTTTACTGTTCTGTTTAGTTGAGGTAATTATCTTTACTTAGGGCTGAAGGGAATGTTATATCTGCCACTTAAGTCTGAGAGAAATTAAATTATTCCTGTAATAATAAGCCTCTTTATTTTTTCATCTCCAGCATAACAAATTTAGTAAAGCAAGCAGAGGTACATTTTCCACAATGGCATCCATTGACTTTTTGTGATAGAAGTATATGACCTTGCTTCAGTTACACTGATACATTAGAAGAAAATCATAAGAAAATTACCACAGTCTCTTGTTGTCACCTTTATTTGTCCATTATATCAATGTCCACATATGTTACTTCTTTCGCTATTATAATCAATAACAACAATAATAATAAGGATGTGAAGCGATAGGAGCTCTCATATATTGGTGGGGATACAAAATTGCACAAACACTTTGTGAGACAGTGTGGTGGATCCTTAAAACTAAATATACTCTTACTATATGATATAGCAATCGTGCTCGTTGGTATTTACTCCAAGGAGTTGAAAACATGGCCACACAAAAACCTGCACTACTATCTAATTTCATCTTCTCATCTTCTTGTCTCATCTAATGGGAGAAAAATAACTAAGGGACAATTGTGAATGTCACAACCTAATGAATCAAAACCAGGAAAAGACAGATTTAATCATAAGATTGTAGAATGCATCCCCTTCTTCACAACTTATTTTGAATTATTAGTCAAGTAATTTGTAGAGTTCTTTGGTGTTGGTTACTGGAAAATTATTGTGTTCCTTTGGTGGTGTCGTTTTCCTTGATTTTTCATATTCCTTAAAGTCTTATGTTGCTCTCTTCGTGGACATTTGAGGAATTAGTCACCTCCTCCAGTCTTTACTAACTGGTTTCTGAGGAGAAACACTTTTAACAATCAGCCTAGGTAGGGATTCTGAGGTGCTCTCAGACTTTTTCTGTGGGCATGTCTGCACCAGACCTCTTGTTCCCATGTGTGTGTGTGTGTGTGTGTGTGTGTGTGTGTGTGTATCTGTGTTTGAAGGGGAGGGACACTTCCTAAGATTACATTCTTTCTCTTGATCCTGCAAAGCCAGGCCAGGTGCTACAAATCTCCATTTTCTTTTCCTTAGAGTGGGTGTCTTCAAGGGAACAGAAGAAGGACAATTCTCCCTTATGCTCAGAGGTAGTGGTAAACTGGGTATTGATGAAAGGTAGAGATGCCTATCACCATAATGAAGTTGTTGATAAATTTATTTTATGTCTCTACTCTTACTCTTTCTTCTTTTACTCTTAGATGTAATTTACACCATCTTACATTGCACATCTTAAATCCTTCCAGAATAAGGTGGTGTAAAACGACTTGTGTTGCTCATAGTATCTACAACACCTGGAATACTACCTGTCAATGGTAGCTATGTATTAATATTCTTATATTAATCAGCAAAAAATATTATCAAAGGGTATATTTAAAAACAAAAATAACTGATGATATATACTTTAAAATGTTTTGCTTTATTTTATGTGTCCCCATGGACAGGCAAAAAAAACTAATAGACCTGGGATCACATAGTCAAGTAGTGGAATATGCAAGCATAATCAAGTGATCTCTTAATCTATTGTGATTATTAAGCTACAAGTTCAATGAATAAATAAAACTATGCCCCTTTCCTACTTGAGCAGATATTTCTGAGATACCTTATTTATAAGCCATTTAGGAAGGTCCTTTGAGATTGAGTAACAGACGTTCTATAGCTGTGGCAAACTTAAAAATGCTTTTTTATACTGGCTGTTTCATTGTCCTGAGAACAGAAAAAAAGAAGAAAAAATGAAGACACTATAAAACAACGTGGTTTTATTTCTAAGTAAATGATAAGAAATAACCTATGTGTATTTTCCTATTTGAAGGACAGGGACTTCCTTAGGGCTAATATCACAAGAAAAGATGAAGAGACTTCCATTCCAATAATGACACATGTAAAAAGAATACAAACAGCTTTTTACATTGAAGTGGATAATTTAAGTATAAAAATTATGCATATTTATGTCTGTGGCTCTTGAAGAATGATCTATGTGGGCTGAAGTACCACTAAGCACTAAACTCTCAGCACTTAAGAAAATATAGAACTACTTTTAAAACCTCATTATAAAGAGTGCCAATAGCATTACAAAGACTGTCAACAGAAGCAGAAAAACTAAATTTTAAAATTATCTAGCAAACAATCATTATCCCTACTGTGGAAAAAATGGTTAGGTATTTTCATTCACTGTTGTAATAATGATTCAAATGTATAATATTCTACCTAATTTGTCTGATTTTGAAAATTACGGCCTTAGAAAAACAGATGCTTCTTCAGGAAAAGCATAAAACCACTTATTAAATTTATCTGTGTCTATAAGATATATCCAATGATCACTAAAAACAATTTAAAATTTTTTGAATTTATATGCTATACTAAATTATATCTTTTAATATTATAAGATCAACACTGAATTTAGTGACATTCTACCTACCACCCACCACACCAAAGATGATGTGTGGCATTTATTTAAATGCAGCTGATAAGGGTTTATTTTTCCTTTTAATTTTTATTTTGGCATAATTTAAATGCAGTAAAATTCATCTTTTACTTATAGTTCAGTGAGTTTTCATAAATGCACATCAAAAAACAGAATGATTGTATCATCCTTCAAAATTTCCTCATGGCCCTTTGTAGTCACTGCCTTCTATCCTCAGCCCATGGCAACAACATATCTGGTTTTGTTGTTGTTGTTGTTGTTGTTGTTGTTTGTTGTTGTTGTTGTTGCTACAGTTTGCCTTTGCAAAAATGTCCTATAAATGTAATTTTCAATATATAAACTTGATGTTGTCTTCACCACAGCATACCACGTTTGAGATTTACTGATGTTGTTGCATGTCACAATAATTGTTCATTCCTTTTTGTTGCATAGTAGTATGCCACCACATAGATGTACAAGTTTGTTTATTCGTTCCTCAGTTGCTTATTTGCCAGCCCTATGTCTTCTTTGGTAAAGTGTCTGTTTAATTTTTTTGTCCATTTATTATTGAGTTATGTATCTTATCTTACTGAGTTTTGAGTATCCTTTATATATTCTAGATTCAAGTCCTTTGTCGTATATGTACTTTGCAAATATTTTCTCCCAGTGTGTGCTTATTCTCCAGTCTCTTAAGAGCAGAATTTTTAAATTAAAAAGTCCAATTTTTTTTAAAAAGTTCATTTTTTTTCTTAAATGCCTGGAACCAATAAGTCTTCCATTCTTTGCTGTGTGACTGTGTCTGTGTTTTACAACACACCTGCAATGCTCAGGCAGGTCATTTATAATTTTGCTTCAGTTTTCACTTTCTGCTTACATAGAGCCTCAAGGTCAACCTAAAGTAAGAGTTTAGGATCTTCTCGCTTTTCCTGGGAATATAAACAGCCTTGGACATGTACACGGTACTACACACGTATGTGGCCTTCTAGATTCCCTGGAATATATTGGAGCTTTACAAAATCCTAAATGGACATCTTAATTCCCAAATTTTTTCTTCAACAGTTTTTTGCTCAGCTTTTTGTTAGCCCCAAGTGCTGTCACTGCCACAGGCGGCTGCAATATGAAGTAGTTATTACATATTGTTGTTGACAAATACCCTCAGAGAAAAGGCTGTTTGAGTTGACTGAGCTCTGAATTAAATCAAATAAGAGATTTCAAGAGAACTTCCAGGAACGTCAAATAATGACAGTTCTCTGAAAATGATGCTTTCAGAGAACTTTAAACTTGTTCTGCCACCTCTAGTGACTACTAGCCTGCCTGCTTTTCATCATGATTGAGAAGCCATTGGTTTTCATCACTACTGCAGAGCTAGAATGAGAGCATAGAAATAGGACAAATTGTAGTATTCTTACCAAGATTCAACATTTCCCTTGATTAAACATCTCTCTGATTGTTACAAGCCTTTGGTTATTTCCAAATTTAGATTAAGTTAATATTGACTATTTTTCCTCTCCAGTGTTCTCATTGATTTATGAAGAAGCAACATTTTGAAAGTTATTATTCCACTATTCCAACTGATGTCTCCTATATACATATTTTGTGTTTTAGCTTTTTCTAACTTTATAAACATTAAGCCAGTACTAGGTCCAGTATCCAGGACTACATCCCTTTGCCTTAACATAAAGTTACATATATAATACCTGTAACAAGTGGATTTTTGCATTGGAAAATCCCATATGCTTAACATGAAGCCTTTTGGGATCTTCAGATCCAAGCTATGTGGTATTCTGTCATTCCTAAATTTGAGTGATGAAATATCTCTAGGCCTATAGTTCAAAAAACTTGGGTGAGGGCCAAGCCTAGATACTTTAAAACAAGAATATGTCTGCACACTAGTACAATGCACCCATCCTTGCAATACAAGTATAGTTTACAAAAGTTTGCATACAAGTAAGGAAAAAATATAGAAATAGCTATTCAATGACAATGTTTAAATAACTATGAGGAAAGAAAAATAATGTGTGATCTGAATCTTTGATGAAGATATTTTTCTTGTTATCTATTGTTGCATAACAAGTTTAGAGTTGAATTTCACTGATATGATTTCTAACTCTTTCTCAATTTTCCCCTCAAAATTTCCTTAAGGAAAAGGAGTTATGGTGATGCGCGCTAAGAAATCTGTCTAATGCAGCCCGGCCTTCACCAAGAATAATTCTAGAAATTCTAGATGGTTGTGTCTGAAGGGCCAACTCCTTTTCCACAGCAGTGATGTTTTTGATTGGGTGGATATTTTAATGTTGTGAGCAAAGCAGGAAAATTAATACAGGAGACTTCGTTTTTCAGTTTTGCTCTTCAAACATGCCAGTGATCCAAAGTTTTTGTTTTTTCTCTGTGACTTTTTCTACAGAAACAAATCCCACATAGTAAATCACAAAATAATCACAATAACATTAAGAAAGGATACCATAAACTGAGGAAATATTCCAAGTATTTACTATGCTTTATTATTTTTACAACAATCTCATGAAGTGAGAACTATTATTATTATATTAAAGATAAAGACAGAGACAAGACAGGACAAAACAAAAAGAAATCACTGGTCAAAAGTTACACAAGTTGTAAATTGGGAGTGAGGATTTGAGTTCAGGCTAACTGATTCTAAAATCACTTACCTATATACTATGATGTACTTCAGAGATGGGCAGAAAATCATCTAAATGCTACAGGTTGCCTGTATCTGAAATTCTACCCTAGCACTTTGGGGCTCGGACAATCTTCCTGACCCTAATACTAGTTGATATGGGAACTGTGTTGCCATTTCAGCCATTTTTCTCTGTTAACTCTTCTATCCAATATCAAATCTTACTTCTTTTTGTAATATACTGATAGAGATATATATTCAGAGATCGGTATAATTGTGCAGAGTAACATAATGGTTAAAACCTGTTTCTGAGTCAAACTAGTTTAGGTTTAAATTCTACCTAACAGTTTATTAGCCATAGATCACAGGCAAATTTAACCACCTCTCAGAAATTTATTACTACAGCTATAAAAAGAGAATAATAATAACTAACTCACTCAGTTATTTGAAGATTTAATGATAATTGCAATACTAATATAATAATATTATAAGATCAAGGTCCCTTATATCAACATGTGATATCCAACATTTTTGAAAGCTAAAGATTTATAAAGATGTATTTGACATCAAAGATGTATTATGAAATACTGTGACATATATATTATAATTTAGATAGGGTGATCAAGTAAGAGTCTCTGAGAAGAAGGTGTATACAGTTGACCCTTGAACAACACAGGGATTAGGGGCACTGACTGCTATCCAGTTGAAAATCCACATATAACTTTTGATTCTCCAAAAACTTAAGTTATTCCTCAATATCTGTGGGGGAATTTTTCCAGGACACCTCCCCCATGGATACCAAAATCCACGGATGCTCAAGTCTTCTATATAAAATGGTATAGATCAATGCATATAATCAGCCCTCCACATCCATAGACTCTCATCTGTGGATTTAAAACAGAAATTACTTATTGAAAAAAAAAATCACTTATAAGTAAGCTCAAGCAGTTCAAACCCATATTTTTCAAGAAATGATTGTATATATTTATGTCCTAAATATCCCTACGTAATCTATAGAAATATTAATATATTATTTAGTTATGACCTCTGCCTTAAACTGAGCATTAAATTCACTATATGTTGTATTATATGTAATATATATAAGTATTATATGTAATATAGCATATGTAATACTTATACAAAATCTGAAGATTATTGAATATCCAATAATATCTAGTTAAAGAATTTTGGATAAGAGAATGTGGACCTGTAATAAAAGAAAAAAAAAAGACTATAAGCTTTGAAAGTTTCTACGTGACTTGCAAAAAACATATAGATAGAAACTGGCAGATAAAAATCAGAGCCAGGATTTGTATTCTATAGCCAAATCTTTCAGGTAGTCCTTAATAGATAAATGTTTCCATTAGCATAAATTGGATATCAGAAGACAACATTGAGTGTTGTTTTTATTTCAGATTCAATTCACTTGAGTGACTTTTCTTCCTGAACTAAGTAGAGATGTTCCAGGCACAAAAATAATATAATGAAATTAATTTTTGTAAGTCATAGAGGAAGTGACCTTAATAGTCAAGGTAGTATGTATACAATCTATTTGACAGTCACTGATGTAAAGGCTTGCATTTTTCCCTTTATCCCAGGAATCCATCTGAAAAAATACACTAATAGATATACAAAAATATACATAAATTAGGATATTCATTGTGACACTATAATAGTAAAAGAAGGAAGGAAAAATATTATTCATTATGAAATTGCTTGAAAAAAGTATAGCACATTCACACAATATAGTAAAAAGAAATTATTTTCTCTACATACTACAGTGGAATATATTTAGGATATACTGTTTGGGGAAAAATAAAGACAGTTTACATAACATATTGCTTATCTAAAAAAGGATAGGGAAACTACAGTTTTACAAATAGCCTAATAAACTTAAAAAAGATAAATTAAAAGCTTAGAAATAGTTATCTAGAGTGAGAGGAAGGCAACGGGGTGGTGAGATCCAGAATGGAACCTAGAGTTCTTTGGATTTTATATTTAACTTTGCTACCGTGTAAATGGGTTGCATAATTATAATACAAAATTAAATAAAAATTTTAAATAAAATCTAGAAATTTTGAGATAAAAGTAGAATACATTAACTTACTTATGTGTTGAGTTTTTGTCTTAACCACATTGAAAGAGATTATTTTTAAGGGATATTAAAATACCATAAGTTAACTGTACTTGGCTAGTTGGATATATCACGAAGACAGCCCAACTGTTTATATAAATAAATAAATAAATGAATAAGTAAATAGGGGAATGGAAGGAAGGACAGAAAGAAGGGAGGGAGGAAAGAAGAGAGGGAGGAAGAAAGCAGTGAATAAAGAGAAGACTCACAACTATTTTTATTAGCCATATTGTTATAATTGTATTGTTATTCTAATATCTATAGCTATATAAATACACATCTATGTCTATTTTTATATCTGTACATAAGATAAAACTCATAAGTATGAATATTAATGTAGTTAGAAATCAATATTTGAGCATAAGAAAAAAAGAGAAAAAGGAGAACATTAAGAAAGAGTTCCTCAAATTTTGAGGTTGGTCTTGAAGTTTATAGAGAGGAAACAAGAACCCAAGTATAGCAGTACCTGGAAAGAGACTGAGCACGTTTTTAAGAGCATCCAGGTACTACTAAAAACAGAATAGTTTAAATGCTACCAAGTTAAAGATGTTTGGTAAATGCTTTAGGTTTTCTTTGAAAGTCCACAATATCCACATTTTAGGAGTAAAGATCATATTTTAGAATTAAGGACTATGCCCTAGGAGTAAGAAAAGAAAGCATGAAAAAATAAGACAGGACATAGTAGAGGTAACTTTTCTCAGCTTGAAAGATTGGGCAGTTTAATGACTGGGAAGCTAGGAACTAAAATTAAGTGAAGTATCTTTACTTGTTTCTGGTGGTTGACCATTGCTGGACCTAAGCTGAGACTTTTGACTGGTGTACTTATCTGTGTCCTTTCCAAGTGACCTGGGCTTCTTAAAAGAAAGAGAGTGCCTTAGGGCTTTTAGATTACTAACATAATGGCTGAAGATTTCAAGTATTATAATGAATAAGATAAAAGCTGACTTGCCTTTGTGACCTACCAGGCTCAAGTTTCCAAAAGTGTGTATCTCAGCAAACAACTGAGAAATTCAATTACTTTTTCTTATCTGGCCTCAGAAGTCTACCAGAATTAACTCTGTCATATTCTTTACAATGCAAACAAGTTAAAACTCACCCAAACTGGAAAGATGACATAGACCACATGTGTCAATGGAAAAAGTATCACATATTTTAAGGATATGTTTAAATGTTGCCTCCCCCAGCTCCTATGCACACATATGTACAGCTAAAACTAAGCTTCTAGAGCTTTGTGGTGATCAACAGTAATTCCAATGCCTACTAAAAAAAAAATCTCAACATATTTCATAAAAGATAACAGATTATAGAGCCTCTACAACAGATTATCTACAAATAAACATAAAATGTGAACCATATTTAAGTCCCCAAAATACCATTTTGAAATTAGCATAAATTAACTATAAAGTAATTATGAGAACATGTTAAAGAACTTATAGGAAAAGGTATAAAAAATAAACATATGAAGAAGAGTAAATGGTGGAACAAAACTATGAAAAAAAGAAAATGAAATAACTAGACTGAAAAATGTAACATCTGATATTAAAATTCATCTGATGATCTGAAGAACAAATTGTACTACACAGAAGTATCAACTTTAAGGCACTGAAATAGAAACTACTCAAACTGAATCACATAGAAAACACATATTTTTAAATATGAATAATATATGGTCTAACATACATAAACATGGTGTTCAGAAGTTAAGAAAAGAAAAATAAATTTAAAAATTTCAAGAAATAAATAGATTTTTCAAAGTTGATTAAATGCATCAACTTACAAAGTACCATAGTAAAATTCCAATAGAACAATTTCTACAAGAAATTGCACCTATGCATTTCAGAGTCAAATTGCTGAAAAACAATAACAGAGAAAAGAAGTAACAACAATAAAGATGATAGATGATTTTTATCAGACATAATGGAGTCCTATTTTTTGAACACACCTTTTCAGTTTTTAGCACCTTCATTCATTGGAATAAATTACTCATATAACATTTTTCTTATTATTATTCTAATATTTTGGGACCAGGAAATGTATACCTCTTGTAATATTAAAGTCTATGTAATAGTATTAATCTAGGAGCTAGTAAAAACGTTACTAAATGTAATCACCTCTATTTCTAGCATCAATTTCCCTTTCTAATTGCCCTGAATACTTCATCATAGTAGTCATAAAATGGATTAAACTTAAACCATAGGAACATTATCTAAAATTGCAAATATGAAAAATATACATGTTACCTGGGAGGATACATAAGATTCTTCTGGTAGTTAGCATTCCCCCACCCCCCCCCCAAAGGAATGTATTATGATTATTTTATAAGATCAACTAATTGTTGACAGGAAAATAACAATTAACTGGCTGTATTTGAATTGCATTCACAAAAGGACAAATCCAATAGATGAGGTTTATATTTTTCTCAAAGCTCTGGAGAGGAAGCATGGTGTACTCATAGAGATAGGCAAGGGGGCTGGATGCCAAGATACCTAAGGGAATTACAGTGATGGCGATGGAGAACGTGCCAAGGACCATTATTGTCTATCCTAAAATGTCAGTCGATGGTAGCCAAAATTACCACTTAGACATCTCAATTCAACCTATGAATATTTAACCCTAAAACAAAACAAAATATGTATCCCCTTAGAGATTTAGCAATGTTTTTAGGCCAGGAAGGTAAAAAATAAATTAAGGCATTTCAAAACAGCAACAAAATACACACAAGTTCATAAATATGTCCTCGGTTAAAGCAATTTTTTTTTATTGGTTTTGTTTTTCTTTTCCTTTCCTACTGTCTAGATAATATCAGTTCAGAGAATGACAGCTGGCATAGAGAAAAGCTGGAAAGAGAAGAGAAGAAGTAGGGTATCTGATGAAACAGAGGGTTTTTAAATAATGCTTTCTGGAGTATTTGTCCCACTGCAATGATTCTTTGATTTCCAAATCAGTTTCTGGTCACTCATAAACATAATACTAAGCTGTCTGCATGTTATTTAATTAGTCAAAAATACAAGATATTTTCGGAAAATACATGTCCGCAAAAAGCAAACACATGGGGATAACTCTCATAGATTGCCAGAGAACATAAACGGAGTCACACTTCTGTTGCTTTCACTGTCAGAGCTGGGGGAGCCTCACACTAGCTGTGGGAACAGCTCTTGCTTCCTTACTGCTTTTTCTTATTTAAAGCTGGCATTATCATTGAGGAAGATCTTACATAAACAATAGGGCTCTTTCATTTAAAGCAATGATTTACACATAACAGCATTTCCTGAGTTTTGAATATCATGCTCAGTATCAGCAAGACCAGTCTTATCTAA
Source organism: Eidolon dupreanum (assembly GCA_028627145.1). Lineage (NCBI taxonomy): Eukaryota > Metazoa > Chordata > Mammalia > Chiroptera > Pteropodidae > Eidolon > Eidolon dupreanum. The sequence continues at coordinate 28,986,321 of CM053506.1, forward strand.
AAGAAAAAAAAAGAATCTGTGCCAAGGTGAACTTGAACAATATTTCTTTCTCCAGCTTTATCATCAAAGACTCTGCAGCCCACCCCTCAACTCTTATTTAACACTCTTTACCATGGTAGTCCTGACACTGAGTTGGTTTCCAATGCCATAATCACAGCTTCATTTCCCCTACAGGCGTCTTGTAGATTTTAAAATCACCAGAGAGTAAATGTCAACATTGTTATTTGGCATATATTATGGCCTGCCCATTAGCACATTTTTATTGTTTTTGTTATAGTAAAGCCTTTGGTTGCAATGATAGAAATCTACTCAAAATATATAAAGGGTGGATTTGTGTTTGGAAATGGAAGACAATTACAGGCAATGAAACTGATCTTGAGAACTACAAAGCTAGTGAGATTCAAGGTGATATCCAAAGCTTACATACACTCAAATTAAAAAGACTCACAGACTCCACAGAACATACTCATGTAAGGCTTTAAGAAACGTAAAGGATGTGATAGAGCAGGACAAACTAGGACAGGCAAACGCCAGGGGCCCAAAGGCCTTGTTGGAAAGATTTCCTAGAGATCCAATTACAGAAGATATACATTATCTCTGGATTATGAAACAGTACATTATGTGCAAAGAATCTTGGTTTCAGAAGACATCAGACAAAGGTTTTCTAGCAGGACTTATTATATCCCACTGGCCTGTAGAGAGCCAGATCTGAGCTGGACCTGTGGCAAAGCCATGCTTGACTGTGTTATAATCTGCCAAGGACAGAGAAGCAAAACAGTGAACAGACAGCTGCTCCTAGTTTAGCAATAGATAACTGGGTACAGACAGGCCTTGGGAAATTATTGTTGCCAGCAAGTTCTAAGCCCTCAGAAGGAGACTTCCACTCCCTCCTTAACCTTCAAAAGTATGTAATAAACGTGCTGAGCTTGCATCGAGGTCACTGTATCTTGAGCAGAGTGCAGTGCCCAACCTGGCTCCAGCTTTTGTCTATACTGTGTCTGTGTTTTTCTCCATCCTTCCATCGCCCTACCTCAGGTTAACCCTCTAGCTGTGCAGGTAGCAGCACTGGCCACATATTCAAGTTACCTTTTGTAACCAGTTAAATGATATGTTAGCCATTGATCTATGCATCACTAAATAATGTAGACAGGTAGTATCTCTATGAGTACCTCTAAGAGATTTTTGAAATTTAAATAGTACAATAAAAATCTGTCTCTACTTAGCCTTCTTGCTCTTGTTTTGGCCAATGGTAAATACCAGTCTTTCAGGCATACCTAGAGACAGATACAGAGCTATAACAGTCCAACTATAAAATAACTGTGTGATATACACAATTGCTTTCTTCTTTTGTTTCATTCTAGAGCAGCACTGTTTCTTAGCATCTCTTCTTTAAATCTATCTTAGCATTCTCTGCTTGGACATGGCCCAATTATGTTACTAGCAGTAACGTTACATGACTTTATTGGTCTAGTGCCCATTAGCAACATAGATTTCTTCTTCGAATTCCCATGTGAGGGAAATTTACTGTTTACTAATGAGCAAATGGATAGCTTCCAGTTGAGGTAGGTATCTACTGACAGTTCATTCAGCTGTTGGTGAACGGGTCTGTATCAGACAATGCAAACATATTTTAGAGAAAGGTATGAAAATGTTCAGGTTCCTTTCCAAATTGCCACTACTATCTTAGTTACCCAAGAGAATTGTTTAAAAAGTGTGGGGGTTGAGGATGGAAGTCAGTGGCCAAAATGAAATGATAAGTGAGATAAACCAGCTGAGCTCTGGGATACTCAGCTCCCAACTTCAGTCAAAGAGAACCTCCACTTTCATCTATTTTAAACTTAAAAATATATAGTGTTGGGGAAAAAAGTTTAAATTTTACTGCTTAAATTTTAAATATAATTTAAATCTTTCTGGGTAATATATAAATTCTTTTGATGAATTAAAGCAAATTTGAAAAATTATATATCCTATTAATTAGAAATATCTAACTTTGACATTATAAATCAAGTCCTTAATTACTCAAGAATAGTAAAGTCAATATATACCTGCCTCTGAAGTTTACTCAGATAGACAAATAGATTATTCATTATAGATTGTCAATAAAACATATCTGCATTTCTGTTATTAAAATGCACATACTTAAGTTTATCTAAATGAGATTAACATGAGAAAAGTAAAAATAATATGGTTGTTTATTGAGACTAACACAATCCCCTTAAAAAAGAGAGAGAAATGTTATTCTTGAACCCATTCTCAACTTTTTCTTTTCAGAAAAGGAGAAAAAATTTTCTTTTACATGACAAAACAAACAAAAACATTATATACAAAGATCAAATAAAATTAAAAGATAAAATTCACATTAATTTCACTTAAAAGATAATTTGATTATCTAAGACATTCAAGTCATAATGGGACAGGAGAGTTCAGACAAAAAGATAGAAAAATTTTTATGAAAATATCATCTCAGATAACTGAACAAATGTTTATATTACTCTTATTTCCCCTTTGCCTATAGTTACAAAAGATTAAATACTCCACAGTCCAATGGATATAAACTTACGAAACGTGCCAATTAATACAGGAGTTAGAAATCATGATAGTGGTTGTGGTTACCTTGAGGGGAGAAAGAGTAGCAATGGAAAGCCAAATATGGTTGAATTGTGAGATAATTGCAATACTCTGTTTTTGTTTTTGTTTTTGTTTTTTTCTGAATGTGGCAACATTAATGTGTTCACTTTGAAACTTCATCTCGCCATATGCTAATGATCTTTCTAATGTCTCTGATTATATGTTATTTTTTAAAGTTTTTTTTTTTTAAATATCAAAAAGTGGAAATTGAATTCAGAGGGATTAGAAGTTTTCACAAGATCTAAAGAAAGAAGAGTTCTAGGTAGAGTTATCAGTAGCTCCAGATTCAAGTTCATGCACGAGAAATAATGTAGCATCCAAAGTAATCACCATTGTATTCCCAGGATGTGGCTTAAAAATTGGCAGCAAGTTTTTATTAAATTAATATTTGTTTAAGGACTGAGTGAATGAATACCAAACACCACAGAGAGTTATTAAGATAAGGAAGCAATAACTAGATTTTACAAAAAGGGCATTGAAACAAAAAATAGAGAAGGTTTTTAGTGAAGTGAGAGTATGTGGTTTAAAAAATGAATAGCAAGTGAATAATTAAATATTGGGAGCTAAAACAACTTTTAAGAAGCTTGCCTACAAAGAGCAGATTAAATAATAAAGTTACTGGAAACAAGCACTGCAGAGGTAGTATAATGAAATGTTTTTAAGCTAAAATTTTTAAGTAAAAGAGTAATAGCTAGTATTTATTCAGTGGCTACCATGTTATTCTTTACAAAATAAGATGAAGTTAATGACATTATCTGCTGTAGACTGATGGTTTGTGTTCCTAAAATTTTATGTTGGAATCCTAAATACTCAATGGAATGGTATTTGGAGGTGGGGCTTTTGGAAGATGATTAAGTCATGGGAGTGGAATCCTTATGAAAGAGACTCCATAAAGACCCCTCATTCGTTTTGCCATGTGAGGCATGGGAGCTAAAAATAATTTAATACTTTTCCTTCTACTTTCTAAGTTCTTCTAGCTGGGCTAATAATAAAATTAACAGGGGAAAATTAAATTTTAATACATTTGCATGGAGAATTCACATAAGCACAAAAATTCTAAAGACAGTGAGGCAACATTAAGTATATATGGCATTTAGATAAAGGAGGAAAGGTGAGGAAGAGGGTCTTAGATTTTAGAAGTGAAAATGAGTGATTTATAGGTAGTTGAGGAACAGCTCAACACATGACAGCTAAATTCTTGCTGGCGACTCCGAAACAATGGAACAGAGGAGGTATGTATCTAACCAGCCCCTGCCTGAAGCCCTCCTATTATCCATACTTAATTCAAATTAGGCTAAGTTGAACATCTAAGGTTTTTTTCTGAAGCAGATTTTTCTGTCTGAATCTCTTGGGCAAGAAACAGGGGCTGAGTCAAATGTTCTTTCTGCATCTTTCATTTATTGATAAACAGCTTAAAAATCAATACCCTAAAAAGGCAGTTTCGAGGTGGCAAAATTTTGATTCCCTTCAAGGGACACAGAGAAAAGACTGTGAACCAGAGATTTGGTCCTTACCAAACAACAAATCTTCTGGCTCCTTGATCCTGGAATTTCCAAACTCCAGAACGGTGAGAAATAAATTTCTGTTGTTTATAAGCCACCTAGTGTATAGTATTTTGTTAAAGCAACCTAAATGGATTTAGACATTATGCCAAAGAAAAGTAAGGAAGAGACAGGTTCAGATCAGTTACAGAACCCTTCACAAATCCTTAGCAACTGCATGGAAGAACCAATGTCTCCTATAGAATGTGGCACACAGGGCATGCTCAACAAACATTTGTTAAATTCTAGGTAAAAATAATGGATTCAAAAGAGAGAAATGAAAAAAAGAAAACAAGGGCTCTTTGGTTATAAAGTCTGTATTCTTTTTCCTATGACATGCTTATAGCATATATAGATATTCTGTGAAAGGGAAAAGAAATCCTTGAATTTTCAAGCAACAACACCAAAACTAAAACATCATTGCTATAGAAGTGAAAAGTCTCTTTTCCTTATAGATATTTTCCTTGCCACATCACTTATTCTACAGGCTAAATCTCTTACTATAAGCTTCAATTAATACACACAAGACTGATTTCCTCAACTTAAGTCCCACAGTAAAATACTGGAGTTTAGATTTATAATGAGATAAACGGCTTTGTGAAAAGATAGAAGCTGGCATTATGACAGCACAGCATTACTCATTAAATATTATAACAGGCATATGCTGTCTGTGTCTAAGAAATAGAATAAGATAAGAAATAATCAGTTTCGGCTCCCATGTAGTATTTTATCCTCTTTCATCTTCTATAATTCATAACACTACTTGATAGCATTTTGAAGCTTATAGTCTTAAAATTATAACTGTTGTATAATTTAATTGTAAATAACTGAGTTTTCTCATTTAAATTCTCATTACTTTGACATTTTCTAAACCCATGGAGTCCTGTGAGATTATCTTAGTTTGCCAGAAAATTACCATAATTTGGATTCCATTATAAAAGTTTGAGGATCTTAGCACTATAACATGGATCCAAGAACTCTCTGAATATTAGATTAAATATTTTTCTGGAGGGGTGGGAGAGAGAGAGAGGGAGAGAGAGAGAGAGAGACCCAGTTTAAACTGAGGTATGTTGTATGATAACTTTTGCCTTTTCAGGCCCTAGCAGTACACATGCTTTCATGATTATCTTAATCCTCCTTAGTTATTAGTGGACAAAAGGATTAAAACAAAATGGTTTCAAGATGTCAATATGGGAAGGAGGAGAGTTGCTATAATTAGATGCAAGAACACTATATTTTTAGCTTTTATTTCTTGAAATGTAGCTCTAAACACTCTTCATTGACTCGATTGTTGTAATACCAGTAATATAGCTCTCCTCTTACCTGATGCGCAGTGATTAATTTATAGGTTGACTCCTTTTACTTACATCTTTATCTCATTGAAATTGGCTAATAAGAAGACTATTACAGAAACTTGGTTGATACTTACATTTGTCTGTGTATGACACTGCAATGGATAGTAAAGTTAAATGTTTGCTTATGATGCAGAATGAGGTAAATCTCCCCAAGTGGGGTCTCAAACCCTACGCCCATGGAGATTGGGTCCTTGACTTTGTGCAGGAAAGAATTCAAGCATGAGCCAGAGTAGAGACAAAAAGAAAGTTTATTAGAGAAGGAATAATGCTCCACAGATAGAGACATCGTCTCCTCTCAAAGCCAGAGAATGAGATCCCAAGTGTTTGAGAGGAATTGGATTTAGATCTGTTTTGCCCTCAGTGTGTGGATATGCCGCATTAAAGGCATGAGGAAATCATTGTTAGTAATCTCAGCAGGAATCTTCCTGTAGGTTCCTAATGGTCTGGCCAAATGGCTGTTCAGCCAGGTTCCCCTGTCTAGCAGCTCGAAGCAGGCTCTGAATATGATCTGGTTCAGTATTTAGTCAATTTGTGTAGTTCCCATGCCTCTTTCCTATATTACTTATAGTGGAACAGACACTGCTAAATACCATGAAGTATCTTTTAATAATTCTACTAAAAGGAATTTATTTTAATTGTCTTGGTTTACAAATTCAAATATGCAACACTGGAAGGGGAAGTCTAAAATTTCTATCACATTTTGGAACACAGGTTCTTCTCTTTGCCACAATCTGTTGCATTTAGCTTCTCATTCCCTGTCCTAAGTTAACGTTACACATTATCTATTAAATGAGGAACCAAGCTTCCGTATTTAGTGTTATATTATTGCCTAACTTACAAAGCATCCAGACACAAAAATACCTAATCTGAAAATCATGGTGAAGAAAAATTCTATAAAAATCTGAGAACATTGATATTCTAATTATATATTTCTTAAGGTTAGTACTGCTTTGATAACAAAATAGCTAAAGATAGAAGGATGAGCAAATTTGCAGATTAATTTTATTTATCTACATAGAGACAAATCTTCTATATAAAACCATGGTTATCCCACTTCAAGTGTGTATATTAAATATGTATACTTACATATATATTACAGATACATATATACATGTAATGACCAAGTATTATTTATTCCAAAAATGTAAGAAAGGTTCAACATTAGAAAACATTTTATTGTAATGGACTAAATTATTTAACTAAAGAAGTAAAACAATGTAATGAAATAAATTAAGAAAAGCACTACCTAAAGTTTCATACTGTTGTGGCGCGAACAAATTTAAGACTCACAGAGCCAATTAAGATTAATTATGAGCCTTTATTAGCTGGCCAGCGACTGACTCTCCCCACTAGAGAATCAGCCCCGAGCTTCCATAGGAGTCAGCTTATATAGCCTCAGACTATGCCTTGGTGGGCTTTGATTGCGCAAACAAGCAGATTACAGAAGCAGAGATTGGCTGTTAGCGTTTAATTGGACAGTTTGGCTATCTGTACTGTGGCGGCAACATTGTTTTTTTGTTTCTCTTCTTGGGAGCCTTGGAAGCTATTTTCTCCCAAGCAGCTGGTGCCTGAAGATATCACTCTCTGTCCTGTCCTTGGGACTAGCTTACTGAGGAATTGATATTATTAACCCATAAAAACCATTAACCCATAACAACCATTAACTCATAACAACATATTTTCCAAAGTAGTCATGGCCGAAGAAAAAGGGGGAGATGTGAATAAAGAAGATGTTACTGAAATGTACTTTTACACTTTTACAATACTTATTTTGAAGTCAATTAGTAAATTAAGAAATGCATTGTCCAAAGTTTCATATTTCTTTTCTATAAAACTTTTTAGAAAAGTAAAAATTTAAGAGAATTTCTACAATATGTGAAGACTAATAAAAAGACTAGAGTAAAGGTCATTTTCACTGGGGAGCATCTTTAGAACTAGTTTAAAGAAAACAAAAAAACAAGAATTCCCATTATGTATGTTATTGTTCAATATATTATATAAGAAATAGTCAAAACAAATTTAAAAAGAAAATAGAGATTTATTTGGAAAGGGACAGATTAGTGTAGCCATTTCAATATATTACAATGTGTATAGAATATCCTAAAAGACCAAAAAACCTGTTATAACTGAGGTAAGAGTTACATCAGGACTCCTCTTCACAGCCACTAAAATGAAAAACAACCTTGAACAATAGCTTTGACATGATGAAGCAGTTTTGTGGTTTAAAACTTCCTGCTAAAGTGGAAAATAAAAGGGATAGGGAAAGTCCCCAACATAGGCATGTGAAGAAGGACAGCTGGTGAGATCTCGAATTCACCTTTGCTTTATTATATGATCATTATAATAAATTAGCATTGCCGTTAAGGCCATACCCATCAGGCATCTGAGGTCATGGCAGCTCCAAAAGTGGCAAGAAAAGGGGTGTCTCTCTGATTCCAGAAAGAAACTACCTTCTTTCCATAAAATGACCACCCAAAATCATGAGTATCCCAGCCCTCAGTTAGATTAATGGATAAAATCCCCAAACCCACAACGGACAGGGAGCTCTCTCTTGGGCCTGCCCGTTCTTCCATTTGAGGCTGTAGTTTGACTTGGCAGAAGTCTTCAGAGATGACCACTTTGGCAGCTTGCTCTCCCTTCTGAGAGTGAGTGCACTTTGTCTTCAAGGCTGACAGCTCTTGGTAGCCTATTCTCCCTTCTAAGAATGTACTTTCTTTTTTGATAAAGCTTGCGTAAGATTGTTGGACATCTGCCTTCAATTCTTTGTCGATGTAACACCAAGAATCGAGATCCCGGAGTTCCAGGACTCATCAGAACTAGTAACAAAACTGTTAGAAAATTTCAGCATTATAAAATGTAAAATTAGTAAGTCAGAGAAATCTTCTACACCATCCAAACTTATTCAGAAAATGTAATAGAAGAGATTTACAAATCATAACAGCAACAAAAACTTTAAAATACCAAGGAATCAACCAAATAAACCAGTATAATTAGGGAGTGAGTTCTTAAAAGCCATAAATACTTGGAAAATAATCTCAATAAATGGAGAAATATGCTAAATTAATGAAGTGAAACACTTAAGAATATAAAGATATTAATTCTCACCAACAGAAAATCAATTAAATTTCAGCAGGTTTTTGGGTGGGGTAGATTAATTCAAAAATTTATTTAAAGAATATGTTTTTACAGAGAGCAAGGAAATTGTGTTATCAGTTCAAGGTTCATGTGCCCAATGCTTCAAAGTCCATATTCAAAACATCAGAGTTTGGAATAAGGAAAGGTTTATTGACTGAAAAACCACTAGCTCGAGAAGATGAGGGTCCTTAATACTTCCACAAATTCATTTTAAGAGTGCCCCACATTCAGTCCTCTTTTATGTCAGGGGAAGGGAGGAGAAGCAGAGCAAGAGATGAGTGAGGATCACTAGGCACTGACAGGCATCCAAGGAAGAGTTCAAAATCTCTAAATCTCTTTGTTCCCCCTGGGTGCAATGACCCCGTGATCTGAGTCTGGTCTTGAGGATTTTTTAAATCTTTGATAAACAGTCATTTTTTGTGTTTATTTCTATACCTCTTCAGAAGAACCTTCTGACAAGGGTATGTTTTTGCAAAACACTCAAGCCTCAAGCAGAATTCCTCTATTTAATTAGCATATCTATAGCAGGAGCTATTAGCCTGAAGGCCATGGGAGAATACAGGCTGAAATTAAGGTAGAGTCAGAGAGAGGAGCATTTCATTCTGTTACAGGAGGAGGAAGAGCAAAATTGTATCCACCAAAATTGGATCAAATAGAAAGTCTCTGTAATTAAAATTTATGACCAAACACTTAGAAAATAATCAAAGCAGCTAAGTCTTTATTCTACTGGCAACTATACTTCAGTTACTACTAACAATTTTATACTATGACGTGGAGAAATATTCCTTTTTCAAATATGGATCTTTAGCTTACTCAAAAACCCACTTAACTACCTAATATTTTTATAAACTTCTTTTCTACTTAACTCAGCCTAAGTCTACTTTCATTGCTTAAAATGAAGAATCCTGATTGAAAAAGTACCTATAATAATGAATCCTACAAACTGGCAAGAAAGAGATAAACAGTTTATTAAGAAAATAACAATTTAGAAATAGCTATTAAGTTTTAAATTTGGTGAAACAAGTTCATTTTTTTCTTTTTCACTTTTCAGTGAAATGATGTTAGCTTGAACTATGTTATTTTGCATGTTTTTCAAACTCAAAACATATATATAGAAAACCTGTTTTTCCTTTATTATTAATAATAGTATTATATAATTAATGTGTCTGTGATTTTCTTTGGAATCAAATTACAGACACTCTCAAAATCAATGTTTATATATTTTATATCTTTTTTGCAAGCTTTGTAATTCATAGTATGGTTGTATCAAAATGAACTCAAAATTTCTTTCCCCACTTGTGAATATTGATGCTGTATCTTGTTATTTTATTTTATTTCTTTCTTTCCTCTGCGTGCGTGTGTGTGCGTGTGTGTGCGTGTGTGTGCGTGTGTGTGCGTGTGTGCGCGCGTGTGTGTATAGGCAGTAAAATTAGTGCTGCAATAAATATCCTGGCACAAACACTGGAGGCTTTTCTAGAGCATATGTTTTCAAAAATAGACTTGCTACATTATACCAATTAGTGAAGCAAAACAAAATATATAAAGAAAAATTTGTGGTTTCCTTCCAGACTTTCGCTAATTGCTATGACTACATATACATTTTTTCATTAAGGAGAGAAATATAAGTTGTTTGTTTTGTTATGAACAAGAAAAGTGGCTACCAAAGTAACACTCTTGAACACATTTGTGTCTTTCACAATGCCAGGGTTTATTGAGTGTAACCTTTTCAAATAAACCAATCATGTACCCATGCAGGTTAACATACATACACAGAGGGGAGGTACAGAATCTCATGCGATAGATAGAAGGGATGAAAGTCCTGAGTCTCCAAAGCAAGCTATGTTGACTCGCAGTGTAGAGAACCATGTGCAGGTCCCAAGCCAGTGGCTATGAGGAATCAAAAGGTCAAAGATTTTGGCTCTAGCATACCCACCCATGATGCTCTCGGGTCAGGCTTGGGCATCGTCTAAGATGTTCAGCTTATATGGATCCTTACAAGGTGGGATCCTCATGCTTGTTGGCTCCTACAGATGGGGGTTGATGTCTGTGATTTGGGGTATTCCGGTCACACCCTAAGGGTGTTCCTTTTATGTGTCAGTCCACATTACTGTTTGGTAGCTAGTCAGACTTGAGCAACAGGGGAACAAAAGAATAAGGGTCCAGCTTAGAGACAGCTGAAAGAACACCCCAATGGTAGTAGAATTCTGGATATGCATATGCACACTGGGTAGAGTTATATACAGCCAAATAACAGTCAAAATGACCTCACTCGCCAATCACCTAGGAATGCCTTTGGAAACACCCATCATGCCCTAAATATAATGAAACTTCTGGGGTTGTTGTTGTTGTTACAACACTCTGTTATAGCTCTTATCGCTGAAACTGTAGTCCTCCTTGAGGCGTGTTTTGTCTTTCTAAAATATACTCTTAATAAATTTTTTTTTAAATCTCACTGACCTGTGATTCTTCACTGCATCAATGAGGGAGAACTGAGGAAAAATGCTAACTACACTTCTGTGTCATTATCCTCCCCCCATGATGTTGGGGTGACACCGAAGTTCAAATTGTCCATTCTTTCTTTTGTGATTATGAGTTATTTATTTTACATATAATTTATATATCATATGGCTTACATCATATGATATATAAATATATAGTATATTATGTCTAAGTGTAGTTGCTAAATATCTTTCACAAAGATGAGCTCAGTTTAACATCATTTGGGTCAAGCTTAAATGCTCTTATTACTTCTAAACCATCCCCCTTCTTCTGTGTTTTCTTTAAATTAAAATGTTCTCATAAAATCTGTACTTCCCTTTATAGCATTTATCATAATAATAATTATATGTAGTATATTGGTTATGGCTCTTTTTTTTTAAGAGATGGAAACCCAACTCAAATTTCTTAAGAAGAGAGTGATTTCACTGACACATGTAACTGAGAAGTCCAAAATGGTGTTCTTTCAAATGGTTAGATTCAAGAGCTTCAATCATGTTCTCTCTCTCACAAAAGCATAGAATCATGTCTTCACCTCTGAGTATTACCTTCCTAAATTTATTCTTTCCCATTTAATTCAGACTTTCTACACAAAATAAGAATTTCTACTCCCTTTCAAAATCTCAATAGAAGTTCATAGATTGTTGCTCTAAAACCTGCAATCCCATAATTCATTTCCAAATGTCCCTTATATGTCATGATTAAAGATCCAAATTCCCTAGATAAATTGGCCAAACTTAAGCCAGTAATTGGCCAAACTTAAGCCACTTGAATATGAAGAAATAATTTTCCAAATAGAAAAGGGAAAAAAAGGTGCTATTAGGAAGAGGTAAAATACATATTTCAATAACAAAAAGAAGAGCAATATTAAACCCCTTGAAATAAATTTAAGCCCATTGTTGCAGTGTTTTTGCCTATAACATGTTTTTGTATTCATCTTTATTCGTGGAAGAACGTTTACCTCTTAATATGTTGTTTGACATACAGTAGATACTCAATATTTGTTGAATAATTATAGTTGAACAATTGAGACGCCTCATCAATACTTTACCATTGTTAAAATACTTTTTTATTTTTTTTGAAACTGTATTAATTTGGACTTCAGTGACAATTTCTCTTTTGTGTCTCACTATCAGAAAAGCATACTAAATTTTATGCCATCAGTATGAATCATCAAATCAGGATGCGTTCTAATTTTCCACCACTGTGTTTACCAAATTATTATTTAGTATTAAAAAATATGAAAGAAGATGTATCTATTTAATTTATTTTTTAAATGCTATTTTTATTTTTGCCTTATGCATCACTAGTGCCTGTCTTCTCTAAAATCTAACCCCGGGTTATTCTTTCCACACATTCTCTATTTTCTACCTTATTCATTTATTTTTTTGAACCCAGATGAAAATCCTCCTCATTCATGAGATTTCTGAAATCTCTCTCATAGTTAACTGTCCCTTCTATTTTGTTCCACTAGTATTTTTATGCTCTTATTTATATACTCTGTGATGCATAGCTATCATTACCTCCCCACTAGAAGATACCATCTTTTGGGTAACATCTTGTTTTGATTCAATTCAACAACCATACATTCTTTAATCCCTACATATATCTTTGGCTCTAAGATGTTGCAAATATGAAGACGCAAAATTAATCATCAGAAGGTCGCAAGCTGCGAGTGAATGTAGTGACTACTCACATGTTCTATGTCTTAATAGCTGTTAGATGACATTTCAGAGAAGCATAAAAAAAAAATTCCAGGGCTTCAGGACTATAGAGTCTGCTTCTCTTATATTTTTCTAATTAACTATATACTTTCTGTCACTTCATGCTAGAGAACAATAGGATTTCCAGACACATCACTTACAATATTTTTTTATTATCATATTCTCAATAGAATGCAAGCTTTGTTAGAAAAGATACGAGGTCTCATTCATTGCTATACACCCACAGCCCAGTGCCTAGCACATAATATTCGATAATATACTTGATAATGACTGAATAGATGAATAATAATATGTAAAAAGTGCTATGAATGTAAACAGGTGGAGACATTTCTGAAAAAATTAGTGTAAAACTTTCAACAGAGGAAATGAAGTTTATGCTAGAACTTAAAGTATAATAAGAAATTGGCAGGTAGTGATAAGAAAGGGCAAGAAGACTGCTAAACTCTGCAAGGATAGGGAAGCAGGAAATGATTAAAAGTAAGGAATATTACATGTCTTATATGCATGCAGATATACATATACAATATAATACAAATCACATATATGTATATTAACAGATTGATTTATGCAAAATAAAGCTATATTTTAAGAACACAATTTTAATTCACTTTGAAATTGTTCATTCTAGTTTCATTTTTCTTCAGCTTTCCCATGCCAGTAGGTTCAAGAGTTTCCTAATGTGATAAATGTACACCCACACAAAAGGAGCTGTCAGCTTGTTTTCTCAATAAAAATTCAGCATCATTGTACTTTTGACTGCAATGGAAGGTGTATTTCAGGAATAACTGTGATGCTTTTCCCCATAAACTTCAAACATGAGCTATAATCTCATCATTTTCTTAATTTAACAGTTAGATATCAAAACAAATTAAAGATAATCATTCACCAGTATGAAACCTGCTATTTACCTCTTGTGAAAGGGATTTGTCTCTTGAATATATAGAGAGTTATTCTTTCTGGGGTATGAATTTAAAGACATTTATTTTACAGAATGGAAATTCAACTAATGAAGTTGGAAATTGAAATGAGAATTATAAAGTATTTACATTTTTTTTTGTAAAAACTTGAATTAAATTATACTAGTGATGCTAATGTGATTTAAACATATTTATTCTCAACAAAACCTTAATTCTCTACATGATTAGCCTATTTAATCAACAAAATCTGCAGTTTCATTAGAATGTGTTTAATTCCTTCTCTGTGATTATTATAATTTGGTACAAATGTAATTTAAAAAACAGGTATAGTTAAAAAACTGCATCAATGTATCTTCTGAGCTCTCATAGATTCCTCCTCTTATTTTCATAAAAATACATTAATGTATTATTGTAAATGTTAGTTAGATCTTCCATTCTGTACCCTATTTGCATTGGCATGAACAAGACTTCTCACAGATTCTGTGGTTAAGTAGGAAGAATGAATGAAAGTAGTAGGGTATAGTATAAACATTAATGATGCCTCTCATTCTCACTTCTCTTTTTCCGGAACATCATTAAAAAAACGGCTTTTGTTAATTTGTAATGTAATTTTATTTATAAGACTCAGAAAAAAAAAAAAACTAATGTAAGAAATGAAGTATCATGAGCCAGATAAATTGAAAAAGGATTCAATGTACTTCTTCATTATGTTATTTTAATCTTGGTAGTTCAGAGACAGTGATAGAATAGGTTAAATTAAAAAAATTATTGAGCTAAATTAAAAAGCAATTAAGTTATTTAGTGTTTCAAATTCTGTAAAGAATGTTTTTGACTATATGCTTATTTGATGAGGTGTTATAACAACTCATTGAATGCACAGAATTTGCTCTATGATTATACATGTGTCTCACTAACTGATAATTAAGTTTTTCTGTATTTAATGTTTAATATGCTACTGACATCATTCTTATTATTCCATAGATAACAATATAGATATAAGAGAATGAATAGGCTCAGAAATACTTCATTTGCTTTTATAGTAGAAATTAATAATATTTTTCATTTAAAATTAAATTACAATTTAATTATAACATTTAAATCATGGATTTTGGCAAATGAATAAAAACAAAAAAGAATGTTCAGACTATTCAAGTATCAAGATGTGAAGTGCAAGACCATTATTAAGGAATTTAAAGTCTTTTAATAAGCGTGGCATGGTTGCAAGATATAAGAACAGAGAGAATTCATACTTAATATGGAAGCAGAGGCTGCAATATTTTGGGAGAAGCATAGAATAGTCTTGTGAGTACAAGTATAAGAAGTTTGGATTTAAGCCTAAAAACAGTGAGGCGCTGTCCAAAGATTTTAAGCAGTGAACTGAGAGAATAAGCTGTGCACGGATTATTGAATTTCAGGTAACTTGTGGCACTGCTTAATGTTAAATGGTCAATCAAATTTTCTGATAAATACACTATGTTTTATTTATCTCGTAGGGTATAGGTTATGTCTCAAGGAGATTGAGCATATATGTGAACTGGTAGGATATGGGAAGAGAGATTAATCCTCATTTTCCTTATGTAAAAGCAAGATTTAAATTAGTGTTATTTTTATTGTTAATATCACTATTTTGATATATTGACTTAAATATGAAGAAAGTCAATGTTTGTTAATACAATTTGAGTACTTTAAAAGGATATTAAAAACAAGCTATTCAACTTAAGCAATGTAAAAGTCAGGAGAGTGGTTACCTTTTCGATATCATTAGTGACTGGAGAGCTTCTGAGGGCTTCTGAGTTGTTGGTAATGGTGTTTCTTTATCACGTTGCTTGCTATGTGAAATATGACATATAGATTAAGCATACAAATAATTTGAATCTTAGTGGTAAAGAAGAAATTAGTAAAGACAGATATATGTCAATAAATACGACTGAAAATTTTCCAAAATTGATGGAAGATATCCAGCAACACATTTAAAACACTGCCATTTAAAAAGCACGAAAGCAGGATAAATGTAGAGGTAACCAATTCTAGGCATACTGTGATCAATCTTAAAGACAAATCTTAAATATATAAGGTGCATATTATTTTTGAAGAGGCATCAATGACACAAAAAGCTGACTTATACACAGTAACAATAGAAGGCAGATGTATCATATTTGCAAAATATTAAAAAAATAATTGCAACTGTGCAGAAAAAAATGAACATATCAGACTTGAGACCGTTATACTTAGGAAGGTTACCTTTTAATGTTTGCCCTTAGGTGGCATCTTAGAATTTGGCTTTTAGAGTGTTTCCAGCGAATAGTTAACTGAAAAAAATGTTTCACTATGCTTAAATTTTTTATGAAAACAATATGGTTTATATTGGATACCTGCTTTTCTCCTCAGAGTCAAGAATTTGGCATGTTCTGGTCAGCAGGTATCAATTTAAACAGCTCTAATAAAAACCTTGGGTATTGAGTCTATTAAAGGCTTCTCCGGGCAGAAATATCACACACGTTGCTGCATTTTTGTTGCTAGGGGATGAATATGCTGGGATGAATATGAACCCTCGGGATGGAAAGAATAAGTAAATCTGCATGTGAATTCTTCCATGATCTGTCTGTATATTTCTCCTGTATGATCTAAGTGCATATCCTTACTAGATCATTGTGATAAATTTTAGCTATGAGGGCACTGCATGCTGAGTCTAATGACTCATTAGAGTGAATCTGA
The DNA here is from genome assembly GCA_028627145.1 of Eidolon dupreanum. Classification (NCBI taxonomy): domain Eukaryota; kingdom Metazoa; phylum Chordata; class Mammalia; order Chiroptera; family Pteropodidae; genus Eidolon; species Eidolon dupreanum. The sequence goes on from CM053506.1 coordinate 29,002,832, forward strand.
AAATGTGAGAGTGGTCTTGAGGGACACAACAACCAAGACTTCTATACTTACTGAAATTATCTGTCAAAGTACAGACCAGAGAAGGAAGTTCAAAGGCAAATAAAAACTCATAATTACTAAGAGAACAACATTAAATAAATATCAAAGAGTGTTCTTCTGGCAGAAACAAAATGATTTCATATAATTGCTGCTGCAGAAAAGGTTATATATTAATTGAAAAGGTAAATGTCAATGGATTTGAATGAATAAATTCACTCTATAGGACAATAATATTGAATATATACACATTTACTGTATACAAAAAGAACAAGAGTGAAATATGTATTTAAGCACATGAGTCTACAGAACAGGATTATACATAAACATACACATTATATCTATACTATATAATTTGGCAACATAGCAAGGAGTTATGATATTCTTTAATCATTGAATTTCTTGAGAAACGGTAAATGTATTCCGGAAACACATTGAAGTTTCTAGTGTAACCAGTAAAATAATAGCAATAGAATTTCTGATAATTTCTGAGGGAATTATCAATAGAGAGGGGAAAATGGAATAATAAAAACAATAATTAATTTTCAAGAAAGAAGAAAACGTCAGACAAAAAAAAACAAATAGTAAATAAATAGTGGGAAAGGTATATTTTAACAAATTCATCAATAATTTTATTAAATCTAAATAGACTAAATTTTCCAAATAAAAGACAAAGATTATCAGAATAGATTTTTAAAAATTCAATTACGTCTTAATCACAAAAAAAAAGACCAAAAATATAGTGACATAGAAAGATTGATAGCAAAAATTGTTCAGTCTTGATATATAAAGCAAGAAATTGACAGGGTTAGGAGAAATTTAAAAAGCCATGATGAGAAATATTGTATTTCTCTTAGGACCTCATACAACAAGCAGGTAAAACAAGCATAAAGTTTTGAAGTGAAAGTTAAATATCCTCTAAACGATATGACTTTATAACCTCACCTAACAACTTCAGAGAATGTGTTCTTTTCTGAGGCACATAGTAAATTTTAAAAACTGATTATATCCTTGGCCCTAAATAATATCTAATTAAATGTTAAGTGATAGAAATAGAACTATATTCTCTGACTAAAATAGAATTAGGGAAAAATCAACAATATCGATAATTTTTTTAAATTCCATATGTTTTTAGATAAGCAACTCATTCTCGATAACCTGAGGATTTAAAAAAATATGAACAGCAATTATATTTTAAACTGAATGATAATTATAATAATGACAAAATTATAGACTGTATAAAAACCTATACTCTGAGGGAAATTTATAGTTTAAATGCATATATTTTTAAAAGGATAAAAATGTATATAAATTTATATAAAACTTTGTTTCATTCAATTTTGTATTCTCAGAACCTCAAACATCATCTGGTACGTGGTTTATTGATTAATACTAAAAGATGAATGAATAAATAAAATGACATTGGGTCAGAAACATTTCTTTATCTTCAAAGCATGTACTATGAATTCCAAAAAATATGTTTTCAATAATTTTTACATACATTAAACTTGACAAATCACTTTAATGCTCCTGTGTTATTTCATTATTTGTAATCTGAAAAGGAAAATTTTACCCATGTTTCCTTTTAGTTTTCATGTTTAATGATGCTTTTCTTCTTTAATTAGATCCTGATAGAATTAATTCTGTGAGTAAACTGTAAGATAAAAATGTATTATGTTTATATGACATTTTATTTTGAGAAACTTTAAGAAGGACCCAGGAGTATACATTTTTATCAGGAATCAGTTTTTCAGATATAGATAACTCTCTGACCATTTTTTGAGAAACTCTGATTTTTGCATTTAATGTTCAGCTTATTTACCACCATATCTAAGACTCTATAATTAGATTCATCAGCATTGATTTTTGGCATTCCACCAACTCTTTTTTTCATCTGCTCTTCTATTTTGGGCTGTATTATTTCTCTCTTTTATCTGAGCAAACCTCACTTACATACCCCAGCTGGTATGTTTTCACACTTAGCACTTTATGTTCTGTTACCCTTAAACTCCTACCATCCTATTGGGCACTATGAGGAAATTAATTTGGTTAAATCTGAGTACTGAGTTACTGGAAGCTATACCTCATTCTACCAATGTGCGAATCCAAGATGAATAGCAGATAACACAAATAGGTTTTGAATGATATAGCCATAGATATAAAGATCTTTAAGCATAGAAAATCTTGTGAAAAATATAATGACATTTCAGATCCATTAAATTGGTTTGATCTTGACTAACTATGAGGGATGCTGCCTATCCTATTTTTACTTCATGCTGGTTTTTTTCTCTAAAGGAATAATAAAAGTCTCTGGCTCTCCTTTCTATGCTGAACCCTCTTCAAAGCTTTTAAATGGATTATGAGAGGAAAAATGAATTACTGTAGAAGTGGGCCACAAGGAAAACATACAGAAAAGTCTGGTTTCATCTCCCAATTTCACATCATTTGCTGAGTGTTCAGTACCTTATCTTGTGACTTTTGACTGGCATTTAATATTGGAGAAGGACAGAGTTTTACTTCCATTGTACATTTAATAACTTCACGTACACAGAAGTTTTTATTAAAAATGTTAAATGTGTGTTATTGTGGTGTGTTTTTTTTCTGTCCAGGGTTTTGTAAAAATGCCTCTAAGTGGAATATACGTAAAATAAATAGATGGAATAATAGCCACTGAACCACATCTTAAATAAAGTCATGTATATTATTTTGTTTTACTCATAAAATTATATAACTGATTTATAAACACTGATCACAAGTGACTGGAAACATTGTATGAAGAATACAAAAGTCCCTGTCAAAATACCATACTAAATTTGCCATGAATTCTTATTTGTTCAGTCATTCATGTAACAAAATATTTTTCGATCCCATTATATATGCAAGTCAAATATATAATTCATCCCCTGGAAGAGCTCTCAGTCTGGTGGCAGAACACAAAACATAAATGAATAATTATAAAATAAGATAATAAATAGTCTGATAGACACATAAGGAAGTATAATTCTCTTTCTCTGAGTCAAAGAGAACTTCTCAGTAGAGGGTACACTTTAAAGAACTAGTAGGAGGACAGGTAAAAGGACATTTTCCTGTAAGGTAGAAACAAGCAAATATACTTATCAAACCACACATACATTTTCATGTCCTTTTATGATAACAGCCTTACATAAAAATTCAGATAAGAGGAGAGTGGAAAGTAGGAAAAATAGCGATGTTCCGGAAGTATTGTCCAACTGCTCCATGTTATATAGTGGGAAGAATGTCTTAGGGTGGCTTACAGGGAAGTGAGAAGTATCTACATAAAGACAACTGTACATAACAAGAGCAAAAAAAACAAAAAAACCTCAACCTAGATGCCCCTGTTTGCAGAGATAACAAGATTATGTCTCCTACCTTCTCTCTACACCAGTGGATAGCTAAAGACATTCCTGAAGGAGAGAAAAAGAAGGAACCTACAATGATGGCATTTTAAAACTTTCATTGAATAATGAAAAGTCCTGTCTGTGATAGACAAATAAACAATTACTATGAGTCTTTCAATTTGCTTATGATTTTAGCCTCATTGTCCAGCTTGAAATTAAAAAGATCCAGTTTAGCTTGCCATTCTGTCCACATGAGACTATAAGTTCTAAGCTTGTCAGAGTGTCTAATAGTTACTGTTTTTCCTTCCCTAGGTTTATTCCTGCCAGTTTATGTGTGAATGCATAATCTAACACTATGAATCCAAGTTGTCACAAAACAATTTGCAAAACCATTTCATTGAAGATTTGTATGTCGATTGCCGTAATCCTGCCTGATAACGTGTGAAAAGATATACCTAACAAGCCTCCTAATTGTGTATACCTGTTCAAATGCAAAAAGGTTAGAAGACAAAAGTAGACAGTTTTTTTATTTTCCAAGGTTATTTGGGCAAAACTAGCCCCTTTAAAGTAGGCTGACCTTTTCTTGGCCAGTCTAGGTGAAATTAGGGAAATTTCTGGACCAGGATGCCCATTAGTGAGCCAGAGGTACTCAGTGCTTACATACCTATTAGCTAAAAGGCACTAATGCTACCACACTATTATTTGGAACAGTAGGGCTTTCATGAAATTTAATTCTTATAACTTTCCAGAGAAAAACATGAGAATGAAAAAAATATTAAGGATAATATAAGGGAGATAATAAATTGATCCAACCCATTACTCATCTAACAGTTCAACACATTGACCAATATAATTATTTTTAAAATGATAATGGCAATCTAAAATGTTAGTCTTACCTAATGAAAGAATCAATTAATAGACTCATCAATATCAAGTAATAGACTCAATTTTTTTGAAGTGGGTACAATAAAACTTTTATGCAAACTATATTTATGTATATGATTATAAATCTAAAATTGAGTTTGCATGGCATATCTAATCAGCACACAAATCTTGCACTTACAATGACCAAAGTGTATAGGACTGGGTCTATGTGATTATGGATCCCAAGCTGAAAGCTCATCTCCAAAGCTGGAGTTATACTGATAGTAGAGGGGGCCCGAAATGCAGATTATCCTCTGAATCAACATCATACACCTGTAAATTTTCATTAAAAGATCTCCCTTCCCCATATCAAACCAGGGCCATTTTTTCTATTACCAAAGTGGTTGAACTCAGGTTCTGAAGTCTGACCACCTGCTTCCAAATCCTTGCTTCACTACTTAGTAGGAGTAAAAAATGTAACCTCTGTATGCGTCCTTTAACTTACACTTGTAAAATAACATTTTCATGGAATTGTTGTAAATATTATGTAATTTAATGCTCAGTAACTGGTAGTTCATTATATGTCCAATAAGTTATAGCTATTGATATTGTTTGTGATTTAGATAATTGAACAGTTGATTTCAAACGAGTAGAACTTGGAGATCAGAAAGGAAGAGAAAGTCAGAGACCTGGGAAACTCATTGAAGAATAACAAAAATGATCAATAAAGGGAGGTAATATTCTCTTATGCTCCCAAATCTTGGACATTTCATAGATACGCTTATAATTATGGGAACAAAGTACTCCTGACTGGAATAAGTGGAAGGAGCTATCAGAAGAGAGAATTAATAGAATAAAGGACCATAATAGATATTGGTATATAAATAATTTGTTGAAAGGAATGAAGCTATTATACTTTAGAAATTTCCTGAAATCTTTATTCTTTTATTCTATTCAAAAATTTATTCAGGAAGCCACCTGAATAGTCACACTGGCACTATAAGTGAGGCAGTTAGAAGCGCCACTTTTCAGAGGCTTTTTCTCCAGCAAATACTTCAGTGAATATTTTCAAGGAAATCTGAAGGTTTTAAAGCTATAGTATTTCCTATTACAAGTGGCTGCATCATCAGCTATGAATTTATTCTTGCCACGATAATAAAGCATATAGCTTGGAGGTTAGGGTGAGAGATGGGTCATTCAAAAGTCAATTGCTTATTTTTAATAAAATATATGTTTAGTTAGATTGTTCTCAGCCAAGAAAGTCTGGCACTTTATCAAGCACCAGCATATTTTTTCTGTTTTATCTATAAATCTATCCATATGCACCACCTAAGTCATGGATCTTAGCTGATAAATAAGCATGTTATTCAAGTTCAGTGAATTTTGGAGTGTGATTGGTGGTGAAAAGTACTCTGATTAAAAAATATATGAAAGAAGACATAAATAGGATTGCTGTTTCTGAAAATTAACAATAGGTGGAAAGAAAAAAATAACTGCAGAATATGTTTCTGAATTTTTTACAGACAAGGCTCTTGGTTACACCTAATCAATATTTAAAATTTTATATTTTTTGAAGTACGAATTGTACAAATCATTTTTTTTATGGGAAGGCAATTACCATGATTATTAGAAACATTTCCATTAGAATTTTGATTAAGAAAAGTGAGTCCAAGGTGATGACTAATTATGTGACATCAAACAATTTATTTGGAAACAGGCTAGGAATGCAAAATCAAAACAAAACAAAAAAATTATAGCAAACCTCAGGCAGATGATCATATTGGAAGGCCCCTCAAAGAAGCTTCCATTTGAATATCAAAGTCAGAAAAGACCCCTAACTTCATCTTCCCTTCACCTGGCTGCAGTGATTAGTTTTCAGAAACCTCCAAGGTATATAAAACAGATTTATTCATGAAATCACAAGCATTACCAAATTCTTTAGTGCAGATTCCTCCATTTGGTCCTCTGTAATTCTAGTCTAGTCCCTATCACAAAGTCCCATATGCCTGATTGCTTTATATCTGGCAGTATTTACAAACTGACCAGCCCTCTAGCTGTCCTGAAGCTTGCAGCCACCAGACCAACTGAATTAAGCTTTCTTCCGGAGAGGAAAACCTGTAAGCTTTTTCTTCCGCCCACACTAGAAATGATACACTGAACCCTAACTATGGACTATATGCATAATGCTCTGTTTTAAATACTTTATATAGCCACTGATTCCCAGTTCTCTGTTCAGAATTGGTTCTCCATCTTCTGAGGTTAGAGGAGAGACGTTCTTCTTCTTCTGTGCTAGGCATATACTTAGTCTTTAATATATTACCACATTTGCTACTCACGATTTGTAAAATAAAGATTATCATCTCCATTTCGTGGTGTTAGGTAATTTCATCAAAGTTACCAGGCTGATAATGACAGACCCTTGAATGAGATCTATGACAAAAGCTATGTTCATTCTACTAATTTATGAGGATAATTATTGCATGTAGGGAACTGAGACAGAGCCTGGAACATATTAAGTAATCAATTAATGGCAGTTGCTATTATTCTTATTTAAAAGAATGTTGAAGTGCAACTCAGTCTATGATATATCCTATGTATGACACAGGTAAAATGATAGAGTACCACAATGCTAATTATTTATTATATGAGAGATAGTTATTTCCAACTTGCAATGCAATTTATTTTGGACATCTTCTGCCTGATAATAACATCTTGGGTCACTAACCAGAGCATCTGTAAAGCAAATTTCCCTATTTTCATCAATATAACCCACTAGTCATATTAATTAAAAAGGGTTAGAAACTGTACATTATAAATTTGTCATTAATGTAAATAAATATTCAATGAGATTAGACCCTGCTTTAAAGGAATAACTAGTGTCATTTTTGTTAATTATAAATTAGGTGATGGTAACAGTATTTAAATTTTCTGGGCTTTTTGAGAAAGCTCCTCCACTGATCTATCTCAAAAGGAGACAGCATAACTCATTAAATACATAAAATCGAGTTTCAGAAGATTTCCGATGGAAAAAATGTGTGTGAGTGTGCATGTGTGTGCACACGCACACATACACTTGCGCACATACTATTTCTAGTATTTAAATAAAGATGGAGCTTTTTAATGAAGGAATATAATCATGTGCATTTATCTCTTAGTGTGAATGCTATCATTCTGCGTGTTCAGGAGTGAAAACTTTGAGATCAGAATGTCTTTAGACATACACATGTAGAATAACTTGAGGTGCTTTCCTCAACATTTATTGAGTCTCCTTCTAGCACCTAAGACTAGCAATGCCTTTCTGGAAACCTTGAGACAGAATCAGAACCAACAAGGCTATTTCTCCTATTCAGAGAACATTCTGATTCTCTCTTTTCTCCCCTCATTCTGATTAAGCAGATGCCACAGTGGACTCTGAGACTCATGCCCATGGCAGATTTTTCCACAGGCCAGCACCTTATTCTTTCTGAAGGAGCTCATGAGATTGAATATATAGAATAGTTACTAACAGGATGATGTGATTCAAATTGTTTACATTGCTACGTCTACCATAATATAGTCCTGGAATACCCTACACATATATTCTGGGAATTATTCTGTTTGAGATAACATACATCTAATTTCTTTTTTTTAAGCAATTATTTTAGTAAACTTGGCCCCCCAAAATTAAGCATATCACCCAAGATCATATAACGAACTGGAACTAGACCTTGTTTTCTTGACAACAGTTTACATTGTTTCCACTAGGCCACATTAAATTATTTTTTCTGTCTCTCACTCTTACAGGTAACCGAGGTGCACATCTGAGAAAAAAATTCAGACATATTCTGAATCTAATTTTTAAGATTAGAATAAAATTTATGATATTCATTTGGCTTAAAGATAGGGAAAACTTCGGTAACAAAGACAAAAATATATAAGGAGAAATAAATATTTTTAATAATTACATCTTTACAACTGCATGAAAAAGTTCCATAAGCAACTCAAAAGTCACTTTATACACTGGAATGAGTATTTACAAGTACGAGAAAGATTTAACATTCTCAACATAAAAAATTTATTTTTAAAATACAAGGAAAAAAACCTAACACGAAATACACAAAATATATAAACAGGAAAGTCATAGATGAAATAATGCAAATTGCCAATGAAGACATAAAAATACTCAATTTCATTAATAAACAGCAAAGTGTAATGTAAAACCAGGAGTTATTGTCCTTTTCTATCAAACTAACAAAACTTTAAAGGTTTGTTAACATTAAACTTTGGAAGATGTGGAGAATTAGAATTCTTAGACACTGCTGATAGTGAATGGTGATGGGATCACCAAATAAATCAATAAAGTCAATACAAGAATAAATATAGAATTATTTTTATATTGTTATATAGAAAAGAGATAAGACTTCAACTAAAAAATAGTTATTTACTATCATAAACACATAAATGTACATAATTAAAAAACAGTAAAAATATTAACATTGATATATAACACCTCCTATTATGCATAATGATTTCTTTTCTAATCTTGTTTCTTTTCCTAATATGAGAACATTATTTTCATTTTATTTACCTTGCCTCAATTTTTTGGTGCAAAATATTAATTTATTTCAATTGTTTATGTTTTTTCTAAGTTACTTTTTATGATTTATCTGTCCCTGATGGTGTGTTTAGCACCTTCCAAATTATTCATGCTAAGTATTTCATTAAAGGCAAGGTTTTTCTCTTTCTAGATCTTTAATTAGAATATTAAATAAGTTCGTTTCCAAAACAGTGTTCTCCAGGTATCCATTAGCACCTTTACTCTGTGAAAGTTAAATTACAATGAATAAAGTTTTAAACAGAAGTTTTCTTACATTTTCATTCAGACAAATTACCGAAACAAAACGAAATCTGGAGGATTTGAAAAATGTTCACCACATTTAACATAAATATAAAGATAAATACATAAAAATATATAATGTGGTGTGTGTGTGTGTGTGTGTGTGTGTGTGTGTGTGTGTGTGTAGATAGATAGATAGATAGTCCCCAAACACTTAGACCTCATTGTTAAGCTAATTTACAATTTGTTCAGTTAGGTCAATTATTTTATAATTATATCTTTAATATTGAATTTCTCTTTTCTAATAACAACAACACCACTATTTTGGAAAAAAATATTTAAAAAAATTTTTCACTTACAGTTGACATTCAATCTTATATTAGTTTCAGGCATATAGCATAGTGGTCAGACATTTATATAATTTACAAAATGATCCCCCAATAAGTATTGTACCCACCTGATACCATATATAATTATTACAATATTATTAACTGTATTTCCTAAGCTGTACTTTACATACCTGTGACTATTTTATAACTGTCAATTTGTATTTCTTAATCCCTTAGACTTTTGTACTCAGCACCCCTAATACCACTCCCATCTGGCAATCAGTTATTTTTCTGTGTCTATGAGTTTCTATCTATTTTGTTTATTTATTTTGTTTTTTAGATTCCACATATAAGTAAAATCATATGATATTTATCTTTCTCTGTCTGACTTATTTTACTTAGCCTAATACCCTTGAGGTACATCCATATTACTGCCAAGTAATTTTTCATTGTATATATGTACCACTTCTTTATTCATTTATTTATTAATTGGAGCATTTAGTCCATTTACACTTAAAATAATTATTGATAGGTATGTATTTATTGCCATTTTATTAATTCTTTTCTGATTGCTCTCTTGCTCTCTTTTGTATGTTGATGACTTTCTGTACTGTTATGTTTGGATTCTTTTCTCTTTATTTCTTGTATATCTCTTGCAGATTTTTGGTTTGTGGTTACCATGTGCTTTATATATACCAAGTAATAATTATAGCAGACTATTTTAAGTTGATAGTCACTTAAGTTTGAACACATTCTGAAATCACTACCATTTTTACTCATCCCCTGTTTATGTTTTTGTCATTACTTTTTACTTCTTTTGTATGTATGTATTTGCTGTATCCCTTAATTTACTGTTATAGTTACAAATGATTTTCATATGTTTGCCTTTTAACTTTTGTACTGGCTTTAATGTTGATTGATTCACTGCTTTTATTATGTGTTTGCCTTTGTCAGTGAGAATTTTTTTTCTTCATGATATTTCCTTATTATATTTTTATTATTTTTCTTTTTAAGGAATTCCCTTTAACATTTCTTGTAATACTGGTTTGGTGGTGACGAACTTCTTCAGCTTTCTCTTATCTAGGAAGTTATTTATCTCTCTTTGGACTCTAAATGATAGTTTTGCTCAGTAATCTTGGTTGTAGGTCCTTGCTTTTCATCACTTTGAATATTTCATGCCAATCCCTTCTGGACTGCAAAGTTTCTGTTGAGAAATGAGCGACAATCTCATGGGTGCTCCCTTGTAGGTAACTAACTGCTTTCTCTTGCTGCTTTTAAGATTTTCTCCTTGTCTTTAACTTCTTGCATTTTAATTATGATGTTTCTTGATGTGAGCTTCTTTGGGTTTATCTTGTTTGGAATTCTCTGCACTTCCTGGCTTGTATGTCTTTTTTCTTCACCAGGTTAAGGAAGATTTCAGTCATTATTTCTTCTAATTTCTATCAATCCACTCCTTGCTCTCTTTCTTTTCCTTCTGCTACCACTATGATTCAAATGTTTTTATGTTTAATATTGTCCCAGTGGTCCCTTAAACTATGCCCATTTTTAAAAAGTCTTTATTTTTGCTGTTCTAATTGGTCGTTTTCTTCCAAATTGCTTAGTCAGCCTTCTGCTTCCTCTAATTTGCTGTTGATTCTATCTAATGCATTCTTCATGTTTGTTATTGTATTCTACATTTTTGACTTTTTAAAATGTATTTTATCTCCTTTTTTATATTTCCTATCTCTTTCTGTAAGTTCTCACTGAGCTCATCTACTCTTCCCCTAAGTTCATTAAGGATCCTTATAACTAGTGTTTTGAACTCTGCATCTGGTAATTTGCTTGCCTCGATTTTGTTTAGTTTTTTTTTTTTTTTTCTGGAGTTTTTTTTTTTTTCTTTCATTTGAAGCATGTTTTTTTCTCTTCATTTTTCCTGCCTCCCTCTGTTTGTTTCTATGTATTAGGTAGAGCTGTGATGCTTCCCAGTCATGGCCTTCTGTAGTAGGTGTCCCATGGGGTCCATTGGTACAGTCTCTCTGTCCACGTGAGCTGGGTGCTCCAGGGGTGTCCCTTGTGTGGGTTGTGTGTGCTTTCTTGTTGTAGTTGAGCCTTGATTGCTGTTGGCATGTCAGTGGTTAGGACTGACCTTCAGGCTGACTGGCTGTGACTGCAGCAGATAAGCTATATGCTGACCCCACAGAATAGGATTCACTTAAGGGGACTCTGGTAACTGCCAAGTCCACCCTTTGGATATGTTGTTTGTGGTGCAAATTGCGTGGTGCTCTGTGTGTTCTGAAGCCTCTTAGCGGGGCTTCTGTGCAGGCCAGGAAGAGCTGCTGTATGTGCCTGGCCTGAGGCCACTTGGTAGGAGCTAGAAAGTGATCTGTGGTTGGCAGCTGCCTGTGTTAGGCTTAGAGGTGCCTGAGAGTGATTATGCTTTGAACTGAGACAGGCTGTCATTAGTGTTGGGCTTGGAGCCACTTACCACGAGGTATAAGGCATATTGAGACCAGACACTGTTTGTTTAGGGTTTGTGGACCTTTGACTGATTATATAAAAAAGTACGCAGTGTGGGCTCAGATTGCCGTTTGTGTGGATTAGCCTCTGAAAGAGGGTAGGGTCAGATCTGTGAATTGGGTGGGGCAGAGTCTAAGAGAATCACTGGGATGGGGTGAGAATGATGTTAGCCAGGTTAATGGAGACTCAGATTTGGTACCTGCCTGAGCCTGCAGGCTATGTGTAGGGAGAACTCAACAAAGGAACAATTGTGCCTGCTGGCACTTTAATACCAAAGAAAACTTCGCCTCCACCCTGACCCTGAAGCTAGATAATTCAGTTTCTTCCTGCATGTCCCTGGTGCTTTTTGAGTTACTGTCCCTTCTCTAGAGTTTAGAGTGAATCTACAAGGGAGCTGTGTGCGGGCCCTTTAATAGGACACTTGGGTCAGCAATAGCCCTTGTTCTCACCTGGAATGAGTCCCTGCTGATTTTCACAGCCAGCTGTTGTGGGAACTTATCTTCTTGGCACTGGTGTACTGGGCTGAGGTGCCCAATGCATGGCTGGGACCCCTTGCTCCTCAGTGGACGACCTCTGCAGTCAGTGGGAACCTCATAATTCTTAACCATCACATCACATCTCTGCCCCTCATACCAGTCTCTACATGGCTTCTTCTTTAGAGCTTTAGTTATAGGCATTCTGTTCAGATAGTCTTCTGATGGCTCTCAAGGATGTTTGTTTTATAATTTAGGTGTAATTTCAATGTGGTTGTGAGGGAAGGCAAGCACAACGTTTACCTACTCCACTGTTTTGACTGGAAGTTCTATTTTAGAAATTTTTAAAAGTAAGAAATAGAGAAACAGCAGATGAAAAATATGAAACTTATGCAAACCTACATATAAAGCTATTAAATTCCTACATATAAATTATTACTACTTGGATAAAAAATCATTTGGTAGGAAGAGTACACTATTAATTACTCTTTCAACATAGTTTGCAATTTTCACCTTTGGGCAGCATAGCTTTTATAAACAAAGATATCAGAATCAAGGTAGAACTACTGGCTAATGCCATGTTAACCCTGTTATTAAGTATAATGGGATCAGAATAAAAAAGAAGTGGCTAATAAAAAGTAAAGAGAACTCTAAGGAATGTAGGAAGAGCAGATATATAATACAAGGGTAGATATATTATATAATAAAATACATAAGAGCCACTACCTTTAGGACTGACATAGAGCATCTATGGAAGATTCACTTTCTTTAGACATGAAATCCAGATCATGCTGGAGATGACATGATCTTGGTTCCCTAATGGCAGAAAAGATGCTGTGATGTTACATTGCTGAAATGTGCTAGAAATTTGCCATCTGTAACTTGCTATCACTCTGCCCTCTAGGATGCTGGGGAAAGCTTTTTACATGGAAGTACTTCACTCTGTATAAAAAGACCTTTGAGGGAACGCTGGAGGAATGCAAATCCCTGACTGCTCCTCACTTAGGCCATTTCTTAAGGACATGTTTGCAGTGGGCAACTTTGAGGGATATTCATGAATCTTGGTGGATTTCCTTTATCAACAATCTACACTATTCCTGATATTTGAAAATCACAGAAGTATACTACTCCATTGGTCATTCTAATTAATGTGACTGACAGTGACCAGGTTCAAATATGGCATATAATAAATATCTACTTAAGGCAATTTTCAATAGCATTCCAAACAGCATTATGAAGTCAATCTGAAGTTTTTCTACAATTATGTCCCCCAGCATATCGAACTCATCCAACTAGGAATAAGTCCCACAGGGACCCAGAAAGTCTCATTCTAGATAGCCAAGATGTAGTCTGAGGCCAAGCCAATAGTATTGTGATCTGTGAAAAGGAATTTAGACTGACATGCTGATGTCTGGTGTCCCTGACAATAATTAAGGAGTAACAGATGAAATGAAAGGAACCTCAATCCTAATAAAGCTATTTTGTGGCCCACACTTGCTCACAGGAAAATGCATAACCCCAAAAGTCACAAGCAACTTTGAGATTTGTTGCAAAACTTAGTTTAGACCACCAACACTTTGGTTTGGTGAAGAAATATGGGCGATATTACCAAGAAGTTGTAAAGTTTATACTTATGTATAGTTTCAGGGAAAGCAGAATAATTTAGGACCAGCTATGTCCACATATATTTTTTGTTGTTTTTATGACACATGGAAAAGATTGAGAAATGCAGAAGCAAGTCAGATTTCTAGATGCAGGTATAGTTTAACTTAGACAATGGTGCCTATTCCAAAAGCCCTTGTAGTTTTTAGTTTCTAATCCCAGATGCTAGGGATGTTGCTCTCCCTCCACCTCCACAAAATATGTATGTATCATTCTAGGACTTATAATTCTACCATTTATCTAACAACTCCTATTTGCACCTTGACTGTTCAACTCTAAGTGTCAAGTTCAAGAAGATCAAGGGCATTGTTAATCCAGATGACTAAATCAGAATTAAAATGGAATATTTTTGGCTTCTTTTTCATCCTGCTACCTAGAGGGTATAAAACTAGGCTTGTCTGAGTTTGCTTTAGGAGAAAGAAAAAAGAGACATCAAGTCTAAGAATTGTCAAGGCAAATCTCAAAGTTTATTTATTTATTTTTATTATTATTTATGCCTACAGCACCTGGTCTTCCTAGGTGGTCTCCCATCCAAGTACTAACCAGGCTAGACCCTGCTTAGCTTCCAAGGTCAGACATTAGGCTTGTTCAGGGTGGCATGGCCGTGGCTCCACTGGGTCATGAACCCAGGACCTTCTGCAGGTAAAGCGGACATGTTAACTGCTACACTATGGAACCATGTCTGCAAATCTTAAAATTTAAAGCAGGCTTATTTAGCCCCCCACATCTATCATTCTGTTCATTACTCAGAAAGGAGCCAAGATGAGATAACCATTTTGGGTAGGACAGCCTCATTAATGACTAAAATGTTTTCAAGATATGTGGACTGAGAAAAGGTAAAATTAGAAATAGTTTTGAGTTCATATTTGAGTAGGCCACCCCAACATACTCAACAATTCCACATGTCTGTGGGCAGTAGGGAGCACAGAATTTCCACTGAATACATTGGTTATTGGGCCTGGATTATTGGATAGAATTTGTGAGAAAAGATACAAAACTTTCAGACAGTGGAAGGTCCAGAAAGCCAGAAATATCGCATAATCATTTTCAAGGGCCACAGTGTTTTATCTAAATAGATTAATTGGGCTGGAATGACAGCACCATAACCTGATAAATGCCAATAGTGAAGAGATCCCATTTATAGTTCCAAGAGAAGGTTAAAAATCTGATATAATAAGTCGAGAATAGGCAAGGTCAATGCTCCAGACACTGGTATCCTTTTTGGTTAGATGGAGCAACTTCTGGCAGGAGTCAAGTGGGACATGCAGTGATGGGTTTTACATCTGGATTATATCTCATCAGGAAATAGAGCCATACTATGGTTATACACATGAGTGAGCCAGACAATCTGATTAGCAGTTATGACTTGTCTTTTATTTGTTGTCTTTTATATGCCAACCTATAATCTCCTTGTCTAAGAGTTGGTAAAAATATAACGAAGCTTGTTAAGGAAAGTACTGGCCAGAGCTAAGAGCATGACCTTAAGTTCTGCTAATTGAACTGAGTGATCATGTTTATTTTCAGTTCTGCATCATAGATACTTGGTTTGAACAGCTACATGAGTCCAGTGGACACAGTTGGGTTTCAGCTTAGTCAAACTTCAGTGAAACAGACCCACACATTTATGGGAATCTCTGTGAGTTGAGGGACTCATTGAGCAGAGGGCTTTTGTTTCAGGTGGTGGAGGAGGGAATAAAGTTTCTTCCAAAAAAGTTGCCATCACTTTGTATAAAAACAGGATGGTGTGTGGCCACATTAGTGGAATATACCATTTTTTATTTGACTAGCAAGGACTGTTGGGCCCTTTCTTTGCTAGTCATTAATTCTGAGTAGGAACATCAGGCAAAAAAGGTACAGGACATTCTTGTATCAGGCATTTAGTTACCCACTGCCGACTCTTCTCCCAACCCCCACTCCCAGATAGAGAGGATATATTTGGGACTTGCATCAGGCAGGCAGCACTACTATCCTAGGAAATATCTGAGTATTCAGGCAGTCACCAAGTCTTAACTTAAGCTGTTGTTTTCTCTTCTTCTCTGGGATTCTCTATTGTTATTGTTAGACCACATGAGAGAGGGCAGTGATCACCACTCTATATGCAACAGTTTCTAAACAGAAGGATCTCCTCTAACTCTTTATGAATACTTACAATACAAGCATGTGAGACACATTAATAACAGTTATATATTTCTACACAATAATATACTGAATTGACCTAGAGGCATCTATCTACCTATCTAGTTGTATTCATGCACTATTTCTTTTTTAGAATGGAGACATAAACCCCACTTGTGTCAGGGGGCTAACATAACTGCCAAAATATTGTGCAATCTTCTGGTTTAGCAAGGGGAACACAGGCAGGGATAGGAGGATAATGGGTTATAGAGTTGAAATCAGATGCAGGGGATTGGTTAGCTGAGGAAATCTGCTGAAGGCTAGGAAGGCTTTCTGTTTCCTTTGGCCTCCTGGATGGATGCCACCTCACTCTCCCTGTACCTTCCAGCCATTTTAAATGCCCTGGCCCAGGGATCTCTTTTTAACCCTCTTTCCTCTCGCGTATACTATCTCCCCCTGCATTCTACAGTGCCATCCCTGTCCATTTGGTGACTGTCTGTGTGCACAGAGAGGCTTTCTAAATTTCTTTATTTTACCAAATGCAGAGATGAAAGCAAAGGAGGCTTTGGTCCTTGAATTATTATTTGTTACCACCAAGATACCCATGATCTTAGCATATAGGCATCAATACTTTGGTGAAATTTTATTTCTTCTATGTAGCATTCTAGACATGAAAAACTTTAATTTGTCACCAGGCTATCATCAAAAAGACTCTAACATTTCTTGACACTTAAACTATGTCACGAGGTATGCTTGCTTAGGGGAACTAAAAAGGATTCCCTATGGCAAAGACCAAGGTGTAAAAGCTCAAAAGCCAAGATAGCAATGGGTATTATTTGCAAAAAGAATTGTATGCAAAAGGATTGAGTGCAACAGAATAATGACAATGCAGGCATAAAAGAATTTAACTACTCCACCTCCTAACCTGTAAATACAGAAGGCTCTTCCCCAGTTGGGGAGAAGGTGCTGTTAGAGCATGAGCTTACCTTTCTCCATTCCTTGATCAAAAAATAGTTTCTTTTCTGTGTTACTGAACTCAGTCTTGTTCTAATGGTGTAAACAGAAGAACTTTGATTTGCGTCCCTAATCCAGAAGGGTCAGTAACAAATTCTCAATGAAAATTGAAGCCAGCAATATAAAGCCATTTTTTTTTAATCTATGGCCTTATTGCCCCACTAAAGACTCTGCCAAAATTTCCTAAATGTTCTCATCTCTTATGAGAACTTGGGGGATTAGTTTTCAGTTTTGTTGGAAGAATCCTGAGTGGTTACTAAGATGAGAGTTATGAAAGGTATGTTCAGCTGTAGTCCAGAAGTTCTTAAATGCTATATTATATTCTTTAAGCAATGGAAAGACATAGATTGGAAAATGATAAATGTATATTCATTATGTTAACATTAGAGATGAAAACCATTAGGATAGTTGTGGACAGATACATTAATGGCTGAGGCCAGGAACACAGCTTTAGAATGTGGAAAAGTTTCTTCTCTATTAGGGGGTAAATCTGAAGAAAGATCAGCAGGTTTCTATTATTGTTGTGGAAAAGGAATTAAAGTAGAGGAAGCAGTAAGTGGATGCTTTAGATAGGAGGGTAGGACTATTACATAAAATAGGATATAGGTGAGAAGCTAAGTGTTTGATAAGATTTGAGAGAAAGGGAATAAAATGTTTTCTCTTTAGAATATGCTGAGTTTGCAGTCTGTGTGACTTTAAGAGGATATGTCAACTGATAGAGTCACTACATAATTTATCTATCACCCAAATGGGCATTTTTTATAATGAACTTATGTGTACTTATTAATAGCAATTAATACAAACTTGTACTATCCCAGGCCAGTCAGACTATATTGCCACCCTATTTATTGGGCATTATATATATGACAGTTGATGTCAGGGGAGATTAGAGCTGACATTTTCAATCATAAGAATCAATGTTAACAGTACCCAGAGATGTATTTGTGTTGTATTTGTATTTGTTTACAGCAATTGATATACTGCTTCAGTTTACAACGTGCTTTCTTAAACTTAAGCAGGTCCAAGGGAGGTTTCATTCTGAACTAGTCCGATAAATCTGATTGGCCTTTTTCCTACAAAATATTTAATATTGTTTATGCACTGAAGTAGATTATAAATCTCAATAAAGGTTTTCCTTGTTCTATTTAAATGTGTATCCCAAGCAATAAATGCAGTGCCTGGATCTTAAAAGCAATCAATAAGTTTTGAGTAAATGAATAAAGAAAGTATCCATTGTAAAAAAAAATAATAATCCATCAATTTGGAGGCTCTTGGGATGCAAATTATTTATTTGAGTCTTTTTGTTCCATGTTAATTGTATCTTCAAGTCTACTTTCTAATATGTGTACTTCTTTTAAGGGAGAAGATTAGAGATTTAATAAATAAAAACAGGAAGAAACTTAGAGTGTGTCATGACATCAAAAGAAATTAGAAAGTTTAAACATGTATAAGGACCATAAGAAAATTTTAAAATGGTAATCTAGTCTTTGTAAAGTTCTTAAGTCTATTTCTCAGAAACAAATAGAATGATTAAGATTGTTTATAGCATGAATTTTTATAGCAAAATTATTATAGCATGAATGTAAAAAGAAAGTGTCTATTTTTCTATAACTGATTTTTTTTTCAAAATTTACTACACAGATATTCAGAAGATTTCAGCTTTCCAGTTAATATCTCAATATTTTTTCGTTTAAGCAGTCTACTTTTTAGTAAGTGCTCAAACATTCAGCAACCTCCTCTTCCCTCTTCCAGTCCAAGATAGTGTCTGGATAAACTGTAGTCTGTTCACTTTTCTTCATGAAAATATGGAAACAGAATCTTAGATGGAAGCATAGGCATTGCTGCTTTCTGGGTCCTTGTTGGCTTCTGGTAATAATTTTCCTGTCCCTTAGTCACTGTTCTGCCTGCTGACATATGCTGCTCAAGTCTTCAAATAGTAAACTTGTGACCTCTTCTCTCTTTGGTCCAGATGCTCTGTGCCTCTATGCTGGTTCAGGTTTAGCGCAGCACTTGTTGGCACTACTTATCCCCTGGAAGTCATTGCAACATTTGTTTTTGTTCCATTCCTCTTTGTAAGGTGGGAGTCCATATTGATCTACTTCAAGACCCACTAAGCTTATTATACCTTGCATCTTCTCATCCCTTCTGCATTCTTGCACAGAACTTGTGGGAACATCTGTACATTTTCCATATCTGTGGGGATTAAGAGTGAATTCTCAGGAGTTAAACTCAGGCCTCTGTCTGACACCACACCTACTGCCTTTACTCTGATGAGCTTGTTCATGTTGGCATGGAGTCCCCTAAGAAAAGATCCCCAATTCTCAAACAAAAACTTCTGTCTTCTAACTTGCTTCACCATTCAGTGACTTGAGGGCAAAAGTAGAGAAGATGGGAAATCACAACATATGCATTACACTGCCTTCTCACAATCTACCTAGGGATAGAGTCAGCAGGTTTTCTATTTCCTCTTCCTGTCTAGATGAGACTTATCTCTATGTCTATTCCTTTTTTTCTTCTTGGAGTGATTTTCTCCCCTTCCACACTTCCTTTTGTTTCACTTGTGTAGCATTGGGAAGGCTGGCTTGAGATATTTTACAATGTCATGTTGATTATTTTGAACTAAATCATCTGAGAGGCAGCAAGAACAGGAAGAGCTCTCTGACTCTTCTCTGTTCTCCTAAAAGCAGGAAATAAATCTCCATGTAGATGCCTTCCACACTCCTGAAGGACTGAGAGACAACCTTATGATAAGACAAAAAATCAAGTCAAAAAAGTGTGTATAAACAAAACCCGTAATGCCTTTATTAAGCCTAAACTGTGTTTAGATTTCTCACTAACAAATACTCAGACTTGCTTAGATTCCCTTCTAATGAGCACCAACTTTCTTTGCTCTGTCAATTTCTCACAAATTTATTATTTGTTCTAAAAAATCCAAAAAGTGCTCAGTTCGATCACTGTTTGAGCCACATTTTATGATCTGATCATTATATTGCGATTCTCCCATGTGCACATTATTGTTTTTTTCTCCTGTTAATCTACTCTTGTGTCAATTTTATTACTTTATAATTAGTTCAGCCAGAAGAACTAAAGAAGAGTAGAGTGGGAGAAATTCTCATCCCCTCCCCAACAGTAGTGTCTACTATATGCCAGTGTTATTTGAAAAGCTTTACAAAACTTGGCTCATTTAATCCTTTTAATGATCCAGAAGATAAATACTATTATTGCCTCCACTTTACAGATAAAGATTTAGCTATAGTAGTGGCACAGTCAGGATTTGGACCAATGTGGTCTAGCTCGAATCTAAACTATGCTTCTTCCCCATTAGGTGGTTAGGTGGACTGAGAAACATGAATTATAGATGAATGAAAGGTCCATTTAATTTAGTATTTTCAAAATTTTATTCATGCTGCTTTTATCTTGAAGTATGAAAATGAATGAGGATCTGGGAAGACTGTAAATCCTAAAGACAGCATGAGATTAGATTAGAGGAGAGATCCACATTATAAGAGCAAGCAATGCTAACTTAAATAGGAAAAAGAAGAGTGAGGAAGAAACATTGTTAGTGGTTCTTGGGCTTAACAATAGAAAGGCCTATTAGTCTATTCACTAGCACATTGAGATTTGATCCCAGGCCTTTGATGATGAACTTTTCTGCTCTTTCTATTACTCATAACCTTTTAATTATGAATCCTGCCTTTCATCTTACACGCAAAACTTCTTGAGTTGATCTTTCCTGTTTAGATTTTTTTAAAGTGATTACTCAATGTTTATTTGATAAGATGGAAATAGGCTCTTTCATGTTGTAGTTCTAGCCTGACATCTAGTTTTATCTTTCCATTTTCTGACCTCATCCCACTCCACTGCCTTTTACTAAATTGTAAAATTGAATTATTGGTCATTATTTGAGTATATAATTTAATTCTCTTACATTTCTGGCCTTTGCACAAAATGATTTTTTTGCTTGACCAGCACCTTGTATTCTCTTGATCTCTCCCTTTTCCTGTTGTATGCAAAAGACTTGCCTATTTGATTATTCTCTATGTCCTTCAGGTATATCTTTCTGTAAAGCCTTTCTTGACTTCTAGAGACAGTTTCTGCTGTCTTTTTTGAGAGTAAGGTAGTTGTTCTTAATAACTGCTCTAGTACAAACCATGTACAGCAGATTCATACTGAGAGCCAATTGTTCAATTTTCAGAAATTTGGCAAACATTGGTTATTTAACCATTGGTAGATGACTATGATAGGAATATTGATATCCCTGAAGTCTGAAAACACCACAGATCATTTAGATTTGTTATGTTTTAATTAATTAATTAATTAATTAATTAATTTTTTAAATTTTTTTTCCAGAGAGCTGGTTCACCAGGATGTCACTGAAAATAACACTAATTATGTCCATCCTCGTCCAAATATGTGACTATGAAAAGCAAATATAATGGACAGAATGAGGCTAAATTGTCAGGCAATTAAAGTGATAGCACATTCTTCATATTTTTTACCTACCTTATAAAAGCAAGTTTTATCAGTCTAAAATGTTCCCTAAATTCAGGCTCAAGCTTCAGGGGGAAAAACCTATATTCCGAAGAAATAAAGAAATAGGTCTGCATTTCCATATGCCATCATCAGCAAACAGCATAGCTATAGAGCTGTGAAAATTGCAGACCTTTACAACTCAGCCTTTGATTAATGACTTAATTAAAGTGGGATTAATATAACTCTGTTGGCAAGAACGAATGCTAGTGAAAGTAGAAAATATTCTGGCAATCTACCCTTCCAGCAGTCATTGTAGCAAACATTGATAACAGGGCGACAGAGTCACTGACTTAGACACTTAGAGATCTCCTGGAAGAAAGGCTGATGTTCACTAGCTGTGCAAGAAAAAGCAAAGAAATGAAATTTAACTGACTACAGCTAAGCCAATGTATCATATAGTGTACTTTTTAAAAAAGACCTTTAGGAAAAATTTCTATCAAGTCTTGGTAACAAGCAAAGCTGACTTCTCTTCAATAATTTTTTTTTTTAAATTTATGTGCACTATAAATCTTTTAACTAATTCTACCCTCCTTTTTTATCTGACAGCTGGGGGAGATTCGAGCTAAATTTGTGGTCTAAATAACTAATGTATAGAACCATGGGGCACATAAGTCTGGGTGCTAATCTAAGAGCTATATTTTCTCTTATCCTTATTTCCTTTGGCTTCATTCTTTTGACCTTATCTCACCACTTGTAGTCTATGCATTTTGGTAAGCCGCCATATGCCTTTTGTTCTGAAATGAGACATAGATAAACAACTTAGGTTGTAGACTAGTACAGCAGCTGGTACTGTAAAACACAGGTGAACTTTGGCTTATTTCAGTGACTGTGCCATTATTTATGCTCTACTCAAAATGGCCCTCGGACTCATATCCAAACTCATTTTGTAGTCACAGAACCATGTCTGTCTGTCTGTCTGTCATCTATCTATATCTATCTATCGTCTCTATCGTCTCTATCATCTATCTATCTATCTATCTATCATCTATCTATCTAATCTATTATCTATCATCTATCATCTATCATCTATATCTATCTATCTATTGTCTATCTATCTATCATCTATCTATCATCTATATCTATATCTAATCTATCATCTATCTATCACCTATCTATCATCTATATCTACCATCTATTATCTATCTGTCATCTATCTATCATCTATCTTAGTCAAGCTGACTAAAATTTCACTTTTTCTCCTCATTGTGCTATGACAGACATTTTCATAGTGTCAGAGAATTCAATATCCTTTATAGAAGATGGCAACAGTAAAGAAACCTGGGGAATAGATAGTTAAGAGAAAAGGGCATACAGCCACAATACTGACATATCCAAACCAACTTTTGTCAGTTTGCTTATCAAGTTTGCTTTGTCAGTTTAATATCAAGAAAAAAGCTTAAGCTTTCTAAGCTAATTTAGACTAGATTTTGATAAAAACAAAGATGCTTTCAAAACAAATTTAGTAGAATCATTGTCAATTTAGTAATTATCCTATAGGAAAGGTATTTTTGGAGTAGGTATTTAGATTAAAATTAGAATCTTTTAGGGGAGATTTTTCAGAATTCCCTCATATTCATACCTGTGAAACCACTAAACAGTCTACTTGTAGCTCAAGCATTAACACATTGCATGCTGTTAAATAAATAAATAAATAAATAAATAAATAAATAAATGAATGAATGAATAAATAAATAAATAAATAAATAAATAAATAAATAAATAAGTTTTAATCCAGAAGCCCAAATCAGAGAGAAAATTTCTGTGAGTTTCTCTCATTTCTTTTTAAAAAAACATATATATTTTTTCAGAACCATGGGGAAAATATGCATTTTCTAATAACAATACCTACTGTGTGAAATGTCAATAAAATTTTCACAGGAATTTAGCCAGTAAAATATTTGAATGGCCATATCTGTGAAGAAAAATGCAAAGAAAACTCTAATCTTTTATTCTCTACATAAAGCATTATAGGTTTAGCAAAGATGTTTGGATTACATATCTAATTTTATCTCTTAAGATGGATGTTATTATTGTCATTTTTTTCATATTTGTAACCAATTTATTTGTTTGAATTTTTTTAAATTAAATTTAGAGGGGTGACATTGGTTAATAAAATTATATAGGTTTCAAGTGTATAATTCTATAATACTTCATCTGTATATTGCATTGTGTGTTCACCACTCAAAGTCAAATCTCCTTCCATCACCATACTGTTTACTGTTTTACTGTTTTCTACCTCTCCTTCCCCCTTTCCCTCTAGTAACCACCATACTGTTGTCTGTCTATGAGTTTTAATGTCTTGTTCATTTGTTGCTTTCAGTTTTATATCTCACGAGTGAAATCATATGGTTCTTGACTTTTTCTGACTTATTTTGTCTATGCGATATATTGTAAAATGACATGCCTAAAGTTACATACCTAAATTAACTCATTCTATTTAATGTAATATGTTTCTTTGTTTATGCAAGGAGGCATGCAGATACTGGAAAGACAGGGATAAATAAAATCTGTTCTATGATACAAAGAGCATGAGGGCAAAGGGCCAAGAATTCTTTCTGTATTCTCTCTGTATTCAAGTTGATTGTTTTAGAAAATGTATTCTTCTCAATCCTGATATTTTGATAGAAAAGACAATTGAAATTATTATATCATCAGCTGCATTATAACATTAGGGTTAGCTGCATGTAGCTAGGGAAATATGAACATATTTCATATAGCTAGATAAATGGATGGATGGAGAGGAGGAAGTATACAAATTATGAATCTCTGAAACATCAGACACAATCATATTAAATGACATAATGTAACTTCATGTTGACTATGGTTCTTGAGATATTGATATCATTTAGCATGTCTATAAAATTAACTAATTATAAATGAACACCTTAGTGTTTTTATGATTATAATTTTGTTTTAAATAAATGAATGGGCAATATGTTAGGAAACATACTGTCCACTCTTTTTAAAACTTGGTGATGTGCACATGACTGACATACAGAAAAAAGAATAAGAATTTTAAAATGCAATCCTTTTTTTCACATTGTTCAAAGATATGAGTTTTCAGAGCAGGCTTTTCTTTTATTATCAGACTAAAATACTAAACATGTAAATGAGAAAATAGTTACTGATTTTTATCCCTATCTGACAGAATAATGAGAAATTAGTTTTTAAAAGCAAAATTTATTTTTGAAACAATTGTAGTGAGTAACAATGCATTTTAACTTAAATTTGTAATTCATGTTCTTCATATAGAAACATAATATTTGTTAAGGAAAAACAAGCGTTTGAATAAAGAAATTGGGAAAGCAGTGAATGTGTGGATAATTTTCCAAATTATAGACAATGTTTAATTTTTCCACATATGTGCTTAACTTACCATAAATTTAAAGTAGATTGCAATTTAAAAAATCTAAAAAGTAAAGATTATTATTATAAAGGCCAACAAATACAAAAAATGTAAGAGGAAAAAATAGAACAAAGGAATCCATGTTATTTGAAAATAGGGAGAAACTATCAATTAAAATAGAGGTCCTCAATATTATTTTGAACCTATCCCTCAGCCTTATCACTCTGTTATTTACAGGCACCAATGGGCATCTGCCCTGAGAATAGATTATTAGCATTTTCTGCTTATTTAACTAATTAATTGAAGTGGTATATAAGCCCCACTTAAGGTACAAAGTGCAGAAAGTGAAGCAGAATAAGAGAAAAAGCAAGGCTCATGAAGTAAGAGAAAGAAAATGTCTTCTCTCAAGAACTGATATTCAGTAATTTCTGGCTGTATGATACATAAATGCAATTAACAATATTTTAATAGATGCTATCATATCCATTTGGGAGAACCACTTAAGATAAATAACATTTTTTAGTGTCCCTGTTAACAATGTGTTCTGATAATATGAACGACATATCACATATAAAATTCAAGGCAAACTTTTTTTTAATCTAATTTAAAAAGATGCTTTTGGCCAACCTGCAGTTGTAATTTTATGACAACTCTCAGAGTCTGTAATTAATGGAAAGGAGAAGACTAGACAGAGAGATTATATTTTGTGACTTGATCATCATCACATCACAAATTTCCTATATGTCATCTTGACTCTATTTTTTCATTCTTCCTACCCAGGTCCCTCATGCCCATGAGACCTTCTCTTGAAAGCAACAGGTTTAGCAATATTATAATGATATCAATCCATTCTCATCTTAACCAGCCAAGAGCTGCTATTTCTTTTGTCTGATTGAAAGCTCATGCTGATTAAGAATAATGACAAAAAAACTGCTATTCCTATCTGGGAAAAATAACCACCAATTCATTTATAAACATTTACATAGAAACATCATTTATATGAAGTATTCTAAGTTTAAACTCAGATATCTCCCCTGGTTTCCTCGATTTTAATCCTGAGTCAGAGTTTTATAAAATAGTGACAGTCCTATCAAAAAAAACTATTCGATTGGTCCCAATTTATGTAGTCAGTTGGTAATGTTTTTGCTGCTGTGTATACTTTACCTCAAAATATACTGACAAAATATTTGTTTTAGATGTTCTGTATAAATACTGCTTATCTTTATACTATCTCCATTAACTTTGGAACAGATTAATTTCATGATTTTTTTTTACTGAAATGATCAACTTGAAATTGCTGAAATGTCTGCTGAGTAGCCTACAATATTTTCATATTTCTTTGTAAAAACTGAACTTTAAAATACAGTGACATCTCATGTATTAGGACGTTAGTCTTCTGTCAAATTCAGATTTCTAGAACAGTGCTTGGATTCCAATAGTGACTCAAAAAACATTCTGAGAATCACATAACTTTAATTTTTGAATCCACATACCAGATCCCTATTTCAGGTTTAATGATTTTTCAATAACAATAAGCAAAACAAACAAACAAAGACAAACTTTCTCACTAGGAGATTTGAAATACACTGGAAGATAAATTTTAGAGAGAGGCACTATGACCGTATTAGTTAAATTTAACAGCTTAAAATTGGGAGAGAAAAAAATACATAAAGCTGTATGTAGAGTCAATATCATGGGATGCTAGTTGAGATGACTCTACAACATCAGAAAAATATTAAATTATATTTAGTGATTTTTTGTTGAGCAAGTAGGAAAATATAATATGTTTAATCTAACTTCTATCTAAAATATTTTATACTAAAAAACAATTACTTTGGTGCTTCAAGGAGTAAGCCCTGGAGTTCAGTGGTATAGATAATTATTTTTCAAAATTTAATATGCATATAAACTACCTTGGATCTTGCGAGAATGTGGATTCTTGTTTAGTAAACCTGAGTGTGGACAAGATTCTATATTTCTAACAAGCTCTTAGTGAAGGCTGACAATTTTTCTAGCAAGGTATGTATAGAATGTATTAAATTCCGATAATGTCTGGTAAATGAGATGTTACTGTATTTGATCTCAAATACTTTTTGAAATCTGAAATTAAAACATATTACTCATAGAAGTTGGCAAATTTATGTTACATACAATTCATTCATTTTAGAAATAAGAAAATATCATTATAATTAACTATTTAAAACTTTGAGACGTGAGAGTGAAATAAATAATATGCACTATTAAATCTTTCAACCATATAATAAGCATGCATGAGAGAATTTTATTGAAATCTAAACTTGGTCAATACTGTGCAAAATTTGAGACGAGCTATAACTGTCATACTAAATCACATTCAATAGAATTCTTAATTCTCTTAAATTATATTGTTTCATCCTTTTTACATCTGGAGAGTATGCAACACACAAGGAACATTTTGGATATTTTTTTTAAAAAGATATTTTGTTTTCATTTCTGTTAATGGTGAAACACTGTGCTTTGTTCAATGGTGAAAAATTCAAGATGTGTTATTTGATAAAAAATGCCTAAGTGATCATTTTCTGGTTCTACACTTTATACACATAAATATTTTATGTATTAAAATATTCTATAAATAAACTGGAGCTGGGAGAAGTGATATATTATAATACATTTGAAGTTACAGATTTATAGCCTTTATAGGCATTTCACATATTATATAAATTTTTGATCCTGCCAAATTCCTTTATACTGAGTTCATAAAATATTCATATCCAGTGACATTAATGTAAGACTTCTCTGATCTTACTGCATCTTTCATCCCGAAACTGTGGTTCTAGATGCATTATTGCCTATGTGACCCTTTTGCATCTCAGTAACATTTTGCTGAGGATGAGATTTCTGTGATGCTCCAAATAATGATTTAACTTCAGATGGCTAAACTAAATTATCTATCATGATTGGTATGGATAGAGTGTTTGTAGAGTGTGTGTATGTGTGATGGGTGGGACACCAGGGAAAATTGTAAATGACATTTACAAAAGAGATGTGACTTCAAGTGTTCCTTAAAAGGTCAAAATATACATATGTAAAAACTTTAAAAAAATTTATATTGAACAATAAGGAAAATAAGTGCATGATTCTAAATAATTTACAGAAGATTCTCACATTTACTATCACTTTGTAATTCTTCCATAAAAAAAATCAGGATAGACAGGAATTGTATAAACCCATTACCTGTAACATCCTCTAATATAATTTTTCCCATTTTTTAATGAAAAGTAAAATTACATGTACCAAAAATGTTACACTAGAAATGAAGAGTAATTTATGTTAATCAACAAACTATAAATGATTACTTAGTAAATTTTTTTCTGTTTATTAAAATGAAAAAAAATTCAAGACCTAACAAAACAATTATATATTTAAATGACATATTATTTGGTGAATTGAAAGTCTGTCCAAAAAGATTTTCTGGGAAGAACAGTTAATCGATACAAATGTGAGTGCAAATCTGTCTCTTTTTAAACTTTAAAGCATATTGTTCAAAGTTTTAGCTTGTGTGCATGATAGAAATTCCATACATTGTTTTCTCAGTGACAATAAAAAGCACAGTTTATTAAAAACTGAAGTAAAAATCAAAATAACTTTTTTAAAAAATTGGTCACAGTTTTGTCATTGGTATATGGAGGTTGTTCCAGGGGCCCATCCAAAGCTCATCATCATCTGACTGCGTATGGTCACTGTGGAATTCCAGAGCTTCCTTGACATTCTTACTGTCAACTGTGGACTCCCGTTCAACTGTGCTTTTCAGCCTGTTCCCCAATGGTTTCACTGCTGTACTGTCAGTCCCCAATGCGCAAGGGGCAAATGTTACCAGAGTTGGTCTTGTGTTCATTTTCTCAGTAGAAAATGGCCCTTTTGATAACGTGTTCAGGGGGACATTCTCCTCATGTGTCACTGCCAACTTGTCTAGTTTCTTAAAATGTTTCCCCAGTCGGACAGGAGAAGAAACTTTTAAGTTATCCGTGAGGCAAGCACGGCGGGTTCTCACCACAGAACCATTCTGTGCAATATATATATTGCCGTTAATATTACTGTGGATATTAGGATTGTGAAGACGGTTTCTCTGACATTCAGGAGCACTGTCTTCTCCAGTTGAACTTGTTTCATATTCTCGATCAACAACTAACTTGATCATTCTTTTTCTTGCCCACTGTCAAAATTAAAAAAAAAAAAAAACAATATGTGAGTCATTATCAAAAGAATTAAAAGGGTGAAGATTACAATGCCTGTGAAATTCATACCCTTTGCTAGAAAGCTATCAAAAGTAAATAACTCAAAAGAGGTAGCGAGAAACAACTCTTCATTAATATTAGTTTCTTTTCCACCAATGCTTCATTGGTTTTGGAGCTTAATAACTTCTGAAGAAGGTGTTGCTGAGTTAGGAAGTAGATATTTACTTCAGGAAACACCTGTACTACTTTAGATCAAATTGCTCCTCTACATGAAAGGAAAAAAAGTATTGCTGTTCTACATGAAAAAGAAAAAGGTGTATTATTTCAATTTATCTAAGGATCTGATCCATTGTTTGACAGTTGCTATACTATTCAGGAAAGTTAAATTGAAAGAAATGCACAGCATTAATATATTCTGTTCATACTAATATGTTCATGGCCAATATTTTAATGATATTTTTAAACCCATAGTATTCTAATTCACATTTATTGTTAAAGTCAAACTTTTTGTGTAATTTAATGTATTTATTCCTTTTAAGTGTCCTGGTTTTCTGGGTCATCTCGTTTAAATACAGGTTAACTTAAAATATCTTCCCATCCTGCGCAATTTATTCAGAAATACAGAAAACCAAAAATCTAATTATTGTAAACTTTCCTTTTGTAAGCAACTGGAATACAAGGGACATTTTTACAAATGTATTTTTCTTTTATCGGTTCACATTTGCAATTGCAAGGGGCAAAGGTTAAACAATACTAGGTTATTCTCAAAACAGTATTACATTTTTGGGTGTGTGAACTATCAACATATTGCACAAAGTGAGCTATGCTTTTGATTTTCAGATATATATTTTAAAATTATGTTTAATTACCCAGAAAAAAATTGTATAACTGTTACAATTTACATGTTTTTCCTAAATCCACTTGAACTCATATACACAATGGAAAATAAATGGTAGTAAATTTGACTTTTTAAAGTTAATTTACTTTCTAATATTTGAAAGTGCCAGCTACAAACTTATTTGAACATATTTATGATATTTTTGATAATACCTTTGCCAGTTGAAATGAACATATATGCAAAAATAAACTTTGGAGATCTCATTTAATGAAGCCTATCAAAAAGAGTTATTTTTCAAAGATGATATAAAAATCACCATATATATTCATATAATCCATTCCAATAGGCAAGGCATCCTTATAATATGCAATGCCACATTGCATTAACAGAAATCCCACTATACATTATTATAGTATACACTATTATACACATCTATTTGGATAGCATATATATTCACTTTTCTGGCATGCCTCTAATTTTAAGTCAGATCAAAATCATGATCAATTTCCTCTCTTTCTACTGTCATTTTAGAGAACACACAGAAGGCACTGCACACAAGAGCACTCATCACTGCAAAACTCCCACCTATTGTGATCTCTTTTAAAGTGCTGTGTTGTAACCTTCAGAGTTTGCTGCTGGAGGCTTCTTTTGGTTTGCATTCTTGGTTGTGCCATATTCAGGCACCTGAAAGCCCCATGGACCTCCAGACTGACTTTCACTACTACTGCTACTACTACTTTCCGATGCTTCTGATTCCTCTTCACTTTCCACACCTCCTTCTGCGGAAGCCGATTCCATGCTGCCTTTTTCAGTGACATCTTGAGATTCAAGGTCTGCTGGTTCTTCCATAGGGGCCAGCTCACTTTCTTCTTCTGCTAGGTGTTCTTCTCCCACCTTCGATTCTTCAGGTTCTTCAGGTGGCTCCTCTTTTTTACCTTTGACTTCCTTGATATCTTCAACAATGGGCCTTCTTCTTGCAAGAAAAATGTTTTTCCTTGCCTTTTCTCCTTCTGACTCCGTGGATTCTGATTCTTCTGATTCTGGGGTAGAACTTTCCTCCTCCTCAGAAGGTGTCTCTGACTCAGACTCCTCTTCTGTTGTCTCAGACTCACTGAACTCAGATTCCTCTTCACTGTATTCAGTATAGTCACTTGAGGATTCCTCCTCTGATTCTACAGTGCTTTCTGTAGCTTCATCTTGGTCCAGAGTTAATTTCAAATAATCTTTATCTTCTTCTTCCAGGCGTCTCTGCCATGCTTCACCCTCAAGGTCGATAATACCTCTTCTGTCGGCTAGTCCTCTAACTTTCTTAAAAATCATTGGGAATATCCTGGCTCTCTTCCAGGTTGTATATGTAGGCTCAGCTGCGGGAGGCTTTTCAATAGTGACAACTACTTCTTCCTCCTCACTAGGCTCTCTAATTTCAACTTTTGGTTTTTTAATTTTCTTTGCCTTTTCCTGAAAATCATGAAAATGCAATTGAAGTGTCAGCTGGGTAATGGTTATGTTGTGACCTTGTCCCACATAAGTTAAGCAGAAATAAAACTGCAGGTTGATAGCTTCATGCAAGTTATATGACTATTTTCAGAAAACAATCACATAATTCTCTCCTCTTTATCCCCACTGCATATAGACAGAAGACAACCAAGAAAAAGTAAATTATTTTATTTGGGCTTGTATTGTATAATATCAAATTCAAACACCTTATCATTTTTTTCTTATTCAAAATTTATTTTGCATCTTACATAAAAGGAGAAAAAAAACAATCATTATCTCTTCTGTCTCCCATTTCTAGACTTTAATGTTTTTGATGTATGTGTTTTAACAAAATTTTAATAAGGAAATTATGCTATTTTATCTGAATAGCTTGCGAAACTTGACTATTTTCTTAATTTTGAATAAAGTAAAGCTATAGTGACATTTATTTGTTGTGTGTGTATTTTTTGGCAAATGTTCCAAGTAAATATTTTTTATATACATGCTGATTTAAACATAAATGATATTTTATTAAAATATTGATGGTAATATTTTATTTTCCTGAGATAACTGAAAGATGGAAAATATACTTTTTTAATGATTTTTAGATATGCTGCTAGACAATGGAGAAACAAAAGTAAACATTGCTTTGCAAAATACTTTTTATATATTTTATTGTAATATTATCTTTATGGGGAAATCTTTAGGATTTTAGAAAATGTAATTTTATTGTGGCTTTATTCCAAGTGTTTAACATTTTATAGAAGGATATAAATTAAACTTATATAAAACTAATTTTATTCTGTACACAAGGCAAATGATCAGGATTATTAAATTTCTACAGAAAACATGTATTAAGTGAATAGGAGTTCTGATTTTTGGAGTATTTTGTAGCCTGCTATTCAAATAGGATTAACAATTTGCTCTTGAAATATTAGCCTTACATAAGAAAATTATAGCAATTACCTCTTCCTCATCATATTCCTCCTCAGCTTCACCAACCACCTCACCATACTCCTCTTGTCCAGCAGGTGGTAACAAGCGACGGCGACTTCCATACTGAGGCATTTCATACCTGTAAGAGAAACTTACAACTTTAAACAGATTTTTTTACATGGTCAATGTAGTCTCTACCATGACTGATCTCTGTTTTCTTCTTTTTCTTCGTCATTCAATCAAGAGATATTATATAGCACCTATTAGGCTCCTTGTAAACTAGTTACAAAACCATAGGGCAAGTACTGCGACCCTAAGACCAATGATTTTTGCCATAATTGTACCCTAGAATAACAATAAAAAGACTTAAGTTATTTTAGATTTAAGTTTTGGGAGCATTTAGAATGAAGAGAAAGGCATATTGTTCTTTAACTAATTGTAGAATTTAGGGCACAGAATAGGTTCTTTCTAAAAGTATAGTAGTTTATTCAGAACATAAAGTCTATCTTTATAGTAAAGATCTGCTTCAAACATGATCCATAATGGTCTTTACATTTCTCTACTGCATTTTTAGAAAGTGGTTAACTTAAGTGTGTAGAAGTGAATTTTTAAATGCTTATTCCTAAATCTTAAAGCACGCACACACACACACACACACACACACACATAATTATTTTTTCAATTTCTCTTGGGCAAAATCTTGAGGCTGACTGCTTAAATAAAATGTTACACATCTTATATAAAAAATGGTGAATTCAGGAATTGAGCAAATATGTTTGACTTTTATTTCCTATTTGAACAATTCTGAAAAATTTTCATTGCATTCTTAAAGTTGAAGTCAATATCAATATAGAACATCAAAACAGAACTCAATAGGAAAAAATGGTTAAAACTTGACTAAAGCTAAAACGAGATACATTATTCATTTTCAAAGATAAAACTAGTGAAATGACATTTATAAAACAAATGCTAGTAATAATTATTTACTAACTCCTTATTATTCATAAAATATTAAGATACTGGATAAAAAAATCTGAAGATGTACCCATGCTCATAACAGTAATAATCTTGTCCATATTCCTGGCCAGGATCAATTCCAGACTCCATGGATAACTCCTATTGTTCAAAAAGAGAAATTGCATTTGAAAACAAATTTTTATCACATTTCAGCTCATAGTCAGATTTCCAGACCTAGAATTCGATGACTCTCAAAATACACCTGTCAAAATAATTTCAATTACAAATGTTAGTTAAACATATTCAAATATATATATGTGTGTGTGTATATATATATATATGTATATATATATATATATATACACACACACACACATACATATATATATATATATATATATATATGTTTTTTTTTCTGGCTATAACTATTTTACACAAAATAAGGTTATGTTATTAGAATTGAAGGGGTAAGAAGGTAAAACTTTGTTATAATGGTTAATCTGTTAAAGATTACAGTTGAGCATATCACTTGTTCTTGGATAAATTTTAAAACTATCAATAGGCAATTAATATTTCGCTCTATTTTAACTTATATTATTAACAGACTTTAACCTTGAGCAAAAGTATAGCATTATCTTCAGCATTATTTCATCTTCTTGCTAACAGTTTTCTGGTCCCCAGAGCACTTTAATTCATCAGAAGCTATTCTTAAAAATGTCTGATAATAATCATTTGTACATTAATAAAAATTTATGTTAATGTGAGCTATTTCCTAAGATGTTTACATTTTAAAACATACTCTAATTTTGTATTTAATTCTCTTTTAAAAATAGGAATTTGTCAGAGCAGAGCTTTTTCAAGTTTCCAATTCTAAATTCTGGACAACACTGATTTTTGTCAAGCTCTAGATCTACTCTTACAAAAAGAAGTTTTTCTTTTCCTGAGATATACATATGAAGCTAGTTTTTAGATAAACATTAAATGCAATTTCATTACATTTACTTGTTAAATTCTATTTTAACATTTAAGTAGGTTGAACTGAAAAGGTCGACTAAATTAATTTTGCAATGAAGAAAAGGGAAGGAGAAAAATTATGGGTATCCACAGGAAAATGGGTTGGTACTTATTTCTAAAATTATCTGTTATTTATAAGAACTAATTCTGTTGATCCAGGAATAGCAAAGAGTCAGGAAAAAAAAGTCCTCTGAGAGCACAAATATATCGTTAGAGAAGTAAGAAAACTCATAGTCTGCATGACTCTTAGTTCTTTGTTTGGCAAACATCATTTTTTAAAAAATTGAATTTGTTGCCAAAACTCTAATCAAAAATACTATCAAAAATTTTGGATTTGATTTCTCTTGAAAATTAAAAGATAGCAACACTGGGCTCGTATTTTTGCATGTCATGAATTTAGTTAGAATACTTATAGTAATTATGTTCTCTCCTGGATACTACTGTGTTAACCTTACTGTTTTACATCTATACCCATAGTCATAATAGAATCTCCCAATTGCTCTTTTTAATTCTTTTTACATCTAATAACTCCATTCACTTACATTACTTTCTAGATGTTTAAGTTTGCAATCTTTCTACTCTACTAATGTACCGATAACTGCAATTTACAAAAACTTCGTAAGCCAATTGCAAAGGAATACAATTCTTATGTTAAAACTACTGCAGTTTACCCACCATATAGCTAAAATTAAAATAAACAAATAAATAAAAAGATTACCAATATCATGTTTTGGCAGAGACATGGAGCGCTAGAACTCTCATAAACTCCTGGAGAAATTATAAATTAATAAAACCCTTTGGAAAATGTTTGGCAATAATACTAAAGTAAAATATATGCATATCTTTTTTTGCAGAAATTCAATGTAGTTCAGTTTATATACCTGACATAAATGTGTACAATTGTGTACCAAAACACCATATTCATAA
The DNA here is from genome assembly GCA_028627145.1 of Eidolon dupreanum. Lineage (NCBI taxonomy): Eukaryota > Metazoa > Chordata > Mammalia > Chiroptera > Pteropodidae > Eidolon > Eidolon dupreanum. The sequence continues at coordinate 29,038,237 of CM053506.1, forward strand.
CAGCCAAAAATTAGAACCAATGCGAAAGTCCATGAGGTAAACACACTGCAACATCACACAACAGAGATGAGTCTCTCAAATAGAACAATGAGCACAAGAAGTCAGGTACAAATGAAATATATTATTCTATGTCATTCTATTTGTAGACACTTCGTAAACAGACAAACTAATGTGTGTTCAATTAGGAATAATCATACCTCAGATAAACCTCTTTGGCTATGATACTGCCACTGCACAATGAGTGCCTACATTTAGAAAAAAAGGAAATCCTGCCATTTATGATCATGTGGATGAACCCTGAGTGCATCATGCTAAGTAAGACAAGCCATACAGTGACAAATACTGCATGACATCACTTATATATGGAATCTAAAAAAAAAAAAAATACATATATAAATAAACAAAAATCAAACTCATAGAAACAGAGAATAGAAAAGTGGTTTTAGTGGCTGGGGGTATGGAAAATAGGGAGACGTTGGTAAAAGTTTAAAAATTTTAGCTACAGATGAATAGGTTTGAGGTTCTAATGTAAAACATGGTGACTATAGTTGACAACGCTATATTGCATAATTTAAATTTGCTAAGGAAGTAGAACTAAAATATTCTTACACATAATAAAAGGTAAATTTTGAGGTGATAGATGTGTCAATTAACTGGAGCAGAGGACTCTTCACAATGTATAAATGAAGCAAATCACCACAGTTCACAAATTAAAGATCTTACAATTTTATTTGTCAATTATACCTCAATAATACTGAAATTAAATACATATAAATTATAAATACATAAAAATTTTATGTGTATATATATACATAAAATTTTATGTGTATACACACACACACACACACATAATTAAAATGTCTATCTTAAAATATAAAGAATCCAGGTGAGTAGTTAAGGAAAGGAGAAATTATACCTGAGTGTTGATATGGAATGGCTCTTCTGAAGAGCTAGTAGGGTGTGTATACTCTGGAGATATTCATCAACTATGCAGTATGATTTGTACAGTTTTAAGCTACAGTTTTATTTCAACAAAAATGTTCACTATAGGAAGGCAGATAGGAGAGTGGGAAATGAAATCAAGAAAGACCAGTAAGAAATGGGAACAAAATTAAAGTCTAAATTTAAGTTTTTCAAACTAAATGCATATCTGTATGTATGTATGTATGTATGTATGTATGTATGTATGTATGTATGAATGTGTATATATAGACTTTTGAGGCATCTAAAACCCAATGTAATTATATTGTTTTAAATGAAACAAATAGGTCTCAGAACTAATACTTTTACAGTGCATAGCCAATACAGGTTTAATTTAATATGTATGGAGACAGGGAAAAGACCACCAAATGATTTTAAAGTTGAAACCTAAATGCCTATCAATGGAAGAATAAATTTAAAATATGTGGTACATACGTACAATGAAATAGTAACCTTAAAAAAGAAGGAATTCTTTTTTAAGGTTATATTCAACAATGCAACAATGTAGATGAACATGGGGAACATTATGTTAAATGAAAAAAAACCAGTAATAGAAGACAAAGACAAAATAATTCTACTCATATGAGGTATCTAAAATAGTCAAACTTATAGAAGCAGACAGGAGAATGATGGTTGTCAAGATGTGGGGAGAAGGGGAAATAAGGAGATGCTATTCAACGTGTATAGAATTTTAATTATTAAGACAAAAGTTCTGGAGATCTGCTGTATAATATTGTGCTTATAGCTAACGATATTGCATATACACTTAAAAATTTGTTGAGAGGTATAATCTCAAGTTAGATTTTCTTACAACAATTAAAGTTGAATTTTAATAACTTTACCAATAATAAAAATAAATATTTATGTAAACAATGCAACTGGGTGGATTTCAGATTTTTAAAGTTAGAATCAAATAATTTCTTTATATATATATATGCTTTTTTTTTTTCTTTCCTGAAGGGCAGAGCATCAGCTCTCCAGGAAAAGAAAATGAGGAAGAAAGGAACTGGTGACAGTTAAGATTCCTGATTTGACTTCAACAGACAGTGAAATGCACCATGCAGTCCCTGTTACCTTTAGCAGGTGAATCCTAAATTTAAAAAACCTTGTGCTACACAGAATACTAAAAAGTGATTTTATGGGCAGATAAGACACATTATTTTTAAAATCCCTTTTTTTTTTTTTTTTTTACTGAGAGAGTTTCACACAGAGGAGACACAGAATTAACTTAGTTTCTTATTGACCAAAATATAAATATTTATACTGATGTAAACAAAAACAACAATAATTACCATTTACTGAATTTCTTCCTACAGTGTTCCAGTTGCTGAACTGGAAATTTATATATTAAATATTATTGCCAACATTTTATAGAAGATGAAATAGGCGTTCAGAAGGGTATGTATCTTGGCTAACATCTTGCATCCTGTAATCGGCATTTGGATTTTAACTTTGAGTTATCTGATTAAGTAATCTATGGAGATGTCTCCATGGAAATTTTTGCTGAAAATCTATAAAAGTTGAATATTGCTGGAAGTAAATTTTAACCATGAAATACTTCTTCTTAGCAAAGTAAACATTCTTTGGTTAAGAAAATAAACTAATTTTTTAAGTAGAGCTTATAAAATACTAAATTTACCAAAGGATGTATTTTTACATTACATTACTTTTTTTAAATTAGAGAGTATAAAAGCATAATAAATATAAATGATATATATTTATTACATAACTGTATATCTTTGTCTCATTGCAGAAGATAATGTCCTAAGCATTTTGAAATAGAGATGTGTTCAAAGGCAGTATTTTGAATCACATGAAATGATTAAAGACTGTTAAACATAACCCAATTTCTACCTTTAATTATTTCAGTACAGATGTCAGCATTCTTTTTCAAATGTTGCCTAATCTAAGTCTGATCTCAGGAACAGTTCTGATAAATCTAGATTCACTAAGACAAGTACACGATCAAGTTCATGAATTACTTCATTCAATGATAGCTTGCTCTTAATAGGACCGCAGTTCTTATTTGTCTAATTTCCAGAGAATGAAGCAACAAGATTGGAAGTTCAGCCACCAGTGAGAATAGTGAGGTGATTTGCTTACTTGTTTATTTACTTATTTTAATTTAAAACCACTTTTTCTCTCTTTTGTAAAATTATGCCATGTCGGTAGCCACCCACTCTTCCTACATGTAAGACGGACATTAAAGTCATACAAAGTATCATGAAGACTCAGTGAGGTAAAAAAGAGAAAGAAAATCGATACCTCTGGTTTAAGAAGAGAAGGCCTCAGCAGTTGTTGTTGCTGCCAAAGGAAATTAAAATAGAAAAAGATTTAGAAAATAATTTAGATGGAAAGGTAGATTATGATTGAAAAGAGAGGAAAAAAAGGCGACAGTTTAAAATTGGTTTCCTTGGGATTATGATTCATTATTTATATAATAGCTACCAACAGCATTAAATAAAATTTTGAATATTTATGTTGGAACACAAATTTATCAAGAATTAATTTGCATAATTTCATCATTGTTTTAATTAACATCAACGTTAACCTTAATAAATAGAAATTTATAATAATTTTCTTGGTTTGAGCTTCATAGTACAGTGTTATTAATGGTTCTAAAAGTACTTAAAGTATCACACATTTTTTAACAAGTTTAATCTTGTTTTAAATTGCCCCCTTTTTTTCTCCCCAGTCTCATTAAATGTAATCAAGTTCATTAGGAAGAAAGGTAGAACACACAAAATAATGATACAGGATGAAAATATATTCATCATTGTACTTAAAACATGCTTCCTTTTTTTTTTTTTTTTTTTTTACACCAAAATGTAGATTCCCTGTACTGAAGCATTAAGCATGTTTTCAGAAATTCTTTAGTGACTAGGGTAATTGTCTTTCCTCAGATTTTGCAGGAATTACTTTCTACTGCCATCCCATTTCACCCATACTTATTTAAAGGCAATACAATCACTATTGGTTTGTTTCATGATAATTTATACTTTAATCAGATAGGAACAAAATTCACAATTCAACTTTGGGTTATCAACTCCTTGTGGGGGAAAATAGTTAGACAATATGAATCTTAAAGTAAGCAGTGGGAAAGTGGGCAGCGGAGTTCTAAGAGATACATCCACCAATGAACTAACTGTTTTAAATGGCCAATAGAACAAACAACTATTTAACTGAACTATACTTTCCATGATACAGTTGTTAGTGAGTTAGTCTACTTAAGGCATTCATTTAAAAGGGTGGGAAGTTTAAGTTACAGATATTCTGATTCGATCTGTTAGCTATTATAATTAACCCTGAAAACCAGTTATTCTTAAAGGCATTTGTCTTAATTCCCAAATTATTTAGGACTTATGCATTCTAAACTATTAACCAATCAGGCCATATGCTTATTTCATTCTCTTGACTGAGAAGTTGCATGCCAAATCATACATACTAGGTTCTCGGTGACTTCACTGATAGTACCACATATTGTTGGCCAAGTACTCTTGGCCAGAACGCCCAATATTTTTTCTGTAGCCTGGCAGTCAAATGAACACAATAGGAAAGCCAGTAATTAAAACAAAATGAAACAAAATAAAACAAAAAAACCTCTAAGATCTCGAGTTCTGATGTGATAAGATGAAGACTTGGACTGGTAAAAAGAACAGAAGTCAAGCGATCTCACAGTTTCTTAATTAGGTTTATAGCCTCAGAAAAATAAATTTGGGGGAATCTTACAATGTTAAATGATAGTAATTTAGACAAAAAATTAATGTATCCATTGAAGTGGTAAGCAGTGATCTTTATTAACCCATGGAATAGACTTACACTATCCAAACAAAGAAGCAACATATACAAAAGAAAAGAAATAGCATAGCTTACTTGTAAGTTTTGTTAAAATAAAGGAAAGCATTTTAGTTTTGAAAAAATATATATTGGTCCTTGATATAACATAACACCATAAGACCCTTACCTCTGATGTATAACCTCTCCTGCAAGGCAGAAATAAAGAAATTAGTATTAAACATCTTGGTTTGCTAGGTTAAATAAAATTTTAGGTAAGGGTGTTTGAAAAATATGAAAAAAACCGAGAAGGTAATTTTTACTAAAAATTATCTTAGTAAGAAATATATTCTGTGTGTGGTAGTATCAAGACAGGAGGATCAAGGTTTTATGCCTCCATTATTAAAAATAATTATCACCCCAATCCTTATTCTATATGAACAACAAAACATACATAATCTATTTTACCTCACTGGTATACAGTAAAATACTTTGACTATTATAATTGATTGAAATAAAAAAATTCTATGTCATCTCTGTCCTGGATGTCTGGATACATATAAGATATTCATTTGGAAAAAGATGTTTTATACATGAAAAACATATTGTTTCAGAATTTTAAAAAATCTCCATGACTAGAATATATTCTTCCAAATGTTCGTAAGATTTTTTTGTTCGTGTTAATTTATTCTAAAAATAGTAAATGCACAATATTACTAGCTTTTGAGAGTTAATTAGACATGAAGTGTCTAATGAAGTGTCTATTACATTAGAGATGAAGTTAATAAGTTTTTTAGAGATATAATACCTAACATTCAATATTATATAAAAATTTATAAAGCTCATGGACTACAAGTTTGTGAAACATCTGATTTTGCTTGAGAAGGAAAAATGCATAGGCTGTTTTCAATGTCGGATGTCATTAATTATAAATATTTTATTATTTATTAAAGAGGTGACATAAAGTATTAAACTGGTGCTATGGACCATGCTATATGAAATCAATAAAAAAAACTTCAATGAAGATTTGTTATGAGGAGGTATGTACATAACTTTTTAAAGTCCAACACAATAATCTGTAGAAAATTTCTTTAAATTACAAGGCCTTCACAAGACAAATCTACTTATCTGAAAGCATCTTTAGTGGTTAAGACATTGCTGACTGAAACGGTCGGTAATAACGGTAATATAATAACTACTGAATCCTATCGGCAATTTATTATTTGTAATAGTTATCTAGTGAGATTTCCAGAGCACTTATGGGGTTCTGCCAATAGTTATAGTAATGATAACCCTTCTAGAATATTTAGTTTAGACATTTTCAACTTTTACTCAATTTGTATCTTTCAGAGATAGAGAAAGCTCATACTTAGATTTTAAAAATTAAACTGAGTCACATATGTATTATAAAATGTCCAACTAAAGCTAGATTTTATTTTCTAAGACATTAAACTACCTCTTTTCTTTAGCAATATTTCCATAATTGTGGGAAATAAAATATCAATAGATAAATACTAATTACTCTTTTATCAATCTTTTTGTTACCTTTATTTTGGTTATTTGTATTGTTTGTCTCAGCTGAAAGGCAAAAAATTACTTAGAAGAGATATACAACAGAACCACATGTATAGTTATCTGTTTGCTTTCAATAAACATGACACTCTGTTGATTCCTTATAAAACCAGTCATATAATATTGATACATAGTTCTGCTTAGTTTATATCTAATGTGTATTAATTATTTTATTTTACACCATTTATATGTATTATAGCTTACTTTTTAAAGTAAGAAAAATGTATGATAACCTGTTGGTATTCTTTAATAAGGTGTCTAATAATTCTTTATGCATTGACTGGATCAAAATAAATGCAGAAACAAAAAGTGCTCCTTTTTCTAGAGGCTGGTTGTCAGGTTGTGGGAGCTTAGGAGTTGAGGAGAAGAAAAATATTTTGGCTTGTGTAAGTAAAGAATATTGGAATAACATGTGTCATATAGAAGATTTTCTAATTGACATTTATGATGAAACTGGAAATCTCTAAATATGTGTCAGTAAAAGACTAAGTTAAATATAAAATGTGGGTGTGGATGTTTAATTTGAAAATTATAAAATACTGATAAAATTTTCAGATTAAATATTATAAAAATGTTATAGAAAAGGACAATGTAATATTTTGGTAAGGCTATAAACACCTAGATAAAATTGTTTAGATTTCTTATACTATTTCTTTGGTAATTATTTAGAGATTTAATTATTAAGGAACCCTAAGCAATTATCAGGAAATTTCACATTTCACAGAATTCGATGCAAAGTAGATTAAAAAGACATACACTCACATTAAAAGCTTTCACAATTGTGAATAATACCTTCTGAGAGTCCGCCAAAAAGCACAAGTTTTCATGCACATGACCAGCTGCCAACAAAAACTCCAACTGAAGTTTTTCAGTGAAAGAGAGAAAAAAATCATATTCAAGAACCCCAAGAAAGAAATTATTCTTGATTTGGATGAATAGAATCTGAAGCAGAGGAACTAATGAAAATAATTAGATTTACAAATTGTTTTTGATCTGATATTAATTGGGGGTGCCAGACCAAATTCTTGAAGAAACATCACATAAAAGCTGAACAAAACCTTTGAAATGATGCATGCTGTTTCCTGAACAATGGTAAATATCAAGGAAGACTTTTGCCTGTATTTTGGAATTGTGCTTTGCTCTGTGCTGACTTACATCTTCTAAAATATTAAAATTGTAAAACAAGTAAAACAAATAATTATACTTGCATTCTACGTGGGAATTTCCAGTAAACAAAATTTATTTCATGTGTTAGATAGAAAAAACAAAGTAATTACTTGACAGTTGAGTGTATCTTTCATTAAGCAGGTAGGAAGATAGTACTTAGCTTATGCCTCTAAGAATTTAATAAGTTGAGCTCTAAAATACGAGAAGCATGCAACTATAAAAATTTCTTCCTATACTAAAAATTTGTCTCTTTGACTAAAACAAAGAGTCAAGGCCTATATAAAACTGATAATAGTTTACTAGATATAGTTCCTCTTGATTTATTTTTTAAAAATTTTATATTTTTTCTATACACTAAAGTCTAAATTTCAATGATTGATCCATAATAATTAAAAGTAATTTGGAATAAAGCCAATAATGCCCTTTTCTAAAATTTTAATAGTAAGCACATTTTATATCATTGTTAAATTAATGAAAAATATTTATAATTTCATCAATGAAGTAGTAACTAAATTCATAGTAGATAACCCTTTGTAGACATTTACTTAACCTTCTTTTGATGAAACTGATTAGAATTTCTTTATTAAACATGAGATAAATACTTTCTTTGAAGGAGCTCTTACGATAAAATTATAATTAACAAGATGATGTAATTATGTAGACAAGCAAAACCAAAGAGTACTTGAAACATCTGTGGGAACAATGAAATGTCTGACAAAAGTCAACAACTCAAGATTTATTTTTATTATAAAGAAGATAAAAGAAAGGACAATGGGAAATAAATAGATAAGACAGCAATTGAAAAAAGCAAAAGAGTTATCAAATGTATAAGCATACTAGTAAGATAAAAGCAAGCCAGCGTAAAAGATGTTTTTATAAGAAAATAGATGACTACATCTTAGAGCACCTGGAATTTACTTTGAAATACCATAATGTTTGTTGTCTCCTACATTTTAAGATAACATTTTAATTTAGGAGTATTTCTTCTTACTAAATACATATGCTTCAAGTAAATAACAAGACCTATGATATTTTTTAGCTTTTTTGTAATAGTCTGCTTTTTTCCTGGAGCACTCATATAAAACTATGATGAAAAAGTAAAAGTTACTGCATTAACAAGATAAACAAGCCATTGATTTAAGCTGGATATCTAACTTTTATGCCCATATATTCCCATTAAAAAAATAGATTGAAATTACTTACTTTTAAAATAAATGTAGACAAATAATGCTACTTCGTAGTTAAGAAAATTAAGATAAATCTATGAGTTAGTAATGATGATATTAATAATATTTTAAATTAAAAATGAGGAAAAAAACAGTATTGCATTGGGTTTAGGGTAAAAAATGGAATCTTCTTTAATGTTCAAATTTATCTCCACGTGAAGATTATGGTCAATAAAAGAATTGTCCAGTTAAAACAGGAAAAGCAACATTACAGTGAAGTAGATTGACTGAGAGATTGTTTTTCAATTCCCTCGACAATATTGTGCAAATTCTCTTGGTTTTGTTTAGATGTCATTTCCATATTTGTTAGCTCTGAAGGGCAGCTAGCTTGAAGTTTTGGGATATGTGTTGGTGGATAGTTTTTTTCTATTTGACTGTACATATTAGCTACCGACTTTTCAAGTTCTGCTAAGTTTTTAACATGTTTGAGAATTCCTTTTGGTTCTCTTTGAGCATCTTCATTACACACTGTTGATGTTGACAGCTGTGTCACAGAGGACTTCATTTCTTCAGCTGGTGTCACACTGGCAGTGTGTTTAACAGCTGGTATACAAACACACGTAGTGGATGGAACCGAAGTTGAAGGAGGTAGTGGAGAAGGAAAAAGAGGAGGTGGTGGAGGAAGAGAGGGAAAAGGAGATTGAAGAGGTGGAGAAGGAGAAGCAGAGGGAGGAGAATGGGGAGGGAGGGGGGCAAAAGGAAAAAGAGGAGGACTAGAAGGCCGAGAAGGATGAGGACAGGAAAGAGCAAAAGGAGTAAGGACAAGAGGAGGAGGAGGGGGAGAAGGAGAGATGTTTGGTGGATGGGGAAGGTTTTTGAAAATGCTCCTTTTGGTTTCAGCAGTCAACATACACATGGTTGTCTCTCTCCTAAAGAGTGGAGAATTTAAAATGCAAGGCATTGAAGGAGAAAGTTCCAAGGAACAGTCAGCAGGAGAAATGATGACATTAGGTTCTGATTTGAGTTCCACAGTTCTTGAAACAGTTGGCAAAGTACAGATTGAGGAATGAGACCAAGGAGAAGAAAATGAAGAGTCTGAGGACAGAGATTCCAACTGGTCTGTTCCTTGTATAATCAGTGATTCATTTTGCCTTATTTCCTCTTTCTCTGTTAAGCTGGTATCTTCAGCTGCAAGCAAGGGATTACTACTACCCCTTTTGTTCAGATAGGTTCCAGCACTTTCATTTTCAGCTCTTTGCCTGTTGCTTTGCCATTGCTCCACATCTACAGTTTCCAGTCTATTGGGAAGTCCCCACATCGGTCTCCTAGGTAAGCAAACTGTCTGATTCCACATCCTCTGAATCTTTTCTCTTGGATGCCTTAGAGACTCATTTTTGGCTTGTGTTTTGGGTAAAAATGAGCCTACAGAATCTGTTCTTAGTGAAAAGTTTGCATTTGTTCTTTGATCTATATTTTCCTTATAAAGGGTATTGTGGGTACTTAAGTTATCCTCATCAGATATCAATGAGAATTTTCTTGCAGACTTGAGCTGGTCGTTCTTAAATGATTCATCTATATAAGTCTGCTTGTGAGCCTCAATATCATTGGAAGAAAAGGGCATCACAACGTGCTGGTGTTTCCTGTCTTCTGGAACTGATTTATTTCCCCTGCTTTGTTGGAAATGGTAGAGAAGGAAAAGACTTGAAAGAAAAGAAGATAATGAAATGTAAGGAAACAGGTTGTGACATAGCTTTCCTGAGAAAGATGTTTTTATGGTTCTCATTACTACTTCAAAATATAAAATGCCAAATAACACTAATCTACTGAAGCAAAACATTACTTTCATATCCCTGGTTTCAAAAAAGGAAGAGCAGAAATACTTGAGAGCTATGAGTAGCATAAGAAATATTCACTTAAAAAATGTGTCGTCTGTACACTGATTTTTATTTTCAATTATTTTGATACAGCAAAATATCCATGACAACACATAATAGTTCTCTCACGTATAAATCACAATTCTTCAATTTGCAGATGCATTTTGGCTAACGGTTTCATATTTTGCCTTGGTTGAGGATGCTCATAGCTGAGTGTTTTGGGGAAAGAGGATTCTTAGCTGTGTCTTATTCATACCTGTCCATTATGTCTCATCTCAGTAATTCTGTCCTGAAGCTAAAAATACTTTCTTATCTGAGATTAAAGCTTGCAAGAGAATACAGAAAGATATTTTTTCTATTTTCCAGATTAAGAGAATTAAAGTACCCAAGCACAGATGGGAGAATTTCTTTCAGAGTCAAAATCACAGCTAAGAAAATAAATTTACACTCTAATCTTGACAGAGACTATTTCTTCTAATTCAATTTTTACTTAATCACTTAAAAATTATATATTTTACAAATAAGAGAGAAATCATTGGTGGTTCTTTTGAACATGATTTGGATCAAATTTTAGTTGACTAATTTTACTGAAAAGATTTATGTTAATAAAACACAGTTTTTATATAACTGGAAGATTTTCTCATGCATGGACATGGAGTCGTAGTGGCTGTTCACCATAAATAAACTTGAATAAATCAAAGGGCACAAATAAGTGTCTCCGATGAAAGTGTCTTTCCCCTGAAGGGCTGGGGGACTTGTGGTTTTGAATGGCCTCTCATTAGACTTTGCTCTCAAGCTCAGAGTAAGAGATTAATTTTTGTTATTGTTTCATATTCACCCATTAAGCAGAAATGAATTAAAAGGGAAATATTTTGAATAAAAATAAAATAGCCACATTGAAAGATTAAGATAACAGATGAGGAAATAAAATGGTACATAAAACCAAAGCTGTTATTGTGTCATTTAGTGAAGATACAAACTGTACGAAAGAATTCTCACAGGTCAACTTGTGGTATCGGGACCATGTTAATAATTCAGAAAGTGCAGACAATGTGCATTAAACACATAGCAAACACTTCTAATCTTAAAAACTCAGTTTTTAAAAAATGGGCTTGATACTATACAGCAGTTGTTTTTGTGTAGATGTGTTCTTGGTTTAATTTTTTCTTGGAAACAGTTATCAATATAATGATATCACATCACTTTTGGTTGAATGCTATATGTAAATATTTTTAACAAATTAAAAACAAGGAGGATTTTGAAACTTCTCTTGGTAGGTACAGATACTATCAGTGGGAACACTTGTTTAAACTCATGCAATTTCAAGAAATCAAAAGGGAATGAGGTGTGGAAGATATAACTTTCTATTCAAAAGTACATGATTCCACAGTAAAAATAACTTTAGAGTAAAAATGACTTTATAGAGTAAAATAGCACTTAATCTATTCTATTCTTTTTTTAATGCCCTTGTATTAGAATAATATTGTTTACTTACTTATGCCTATGTATCCACAGGTAAGAAAGAGAAAACATGTGACAGAAAAAAAAAAGTTTAACTATAGTTAATTTGTGATAATTATGAAAATAGTAAAAGGAACTAGCTTTAAGCACTTAATATGTATTCAAAAGAGAAAATGCATATTTATATATTTTCTTTGCATTTATTTATAAAAATAATATATAATAATCTATTTCCTACACACAGGTAAAATTCATCTCTATGAGATAATGCATGATTTCGGTACTAAAACAGAAATTTTAAATGAGATTATAAGAATTGCTTCTATGTCCTTACTGAAAAATTAGTCCACATTAATTTATAAAGGAGACATAAGTATTGTTTGGAAGAAAGTTAATATACAAATACTATAGTAACTATTACAGAGTAAATATTGAATTTATATGAAGTTATTACTTTATGAAATTTTTTTCAAAATGACCTCTGCTTTTTGTCTTTTAAAAACATTTGATAATAATTTGTCATTTATTTTCTAGTAACATTATTAGAATCCCTATAAAAATTTTTGAATAGGTAAGTTAAAAATTTGTTAAAGGTAATTAAATGTGTAGAACATATAAGAATTTAATAAATACATATTAGAATTGCAAAATTCTCTACCAAATAATAACACAATTTTTCAAATAAAAAGTCCTTAAGTGTTGCTATTTGAAAATTATCACCATCGAATCATATTTATTCCAGATGATTCTACCTTATACTTGCCTTTGTGAAATACAAATGACTATATATCCCTCATAATTTTACATAAAACACACTTAATTTGACACTTAAATATTTTTTAGTTTCTAAATATTTTTGCTGGACAGAGGTAGTTAACATAGAGAGAATCAAATCATATTGGCTCAATTCCTACATTCACCAGTAATTAAAAGAGACCATTATTTTCAACTTATAAAAAAGGATAAAAATATATGTGTAAAGCGTGAATTCTGTATTATTATTTTAGAAATAGATTGAAAGTGTTGAAGTTGTTTTAAATTCAATTTTAGAATGAAAATATAGAACAGTAAAACCAGTTTTAAGATTTTAAAAGTTATTTTTAACATAACCTTGTATAATAGTATTAATACAGCAAATAATATTGATACATATCTTTAAAATCAGTTTTTCCATTAAACCATAAATTTCATAATTTTTGAGGCTTGCTTTATTCCTACTAGTAAATGCTACAAATGTAACAGTAGAATGTATATTAATCCCTCAACTCCACCCAATTCCAGTTAATAAAAGGTTTCCTGAATTTAATTTAGTCATAAATTCAAAATTTTATAATGTTTCTAGTTGTTTTTCATTTCATGTCCAGAAAGTTATTCTTGAGTATTTAGAGTATAGACAAGTTAAATATCTCAAGAAATTATGTTTTGAGGGTGCATCATTATAGAAATAGTTATATATTGTTTTAACAATAATTTAAAAGCCTCTTTAAAATGATTTAATATTGCTTAGAGATAGTATAGGAAAAATAATTAAGCCATCACTGCAGTCTTTTGAGAGGAATATGATAAAGAATTCTCTAAGTGCTTGGGTAGTTAATATTTAATTCTTTATTTTCATTCAGATTTTAATTACTTTATGATGTTCTAAAATAATGTAAGAAAATTTATCGATTTCAGACTATACAATTGGTTTATGTAACTGGGTAGAGGTTGGCTTTTGATACCAAATCAGGAATTACTATTTTATGATTGTGTTTTATTATCCTTATTTTCTATGAGAAATAAAAGATTTCATAATCTATTTCTAATTTGGAAGAAGAATGTGTACATGATTCTAAAGATTTAGAGATTAAATGTAACATTCAAGCTATTCATCTGCAAGTATCTCCTTATATTGAATACTTCCTTTTTTATTGCTTAAAAATTTTTTTTGTTTGATTTGTTTTATTGGTTATTAATTTTTTATTTAACTTACGTTCTCATCTTAACAATTTTCTGCTTTAAAAAATGTAATAAAGAAGGCTGCAAATTGCTTTTCAACATTAAGTCGAAATTAAATACTCACCACACAGTGTCCATCAAAACCCATTTACTTCTTAGAGTCCCTGAAAGGCCTACTCACATTGTGCTGTCCCCAAGTTCCTCATACAGATGCACGCCTGGAGGTGGTGGTGGAGGCGGGGGTGCGGCCACCGGTGCCGGGGCAGGAGCTGCTGGTTTAGCCGCGGGTAATGCGGATTGGATTCGTGCTGTCTTGGTACACTCAGCTTGGCGTCTTTAATAAAGTAAGTATGTTTTATAAAACTATTTTAGAAATCATATGCTTATCAATACGCTATCTTTTAATAATAGTGGACAGATATCAGAGGAACTAATGTTAAAAAAATTCTTTTACACAAGTATTTGATTTTATAAACTGATATATTACAAAGGCATCCCCACAGGATGTCATTTATGAACACTCCCTTCCTTGTAGTTCTTTAAAAATATTTACCCCTTGATTAACAGGTGGGATTCATTTGAAATATTTGCAGAGTTAAATGATAAAATTAAAGGGAGAAGGCAAAATATTTATAAAAACATGATTGGCAATTGGTAAGTCTTAAATGGATTTCTTTCATAATGTGAGGCATATAGATACATATATATTTTTTATTCATCTTTTACCTATGTAAATAGAAGGCAGACAAATAACACATGGTTCTGGGTAGGCTGACTATTTTATGAGTATTATCTGTGGGTTTTTTTTTTCATATTTCATAAAATCATGTGCAAAATATTAGTAATTATACTTACACTTTAAACCTGTTTGAGAAAGCAATGAGTAAGAAAAAAGGAGAAAGCTACATTAGAAGTATTGCATTAATAATACTTTAATTTCTGATTTATTCTAAATTATGAATAATGTACTGATTAAAACTCTGATAAAGATTTAATAACATAGTAGGGAAACTAAGTATTTCAATTCAGAAACTGAAAATGGTGAGCACTTTATTATTACTATCACAGTCATATAAACTGTTAAAGCGTTTGTTACAGGAAAACAAAGAAATGAGATAAATGGAATAAGAACAACTGGATTAAAACATGGGTATGTGAATTTCAACTTTGACAGAAATGGAATAATAAAAATGATCTGATTTTTATAATTGGCTTCTTGGTTTACTGTGCTTAAAGAATATAAAAAGAATGGAGTCCGGCAGCAAGCTCTGACTACATTTGTGGCCTCATTTTGAAGCTGACAGATGCCACTCCTGCACAATGAATTCATGACACTTTTTCATATTTACTTCTTGGTTTTCCAAGCATAATGAATTTTCAAAAACACATCTTAATATAAAAGAATAACCATTGATTCCAATCTTGTTTACAGGCAGAATATGAAGGTATAAAAGTTAGGTTTTTAAAAATAGAATTTTGCCTGAAACATGAGCAGTGTAAAATTTCTTTTGTTTAATTCTGTTAAACTATAAAAAGCATCAACTAAAATTAATACATAGAGTGTTGAGCTGCTTACTAAACTAAAAATAAATAATACATCTACAATATGTTTAAATATTAAGCAACTGAAATTTTTGTTAAATTTCAGATCACTGAGTATATAACATCCAGTTTTTGATCATTGCATTGTGTGTTAAATATGTTTCCTCATTGATATTATTGCTAGTAGGTTTACTAATTAAAAATTTTGTCCAGTATTAAGTTTTTTCATAGGCTTTGAATTTGGCATATCTTTTGATTGGAACTCCAATATATCAACCTAAATATTATATCTGTAACTTCACATTGCTTTAATGATGGAAAATATTCCTATAGCATCTTCATGCAGAGCATACTTTCTAACTTTCAGATTGGAATTACCTTACCTTATTTAATTCAAAAGAAAAATCTCAGTGTTAGAGAACAAAGATAACAGTTTAAGAATATATAAGACTTTCCCTGTAGGTATTTTAAATGATGAATAGCAGTTCTACCATTATTTCTTACTGTTTGTTATATCAGTAACTTGTGATTTATAATTCTTGTTTGTTATTTATTTTCATTCTGTGGCACCCTCAGGGCTACTTCTCTTCTAAACCTATTTCCCATATTTTCACCAATCAGAGATATACTTAAAATGCATAGTCCTCTATCACAAAGGTTTCTCATACCTAGTGTCAAATAAAGAAAAGCTTACTAGCTTGTCTCAGAGATAGATGTTTAAATTAGTTATAATTACTTTGAAAGGCCTAAGTAATAAGAATATAGATATTTTAAATGGATGTATTTGCCTATAGGAACCAGAAAAAACTTAAAGCCTGTACAGCCAAAATATATTGTTAGATGTTACAATATAGGTTCCATTGAGGTTACCCAGGAAGGAAGAAACCACATGGAAAATTAAATATGCCGTGTTATAATGTTTTTGCCAACATTGATCATTTGCACAGAGGTAAATTTAACCTTACGAATAAAAACCTAGCATGACAATGTAGTTAGGTTATGGATCTACATTTGGAATTGGCTGAAATGAATATCTGCATATGATATTCCTCTGCCTTTTCCCCAGGATACCTATTACCATCTCTCTCAAGGCTCTTATCCTAATGAAGAGCATAAACAAAGACATGGGAGCTAACCTAATATTCCTGTTGGGTGAGAATATATTAAGAGCACAGGTACATTCAGCCATCTTTGAAAAATGTACTGGACATTTGTATTGTTTTCCTTTAAAGGAAGGTCATTTGATATAAGAAGGATACAGTAATCCCAGAATGGTTGCACCATCAATATTTTAACAACAAAACCATGTTACCAGAGATGGTTTTTCCATAACACCTTCTTGAAGAACTATCCATATGTATCATTTATGAATACTTACTGTCTGTAGCTGACCAATACCACCAAGATGGCAGGAATACAGCAGAGGATGATGATGAAGGCCAGAGCCAGCAAGGCACCTTCTGTGTAGCCTAGACTTTCTCCTCGCTTTTTAATGCTGGTCACTGCTTCTGGAGTCCGGATCTCCAGAATGCGTCCTCCTTCCCCATAATATGGTTGGAAGTCTTTATTGATATCGAGCAGTTTGCCATCCAAAAATCTTTATTGTTAGGTAAATAGTAAAATTAATAATATTAAAAGAACAAGGACTTTTTAAAAAATAAAATATTTTGTAATATCTTTTAATATTTTTAATTGAAACATAAACTCAGACAGAAGACGTATACATAAGGAAAGCATATGTAAAAAGCAAGAACAATAAAGAAGAGTAATTACCCATTTATACACACATATCAAAAATATTGATAACAATGACTCTTATTTGATATGCTTTTAGACTTGGGAAGAGTCATTATCAATATCATTAAACTTTATATCACTATGTTGAGATTATTTATATTATTATGTTATTCAGGTAGAATAAAATATAATATTCTAAATTATATAGCAGTTTAAAATTATATTCCTGCTATTTATCTTCTTGGCTCCTCAAAATAATCTCATAAAATAGGACATCATAACACTAATTTACTGCATGCCACAAAGCTATACAGTTATTGAAACAAATCTGAGACACCAACTCAATTCTTCAGACTCAAAATCTGTATTTGTGTTCCACCATACAATATTAAATATCAACAATATTAAATATCAAACTAAAACAATAGTTCATGGGCAAAGGTGAACAAATTAGAAGGTATTTTCTGCCCCCCCCCAAAAAAGACTAAATAAATAATGCATGTAGTAAATCAGTGTAATCAGAATGACAAGAATTGGTAGTCAATTTAATCCAGTATTTCTGGCAAACTCGTCCTTTAAACAATGCAATTCTGACTATTGGCATTGAGTTGAGGAGGAGAATTAAAAAATAATTGCTATCTAATTTTATTAGATTGAACAATTTCATTGCATATTTTATGCTGTAATTAAAAGGCTTTTTTCCCAAAGATAGTCCTTGGGATCACTTGAAAACTCCCTTACAAATTCTACAATAGTAATACAACATTTGTGTTCTTAATATAAAACCACAACATGTCAGGTTTTTTCTTTTCAATTTTAAGATTTTTATTTCTAAAGGTCAAATATTTTACTGTAAAACATTGGAAAACACAAAAGATTTCAAAAAGTAAAATTAGTCATAGGGCCACAGTGCAAAGACAACTACTGCTAACATTTTGATATATTCAAGTCTAATCTTTTTTTTGGGGGGGGGTTCTTAATAAATGTTTTATATCCTTGTGATTATATGGAATATGCAAAGTGAAAATATTTTAGAAATATATTTTAATATAAAAAGACCATGCTTTAGTTTGAAAATTTGAAAAACACAAGAAACGTTTAAGAAAAAAATGAAAATGGCCTCAAATTTCACAATCAAATTGTAACCAAAGATGTCAAACTTGTGCATTTTATAGTTGATTTGATGCCTTTTTGACATTTTTTATTCTAATATTCTGAGCAATCATGCTGCTTTCAAATCTAGTTAACACTCTATTCATATAGATTCTATATATGAAAAATATATGCCTGATATCAGATATGAATTCCACAAGGCCGTTTATAAGTCTTCCAATTTAAGAAAACTAATGGCTTAAATAATTCAATTTTCCTTTTAAGCTACACACTTTTTAACTCAAGTTTTCATACTATGACATAAGGTAATTAGGATTTTTTTTTTTTTTACAAATATACTTTTGTAAATGAAAAATATAATTTTATAGCGATTTTCCTAGGTCATTTTAAAACATGTTAAAACATGTAATGAATGATCAGAAATAGAATAAGATCATTAATTGCAAAGAAAAATTTTTCCCCACATTCATTCCACTTGGATATTGTTGTTTTGCTTAATAAAGTAAATCAGAGGTAAACTGCATTATTTAAACTAGATTCTAATCATTAGTTTTTTCATTTATTTGAATTTTCAGGATTCTGATGTTATGGTGTTTTTTCTTTTTCTGGACATAGGAAGTTAAATGAAGCTTTATCAGAACTTAATAGTTAGATCTTATTTTAAACTGTAAGTGTGTTTTTAACACTATATTCTAAACACAGTTTGTAAAGTTTAGAGTTTTTCTTTACGTTCTTCAGCTCCCATTTACTCTCTGGAAAGACTGATATTAAATAGGCTGGATATACAAAAAAGGTGTACAAACTAAAATTGCATGTGCTTTTAAAAATTAATTATATTTTATTTTAAAGTAATATAATTTGTTTCAAATTTAGTTTACTATAAATCTGTTCAACAAAATTTTACTGTTTTTATTTTAAAAAATGAAATAGTGATCTAATATCAACTTGATTTTTAAATTTGTGAGTTCTAATAAATAAATTGGTAAATAGACATTTACTAAATAAATGTACACCCATCTGAATATATATGTAAATTTGTATATGCATATATTTATTTATATGCTGTTAAAGATATATAGACAAAGAAAAATAAACTCTAAAATTATGAATCTTGGAACATGTATGTGTATTTACAATACACATCTATACATATGTAAAATATATACCTATGGTTATATATCAATATATATTTTTCAACGAAACTGTTTCAATTTAGAGAAGAACCACATTCTAAGAATCTGTTGAACACTAGGTGTCACTAGAGTAAAGCAGAAACTAACATTAAAAAAAATTTATAGTTTAGAATAACTTCCAAAGGAGAGTATGTAGCAGTGCATTGTTTAAGATTTTGTATTTTCTTTATTTTTAGGATTTATAACTCAAATATTCAAATTCACACCAGTATAAAATATCACATAGGGTATGGACTTAGATGGAAGTGATTATATCTCAGTCAAGAAAAATATCAGATACTAACTTTTGCTGATTCAATAACACCTTGAAGAAAGGTAGATATATTCTTAAAATTTAAGCTTACTAACATTACTGCAGAAAAACTTCCTCTTTAAGAAGGAATCTGTATTTTCCTCTCAAACAGCCAGAACCTTTGGAGCAAGAATGGAAGCTGATGTGAAGTGATCTCAATAAACTGTTCCTTGCTTATAAGTATAATGGACCCTCTAATGCCAGAAGAAGAACAGACTCTCTGAAGTTACTCTTTCTTACTCTTGGACTTGAAAA
This sequence comes from Eidolon dupreanum, assembly GCA_028627145.1. Classification (NCBI taxonomy): domain Eukaryota; kingdom Metazoa; phylum Chordata; class Mammalia; order Chiroptera; family Pteropodidae; genus Eidolon; species Eidolon dupreanum. The sequence continues at coordinate 29,058,302 of CM053506.1, forward strand.
TTTCTAGGCATGAGAACCTAGAAATTGTCCCTTAGAATATTTTTGCTTAAACATTATTTTCAACAACATTTTGGTGGGCTTTAATCTTTAAGTACTATAGCTTTATATCAAAATTGTCTATGGGTGATTTTGTAACCAGAGAGCTGTTACAGACAATGAAAGTACTTACTTATTTACCCAAAAATCTATAGAAGGACATTTTGGTTGTTTCCATGTCTTAGCCACCGTGTATAATGCTGAAATGAACATAGGGGTACATAAATTTTTACTAATAAATGTTTTCAAAATTTATGGGTAAATATCCAGGAGAGGGATTGCTGGGTCATGTGGTAATTCCACTCTCAAGTTTTTGAGAAATGTCCATACTGTTTTCCGTAGTGGCTGTACCAATTTACATCCCCACCAGCAGTGTATGAGGGTTCCTTTTTTCCCACAACCTCTCCAACACTTGTTATTACTTGTCTTGTAATAGCAATTCTAACTTATTCACAGTGGGCAAGATATAGAAACAACTGAAGTGTCCTTTGATAGATGATTTGATAAAGAAGATGTGGTACATATATACAACACAATATTGCTCAGAGGGAGAGAATATGAAATTCTGCCATTTGCAACCACATAAATGGATCTTGAAAATATTTTGCTAAGCAAAATAGGTCACATGGAAAAAGCTGAGAACCATATGATTTCACTCATGTAGGACGTAAAACTGAAAGCAACAAACAAGACAGACAAATAAACAAAATCTCTTAGACACAGATAACTGTATAAAGGAAAAGGGGGGAGAGTAAGGTAGAAAAGGGTAAAAAGGGTCAAATATATGGTGATGGAAGGAGATTTGACTTTGAGTGGTGAACACACAATGCAACATACAGATGATAGATCATAAAATTGTACACTTGAAACCTATATAATTTTTATTAACCAACATCACCCCAATAATTTTAATTAAAAAAGTACTTACTTAAAAAGCTCATTTCTGTCAATGGCTCTGTTGGTTTGGGGGTCGATTGCATAAACAGTCAAGTCACATTTGGTATAATCTTCTAGAGAAAAGGCATCTCCGTGCCGGCGAGCACCAATGGACTCCACCACAACTTTGGCACCAGGGATTTGCTCCTGAACATAGCGATCTAAAATCCTATAAATCAAACGGAGTACACACATGACATTCTGACAAGCTTTCTGGGGGAAAAAAAATCACCCTTAACTTGAAATGACATTTAGTAAATGAAAAATGATGACAGCCTGGATTTTGCTAATGTTTACCAAATATGAACCCTTGAAAAAAAGCTATTTTTTCAGCATTTAACTTCCAGTGATGCTGGAAGCTGAATAAGGTAAAAAGAGGTCACCAACTATGTTCCATTTAAGTCTTGACTCTTTGAATTTATGATACTATTTGAGCTTTTACATGACTCATGGGACGTGCCAACTATGTAGTACAAATAAAGCTTTATAGGAGCCATGGGGTCTTAGAACTCTTGAGTTCATGTGGTTGATGTTATAAATTACACTCCCCATCAGATTCTGTGGTACAGAGAACATATGCCAAGGTGCAGGATGAGGATACCTATTTTCCTAAACATATAAAGATCTTTAGAGCATCATAGAAATGGAAGAACATAGAGATATTTTGCTATGGCAGGCTTACCAGATTAAAATAAAAATATTGAATTAAAATCTCAGAACCTGTTTAGGGGAATACAAAAAATTAAAAGATATATCATTTGGTGTAGAATCAGTATTATTCAATATAGAAGACTGAAATAATATTAACCTATGGGCAATTTTCTAGAAAATACATTTTTTAAATCTAATTACATAACATGATTTTAATTAAAAGTACAAATTATTACCATAGAAATATTTGTTTTCTACAGTGCCACAAATGGCAATTTCCTTAATGTCTTTTTCATTATTAAAAACTTCATATTATTAATACTTGTAGGTTAACATTACAATGCATATTTTAAAATATTCAGACATATGAATGTTAATAAATTAATTTTAATAACTATACATGACAAAGATTTTTAAATTTATCTATAGATTCAGTGTGCCTTTTGGAGTTCATGCTATAAGGCATTTGAGTTTAGAGAAGGAAATATATTCTAAATTTCTTTGATACATCAGAAAATAAATTTTACTTTAGATGCCAAAATTAATCTGCTTTCTCCTCTATTAAAAAAATGCCTTAAGAGTCTGGAGTGTGCTTGTTTTGCCCTTGTTAAAAGAACAAGCAGGATACTAAACTTTGGAAGAAATGGCTATACCATTGAACACAAGTCTATGGTGTGCATGATAGGGGACATTGCTGATGAAAGTGAAGTGTTTTGTTTGTCAGTTTTTCAATTTGTATAGATCAGCATAGTTGAAGGCTCTCTTATTGAAGTATTATTCATTCTTTTCCTTTTTTCTCATCACCTCAGACCTGCTGGTCTCTCTGCCTTACAATATCTTTACTGATAAGATCTTTGCTGAAGAATAAGGGAAAGAAGATGTGAAAAGCAGAATGAGGAATAAATCCTCTCCTCAAATACTAGTGAGTAGTTGAATGCAGCCTCCCTGGAAACCTGAAGGGAATGGCTATAGTGGAAGACTTAGTCTAACATTATCCAGCCTGTGTTTCAGGATTCTTTTCTTAAGAGACATATGCACACTTAACAAAAATAAGAAAGGCTTTGGAGTCAAACCACATTATACTCTTGACATTTTGTAGGTGGTACAAATAATAATAACTTAGTGGTAAACAGCACAAAGGTTTGGCTTAAGTTTTCAACTCCTTTACTTATCAACAGCATAACCTTAGACATGGAATTTTAAATTCTCGAAGTCTCAGTTTTCTTAACTAAACAATGAGAAAATCATCTGCTGCATGGGATCACTGTGTACATTAATTGAACTAAAGCTTTTACTCAAATCTTTGTAGCTTTTAGCACATGGTAACTGTACCATAAAATATGATTATGATTATTATTAATTTGGCTTAAACTTTTGCAATAAACTTTTTCACAGCATCTAATTCATTCAAGAATTTGTGGAATTATTAAGAAAGCATTTTTTCTCACTAGAACTATTAGTTCACAAATCAAAAAACAAAGACATGTGAGTATATTGTTAAATATATTACAGAAGGTGGTTATCTATTTCAATACTATAATTTAACAATTTATAATTGCTGCAGTGCATTTGTGTATTGATTAAATATGACCTAAGGGAATCCTTCATATATGCCTATATAAATTATGTTTTCCTACAAGGAGAAACTTTTGTATTGAGCTTGTGTCTTTTTCTATATTTCTGTGAAATATCACAGAATCATATGTGACAAAAATATAGATGTGAAATTATCTATATAACTGTACTAACTTTTACAGGAAAAAAATAAATCAATAGTCTAAAAATGAATTATGTCACTTAAAACAGTGGTACCCAACCTTTTTTGGCACCAGGGACAGATGTTCCTATGAGAATCTAATGCCTGATGATCTGAGGTAGAGCTGAGGCGGGAATGCTAGTGCTGGGGAGAAGCTGCAAATACACATGAAGCTTTGCTCACCTCCTGCCGTGGGGCCTAGTTCCTAACAGGCCACAGACCGGTACCATCCATGGCCTGGGTGGTACCCCCTGATTTAAAACATGTAACAATGTCTTCTTCCTGAACATTTTCTTCTTAAATGTTTAGAGATCTTTGGGGATGAAATCTCTCTTATGGTAAAGAAATATATGTCCAAATTTGAGTTTTTTTCATCTTTTTCAGATAAATATATGTGAAATGAAATTTATGGTTTAAAATTGAGAACACAGGTTGTAAAACTCTATCTTTCCACTTAGCATCTATATCTGTACACCTAAGCATTTCTATAATGTTTATCTCTATCTTTATTATATACATATGTATATAGGTTACATTACTTATATATACATGTATGGTATTTTTTGATGATTGATTTTTTGGCCCTTGAACTTCATATATACATAGATAGGTACATGGTTGCTTCTTAAAGATTTTTTTTACCTCAGGTTTTTAAAAAATACAGTCACAGACTTTGAATTAACTCATAAATTAATAACAATGTTTAAATTGCCCTTATATATTTTACATTAAATTATTACTCATGTCAAGCCAATTGATACATAAATTATGGAATCAAATCATGAGAATTTATTGCATATAAATTAATCGAGAACGTGTCTCTTCAACCTGAAGTGTTTGTATGCAACTAGCTCATCATTGATTTATGTTATTATTTTTTTTTTGTTTAAAGCCTTTAAAACTTGTTCTGTAATAATAATATATTAAAATATGTCCTAATATATAATATATAAAGTATATATTATATTATATATTAATATATTTTATGTTATATGTAGAGAGAGATCTATAATGATGTTTCCCTAATCTATCATATCTGTGTCATACAGACCATCATGGAGATGTCTGTTATGATGTTTATATCATGTCAATAATGCTTAAATCCAGGTGTTATGATTTTGAGTTTACTATAAAAAGTTTATAAATCTTTCTTCTTTGTATATTATGTTGCTTGAATTTCTTATAATGCACAAAATAAAACAATATAGCCATATTTTAAAAAACACTTTAAAACCCTATTTCCTCTTTTCTGACTAGAGAAAAAAAAGTCTTTATATAAATCTCTATTTTTAAAGTTTGAAAATGTAGAAAATTAAGTTGGACTCATAGTGGTCTAATAGAGTTGTAGCAATACTTGGGAAAGTGTTAAGTGGGAACATTTTCATTCACTCACTTATTCATTCAAAAGATATTTACTGAATGCACACCATGGACCAGGCACTATTCTAGACACTTGGTATATATCAGTGAACAGAACAAAGATCTCTGACACCATAGATTTACATCCTAATTGAGCAAGAAAGACAAGATAATAAAATAATAAAACTGGTAATAAAATAAAATAAAATAAAAAAACTGGAGTGTTCAGGAAAAGTATCATTGAAAAGTTGATATTTGAGCAGATTTTTAAGAAAAATGGGTGATGTGGATATTCTGGGTAATGGTGTTCCTGGAAGAGAAAATTGCTTACCACTTGTGCAAAAGCCCCAGAGGCAGAAGTGTGTGGCTAGAACAAAAAAGGTTGTGGGGGTAGATCACATGGGAACTTTCAAGGATTGTAAGTATTACCTTTTGTTCCAAAAAAAATAAGGATATATTGCTGAATTTTAAACATTGAAGTAATAAGATTTACCTTACATTTAGAATAAGCACCCATACTACTATGTTGAGAACAAGTTGAAATAGGGTCTGAGGGCAGAATCAGGAAAACTGGTTAGTAAAGACTTTAAGGAGATGAGGGATTTATTAAATGCTCAATCTATTCAGTAATTTGGAGAAAGACGACACAACATAATCCTTGATTATTAGTCATATATGAACCTTATAATTCAGTTCTATTATATACATCATTATTATGCCTGATTAACTATGCATCAGGCATAACTCTTATAAAATAAACCAAGAAATGCAATATTCAACTGGACAAATACTTATACTAATTAATGGTTGACCTAGTTAATTGCTTTTTGTAGTTCATTTTAAAATGGCTTAATTTTTATAGATCATTATTTGTTTAAAGAAGAACGTAAAGGAGAGACTAAAGCTTAGAAATCAATTTATAATGCTTTATAATCTTCATTGAAGTGTGTATCTAGACATAGATGGCTCTTAAAAGAGGGTAATATCTTTCCAGAATTCAGGCTGTTTCTTTCTATCATCTTTTGTGTTGAATATGGAGCACAGATCCCTGCTCTGCTCTGTATCAGTCACCTTGAACTATCTGAATGATTTCTTCATGAAGTACAGTGTTTTGTACATAAGGAAAAGTTTTTATAGTGATAGTGGTATAACCACACTATTATGCAATATGATATTGAAGCTGGCTAACATCTCAAGAGGAGTGAAGGTTATACAAATCACTAGGTATGGTAAATACTGTTTGATGAAAATTTAGGCCTATAATGTAGAGAAAAAGTCATTCCATTCCAATGCAGAAATAATCATAATGATAATGTAGACATATTTATTAAATACAATATTCTGCAAAAGACCCTGAAGAATTGAGAATTTTCCACATGTGGCCCACAAATGTCCTAGTCCCACAGGTGTTCCTCTTCCAGATTTTCTTGCATATGACTTTGGCTTCTATCTGCTCCCCTGCACCCATCTTGATTCCCCAGTCTACCCAAACAGTGGCTGCTAATTCATAACAATAAGCCTCCTGTTCTCAAAACTAGCTAGATTTCAGCCGATCCTCTCCTGCTAAAGCTCCATAAAACATTTTACCTTCCTTCCCCTTAGGAGACTTCCCATGCCTCATATTTTCAAATAAAAGCTTATACTAATTGTGCTCTGACTAATTTTCTCCTATCATCTTTTAGTCACATTATCTCCCCCTTACATTGGCTTTATAGAATTGTTTCGGAGATGTACCTAGTATAACAATTAAAAAAAATAAAAAGAAATCTAGGGTTCTTTTTTTGGACTAGCTTGGGGCTTGTTTTATACTTTCATAATTGCTCAGTGCTTTAATTCCTGACATAAAATGCATGATATTTGGGACCTCTAATAGAGTGATACTACTTGGATACAAAACAAAGACATACATATTGAAGCACGTTGACTAACCATACTCCTGGAAAAAAATAAGATTTGTGTTCAGACAATACCTCCTTTCATACTTGATAATGTTGAAATTTACCTAAGCCCTGTGCTCCAGGAAAATAGCAAGGGTTAAGAAGACCCCCCAACTCTGTTTTGTTCTAGGAAACAGCTTACTGCAAAGAAGCATCTTTCCTCCTATGGCTTAGATAAGATTCATAAAAACGCATGGACACCCTTTTGTTTACTTAAAGATGAAGCCAGTCACAATTCCTACAAATTCCCATTCTCTACCTCATAAGTGATTAGTTGAATTGTTTTGCTCCTGTTAATCAATCAGGACAAAATTCTTGTTAACCAAACATTGATTCTCTTTTTCCTCCAAGTCCCTGAACTTGGACCCACCCTTAGCCTGAGACAGCAAGCATATGTAATCCCTCCTAAAAGCAGGGTGATCTCACAGTAAAACCTTACTTACTTGACCTACTACTGTCTCTTCATCCTACTTTCCTACACAGGTTCTTTCTAGCCTTGTTTACTTTCTCTCTCTCTCTCTCTCTCTCTCTCTCTCTCTCTCTCTCTCTCTCTCTTTCTGTATTGCTCTTTTCTGCTTAACCTTTGAGTGCTGGCAGTCCTCTTGGTCAGAGAGTTCTCCAATACAACAGTTCCCTCCACCCTAGTGCATTAGTTCCTTTCCTTCCCCCTTAGAATAATCTTTTTAAATCAAGTTTCTTCTAAATCCAGATTTGTTTTCATTTGACACATGATATAGTAGGAAGCTAAATAAAATTGTTTCTCATGTTCCTAGTTAGTCTTATTAAATGAGTCTGTCTATACCAGCCAAAGTAAGTGATTTGCAAAGATTTTCAGTGAACTATATATAAAACAAAAGATATATTCATTATCTCCTTTTCTTAATCTTCTCTTTCCACAGTGAAACAATCATGAGGTTTCAAATTTTTCAATTGCATAAACTGTCTTTCTCTCTGTTAATATGTATGAACTTTGGTCAACAATGCTTAATTATAATTAAAAACTGTTCATGCTATAAAAGAAATAAGTTCTAAAAATTTTTTTTTACCTGCAACTAAAAATGACAAATAATGACAAGCAGGACCTAATCAATACCTTGCTCTCCATTTGGTAAAGAAATGGCATCCTTTGTACTGCCTACTCATTGGCAAATGGAAACCACAGTGCTCCTTTGATCGATTATTTCCATTGTGGATAAAGTTATGTGCTTAGGACTGTGCTCTCTATACCACAAAAATTGTATTTAATCCTTATGAGATTCACACACACAAAAAAAGACATGGATAAAAAAGGCATTGACACATCCATTTTACAAGTGGACTTTGTTGCTTTTTGGCTGCAAAACATTTTGCTCTCTCTCTCTAAAAATACTCTGATTTTTGATTTGAGGAATTAGCCTTGTCTCCGCAGTCACATCTGGTAGGACTTCAATCGGTGGTCCTGTACAGCCCTCGTTCCATGCCATAAAAGACTGAATGTGACTCAGCAGACCATTTCATTTTCCCTCTAGAATTTGGTTCTTGAGTCAAAGACATAAGATTTTAAATGGTTGGAACTAGTGCACTGGAGGTGCAACTTTCTCAGCAGACAGAAATTGCATATCTACCTGTTCTTGCAGTTCTTGCTTCCCTGGCCTCTGCAGCTCCCTTGGTCTGGACTATTTTCCAGTATGTTTTGCCATCCTCTTATTGATATTGTCAGCTCCCAAAGGCCTTTTAATAAATTTCACTTTGTTGAAGTTCACCTGAGTCAATTTCTAGCACATTAGAACTAATATTATGCATATTTCATTTTAAAGTCCAGTTGCACCAAAGCACAAGTCATTTTTCTAATTCTCTCATGATAGCAACATCTGTCCTATTTTCTTAGTCTAATTGGTCCTACTAGACTGTTTGAAATTCTATTGATTATATATTTTGTATTGTTTTAAGTTGCACGGTTGCTGATGCTAGAGTTTGACAAGACTCTCCATTATGGAAAAAAAAATCCAGTCATTTAAATTTGCCCTGAATCTAAATTCTTAGAAGCAATATAGTACTGTAAAATACAAATAGTACAATCAGATACATAGCAGAATACTATCTGATTATGGCAAACTTTTTCAAAACAAAGAGTTGCATTTAATTTATCTTTTGAGGAGCAAATATGCTGCAAATGAATTAGTATAATAATTATAATCATTAAATGAAAATTAAATTTTCATTTAGGGTTTATTGATCTACTTTAAAAGATATGTAAAAGATATAGATACCTATAATACTGAGTAATATGTTACTATGCTATCTTTAAACAAATTTTAATTAATAATTTAAGTAATAACTGTAAACTTCTAAGGAAATATGTTAATATGATTAACATCTACTTTGCATGTATATATACATGTATATATATGTAAATGTTTATATATATTTATGTGTTAATATGTGTGTTTTTTACATATGTTTATATAAATATATATATAAAACATGTTTTATGTGCTACCACATGATAAATCCAGTAAAGAAATAGTTTATTTAAAGTATTTTTAGATAAATGTTAAAAGGCATATTTAACTAATTTTTTTCTATGTAAAGCTTCTTTTTTAAAAATAAAAAAACTAGAGTACTGATATATAACCAGCTCAGTTAACTAATATATTCTCAAACCAAGTTATTTTTGGTAGAAGTCCCTAAGTTTTCATTTAGAGCATCACTTTATCCAGTTACCTATACATGTTCCTTTAACTATTTTCAGCCAGAAATTGCTTTATATACAAATGAAGTATAGAGTCTTTACTGAAATAGTTTTATAGCTATTTTTCACACTAAAATTATTCCAATTATTCTCAATTACCTATTTGTGTGAACAAGCCAAACTAAAATTATCATCTGATGGCAGTTTCTGGCCTTGTGTGCTCCACTCACTCCCAAGAAAAGATAGGGTTGGATCTTTAATTAGGTTTACCTCCTAAAACATTAACAGAGGGAGGGTTTAGGAACCTAGCCTGCTGCTGGCCCATAGGTGTAGATTAAAAATAAACTTACGTGGATACTATTTGTGTCTTTGTGAAAATTACTCAGCTTCTCAAAATTTTAGAGAACTCATTTGTACAATGGAGAAAGTAATCAGACCTATTTCAAAGGGTCTTTGTGAGAAGTTAATTGGATAGCACTAATTTACAGAAAACTCAACAAATAAAGAGTGTCATAGATGTTAGATATTTGTTGTGATTATAGAAACTTCTCAGATTTCATGATTGTAAACTCTACTTAGCTTTTTGTTCAAGTAAATTGGTATATATTTAGGTAACAAGATAAGGAGCTCCATCTTAGGTACTTGTCAATATTTTTTCAAAAGCCTGGCTAAAGGAATCAATAGGTTTTGCAGATGGCTGGAGGGATATACAGGCTTTCCTGATCATCTGAACTCACTTCTTCTGTTAGGATAGACTTGCAGAGACTTCATCCAGACCACATGCTAAGTAATGCTGTAGGTACCATGAAACATTTTTTTTCATGACATTACGATATGTCCTCTCTATGACGTTCCATAAGATAAAAACATTTTTCTGCAATCTGACACTCAACTGAGAAATAGTTCTGCCTTTCCATCAAAAAGATTCGGTTCTTTGAATTTTGTAATTGATTCTGATTTTTGTGTGTTCGTTTGTTTGCCTCTTTCACTTTGGTTCTAAAATGATGAAAACTACTCTTGTGATAAGCAGGGCTTTTTTTAGCATCTTTATTATTAGCCTCACTTTGACTCTTTCATTTCTTTCTATTCTGTTTGCTTTATTTTTCTGACTCATGTTCAATGTATTTTACCTTGTTTTACATATAAATCATTGTAAACTGCCTGAAATTCTTTTTGAAGGAGGTGGAACATTTAAAAATAATTAAATTTAGCCCCTAAAACAACTAAGGCATAAATGAAAGTATCTGAAATACTATTTGTGTTGCTGTAGATACAACTGGAATTTTCTTATATACACATGGTTGAATTTATTTCTCATTCTAAAAAAAGAAACAGTGGTACAGATATAAATTGTGCATAAATTGGAGAAAGTTAAGAAAAAAACCATAAATACGATTAAGAGAATAGAGAAATTGACTCTTGCTGAATAGGCCATACAAGAAAACAATATACTTACCTTGTGCATGGGTTGAAAACATATTATTAGAATTAATAAGCTATTCTATTTGGCAAAAATTCTGGACCATAAAACATAAAAGAATATGATAGAATTTTGAAAGGAGTAAATTCATATTATATACTTTGAAAATCTTGAAAAGCAACTGTGATTCAAATGTTTTAATGGAACCATATATCATGATCTTATTTTTACCCTGTAACTGCTTTCCAGTTATTTTCTACTTGATGCAAGTAAAAGCTCTAAAAAGTAAACTGAAAGAAATGAAGTGATATTTGGGAAAAATACAACAGAGATTATAACACTCTACATTTTTCTATTTCTCTCTTCAATTTCTCCCAGTGTGTTTCCATAATTTTTTTTTAAATGAAAAGATAAGTGTAATAGGAGACTAGAACATGCTCTTTTCCATTGTTTTTATTAATGAATTTTACCTTTGGAATATGATTAACCATTTCTTCCCAAATCACAGGATAGAATACACTTGTATAATCTTTCTTCCATAACATGTTTATAAGTATTCATTTAAATGTTAATAAAATATATAGCCCAAATAATAAGTTAAAATAAGACTATTAGAGACAACATACTGGTACTTTCATCACAATTGTCTCTTATGAATTAAATGAATTTATTTATCTCTTCCTAAAAATAACAGCAATAATTCAAATATTTAAATATTATTTTTTAATAAAAGCAAAATGAAAATGTCCTTAATGGAATATAGAAAGTATTTTATTTCTTTGTTTTTGGCTATTTTATTGTTTCCAAAAGTTTGAGTATGAAAAAAGTAAAAAAGATAAAAAGGAGAAAATTGTTGATTTTGAGAAAATATACCATCTAAATGTAATAACTAAAACCCATTTCTTTTTTTTTTTTTCATGTATATTCCTGAGAAAAATGAAGGAGGGGCACAAATCTGTGTTTAAATTTTTCTATATCACATCTATTAGATGGCAAATAATAAGTTATGTTGATTTATTATCCTTCAATACTTTTTTATTTTACACAAAAGGAACTAGTATAGCTTTGACTCTAAGTATTTAGATAAATGTTAATTATTGAATGATGAGTATTATATCCATTAAAATATGAAACAAACGAATTGAAGGCAAACACATCAGCATACATGACTTTAGAAAATCAACATACATTGGATTCTTAGGAAAAAGTAAACTCTAGTTGATAATTCATTTACTTTTGTAAATTCTGCATAGATGAAAATATATATGAATTTGGAAAATTCAAATGATAGAAAAAAATATTACCTTAATATATATGAAAAATATCAGACAAAACACTGATTATTGTGAATTTGAGCCATTTCACAAAAGTTTACTCCAGTGTAAACAATTTATTCATATTATGCCATGATAGCATACTTTTAAATAATAACTAAAAATTTATAAAAAATGAGACACTGTAACTCTTAAAAATAGAACAGTAATAAGAGTCATGGAGAACCCTTCTTTACAACTATGGCTCCATATTATTAGTTCAATACTGACACATTGGGAATATTTAGAATTCTATCATATGATAATAAACATTTATTGGATTTTAAATCTCTACACTTTTCTGAATTTCAAGGAATTAAGTTTTAAAGATGCTATTGCTATTTGCATGAATAATAATACCAAAACCATTCTGTAAAAGTCTAATTGTATTGTAGGTTGTCTTTAGTTCTGTAAAAAACTATGACTTATAACATAACAAGTTGAACATGATAATTTAAAAACACGTATTTCTTCCTGAAAAGAGTGGAGTTTAAGTTTTTCTTTACCAAAATAAATTCCAAAACTGAGTATTTCAGAAAAAGAGCAGATGAATTCCCTTGTGTCAAAACAATAAATCACCAAGGCTTGGAATAAAACTGAATCATGTATTTTAAATGAATCATGAGTTATAACTTAAATATTAAAAAAAGTGAAATTTTATTTTATATTGCCTGTGTTTTATTTTTATGACTGGCTTTTATTTTACAGCTATTATGTGCCAATTATAAAAAATATTATTTTCAAAAGTTATACTATTGAAATGAATGTACTTCATTATCTGATGGAAACTGCATCATTTATGGTCATTTTCTGTTGGTAACCTTTTCAACTACATCTTTTTGTTAAGATACTTAAAGAAAATTGGCATGTGATTGGTAATACAACAATTTAACTTGGAATATAACAGATAAGAGAGACTACATAATTAAAGAAATTTTCAGGTACAATAATATCTTTTATATGTTCCAGCTAGGCTTATATTTTTTAAAAAAGATTTTCACTGGCTTGATAGGATAGTGTCATACCTGATATGTATAATATTCGGGTAGAATAAATAGACAAAATAAATTAACCTTAATGTAGGGTTAAGTAAGCGGATGTAGAGAAGAGATAATGGAGTTTTAATTCACTGCCAAGCTGGGAAATCAGCAGATGATGGTGAGAGAGGAAGCTGATACTCAGAGCTATTGATGCGAATCCGATATTGACAAATAAAGTCAATCTTCTTTAAGAAGAGAATACTATTACTTTTCACATGTATAATTTTATCCAGTTCTTCAGCGACCAAAAGCAACTACTTTTATTTTATCCATTTGCTCAGAACCAAAATCTAGGAGTCATTATTGTTTCTGACATTTTCTCATATTCCAGTTCATAACAAATTTTGTAGGTTATCTGAACCTTCAAAATTGATCTTAATCTAATCACTCTCCCTATTGCCACCCATACCACCAGTTCAAGCAACAATGATCTCTCTCCTGGACTATTGCTAGAGATTCATATCTGGTCACCTTGAAAAAACTAAGCCAGAACATTATCATTTCTCTGTGCAAAATGTATAAGGCCATGCTGTCCAAAAGAAATGTAATGAAAGTTACATGTGTAAATTCAAGTTTTCTAATATCTACTTTAAAAAGTTAAAAATGAAATGGTGATAATTATATTTATTTAACTCAATATATTGAAAATGATCATTTCAATATGTAATTCACATAAAAATATTAATGAGCTATCTTACTTTTTTTGGTACTAAGTCTTTGAAATCTAGTGTGATTTTATGCTGCACTTATAACATCTCTCATCTGGACCTGCCACTTTTCAAGCACTCAATAACCACATGCAACTAATGACACTATATTAGACATACAGCTTTAAGAACTTTGCATCTTAAAGTAAAATGTTAAATTCTCCAAGGCCCTATTAGGTCTTATATAACACATTTCCTACGTTGTTATGTATAGTCTTGATGTGATAAGCATGCTCCTAACTCAACGTTTTTATATTTGCCTTTCCTCTTTCTCGGATTACTTCTCCCAGCCTCATTCCCCAGCCCCCTTACACACACACACACAACCCACATGACTTTCTCACTCACTTATTTTAGGTTTCTGCTCAGATTTCAGCTTATTGGAAAGGTTTTTATCAGTCATTCTATATGAAATAATACTTTTGTTCCATAATTTTATATTTGTATTTATTTGTCTTTATTGAAGTTATCACTACCTAATGTCATGTTATGTATTAATTTATTATTATTTTATTTGCTGTTTTCCACTAATAGATAAGCTCCATGGAACAGGAACTTTGCTTTGTTCACTGTTAAATCTCCAATGCTTACACCTAAGAACTACTTTTTCCTTAAATAATAAATTGCCAGCTTCCAGATTTGGATATTAGGACTCAGAGTTTAATTTACTGGCCCAGGATCTCCTGGTTAGTCACTGGTGGACTGAGGCTTAAGCCTAGGTCTTCTTAATTCAAAAGAAACGACAGTCATCCTGAGGGAGAAAAAGTTTAATAATATCGCTTAGGAATTTCATATGAGATTTCCCCAAAGTGTTTTCTTACAGGAATTTGAATAGAATAAGTAAAACACCATAACTTTTTTTTTTTTTTTATCTAGAATATAATGTTCTAAATTAGCACTTGGCTAGTTAAGCCCACAGGCTAAATCCAACCTACTATCTATTTTTAAAAGCAAAGATTTATAAAGTATTTTGTTATTAAAATTATTAATTTAAAATTATTATTTTTAAGTTATCAACATTTAAATGTTATAATAAGTATTTTAGTAAAATGACAAAATTTAATATTAGAAATTATTAAAATATTTGTAATTTATTATTAAAATAGTACTATCTATTTCTTTACAGAAATAACCCTACCCCCAACACTAAAACAAAGAGAGAGAAAGAATGAACAAAGATAATGTGTTTATTCATTTGCTCTTCAACTTAACCTTCTCCTTCAAAACCAAGTCTTTAACATATTGATTTAAGAATATATAAGTGCTGGAGTTTATTGTTTACTGTTTCATAAGTTTTACTCCCAAGAGACTTTATAATACTCATCCTGGAAATAAATATCTTGACTAGATTTTTAAAATATGTTTTATAACCTTAATACCAAGAGCTATAATTTACACAGACATATTTCAGATGCTTTATAAATATTTCATGGAAATAGGCTCTTCCACACCAAAGCAATAATTACTTCAATAAAGTTCTACTATTATTAGTTTTTCATATTGTATTTAGAAAGTAAGAAAAGTATTTGACCCACTCGGAGACTTAAATTATCAATTCCAATTCATACCATAACACAGTATTTCTAAAATCTTTAATTTATACTTTTTGAAAATGTCATTCCTGCAGATTCCTAAGCATTTAAATTTTAGAATCCCAAACTTCTTCTTCTTCTTTTTTTTTTTTTTTTTTTAATTTGGGCTTCATGGTAAAGGGGAAGGAGAAAGAAAGAACATAAAAAATGAAAAAAAATTTCTTAGCTTTTTTTAAGGATACTATTGTCAGTCATTTGTTGTTTATAGTAAGGTGTCACTAACCTTATCCTCACAGTTACTTTTCCTACTTCTTAATCTCCAGAATTTGTAAGTAGGAGAAACACAAGACCCACAAAGAGATAAATCCTAAGTTCACAGATATGCAAGAACATCTGCATGGGGCATAGAGTTTGCTGGAATACATTAATATAATTTTTTTAAAATGTGTTTCATTGCAAAGGGGCATTGGTTAATTCTATAATCATAACATAACAAAAATAATTTAAAAAAATTCAGTATGGACATTTAGGTGAATTCCAGTGGATTGGAGAGTAATTGTTATCTTTACTATAGCAGCTAACATTTACTATAAGCATTCCATTTTCCAGGCACTGTGCTTTTAGCTAGCAAAGGATATAGACTCTCTTTACAAAAATTATTCCCCATTGTGAAATGGACATACTAAGTCATTAAATTTTCCTTTCATGAACTTTCCCAGTTTGTACTGGTTTCATGCTTACCAAGGAAACTTTGGATTATGATTTGGCCTCATATATGGGTTTTCCTAAAGAAAAAAATAAAAGTGATGACCATATGGAATTCAAATTTTCTACTTCAAAGGATAGGGATGCCTCATTGGAAATACAGCAAATGACTTTGATGATGATACGACTTGTCGTCTAAGAATGTCTATAGAAATGTATATGCTGGTTAGTCTGGTCACCAGAACAATACATCCTTATTTTTAATTAATGAAATGACATTCTGCTGTCTATCTAAGTTATATGTGTATTTTCATTATTCATTTGTGGACAGTAACAGTGAGTGTTTGGAGCTTCATGGCGCTGAATCAGGTCTAACAGTCCTTATCACCACCACTTTCATCCACTAAATTAGTTTTCAAAGAGAGATCAAAAAGGCTACATACTGTATGATTCCAAAATTCTGAAAAAGGTAAAACTGTGAAGACAGTAAAAAGATCAGGGGTTTTTGCAGTAGAAGGAGATGAATAGCTGGAGCACAGAGGATTTTTAGAGCAGTGAAACTAATCTGTATGATACTATAATAATGGATATTTGTCATTACACGTTAGACCCACAGAATGTACAACAGCAAGAGTGAACCCTAATGTAAAGCATAACCTTTGGGTGATTATGACATCTCATTGTAGGTTCACTGATCATAGCAAATGTACCAGTCTGGTGCAAGATGTTGTAAATGAGAGAAGTTATATGTGCCCACGGGGCAGGGAGCATATGAGAATTCTCGATCTTCTGCTCAATATTGTTATGAATATAAAACTGTTCTAAAAGGGATTTGAAAATTTTGTGCTTAAGAATCTCCAACTTAACACAGATTTTTAAAAATCTATGAAAAGAAATCAGACATGTGCCTGCTATGCTTACTGCACTAGCAAATGTACATTTAATTTTTTAAAAAGCAACACAAGATTGACATCCTTAGTCCAATATTCAAGAGGAAGAAGTGTGTTTCTAAGTATTAAATATGTTGCTCAGAGATCATACAGCAATAATAGGATTCAAATTGTCTGTCTGAATCCATAATCTGAGCTTCATTACTAAACTATGCTCTTTGACTAGAAAGTGTAAGACTCTGGCCTCCCTATGACTTGCCCTACTAACTTCGGACCACAAATCTCATTTATGTAGAATATTTATTATTCATTAAATGTTCATGATTTTCATTGTCCAAGATGCCTTATATCATTTAGTTCTCACCACAATCCTAGAACATAATTTTTATTAGCTCTTGTCATCAAATGGTGACTCTGAGTCTGGGAAAGATTAAATTATTTGTCCAAGCTTGTGTTTCAAAACCATTGTTATATAAAGTCAAAGCTCTTTTGAAAGTTACACATTTCTTGCAAGACTTGAAAGTTGCCTGATTTTTCTTTCATATCTTCATATCTACTTAAGAGGTATAAATCATAAAAATTGACATGAAATTATACTTTTAAATTGCCATTATTTTAGTTTTCATAAATTTTACCTCATCATAAGAAAAGGGACATCATGATTATAAAATTTTCATTAAGTAAAATGCATTGAATGCCTTCTATCTAACTGGGATCATATCAGTGAAAAATAGATTTCCTAGCCTCATGGAGCTTATATTCAGTGGAAAATTGGCATATGATAAAAATATTAAATAATTCTTTAAAAAATAAAAAAAAAAAAAAAGTTAGAGGTTGAAAAGAATATCATCTACTTTGGATAGTGTAATCAAAGAAAGCTTACCCCAACAGATGACCTTAAAGCAGCTAAGGGATAGGTATAATTCTAAAATTTTCTGGTGTAGTCAGCTAACCACTTTTGAACACATGAACAAGACACTGCATGATTGACATTCCATGCATAAATATTGATAATCACCTCTTCATAGGACATTTTATGTGATGGCCAAAGGTTAAATTTCATAAAATGTCCACAAATCATTGTTATTAAACACACATGCCTTTATTATAAAAGAATCGCTCCTGCCTTAATCAGTGCCTTTGTATTTTACTTGACACATAATTACTAAAAGATTAGTTATCTATCTGAAGCTTTTTCCGATAACTCAGAAGTGGGAAGTATTTTGCTAGAGAGAGGCAGATAAACAATGACAATTAATATCTGTCAACCTGAACTCAATAGAAGAGAGAATAATAAATAAATACCAATGTAGAAATTATAAAATGATGGCAGATTAGGTTAGGGTAGATAAGAGTAAGATAGTAAAGACTTTAATAATCTTTGATAGCATTAGAGAACGTGCAACTTAATAATCACAACTTTAGGTCAGCAATAATACATTCAGTCATGTTCAGTGTAAACTGTTCAAAGACAGAGGGGCATGGCACATATTTTAGAATAATTAAAAATATATATTGTTTAAAATTTATCATCTTTTTCTTTGAAAGAATAAGCTTTAGGCATCTAGATACACCACTTTGAGAGAACATTCTCTAGACTAGCTGGGTTGCTTAGATAATGAGCTATCTGAATAATCTTGGGCCACAAAAATCATGATTTATACTCAAATAATTAATGCTATGATTTATTTCTTACATGCTGCATTTGAGGTTATATTGATGCATCAATCAAAGCATTCTGAATAATATCTTCTCACATCTAATTTTCATTCCTATTTGAAAGTACTCTCAAAATCTTCACATATTTCAAATAAAGCTGCCTATTTCAGGAAAAGAGTAAGCTAAATTAAGACAATGTTTTAAAATGTATATTTAATCTAAACATTATAATGATTTAAATAATATAATCCAATACAAATTATAACTGTGTGAAAATAAATACATAAGTAAGCAAAAATCCATTACTCAGTAAGATCTTCTATCTTTTTTTCCACTAGAGTTGGGGGTACATTAGAAACAATGACTTGCATATCCAACTGATTGACCACAGAGACCTGAAAGAAGAAAAAACAGAATTTGTTTGGCTTTTACTCATTAACACTTCTATAATTAAAAATAACTTTTATTTCTTCCTTAAGCATAGACATTTTTAAATTTAGGAATAAATGATATTTTTTGTTTATGCAATCTCCACTAGATGTGGGAGCATGTTGAGAATGATAGACTGTTGTTTACTTAGAAGTTACAGAACCTTAAATGACTTTAACTGTTGTAGATTTTGTTTGTTTTCTTGGTTATTTACTAGGACATGAGAGAAGGTGTTTTTGTTTGTTTTTTAATGTGCTCTTTAAGAACACTCAGAAGAATGAAAAACACAGCCTTTATATTTTATAAATAACATGAGATCATTTATTCATTGTTACTAGAAATCTGAGATATGACTACTTAGAATAATTCATTCCATGTAATCATCATATATAGTCTTTATATCTGCTCTAGCCAACTTTACGTATGTGTAGATAAAGAGATATATACATACAAATTTACATATGGGATAAAATAAATTTTAACAGCTGTTTATGAATGTGTCCTATTTATTTAACATACACAGAATTATTTCTATCCTTATTTAGAAAAATGAAGAAAACTAAAAGCATTTATTTTCTGATTACAACATATACTTTACATTTTTTCCTTAATATTCTACAGGCTTTAGCTTATTTAATTCTAATAACTACCATATCAGGTAGTTATGTCTATTATTCCAATTTTAAATAAGAAAACTGATAAAACAAAGTGACATTTAATAACTTGAACCCAATTATCACAGGCTGTCTGACTCCAGAACACGTGCTCTTTACTATTGCCCAATATGGATATAAAAAATGTAAATTCAAATTACATATTGTCCTGCATGTACATGACACATTATTAAAATTATACAAATGCATATATATCAGGAACATAAATTGTATATTCAAGATTAAGTATATTTATCATCATATAGCTAAACATAATTTATCTTAGGGGCTAATTTTATGTTTACAAGTATTTTTGATATAGCTGCTCACAGATTCTCTATTAGGAGTCACAAACTCAATGTCTTCAGGGACCAAGAGGTAACCTAATTAAGTGAAGCAGTCCAAAGTATGAAATGTAGGGATAAACAGAAGTGAGTCTATGAGTTGTCCGAAGAGGTCAACTACAAACTCATCTCTAGTGAATATTACCATGTGGCAAAACAGGTCCAG
This sequence comes from Eidolon dupreanum, assembly GCA_028627145.1. NCBI lineage: Eukaryota > Metazoa > Chordata > Mammalia > Chiroptera > Pteropodidae > Eidolon > Eidolon dupreanum. The sequence goes on from CM053506.1 coordinate 29,078,506, forward strand.
ATTTGAAATATTTACAACTAATTAGAAATGTTTCAAACCATTATGTGAGCCCAATAATTATATTTTACAGTCTATACTAAGCCAGGCATCTGTTCGACTATCACCTATGAGCAAATAGTTAACAATGCCTGTTACAACCCTGCATCTCTAACTCAGTATAGGTGTCTGGAAGTAAACATTTAAATTTTCCTTAAACATGTAGATGAATCTTGATTGTGTCTTCACACAAAAATATTACTTCATTAGAAATGGAATCATCACAGTTTTTGTGTAACTTTTCTTATCCTTCCTGAGTAAAAAAAGAGACAGAAGTTATATAGAAGTATTTTTGTTTTCTTTGTTTATTTTGTTTTAGTAGTATAAATACATGGCCAAAATCTCTAGAAATATGTATATGATACTTACAAAATTATTTCCTCCCTCCTGCCCTCTCTCACTTCCTTCTTTTCCTCCTACTCTCCCCTCTTTCTTTTCTTTCTTTCTTTTTTTTTTTTTCATTTCTTTCAACATTGAATCAAGAAATGGAATGGAATGGAATGGAATGGAATGGAATGGAATGGAATGGAATGGAATGGAGGGAAATAAAATTAGATTAAATTAAAATAAGTTAAATTTCTGGACAAAAGCAAATGGCTTGAAACAAATAGTAACCATGGAATGGTATCTCAATGAAAATGGATTCTTCAACCTTCTTTGTAGTTTGATGGAACCATATGATGGAGTATTGATCAATGTGAAGTAAGTGTAAAGGAAGAAATAAGTATTCTTAAATCTGTGTGAACCTCCTCTTTCTCTCCCAATCTCTACTTGAATAAAGAAGTCAAAGGACAAAAACACAAGTTAAATCAAATTGAGCCCCTCAATCTTTACATGTAGAAAAGCTGTCAAGAACATCACCTGACCATGTACACACTCATTGTTGTGTCTTATGAGAAAAAAATCAAATGTGTTTGTTTAAGCCACTGAAATTTTAGATTTTTTTGTTACACCATCAGTCTACCATGAGAAACATTCATTTGTCATGATGTTTGTCATGGATTTATTATAGATGAGATCAATTATACATAGCTATTAGATTCTTACTATTTATAAGACAATGAAAACTATAATGTTAGTTATATGTGGTTTCAGGGATTTAACAGAAGTTCCTATTGTATCAATATTGAGTTTTGGAAGCTCATATACAAGTAAACTTTTGGAAAGCAGTCAATTCATGTGCTAGGGCCTCTATTTGGAAGCAAAATTTGGCCTAGCAGATATAAGTAACCCTATTATTTGCCTCTTAATAACAGTCAGTAATTTCCCAGAAAGATAAATTACTTATTCAAAAAAGGGATATTTATTTATTTATTTATTTATTTATTTATTTATTAGCCGAGGCAACCCTTGGTTGACCTTGCAGATTGCAAGGACCTTGTCAGGTTACAATCCCTTGTTTTTTTTTGTTTTGTTTTTTGTTTTAAGTTTTTACACCTACAGCACCTAGATGGTCTCCCATTCAAGTACTAACCAGGCCTGACCCTGCTTAGCTTTCAAGATCAGATAGAATTGAGCTTGTTCAGGATAGCATGGCTATAGATCAAAATAGGGAATTTTAATTCGTTAATGAGCTTAGGGACTAAATTCTGACTGAATGAACAAAATAATTAAGATTTAATATCCTGTAGAATATATATAGATATATAAATATGTTTGTATTAAGCTTACAATTTATCAAAAAGATCTTCCAATTTCAATAACTTTTGAAAACAAACTTTTGTGTATTTTTAAGATATAAAAATTATGTATTTCTAATTTTGATTAAAAAACAAAAGTCATCTATACTTAGCCCCAAAAATAGTTGTCTCATACTTACCTATTAATAGTTGTCTTTAAAATTTTTAATCTTTTTAAAGTGTTAATATATGGTTTATGTAGAATGTACACATTTTTGACTATGCAAATGGAGAATAAGCTTTTACTGTTTAAATTTTGATTTTTCAAAGAAATTCAACATCCCTGATTCCTTGGTTTCTTCTATCATCCATAGCAAAAATATTTAAATCTTCTAGATACATTTATGTTACTTTTCTAGCATAGCCTCTTTACAAATAGTTCCAGAAATATGCATGACAATTTATTATTCCAAATATTAATAAAATTGTTCTTCTATAGCAGAATTTTTTACCATTTGGTAGAATAAACTAATGTGTAGTTTTGGAACTATTTTCAAATATCTAACCACTATGCTGTATAATTGAAACTAATATAAAATAATATTGAATGTCAACAGTATTGCAAAATAAAAACTATTAAAACATTCTTATAAAATTGCTTAATTTCATTCTTTATGTGTTGATTATTAATAAAAATGTTTAAGAAAATATTTCTATTGTTGGAATCCATCTTTGTTGCTAGGTATAGCAAAAAGAGGAGGAACATTTGTAAAGCACAAAATTATAAAAACAAATTGTCAATTTACATGTTTGATTTCTAAGTCCTTTTAATTCTTCATAAGCCTATTATAAGATATGAGTTCTTCTAGAATGGACCAGGAAATATACTGTCATTACAGGACAACATGAGAGCTCACTTGAAGGATTTATACACAATTATACAGTTATGTATGTTTTTGCAGTCATATTGAGCATGAAAAAAAGGAGAATGTTTTAATTAACTAGAGTTATGGTTTTGCCAAGTGAGTATGATGTAGGGAGAAAAGACAAAGAAGTTGAATTTTTATGTGATTGAGTGTTTATACTAATTGATAATGTACCACAAAGCTGGTAAGCAAGAAAGATAAAATATGAGGGTAGAGGAAAGAGAAAATATAGAAGGCTAAATGGATTAAAGGTCCTGTTGAGGACAAAAGAGTGCTAGAATTATATGAACACATTCAGTATACGGTCAAAGAGTGGGAGATTTGAAATGAAGATTATTGAAGGGTTTCAGTAATTGGTAATGGCAAAAATAACTGGTTGTTAAGTGATCATAATAAGGTAGAGGGTAAAGCCAGTGGAGGCAAAGCATTAGAGGAAATTGTGAATTTGGGATATTGGAAGATTCATCTTTGCAATGAAAATGCCAAAAACTATGACAGGGACATGTTGGAGATAGCAACCTTAACTCAGGAGCTAAACTCATTGAGACATGTTGGGGATTGATCAAAGGTTTGGGAGACCACAGCAATAATGTGAGACAGTGAGTAAGTAACAGAGTCAGATGGTGAAAATAAAGGCTGGATTCCTAGGAAGGAGGAAGGGTATAGAAACAGCAAAATGGTGCACTGAGAATCCTACTTTGCCAGTAGTTAATATAAAGACTGTGGCAAACAAATATAGAAAAGAACACAAAAGCCATTACTTGAGAAAGCAGCAGAAGTAGTAACCTCAGGAGAGGCCCAGATTTGTATTATACAGTTTTATCTTACTAAAAATTTTTCAATAGTTTCCTGTTGCTTTTAGGAAAAAGTTCCAATACTTTTAACATCACCTAAAGCTTTTATGTGAACTAACTACTTCCATCTTCAGGCCTGTCTCTTATTTACTTTATGTCGCTCACTCTTTCAGACTGAGTAAATATCTATTAGTTATTTAGACCTGCCATCGTTTCTCTTCCTTCTCGGTTTTGGAACATTTTGTTTACATAAAAGTCTTATTTCCCTCCATATCTCCCTTTTCTTGATTTAAAGGATTGTAGATCTTATAAACAGTATTTTGCTGAGAAGGCTTCTTCATACATATATATTATAATTAAAAATGTTTAACATTCTGATTTCTTTGAATTAAATTTTTCTAAATATATTTTGGGTAATTTTAAATGTATATTTTATAATTTACACAAAATAGTTTATAGAGTTCAAATAACAATCCCATAAACTTCACATTGCTTACGTACATATTATATACATAAGGCTTATCAGCCTTAAAGCATTACAATGTGCATATCTTAAATAACGAGAAGAGAGATAACATTATTTCACATAATGTTTACAGATATTGATTTGATTGAAAATCTTTGTCAACCTTAATATCTTCTATGCCAAAAGCTTATTGGCTTAGACTGGCTTTTGTTTTTTTTATGCAGCTTTACTGTTATAAATGAGATAGTTCTGACCTTCATACCAATCACAATCATGATGATTGGTCTTTACCATTATCTAAAAATAATAATATTTGACCACTGATGTCTGCATATATATAAAGGTTAAACTTGTCCAGAGAAATATGAAAATGAAGAAAATTGTGAAAAATAAAGATTTAATAAGATCTAAAGAGCAAAAGAAAGATTACACTTGAGTCTGTCTTTAAGTGATAAATAGTTCCAATAATAAATATATTTTTTATTAGGTTCATCAGAGGAAAGTCCAAACAATGATAGAGATTCCATAGCGTAGGTCCACTGGTATTGAATATTTTGAATAAGTGTTAATATTAAACCACCCTTGGGAATAATCTACCACTAAGCTTGTGTAGACTGAGGAAAAGCAGAATAGAAAAATGATGTTACTGACTGAGGCCAAATATAAAGTCAACGTTTATCAAAATCATCAATGGAGATTTTGATAAAACAAGAAAAAATCATCCATTGAGACATAAACTTGTTTCAAAATATTTCCTTTTGTTTTCTTAATTACACAAGGCCTAAAGTAATTTAAACAGTAATAAAAAATATTTTAACTTTTACAGCACAACTCTGTAAAGCATTTTATAAATTTAAGTAGCTCCAACCAACTCTATATTACAAATGAGACCCACTTGCCAAATAGAAATCTAATGCTTATGACATTTCTGCCACAATCATGTATAAAAACATATGGTGTATTTCCCAAATGGCAATAATAAACAAACAACTGTAAAGCTATATTTTTATATCCTAAATTACAGCTATCAACAAACTGAATGTAAATTAATCACGTTATAGAATACCCATATCAAATAAATTTAAATGTTCTATGAGTTAAAAACATTGACCCCCTGGCATGCATTTTATGTGCCCCCTCATCTGAAGTTTTATCTACTTACAAGTACATCAGCTTTGCCACTTAGTCCCTTCCCATAGTCGTCAGTTGCGATTACTTGAAACTTGAAATAGGACCTCCTCATATTATGGAAGAGCATAGCAGTTTTGATAAGCCCTGTATATGTTTCCACCACAAATCCTTCTTTTCCCTCTTTAATTGGTGGTATTATGAGTCTGTATGCCATGGCACTATAATTGCCAGTATCTTTATCAGTAGCCTAGGAGGGAGAAAAACACAGGTTATAAATAATCAGTAAAAAAAAAAAAAAAAAAAAAAAAACTTTTAGTAAAGAATTTACTTATGTTTGTAAGAATGATGTTCCTTCTGTAGTAATAATACAAAAAAGTCTATTTATTTCTGGATATTGTATAGATTTATCGACTTTATGTCCACAGGGTCAATTGGTTGTCATTAGAATGGTAACTACTGAACCATGAATTAAAGGACATAGACACTAACAGAGTCCAGTCCATGAATCAAGTGTTCTGACTGGTGTGTCAAATGGGTTCATCTCTGGGCTGTGGTCCAATTTGGTTTAAGGATGGGATTGATTGTTTACCTAACCATTGCTTTGTGTATAAGCATTGTATGTGACTGCGTGTGTGTGTGTGTGTGTGTTTTTTTATCTAACCTATTTCCTAAAGGGAAAAACAATGAAATAAACACATTTATGCTCAAATGACAATAAAACAAATCAAAGTTCAGAGATTTTAACCAATAATCTCATATATGCATAAAGAGATTCTAATTAGTTAATACCATGTGATGATTTGAGAGGGTTAGAATGCTATTCCAACCTCCTTTTTCATTATCTTGTATCTTGATTAACCATATTTATTCCTGGTGGTCATTGCTTATGACCTACATGTTAAGGTTTCATAATATTCAGAATTTTAAAAAAGTAAATAGTTGCTTAGTATATGTTGCATGTGTGTGTGTGTGTGTGTGTGTGTGTGTGTGTGTTTAATAAAGCTGTGAGCATAATGTATTAGGTTGGCTTTATGGCTTCTACTTCAGGAAAATTTTTCAGAATGCCAATTTGAAAATTATTTTATTGTAAAATATTTAGAAGCAGAATTAATCTTAATCAATTAATACAAAGCTACATATACCCTACTCATGAAACTAGATATGTAAATTTTATGTTTTTATTACTATTTCCATTACCTGATTATTCTTAGTTTAACCAGTGACATTACTATTAAATGTCATGTATCAAGCATTTATGTTTTGCCATTACAATATTAAAATTCTACAAAAGTAATCATTTTTAATAAAATAAAAACTCTCAGAGGAATGTATTATTCTATATATATATATATATATATATATATATATATATATATATATATATATATTAGTGCTGTTCAATAGAACTTTCTGCAATGATGGAAATGCTCTAAATATGTTCTGTCCAATATAGTAGCCCCTAGCCACATATGACTATTGAATACTTGAAACAAGGCTAATGTGACTAAGGAACTGAAATTTTAATTTAGTTTAATTTTAATTAAAGTTAAATAACCAAAGGCTACATAGTATGTGTTTAAGTTGGGATATAATAACAACAATAATAAATAATATAAATGTGTATTAAGATGCAGCATGAGCCTGTCTATCTAGCTTCAAATTTGATATATGTGCTTAACCTGTTAGATAAGGTCACTTAAAAATCCTAGATATTTCATTTCTATGAAGTATTTCTTGATTTTTCTTAGAAGTTAAAATTCTCAGCATTAGAATAGGACAAGTTCTGACTACCAGCTCATCTCTTTAGATGATCTGGATGGTTTACATGACAGAGCTTAGTTTTGGCATTAGAGGAATAGTAATTAGATTTCAACATTAGGCCACATTATTACTTAAAGAGAAAAAAAGAACAAAGAAAAAATAGTTATCAAAGTTCTTCTTTTTAAGTTTTGAACTTCAGAGTTTTTATTCATTTAACAAAGCACAGCATAAGAAGTAAAAAGCACATTTCCAATTAAAGTTAAAATCAGAGTTTGAATCAAATAATCAAAGACATATCTTTTATATACCATGAGCAAATTTGGGACTAATGCCAACTCACTCAAAGATTTGGTTCAATATTATCCTTTAACTTATGATTAACATGGACATTTCCTCTAAAATAAACTTTTTATTGTTAATGCAAAAATTATTGAGGTGTAACAAATATGCACCAAAAAATGCAAAAATGATAAGTGTATAGTTCAATAAAATTCTGCAAAATATATATATCCATGAGACCAGCATCTGCATCAAGAAATCTTCCATGCTCTTCCAGTCATCCCAGCTTCCCAAAGAAACCACTACACTAATTTCTAACACTAAAGATTAGTTATGCCTATTTTTGAACTTTATATTGATGGGGTCATCATATATGTTCTGTTTTCTGTCTAACTTCTTTTACTCAATTTTGTGTTGTAAGATTCTAAACTTTTATATTTTAAAATAGACCTAGTAACACAACACAATCATATTTAGAAAAGAAAAGGTGGTTACAATCAAATCATTGTGATTGCTTGGTACATTAAGCTTCTTCACTTAGTTTTTGCTGATTAACTTACAATTTCAAAAAACAAGTAATTTCATTTTATTGTATTCTAATTTATTAAATTAGGATAACCACAAAATAGCCATATTTTATTTTACATATTAAGGTGCTCTTTTAACATACCTTTCCTGAAACAAAAATCATTTAATGCAAAAGTTTGGGTATGAATGAATAATTATGATTTGGTAATATCTACTTTCTTTTATAATTTTTCATAGTACATTAGGATTTTCAAGTTTAACGTTGAATCTATTCAATTTTTAATGAACAATGGATTTAAGACAGAAACCTATATATAAGATGTGACTGATAGATGTTGGGTATGTATATTACAATCATACACAGGTAACAGTGTTATTTTTATAAATCAATTAAAAATATCATGCACTTAAATACACACCAAGTCACAAAAAATTCTGACAACAAAATTAAGAACATAGTTTTAAATTGGGTTCAAGATGTGAACAAAGTAAGAGAGTTTCAGCACAGAGTATATTGTATCTATTTGTTTCCTATTTTTAATAATTTTACTTTTGCTTTTTTGTTTTTTGTACTGCATTTTGGAAAGAGGAAGACTCAAAAGTCAAGTGTGATTTTAAAAAAGTCACTTAGAGTTTCAGGTTTCCTTATAAAATGAGAAGAATATTGATCAACAAATATTATGTTAAGATATTGTATAGCCAAATACAGTATAATGTCATAATCATCTAAATTTTTATTATATCAAAAAATTACATTTTTCCACATAGGCATATACCAATGAATATGCAACTTAATGTACAAAACCAACTAAAACTCTTATTACTTCAGACATGTTATCATGATTGTAATTCCCCTAATACAATACATTAATCAATTTTTTTCTTAGCTCAAGATGCACATATTTTGTTCTCCTAATATATATGAATATATATATATATATATATATATATATATATATATATATATTTTATTTTATTTTTTCCTGGTCTCCTTATTGCTTCCTGGTCACTTTCGAATCAACCATGTACAACCACTCTCTCAACTGAAATCCATGCATTTACATGTAGTATGCATTTACCTTTCCTTGTTGCTGAATATAATGAGGCTGTAGGTATCTAGTTCTTAGTCTACCTCTTTAACTTCACCTTCATTTTGAATGAATTTCAATGTTTATGTAGATGCCACACCCAATAACCCATTTTAAATTCCTAAGCATGAAAATTTTTCAATCTTTGAACTGACTGACTGCAACAATTCAACTCCAGTCTTTGGTTTATGGAGATATTGTTCCTAAGAAAACACTCCAGCTCTGGAAACATAAACTTTAGTGTATAAATTTCTGACCACAACTTCCCAACACTTTCTTATTCAGTTACGACCACTTCTATAATAACAGTAAATTTTTAATTCCAAAATATCTTCAGTGCTCTCACTACTTCAGGACTTATGTCCTTTCCCTCTCCATTATAGATTTCACAGTCACCTTGTTCTCATTTTTTCCTCCTTCCCCACCTGGAACTTCTTCCTCTTGAATCAATTTAACGATCAACCTACTTTTGGGTGACTGAAGAGTAGTGAAAGAAATTAAATAATCGGGCAGACTAATGCTACTATGGGTCCATGATCTCTGAGTGCAACTGTGCTTTTATTTATTTGGAAAAAAATTGTTTTATGTTCTTTATCTTGTTCCAAAAGTTCACCCTTTTCTTTAAAGTACATATTTTTTCAGTCTCCTCCAGTGAAGCTATAATTTACATAAAAATTGAGGATACCAGTGTGAAATCTCTCAACTTCTCAGCCTATAACTATAAAAGCACCTATATTTGTACTTATTGTCTTTCTTCAAATCTCAGAGTAACAAAGTGACTCTTCTGTTCTGAAGGTTCTTATTCTTTCATCTGAATTTCTCCCATATCTTCAATGTTTAATACTTCATCAGCTCTGTCTCAGTACTTCCAACTTTTCCTCTACAGACTAAAAGACATCTACCTTTCTCTCATTAAAACAGAACTAAAATTTTCTTTTACTCTATGCCAACTTCGAACACTGTTTCTATAATTTTCATATCTATTTTTCACAGTTATGTTCCTCAGAAAATATTCCTACAATCATTGCTTCCAATTTTTTACTTCGCAGTCATCCCTTAACAGTAGCTGGAATTCTGCCGCTATAATGCCCTTGCATCTATTAAAGTCAATGACTGATGTCAGCTCAGTCTCAGATCAGTTATCAGTTCAGTGCTCATTAAACCACAAAGTCCATTTGCATTATTTGTGTGATATTATTGCTGATGCTGTAAGCTAACATATATTGAATACTTACAGTCTTCTAAGTGTTATGGAAATATATACATTACCATATGACAACCTTTTACTGATTAAATTTTATTATTATTTTATACATGATAAAATGGAGTCACAGAGAGATTAGTAATTTTCTCATAATCACACAGATAGGTCTTGCTCTAAAACTACTACATTGAATATGTCAGACTAAGTACCAGGACTAAAATCCCAATGAAAACAACATTAAAATACTAGATAAAATGTCTTAAAAACTCTTCCTAGAAATATCAAGGAGATAGAAAGAAAATAATAAATAGCTAGGTAAAAAATTAAGTGAAGGCAAAAATACAAAAATCTTGGTCATGATGATGACTTTCATTGAGAGGTTTTTTGCTGGTCTAGGTGAACTTAAAATTTGATTTATGAGGTCTCGAGTGGCTCAGAGAATAGGAGGCAAGACCCAAGGCTTACTCATGGAAGTGAGTCTAAAAAGATTTCCCTCCCCAGAAAACTAAATTCTCACTATGAGGGCAAATGAAAAATTCATCTCTCCTTTGCAACCACGACTGCTACAACCACCTCAAAACTGGAAAGGAAACTGCCTAGCTTAACACTTGATTTTGAGTGTAGTGGAGAAAAAACTTCCTTTGAAATTCATAAACAAACATAAGTTCTCATTAAAGTTTGTATCCTTTATTCATATACCACCAATTTGTTCAACTCAGGGATAAACCATAATATTCTGAATTTGTAAATCTAATGGTCTTGAACTCTACCTAAATGAACAGAGAAAACAAAATTGAGAATTTGAGAAATGTATTTTTTGATTGATAATGGCCTAATATCCTCACAGAAGCAAGTACTTTTTCTTTTTTCTTGTTATTTTTTTATTATTATTTTTTAGGTGAGGCAGCCCTTGGTTAACCTCACAGATTGCAAGGAACTTGTCAGCTTACAAACCTTTATTTTTAATTTTTTTATGCCTATAGCACCTGGTCTTCCTAGGTGGTCTCCCATCCAGGTACTAACCAGACCCGACCCTGCCTAGCTTTTGAAATCAGACGGGATCAGGCTTGTTCAGGGTAGCCAGACTGTAGACACATGTACTTTTTCAAAAAAGCTTCTTCCAACCTATGACTCAAATAATTCTGACTTACAAGTTTCAAAGAAGATGAAAAGTAAGAATAAAATACTTCTCAAAATGAACAAGAAATGAACTATCATGAAAAAGAGGCTGTTGTGACAAAAAGAAAAAAAAAAGCAGTCATTCCCACAAAGTCTTTAGATATTTGAATTAGCATACAAGGAGATAAAGCAAATATGTTCAATATATTTTAATAAATAACAAAGTTCTCAAAAATATGAATAAATAATGACAATTTAACATAAATAAAAAGTATCTTATAGAAATAAAAATATACAATTGAAATAAAAAACTCAGAGATGAAGTTGTTAGATTAGGCAGAACTGAAGAGAGAATTAGTGAACTGAATAATGAACAAAAGAAATGATCCAGAATGCTTCACAGTTACAAAGATTAAAAAAAAAAATCTAAAAGCAAGTTTAAGAGAATTTAAAGTGAAAAAGTTTAGCAAACATCTAATCAGAGTTTCAAAAAGAGAGAAGAAAGAATGGAACAAAATTTTCCAAAACTGATAAAAGATAGCTATCCATAGATTCAAGCCCAATAAACTATAAACAGGGTAAATAACAAGTAATCCACACCTAGAACCCACATATCATGTAGAAACTGCAGAAAAACCCCTACCTCCATCCCAAAAGTGGAGTCTTAGAAGTAGTAGACTGACAATCGACTTCTTAACAGCAACATTAAATGATAGACGCTAGGAAAATAATATCTTCAAAGTAAAGAGAGAAGATAAGTGTGCATTTAAAATTCTAGTCCTAATGAAAATGTCTTTCAGAAGCAAGAGTAAAATTAACACTTTTTCAATCACTGAAAGAGTTCAACATAAAAAGATACCCATGGAAATTGTGTACTTCAAGTGAAAGGAATGTGATTTCAAATGGAAGATCTATGATTTAGGAGGAAATGGAAAAGCAAAGAAAGTATTAAATATATGAATAATTGTATAGCACAGACTGTTCAGCACAACAATTATATCATTATGTACGGTATAAAAAAATAAAAGTAAACCACAATAATATATAAACTGGAATGGGAGTAACTGTAGTTAAACATCCTAAGACTAAATAATAATGTTTAAGTTGTATGGGACATTAATTTTTTTAGGTATGTGTTATGATAAAATTTCTAAAGTAATCCTCATTTAATAAAATAGAGTGTATTACTTCTCAAATATGGCAGGGATGCATGTGATTAAAAAAAATTTATCCTCAGAAAGTTTTAATAGAAAAAAATGTAGTAAAAAAAGGACAACTAAATGGAAAACTAAAATAAAATGATAGGGAGTAAAATTTATTTTACTTGTAATTATAACAATTTAATGCAATCTTTTCAACAAACGAGGTTAATCACAATGGATGGAATACACTCTACTGTATAAAATATCATCCTTAAAAGTAGGAAAGTAATTATAACATAACTCAAATTTCATTTACTTTTTAATTTATAACTCATTTATTTCCAGGCAGAATTTTATCTTCATGTTTTGGGGGAGGGGAAGTAGAAAAAGAACTAATATTTAAACATTTTAAAAATATGAGAAGTTAGGCCTGATACATTCTGTATGGCTAAGAAGAACCAGTTCGAAAGGAAACTACTTGTCTAAAATGTCATTAGTTAAGCATGAATAAAGCATAACAGCCATGTGATATTTTTTTAAATTATTATGAATATAACCTGTACTGTTTTCTTCAAAACTGAAAGGGAAAAATTAATAAAAATTATCAATCTATTCTATCACCATTTAGATAGTAATAAAGGGATATCTCACAAGCTTGGTTAAATTAATGCCTAAAAATTAAAGCTGATACATAATGGAAACTCTGAATGGATCAAATTTACTAAATAATCAATGTCGGTTTACTTATTCTATCAGCTTCTTTATAATCAAAAATTTATACTGGGTTTCTAACAGTCATTATTACCTGGAAGAGCTGACTATGGAAGATTCAATTCACTGACTTTTGTGAGTTTCTCTTAGTGAGCAAAATCAGCAAAGTTACATCTAGAGTTGTTTTAAAAGAACAAAAGTCAGAAATGCACAACATAATTATACTTATTGTAATTATATTTTTTAATAAAAGCTAAGACACAGGAAACCACTTACACACTTCTAAGATCTCTTTTTGAAATATTAATACACACAGGTGCCCAGCATTAAGAAAAAATCACCAAATAATTGCCTCTATCATACAAGGGAGTAGGTGAGCCCATTAATTTTCTAGTAGCCTAAATAACTGTTCCCTTCTGTTGTTTAAATGAGTACAATGGATGCAGAAATATTAGTCAAATAAATAGCAATGTCCTAAGAAACTCTGAAGCCCATTAAAGTCCAAAAATGCTAACTTTAATTTTATCTTCTCAAATAGACCCCATTTTAATATTTAACAGCACTAAGGGCTCACTTTTGTTAAAACGTGAAAATATTTTAGAATGTTGGGGGGAAAACACTCAAATCTCACATTTTCACCAACTAATGTCAGTATTTCAAGCTGCATTTACAAGAGGCAAAAAGAACAGAGCTTTGGTTTCTTAAACTGCCTTAAGCTGACTCTTGCCTTCTTAGAAATTACAAAGAAACGTTCATTTTAAAGCCTTTAAAGACAGACAATATATACAACATACGCTAAAATGTAAATGAGGAAAATCTCAGGTTTATTGATCTATTTATGACTATTCAAGATTTGTGCAAAAAAAGAGGAAAGAAATAGTTTAAATAAGGAAGCTAAGTGTTAGACTTTTTCATAAGAATATCAAAAAAGGTACCACAAAAGATAACACAAAAAAGAAAACTACAGACCAATATCTCTCATAAACACAGATGCAAAAATCATATTTAAGATACTAGCAAACCAAATACAGCAACATATTAAAAAGATTATACACCACAATCAAGTGGGCTTCATCCCAAAGGCACAGGGATGGTTCAACATACACAAAGTCAATTAATGTGATACAACACGTAAGCAAATTAAAAAATATGAATCATATGATCATATCAATAGATGCAGAAAAAACCTTCTACAAGATATATCATCCATTTATGATCAAAACACTTAACAAAATGAGTATAGAAGAAAAGTAAATTAACATAATAAAGGCCAGATATGACAAGCCCTCAGCCAACATTATACTAATGGTGAAAAACTAAAAACCTTCCCTCTAAGATCAGGAACAAGGCAAGGCTGTACGCTATCACCACTGTTATTCAATATAACACTGGAGGTCCTAGCGAGACAATCAGGCAAGAGAAAGATATAAAAGACATCCAATGGAAATGAAGAAATCAAACTGTCACTGTGGATGACATGATCCTCTATATAGAAAACCCTAAAGAATCCACAAGAATACTACTAGAAACAATAAGCAAATACAGTAAAGTTTCTGGATACAAAATCAATGTTCAAAAATCCATAGGGTTCTTGTACTCTTACAATGAAGTGTCAGAAAAAGAAGTGGAAAAAAATATTTCCTTTTGCAATTACAACAAAAAGAATAAAATACCTAGGAATAAATCTAACGAAATATGTAAAGGAACTATACAATGAAAACTATAAGACCCTATTAAAAGAAATTGAAGAAGATACAAAGAAATGGAAAGATATTCCATGTTCTTGGATTGGAAAAATCAGTATAGTTAAAATAACCACATTACCTAAAGCATTATACAGATTAAATGCAATCCCCATCAAAATCCCATCAGTGTTTTTTAAAGAAATAGAACAAAAAATCATCAGATTTGTATGGAAGCACAAAAGACCACAAACTGCCAAAGCCATCTTGAGATTAAAGAATGAGGCTGGAGGCATCACTCTGCCTGACTTCAAATTATACTACAATGAGACAATAATCAAAACGTCATGGTATCGGTAGCAAAACAGACACATGGACCAGTGGAACAGAATCAAGAATCCAGAAGTAAACCCATATTTATATGGGCAAATAATTTTTGACACAAAAAGTCAAAAACATACACTGGACAAAGGAAAGGCTCTTCAATAAATGGTGCTGGGAACTGGAAAGCCACCTGCAAAAGAATGAAACTAAACTGTTGTCTATCACCACACACCAAAATTAGTTCAAAATAGATTAAGGGCCTGAATATCAGACCTAAAACGATAAAATGCATAGAAGAAAACATAGGAGCTAAACTCAAGGACCTTGGACTTAAAGAGGATTTTATGAATTTGACTTCAAAGACAAGGGAAGTAAAAGCAAAAATAAATGAATAGGACTACACCAAACTAAAAAGCTCTACACAGCAAAAGAAACTATCAACAAGTTAGAGAGACAACTATCTGAATGGAAAATTATATTTGCAAGGAACTCTTCTGATAAGGGTCTAATATCCAAATTATACAAAGAACTCAAACAAAAAAAACAAATGATCCAATCAAAAATTGATCAGAGGATCTGAACAGACACTTTTCTCTAGAGGACATACAAATGGCCAACAAATACATGAAAGATGTTCAACATTGCTAGCTACTGGGGAAATGCAAATCAAAACCACAATGAGATACCATCTCACACCTGTTAGAATAGCTATAATCAACAGGACAAGTAATAACAAATGTTGGAGTGGATGCAGAGAAAAGGAACCCTCATACACCACTGGTGGGGCTGTGAAATGGTACAGCCACTATGGAAAACAGTATGGAGGTTCCTCAAAAAACTAAGAATTGATCTGCCATATGTTCCAGAAATCCCTCTACTGGGTATTTACCCCAAAGACTTGAAAACCCATATCTGAAGAGATATTTGCACACCAATGTTCCTAGCAGCATTATTCGTGGTGGCCAGGACATGCAAGCAATCAAAGTGTCCTATGATAGATGATTGGCTAAAGAAGCTGTGTAAATATATACTCAGCCATAAGAAGAGATGAAATACTGCCATTCGTAGCAACATGGATGGACCTCATGCTAAGCTAAATAAGTCAGACAGAAAAAGTTGAAAATCACATGATTACATGTGGGATATAAACCTAAAAGCAACGAACGAACAGGACAAACAGAGACTCATGGACATGGACAATTGACTACTGGTTACCAGAGGGTAGGGGGAAGGGACAAGTGGGAAGTAGACAAGGGTAAAGGGAGTCAAATGTGTGGTGACAAAGAAATCTAACTCTGAGAAGTGAACACATAGTATAAACATATATTGCCTCCCTGTTAAAATATACAGGATATTGTTAACCAATGTCACCATAAAAAAATAAATTAAAATAAATAAATACATAAAATAAAATTCTAAAAGAAACAAACAAAAAATGGTCCCACAGTACAATGTTAATAATTCCTAATTTCGATATGTTAAGTTAAGTAAAAGTTGATATAATTCAGAAATATTCTAATTAGCAAAATACAACTTTGTGTAGAAACAACAATTTAATAATGATATGTAGAGACATACAACACAGTTTGAATTATAAAGAACTTTTAGGGATTTAATTATTATTTTAACATAGTTAGAATTCACCAGAATTAAGAGTTAATTTGAACTAAGTTCACTCTTAATTTCAAGAGTGGTGCCAAATATCATGGGATAATATCTATTTTAAAATTAAGGAAAGAAAACTGAACTGAAGAAAAGCAAAATTTTTTTATTACTTTTGAAAGTTATACACTGAAATATTCTGTTAAAGAAGGCATGAGAGTTCAAAATAAGAAAAATTTGCATTATATAATAATGGACACATTATTAAAATTTTATTTTCTTTTACTTGTAAAATATTTTGGAAAATAAATATTATTACCTCAAAAAATTGTTTTGTTCTTTTCTTCATTATTGCTGATATAATGACTAATTGTGTATTCCTCAATGATGCTTTAAAATGAACTCTGAAATTATTTGTTTGAACCTTCAGACATGTGGAAAATATATAAATTGTGCTCTATTCAGTAGAAATAGCAACAAAAGAAAACACATGTACTATGAGCCGTTTATTTGAAGAGAAAATTAGTTTTAAATGTTGATTTTGAATCAAAAAATGTTGTTTTTACTAGAAGCTTACTTATTAATATGTTTATGAAATTTATAATTTGAAATAATTTTGTCATTATAAATCCTAAAGCCTTCAGCATTCAAAACAAATTAAATGACACACTCATTATTTCCAACTCTTGTTTTTACTTAGTTACACTATATTCGATCATTACAAACCAAATTTAATTTTTTTTTCTTTAGCTCCCACCCTCCCATCTCTCTTCTGGTTACCATATTTGTTCCTCTTTTTGTATTCCCTTTTCTGGTACGTGTATCACCATCTATGGATTGAATTGGGCTAAAAATTTCAGTATCCTCTTCAACTATTTTATCTCACCCTTTGTTCCCTATTTCTATTCCATTAGCAAGCCTTCTGCATCCTACCACTGCAATATTTCTCCATTCAGTGACTATCTATCAAGGTGATGCTGCACAATTTCAGGGTCTCATGTCTCATTATTTTACTCCAGCCATAGTTTAAAAACGACTGATAGCTTCCTTCTGCCAGAGATGAATGTTAAGACAAGTCCATTAAGTAGTCTCAATGCGATCCTAGTTTACCATTACAACTTCTTGCCCTATTTTAGTTTCCCCAAATCACATTACCTAGTATTTTCTGAACAATCTATGCTCTTTCATGATTCTGAATCTTTGCACAGATGGATTCTTCTCCCTTAAAATGTTCCTTGTCTGTTGGCCAAACGATGTCCACTCCTGAACTATACTATAGTGTGTGCATGTGCGCACATACACACTGAATAATAATACTGAATAAAGAAATTAAACCTCAGTTTAAATGACTACTTTTCTGAAAGCTGTCCTGACTCCTCTAGGGAGTGCTGCTTCCACCTACATGTTTTCAGTAGCATATTTTACATATTTTTTTACTATTGCATTTACCTTGGCATATTATAATATTTACATGTCTCAATTACACACAAAATTTGTACCTGATCATGTTTTTGTTTTTGTTTTTACGTAGTATCATGCCAAGTAAATGGTCAAATAATATTTGGCTTCAATTCAGCAGAAGAAATATCAGAAATAAATTTTAGAAGTAACAAATGTGAGGTCAGTTCTACCCCCTATTAGCTAAATGAGCTTGGGGAAAATAACTCCTAGGGCTTAGTTTCTTATGTGTAAAATGATGAAAATAGGACATGCTGAATAGGACAGCTGGGAAAATGCAGTTCTTGGCACAAATTAAACAATCAAGATTAATTATTGTTGTAACTATACTATTGCCATTTTCTCTGTGAGTAGTTTGCAGTCTTTTAGCTTATCAGGTTTTGCATGTTTAAAAACATATCACTTTCTACCTTTTGCACTTGACTGTAATTTACTGGGAGCAAGACTATTTTCTAATTCATTTTTGTATATCATAATCCTAAGTGGACAGAGCCTGCATGTAAAATGTAGCTAGAAAATATTTGTTGAAAGAATCAATCTGCCACTCAGAAAGTATATTTATTAATCTTTTTAATGAATGATAGCAAAGAATTTTTGTTATATTACTGAAATAAGATGCTTATCAAAGACTAAACCACTCATTTTGAAATATTTTATTGAGAAACTGCTGGAATATTTAAGAATACAAATCAAATAGTTATTAAGTATATTACATATAATGAAGACTGCACAGTTTATAATTATTAACATGTATTTTAGAATTATATGGCCATGTATTTAACCTGTAGGCTAAAAACTTAAAATACAATTCTATTTTAATATATTTAGCTGAACAGTTATTTGACCTGAGATAAACTGATTATATATTTTAAGAACACATATTTATAAAGCAGGGTTAACCTTATATTCATTTTAAATTTTAATTATTGTTCATCTTCTCATCTTTTAAATTTTTTGTCACTTGGTTTACAGATTAACTAGAAGAATCTTTTTGAAAAATAAAAATTTAAGTTTAAGGTAGAATGTATAACTTAAAAAAAATCTCCTTGAACATGAACTTTTAAGAACTTGATTTGTTCCCATTATTATTTACCTCAGTGTTTCTTTACGTTGTTGATGAATTTGTTCCACCTTGTTCCATAAAGAGATTTGAGCATTTAAACATCTTCAAATATATTTTTATAATTTTAAAGTAGACTATTAATGTTAGAAAATAAATAATGGCAATAAAGTTCTAGAATATGAATACTATATAAGAAGCTTACTAATTCCTCAATTTCTAAGTTTAATCGAAAATTAGGGGAAATAAATAACGAGGAATTTGAGAATTGAATCTGAATATTGAACTCTCTATGCAGTCTTTCTGATAATGTTTCATGGGTTATCTGAGATTAACAATCACATACAAAAAAGCTTTACTACACAACAAACAAACAAACAGGAAACTTTGATCATAGCTCTACTAAAAAAAGGAATATGCTAAAGGAAAATAGAAGTCAATTTATAAACCATTTACTTTAGAAAATAAATTGAGAACTTTCAAAACTATATTAAATATAAAATGCTACAATGAAACTAATGATCACCATTTCATTAAGTGTTTTAATCATAAATAAATGTTATATCTTGTTAAATGAGAATTTGATATCAAAGACAAGTGAACTAAAAGCATAAATAAATGAATGAGACTATAGCAAACTAAAAAACTTCTGCACAATAAAAGAAACCATCAACAAAACAAATAGGCAATTGAGGAAATGGGAGAATATATTTGTAAATAGCACCTCTAATAAAGAGGTTAATATCCCAAGTACATAAAGAACTTATACAACTCAATAACAAAAAAACAATCCATTTTAAAAATGGGCAAATGACTTGAACAGACATTTCTCCCAAGAAGACATACAAATGGTAACAGACATATGAAAAGATGCTCAACATCACTAGCTATTAGGGAAATGCAAATCAAAACCACAATGATATATCTCCTCACACCTGTAAGAATGGCTACTATTAACAAAATCTGATCCCCTTTACCCTTATTTATCTCCCTGCCTCTACCCTTTCCCTCTGATAACCACTAGAATGGCTATTATCAACAAGATAAGTGATAACAAGTGTTGGAGAAGTTGTAAAAAAAGGAACCCTCATACATCGTTGGTGGGAAAGTAAAATGGTACAACCACTATGGAAAACAGTATGGAGGTTCCTCAAAAAGTTAAGAATAGAATTGCCATATGGCTCAGCACTCCTGGGTATCTAGGAAAAAAAAAAAATTGTAAACATTTATACATAAAGATATATGCACCCAAATGTTCACTGCAGCATTATTCATGATGGCCAAGACATGGAAACTACTGAAGTGCTTTTTGATAGAAGATTGGCTAAAGAAGATGTACTTATATACAATGGAATATTACTCAGCCATAAGAAGAGATGAAATACTGCCATTTGCTTCAAAAATGAATCTTGAGATGATCACACTAAGTGAAATAAGTCAGATGAAAAAAGTTGAGAGCCATATGATTTCACTCATATATGGGATATAAAACTGAAAGCAACAAATGAACGAGACAAACAAATAAAAACTGATAGACTCAGACAATGGTTTAATGGTAACCAGAAGGAAATGGGAGAGGAGGGAGGTAGAAAAGGGAAAGGAGGTCAAATATATGGTGACAGAAGTAAATTTGATTTGGGGTGATGAACACACAATACAATATACGGATGATGTATTATTGAATTGTACACGTAAAACTTATATAATAGTTAAGCAATGTCACCCCAATAAATTAAAAAACAAAAAAAAATGCTATAAAGCAGGGTGGCCAATATTACAATTCCATCTTGAGATGATATGGAAAAATATTATTATTCACTGCTGATGATTTTTAGATATATTTTTATTTTTTGAGAATCATGTAATAGTAATAACTTATGAATCTATAATTGCAAAATTATTAACATTTTTGCTTTCCCTTTTAAAATTTTCTAAATCATTTCTACCTAATTATTCTTGCTGCTTGTTATTTGTAAAGACAAAAAGTTGTAAAAACTTAAATGGCCGATAGTCTTTTTTTTCAGATTTATTAAGAAATAATTGACACATCACTTTATAAATTGGAAGTATATTAGGCAGATGGTTTTATTTACAAATATTGTGAAATGATTGTCATAATAAGTTCAGCCAATAGTCTTGTATGATATGTCTAATATATAAGTATTTCATTTCTTCTTGCTTATACAAAAATATCAGAAAATGTAAATTAACTAAAATATTAAAAACTATATAATTTATAGTCATTACTATATATATGTCATTTTATATTTAAGATGTATATACAAAGTATATATATATGTATACACACACATTTTCTGCATGTAGAATTATACAGGGTTATATCATTTTTATGGCTTCCAAAGTTACTATTTTGTTATTAACTAGGCATTGTACTTTCTTTATTTCAAACAAAGGAGTATATTTCCACTTCAAACAAAACACTAGAGTAAGATTAAAAATTGTAATAATCAAGTAGTGTTATTTTAAAAAGTAGAAATATTTTTAAAGGCTACATAAAATCTATAAATTGTTGTAAAACCACCCGCAAAATAAAACTAACATTACCAAAGCTTGAAAGATAGTTACTAGGTAATGTTTATATTTAATAAAATTGCTAGTGTTTATTTGTTTTGGCTAAAAAACAGCATTAGCCACCTTGTCTTTAATCTAACTGCTTTTGGCCGGCCTGCTCTAATCTAAATAATTCTGACAATGAAGAACTGGCATTGACAATAATCATGATGATTAAATGCAGATTCAGTGTCAGAGCTGAAGAGTACTAAATATAAGATTTTATTCAAGAAAGATTTGTGAAAACATAAGAGATAATATGAGTGTGTACCCAGTGTCCTGCCCTGGGCTAAGCACTTTATCAATAGAGTATCTGGTACATAGAAAGAATAAAAGCCATTCTGTAGATGCCACTTCAGAACCAGAGAAGACTTGGTAAATGACCCCAAATCACATTGTTGGTGAGCAGACCCTATAATCTTTCACTCCAAGACTCAAGCAGGATTTGTCAACAAAGTGATTGTACTGAGAGAAGTACGTGGTGGGGTAAAGATTTTTCCCAGACTCCTTGCTTCACAGGAAGATGACACCTGTATTGAAATGATAGATTTCATTTAAAATTGCAATTAATATTTTTCATTTTTTTTCCTTCTGTGCAGATGCTAGCAGAGTCCAGTAGGAATTAAATTAAGGAAAGTAGCTTCATCTCTACATCTCTCTTTTAGGACAAAGCGGAACACACTCTGGCAGGAAATTGAGTTGTTTATATTCTTATCCTAGTGGTGCTGCTCCATCAAATGACATGTTGAAAGAGAATTCAATGTTTTAATTGCATTTAGTGCTAATCAAATAAATGTAGGTGAGATTACACATTTTCATTGTGTTCTTTCCCTTTTCTCATCAGTTATTCCTAGTTTTCATTATGATTATTAACATAACAACATTCATATGCTCAGGAGGTGCCAGAAAAGATTATATGTCATGCTGTGATTCATTAAAGCCAGAGGAAGAACTGCTTCATTTCTCAACTTTTTAACAGATAATTCATTTTATAAGCTTAAGAGATAAATTTTCTGCTGTTCAGAACTTTCTATTAATACTTTTTCTTTGAAAAATGACATGTTTTACAATATCTATCTACAAAGGGGGGATTTAACATTTTTATATCACTGGCCTTTTCTAGTCTGAGATTATTTTATTTTTGTATTTTTTTATTTTAATTTTTATTTAATTTTAATTTTATTTCTATTTTTTTTTTTTTTTTTTTAGGCAAGACAACCTTTGGTTAACCTCACAGAGATTGCAAGGACCTTGTCAGGTTACAATCCCTTATTTTTCAGGCCTATAGCACATGGTTTTCCTAGGTAGTCTCCCATCCAAGTATTAACCAGGCCCAACCCTGCTTAGCTTTTGAGATCAGATGGGATCGGGCTTGTTCAGGGTAGCATGGCCATAGACAAATGTGCGGTTATTTTTATAGATAGCTTCAGTACAATTCTTTCTGGTGTGTGGTGGGGGCACTATTTAAGAAATTTTACTGATTTGTTGATTATTTTTAAATTTTATTTAAGAAAACTTCAAGATTTTTTCCCACTTCTCAGACATGTTAATTTCTAGAAGATAGTCTTATTAAATTGTATGGTTTGCTAATATGATCATGGCCCAAAACCCCAATTTACCTTTTTTTAAAAAACTATTTTTTTTTAAATTGTTGTCTGGATAAATTGATGCTGGTTCTATCTGAAGGCTGAAATTTCTCCTAGCTGTGCTGTTAGGGTGTGTTTCTCAGAACTTCACACCTGTGTATACAGAAATTATTTTTTCCTTACATTTGTTGCACCTTTCTGAAAGGAGAATACAAAGCTATTGATAATTATTTACAAAGAAAATATGTACAAAATACTCAAAATACAGTGTTGAGATAATGCCATTTATTTTAAACATATAAATATGTCTCATAAATGTCAATCTGATCCTTTTTGATATGAGGACTATGTCATTTAAAATATGTAAGTTAAAGTGGTTATATTGATTATATCTAAATGGGATAAGATTTTAGTAAAAATAGTATTTCAAAAATAGAATTTGCATAGTTATTACATAATGGAGGAATATCTCATATTATCTGTCAGCTTTTACAAATATTCCTTATTCTGGCATTAAGATAAGAGGAAAAATTAGTATTCTATATTGATGCTAAAGGTGATTCTAGAAAGATAGGTCCACTATTTAGTTTCAAGGGCAATGATAAAATATCTGAATGTTCAATAGAATTGTGGTTTTAATAAGATATGCACTGTGCATACTGAATTAGAACATTTTGAGTCTGAGATTATATTATCTTATAGGTATAAAGAACTATTCAGATAAAATAACTAACAATGACTGTGAACATTTATTGAGAGATTTCAGGGAGCCAGGCACTGTACTCAGTGCTTCATATACATTTTTTCATTTATATTCATAAGAAATTTGTTAGATAATATTGTCGTCGTTGGCAGACCTGATGTCTACAGAATTTAAGAAACTTGTCAAAGTTATCCAGCCCAGCAGTGGTTAAAAGATAAAAATGTAGTTTTGTCTTCATCATTTATGCTTTTGGAAAAGAGAAAGACATAGATTTAAATATTAAAACTTTGTTTTTATGGCCTTTATAATTTGTATTCATTAACCTTATTCTTCATGATCTTGGGATTTAGCATATTTATAACATTTGATTAAACTTTGATCAATATTGTCTTAAATGAAAATTCCCTAGTTCCCTTAGTAATTGACAGAAGGAACAGGAGCTACCATTCATTTCCTACCTACAGATGTTCCTTATTTTCATTTATTTATTTATTTATTTATTTATTTATTTATTTATTTATTTATTTATCTATTTATTTATTTATTTGTTCATTCATTCATGCATTCATTCATTTGTTTTTTGCACCTTTGGTCTCAGCCTCATCTCATGGTCTAATTTTAGTTCTAATCTAAAATAGAAGGAGCCCCTTCCTCAAAAGTGGTTGCCTCAGTATGAGCTGGCCTTTCCCTGCTCAGATATTACTCCTGCAGTGAGTGTGTTCTGAGCTCACTGCTAGGGTTTTCTGTGTCTGAAAGGCACACTGTTCTTTTCCTGTGATGCTTGTTCTTTGCTGAGTAACTAAATCCATCTTCTAAGATTTCAGTCATCTGTTTCATTTATTCTTCCTATCCAGCTCAGATTCCTTATGAGCACCCTATAGTATAAAATAGCAGAAAGGCCTCTGCCTATACTCATGTGTTCTGAAAGACTCATCAATCTGTTTCTGACCTGTGAACATGATCACTCAATTTTCAGGTCAAAAACTCACACTCTGGCTTACAATTGTATATTCTGAGACCTAGAACCAGATAAACCCATGTGCTTTTTCATTTTAAGTTGCATTCTCTCTATAAACCCATCTTCCAGATCTAACCTATCATACTTGATTACTGTCATCTCTCAGTAATTGCTACAATAATACAGTGCTCTATCTTCCCAAATCACACTCCCTTGATAGAAATCATAACAAAACTGTGTGACATTGTTTAACCAAGCATTAAAAATAGATCATTCCTTAAAATTAACTAAAAAAACTAACAGAAAAATATGAACTCCTCCACTTTTGTCAAAATTATTTTATTATATCTTCCATGAAAAGCTTTATATCACCAGAAAACTGAATAACTTTCCTTTGGTTTCTATACATTTAGAGCTTTATAAATATTTTGATAATTTTATTTTTCAAATTATACCTCTGGAATTAACTAGCATGTAGATCAAAGAATAGAGCATTATCAGTCTCCTACTCAAAATAGCAACTATTCTGATTGGATTAGTTTTTCTTTAGAACTTTATATAAATTGACTTAGGAAATTTGAATTTTTTTTCCCTAAATTCATTTGCTCACATTATATTTCTAAGATTCATCCAAATCATTGCATGTAGTAATAGTAATTTTCATTGCTCTATAGAATTCCATTGCACAAATATACTATGGTTACTGTATCATATATAATGTTGATTAACATTTAGGTTGTTTTAGTGTTTTGATATTACAAATAGTGTACATGTCTACAAATAATGGATTTTTTGTACATATTTGCTATCAGGACATGAGTGCATTTCTGTTGGATAAATACTTAGGAGTAGAAATTCTGAGTGAGGGGTCATACATATGTTCACACTTAACAGATGATGTTAAACTGTTTTCCAGAATATGGAGCTAATTTATACCTCATCAACAATATCTGAGAACTCCAGTTGTTTTAAATTTGGTTTTGTCTGTCTTTTATTTTAACTCTTCTGATGAACTTGTGGTTTATTTTATAATTCCTTAGTAACTAATAAAGTTGAATACTTATTTATATATTATATATATATATATATGTGTGTGTGTGTGTGTGTGTGTGTGTGTACACACACACACACACACACACACATACGTATACATATAGTCATTTTTATATCTTCTTTAATCAGTGCCTATTCCAATCTTACTTCTGTTTTTATTGTTTGTTTTTTGTTTTGTTTTGTGTTAGGCCATTTTTCTCTCCACTCATCAGTGTGTTAGAGTTCTTTATATACTCTGGAGATCTCTGATTTTAAGGTTGTAGCATATCTTGGGGTCTATTGGCTTCTGGTGGTAATAAAGTATTTTAAATTACTATATTTACTTTGTCTTTTTATATGTTACTGGGATCATAAAGGCCATGATCATCTAGGAATAAAAAACCCTGAGAAGAAATAAAATGAAACAAATACAAAAGAGCTGTTAGTTTATGAAAACTAGTGTAGTTACCACATCAAGATTCAGGATCTACTTAATCCATTGAGTTTTATTATTTGTATTCATTAGAATGTATTTTGGTGAAGCAAGACATTTATTTGCCTGTTTTTGCAAAAAAATTTAAAGTGTCTGAAGTTTTCAGATGTACAGTGACTTACGAACTAACCAATGTAAATTATATTCTTGTTATATACATAATCTTGCTTCAGGCTTACTTATTTCATTAATGTAAATTGATTATAACTACTAGGGAGTCACCATTCTTTATAACATATTTGGAATTATTTTTTTCATAATATATTTTAAAGAAATCTAGCACTTTATTCTTCTTATTGACAATATAAATAAGTAGTTTGAAATAAAAATTCATTTAGAGAAGTGTGAATAAACATTTTTTAAAAGGCTTATTTTAATCATTTTTGTTTAGATTTGTGTCATAGTATCAGGTCAGTACAACACAAAGTTAACTGGAGGTTTATGAAATTATAGGACATTTTCAGACAAAAGTATTTCTTATTTGCGTGAGATATCTCTGGAATTGTGTCTTACAATACAGTCCTTAATTTCAAAAAAATTCTGAGATTTTTAATCTTAGTGTAAATATTCCAAACAGATCTCTACCAGATGATGTTAAATACAGTTCTTGAAACATAGTATAGGAAAGTACACAAAATTATCACTGCTCTACAACATATAAAATCTGCTACAAAAATGCAAGCTTGATTCAAAAGATAATTTTCCATATCATACTCAGGATTGTTACACATTTAATCATCTGAAAGACATTCAGGTATTAAATAAATTTCTAATGCTATTAGAGTGTGATCAGACTTTGAAATATATGCACCACTAGTGACTTTAGGAAAGGAAAAATGGTTTGGCCATCCTTTGAATAAACTATTTGTCCAAATAGATCATGTTCAATGGCTTAAAATCTGTAAAAAAGTCCTCAAACTTTTCACTTGTAAGAAAATTTTCAGTTAGGTGAACCACTTTTCATTTATGTTTAAGGGCTTGAACTTTCCTCATTCTCTAGATATATATAGCTTGGAAAAAATAGTTCAATTTCTATTTTAAGCAATCAAATTTAAGACATTCTTAATTAAATTACATTCAAACTAGTAAATGTAAATTGAATTATTACTATATGAATGAAATGGTTTTAGATTTCTCTTCTGTGACAATAAAAAGACAGAAAGGGAAGAAAGAGTAAAAGAAACAGAGTAAAACTTAAATATGCAAAATTATCTTACCTGAACACTTCGTTTGTGCCTACAAAAATAGACTTCCGTTTGCCCACTCATACTAACAGCAACAAAATTAAAATTTAGATTTGTTCAGATCAGTAAAGACAAATATGTATCAGAAACTTGTACTGATAACTCACAGCTCTCAACTTAAACAAGGGGAAAATGTCAGCTTAAAATGCTCGGACTCTTAGAAACAGAGTAGTTAGTAGTCATCTGTTTGCATATACTCTACAGAATTCCAAAATAGATATATAAAGTCTTTTCTAAAAACATATCATGTATAATAATATAAAAATAGCTAAAAAGAAAGAATGCAAGGACTGCAACAGAAACCAGAGAAAAAGTTTTCATGATATATGTGTATTGCATTCAGCTTGTAAAATTGCAAAGATGAATCAAATATTTGACACTGAGGCTCCAGCAGATCAAAAGAAAAACATTATTAGCTACAACGTAGGCTGTGACCATATAACAAAATATATCAGTTGTTAGGGAAAAAAAAAAAAACAATTTTCTTGACATTTGTTTTTTTCAGTGGGGTTAAATAAATGAAAAAACTATGATAGATACATAACTTGCATAAAGATATTATCAAATCTAAGCTCCTAATTTTGACAGGAAGGGACACTTTTAGGGAAATGATGGGTCATGTTACTCTTAATTTTACAATCAGGTCCAAGAAAGTAATTGAAAGAATGTTTTACTTATCTGAAAAGAAATACTTAATTCGAGTATTATATGGAAAGTCTTGATTAAACAGGTTAAAAGGCATGGCTATATGTAAAAATAAATGAACATATAAAATTTTAAATGAATACCAATTTGAAATGTTAAGTTTTGGGGGTAACATGGCACCTGCTTAGACGAATTTTTAATTCTAGTAGAGAAAATTGGCACATAGATATATGATAACAGTATAGTGTGTTTAAATGCCAAATTAGACATATGGTAGTTCAGTTATTGGGTCATAACCAAGAAGGCAATAAACCCTCTGGTGTCTATGTATATTCACTTTGTTCAAGGTACAAACTATATGAGGTCAGATGACATGACAATCATGAAGAAAGCTATGGTTAGTAGGCTCTCCTAAGAGATACTACTCTCTTGAAACAATGAAAAGTATTTGTATAAAGCTGGGTGTCCCATAGTTGGCAAAGGAAGATCAAAAGTAATATTTTATGAGACCTTAATTCAGACTGGTATTTACTTATATCTCTATTATATAGAACAATTAGGAAGAAAAATATCAGAAAATATTCTAATAGCTTCAAATGACACAGACCACAAAAATCTGTGATACATAATGATGCTTTGGATTTCAAAATTAAGTAATCTAGACTATTTGAAGTTTAAAATGTAACTCTCAAATATAATAGTAATTTTAGGGCACTTGGCATTTTTTTTCATATACCATTATTTTCCTAAGGTACATAATATACAAACTATCAGAAATGGTTAAAGATATTCAAGGGCTCCTCGTTCTAAAGCAATATTTGCATAATAGAAGACAACTGTGGCCCAGAGTAATAAAATATAGCATCCTATAGAGAGTTGAGAGCAGATCTGGACCTAAAGTCAAGGGATTTGACTCCCAGCAAAGTGTTCTTCAACCTAGAGGCATAGAACATAGTCTCCAGGCCAGAGTGCATGGATCTGAATCCTGGCCTCACCACTGACTAATTGTACACCTTGGGCAGGTTACATTCGGTGACTCAGTGTTCTCTTATGTAAATTGAGAATAATCATAGTAGCTATCTCATGGGGTTTTTTGAGGAGAATAAATGAGTTAATTTCTTGAGAAGTATTTAGAGTACTTAGCATAGCATTATTGGAGCTTAGTGTGGGTCCCCCAAAATATGACAAAGTGGCATACTGATACTTTGATTTAAAGTTACATAAAAGTGGCCAGCATAAAATGGGCACTCTGATCCCCCCGCCATGTCCCTCTGAAAGCAGAAAATAAATATCCCATGTGAAAGGTAACTTCCATTGCACCAGAAGAATAAAGAAACATTTTTAGCACCAGAGACAGAGAATTCTGGGCTGAGAAGCCTATATAAACAAACTGTTCTTTTTACTAATTTACTACCACAAGCCTGAACTCTACTTATTACTTACTAATTAAGCACACAAACCCAAATTTCTTTGTCCTGTCAAATCCTCACCAACTTATTGTTTCATCCTCTAAAAAGTACAAAAGCTGCTTGCTTTGGTCATTTCTTTAGGTCCCATATCTATGAAACCTCCTTATGTACATATGTAATCAAATTTGATTTTCTGCTGTTGATTTCTTTCACATCAATTTAATTCTTAGAACAGCCAGAAGAATCTAGAAGGGTAGAGAAAAAATTCTACCTCCCCAATAGTGTAAACAAGAGGTAAAAGTTTGCTATCGGTGCCATTTTTGACATGAGCCAGGTGTGAGTCTGGCCCAGTAAAAGATGCTACACTGGGGAAACACATGAATGTGCTGCAATTATTTTCCTTTCATCAGCCAGGCTAGGGCTGGGAACTAGGAGCTCTCAGAAGCCCTAATCTCTGTCTAGAAGCAAATTATATTGCTCTCTGCATTGTTAACCTTGCATATTTCTATACTTTTGCCACTAAGGAAATTTGCATCTTTTAACAATAGCTGTGGCATTTTTTTCTCTCAATAGCAGCATTCTCCTAAAACCTGTCATCATTTCACACTTCTTTCATAAATGTAATAAAGAATTAGAAATATATGAGTGAGAACTCTCTCTTTCTTGATGCTTTTTCAAAATATTATTTTCTTGTTCATAAATTTAAATATGACTTCTTTACTATCTCAAGAATGCAATGTTCATAGTCTTTTTGACATCCAGGAGACATTAAGTCAACATTTTAATTCAATTTTTATGACACCCTGTTTTTCATATCTGCAACTTGTAGAAAGAGAGATTAATCCTTGTTGCATTAACTTCTGGAAAAATATCAGAGATTTAAAAAATAATCTTGATCATATTTTGTCTCTTCTTATATTTGTATTAGGCTATTGGTTGCAGTTAAAATGTCATGTAATAAACTGGAAAAGTTAGTTAATAAATTGAATATTTCTAAAACCAGGTATGACTTATTACCTTGACAGAGGGAACTATAATTCACACAGGACATCTCAATTTGAATATCATTTAGTTGTATTGATAATTATATCCTAACTTTTTGTAGAAACTTAATATGCTCTGTTATTTCTGCCCTCATTCTACTTCTGCTAAGATGCAATCCTCTCTTTCCATGGGAAGCAACAAATGATATAAATATTAAAAAAAGGCCTTGAACTAGGATTAATCTAACTTTGAATTCTGTCTTCACTGGCTGAATGATAATTGGAAAATTATTCAACTTTATTAACCTTCATTTTTACAATACATTTATAAATAATTGCACCGATGTTGTAATTAGATGCTTTATTTATTTGTTTGTTTTATTTGCTTATTTATTTAAATAAATTCTGCAGGCTAAAATAAGTAAGAATTTGTACAGTTCTCAAAAAGTAATAAAGACAAATAAATGGTAACTACTGTTATTAATAAGGAATATATATTGATTAATATTTCTCAAAGGTCCAAGAGGAACAAAAATGGTAATGCTTAAATGTTAAGCTTAATCTCCTTTATCTCACACAGAAAATTATGAGTAATATGACAAATATACTTGACTTTTCAATTTTGTTTATATTGGCCAAATAGTTGCTTTCAAAAAATTCTTTCTACATTCTGGACACTGTTTCTCTGAGTATATAAAAAACTATGTTGTAAATACTGCTTTTAGCTTATTGCTTGTCCTTTAATCATTTCTAGTATCTTTGTCAAAATAGTTTACTATTCTGATGTAACCAAATCAGTCATTTTTCATTAGAATAGGAGACTTCAGTTAGTGTCATTCAACTACTGGCCTGGCCCAAAGAAGGGTAAATTAGAATCTTCTGGGAGATTCTGTTGCATACTCCTTGCAGACTGAGAAGCAGAGGTATGGCCCCACAGTGAGCATCACTGCCAAACTGTTGCAACTGGAACTGATATCATTGATGATGTGTTGGGGAATAAATGATAAAAATAATAGTTACATAATCAAGAAATACAAATACAGTAACACAACTCTTTGCTTCTGAATGTGAATATAAGATTCACGTTCAAACCAAATTAGGAAAAATGGATAGCACTAAAGAATAACAGGTTCGAAAGTAAGTTTTCATGTTCTAACAATATTGATGATGTCCCTTGTCACTTTTGAAAATTTTCTTTTACTGTGCTAAAATATACATCACATAAAAGTTACCATTTTAACCAACGCATACAATTCAATTACATTAGGTACATTCACACTGTTCTGAAACCATCACCACCACTTATATTAATACTTTTTCATCTTCCCAAATTGAAACTCCGTGACCATTACACAATAACTCCACCCTCCACATAGCCCCTGGTGATCAACATTCTATTTTCTGTTTCTATGAACTGGACTACACTAGGAACCTCAAATCATATAGTATTTGTCCTGTATCTGGCTTATTTCCCTTAGCATATAAACTTTTTAAGACTGAATAATATTCCATTGTATGTATACAGCATGTTTTGTTCATTCAGCCATTAATGGTTGTTTCTACATTTTAAGTTACTGTGAATAATAGTGTTATGAATACTAACATACAAATATTTGTTCAAGTCCCCACTTTAATTCTTTTGAATATATACTAAGAGCTATACTTTTAACTAATTTTAATTCTTGTATTAAAGGCTGAAGAGAGAAATTATCACCTTATTTTTTTCTCTCTATTCTTGCAATTAAAACCACTGGTTGCTTGTGATCAATGAAAGTCAATTTGGTAAATCTAGTTGTAAGTTATCAGCCTTAACCCATAGGAAATATAGGGGATATTCTCAAATTAATTCTTTTGTTTTGTGTACCTTTGACACCGCCCAAGAATTACTTTAATGTGACATGAACATTCACAATTTTGAGTCAGAAACTAAATCCCTACATGTCTGTATAAATAAAAGCCTTATTTATTTACTTTTGTTTTGGTCTAGTTTACTAGAATATTAATTCTCTAAGGGCAGAGGCACAGTCTATTTTGTTTTTCTCTGTATTTTTAGCACATACTAGGGACACAATATATATTTTCTAAAATTAACTTTTGACAGTCTCTTAACACATTAGATATACCATTTCAGATTACACACACACACACACACACACACACACACACAACTTTCTATTACTATTACTTACTTTGGATAATTCATTTAAATAATGCTCTCGTTGCATTGTCTTTCTCCTAATATATTTTTAGTAATGCCTTTAATCCTCTATCCATATTTTAAGCAAATAAGTATAGTTTTATTCATTGATATTTCAGTCTCATCTTTTTAGTCAATTCTATATGTTTCCTCTTCCCTTTCCTACATACAACACCATTTTTAATTTAAAATTTATCATCATATATTTCATGATGAACTAAAAAACTAACATGCATATATGGTAGATGAAATATTACATCACATAAGTATTATATAGTGTGTGGTATACAAACCTCTTTCAAAATTCTGGACTTCTCCTTTATTTTTTAAATCATTTTTCCATCAAGCACCAGAGCTTAGTTGGCCCTGATTCAGTGCCGTTTCCAATAAGATTTTTTGCTGTCCTAAGTATGAGTTGTGAATTACTTAATTCACTTTCACTCTGATTAAATTTGGAATGGTGGAAGATTCCAGGCTTCAAGGATAAAAGTGGCACTTGAAAATGTTCACCATTTAAAGATTTATTACTCTCATCTCCTCCCAAGGTGCCTGCCTCTTATTGTTCCACAAACACACTCTGCACTCTGTTTCACTTAGGTTTTGGCTCACTGTTTCCTCTGCATAAACTATTCTCCTCATTCAAGATTCCATGAGGTTATTATGCTGAATGAAATAAGTCAGACAGAGAAAGATAAATACCATATGATTTGACTTATATACAGAATCTAAGGAATAAAAAGAACAAACTAGTTGAAAATCGACTCACAAATATAGAGGACAATATGACGACGGCCAGAGGGAAGTGGGATTGGAGAGATGGGAAAAAGGGGTGAAGGGTTAAAGAAGTACAAATTAGTAATTGATAGATGGTCATGGAAATGAGGAGCATGTCATAGAGAATTCAGTCAATGTTAATGTGTAAACTAAGTGGAGAGCCAGAGGAGAGACAGAGCAATTAGGGGATCATTTCATAAACTGTATAAATGTCTAACCAATGTATGGTTTATTTGAAACTAATAATAAAAAAAAAATACTAAAAAAAAAAAGATTCACTGAGGAACTCTAACCATCCT
The DNA here is from genome assembly GCA_028627145.1 of Eidolon dupreanum. Taxonomy (NCBI): domain Eukaryota; kingdom Metazoa; phylum Chordata; class Mammalia; order Chiroptera; family Pteropodidae; genus Eidolon; species Eidolon dupreanum. Next base: position 29,112,330 of record CM053506.1, read on the forward strand.
TCAGTGTCATACAAATCCTTCATCCTCTAGGAAACCATTTATGTTATTTCACCAATTGAAATATCTCCTTTAACATCCACATGGCAATTTATGCTTTCCTCATTGAATTATTATACTGTATACTTGCTTCAATATGTTGCTAAACTTTCTATCTCTTTATTTCTCTCTCTCCAACTTATATAGAATACTACATTGCATAAAAAAACATGTGTTTCCCTCGCCTGAATAATCCACTGATAGATTGAAGGGAGAAATGTCCTGGAGTTCTCAGTAGTCCTAGAGAAACAATCAATCCCACTGTATTTATTTATCACAAGAAATCCAGGTGTTCACTCTAAGACGTCTCTTACCACCCAGATATCTCTTCCTATGCAGCTCTTTAAACATACTGATATGACTCAGTTTTCCACCTTACTTTTATATCCACCATCAAACTTTCCCCAGGACCTGCTGGAATTTATAATCTATCATCAGCAATATCCTCTAAAAATTCAACCTTACTTATAAATATTACTTGCTGATTCTTCCCATCCTGCACCTCTGCCCAACACAAGACATTGCTATCTCAAACAGTTGCTCTCATACTTTACGTAGCTCAGATCCTAGGGGTAGATAGATAGAAGGTATATTTCTGTCTCTGAATTGCTTCTAGAATATTATTCTACCTCCTTTGCCATCTTTCCCAATTTCTCTAAAGTAAATGCCATCATCTGAATTTATCACCCACTAAACTCTTGCTCCATTCCTCTACAGATCTCTTTAATGACTCCTTGATAAATAGGATATTTTAACATTTGGCTTACTGGTTTTTTCTCACTACAATATACTTTTATTATTATAAGTGATCATGTAAAAATCCACAGGGGGATTCTATTCACAGCAGTAGGTGACAGTTGGTCATTTCCTCCATTACGAATCTTATTCTTTACATGGTGCATGAATTCTACATTTTCCTAGCATTCCTGCTACCTCATGAAAGTGAATTCTCATTATCCTTTGAGAATCCTTTTCCTGACCTCTAAATGTTGAGTAACCAGGAAACAGTCTTTGGATTTTTCTATCTGTACCCATTTTCTAGGTGACTTCATCCTGAACCATGATTTCTTTTCTGAATCTAGATCAGCACCTGTGACTCTCTTGCCAAGAACTATGCATGTATATTGAAAAAGCTTCACCAACATAAAATCTCCAAAAATGAACTCTTGATTTTTGCCACCACCACACCTGGAAGAGAAATATTCAAAACAAAACAAAACAAAACAAAATTCAGAGTTGTTTTTCATTTTCTCCAATACATCACATATAATCCATCAGTAAATCTTTTTGGTTCTCTTTTGACTCTCTTATCACCATCTCCCTTGCCTACTACCATGGTTCAAGCCACTATCGAATCTTAACTGGAAAGTAATGCACTATGCTCTGTTTCTACTCTTTCTGATAACACTTACTCACCCACAATCTCAATCATGCACAAAACCTAGAATAATTCTTTTATATTGGATTATCTTACCCCTATGGACAAAACTATTCAACAGCTTTCTTTTTAAAATTTCTAGAATAAATCTCATATTGTAGCCCTGGACTACATTTCTAAACTCATTTCCAATCAGTCTTTCAGTCACACTGACCTTCAAGCTCTTTCTAGCTTTGGGGACATTATACTGGAATGCCCAGAATGCTCTTTACCTAGGATGCCACAAATATTTCTCTTGACCACATGAATTTGCACTAAATAACCATCAATTTCCTTTGTATACTATTTGTTTATTTCCATAGTTTGTATTAGTGGACACTTTAAGTACTCAAAAATATTTACCGGTTAAATAAATGAACTGAATCAATAATTAATGAAACTAAAATATAAAAGGTAAAATAAGATAAAAATCAACTCCAAAGGATTGTTACTTGTAAATCATAATGTGAGACATATAAATAATGTGATTGATTTAAATTTGTGGACCACTTTTAGTTATACCTGGTGATTCAGATCAGAAGTCAGTATTTGGCACTGTGAAAAAGCTATTTTGCACACAAAACAACAAGCTATTTTGATTTATTTGCTTGGCTGATTTTTCTCTCTCAGGGTGTTTAAGGTTATAAAACTATATGTAAGAAAAATTCTGTTAATAGGGAAAGAAAGGCAAATACTCATGTGCAAAACTATAGGCAATCAATAGCTGGTGCTGCCCAGGGAAATTTAGGCTTTATGCATATATATTAATAGCAATTTTTAAAAAAGTTATTGAAATACTTTTAGAAAATAACTGTAATTGAGAATCTAAAATGCTACAAATTCTAAACTTTTACCCTAAATGCAAGTAATATTTATCAATTTATTTCTTAATAATAAAACCATTGTAACTTTATGTATCTTGAATCATTAAAACTTCTTAAACTTAGCTGATAGTAACTAATTTGGAAAAAATGTAAATTTAGCAACTTTAGTATTGGACTGTATTTTTTAAAAATTCTATTTGCTAGCAAATTTTTTCTGACATATCTAAGTTTTTAAATTTTAGTAAAGTACTAAAATTTGTGGTGTTGTTTTACATTCATATAGCTAGCATTTTGAATTTTAAAAATTATTGTATAAAATAATTTCAGAAGTTATTACATTATTTTGTCTATTAAAAAATGACAACTTTATATTTTGCCACTAGAAACTCCATCATGAGAATCTTTGGAGTTATCTGGAATAAAATGTATTAGAAGCATACAAATTTATGAGGGAAACATACATTTTTAAATATGTTGTTCAGTATAACACATCATAAATAATTTGTTCTTATTTCTGTAGTAAAAATAAAACTAAAAAATTTGCTTAGTATTCACTTCATAATTAACCTGCATTTAGTTTGGCTAATTAAACTCATATATCTCCAAGTTTAAGATTTTAAGCAGGAATGAATACTCAGTTAATCCAAACAACATGGTTATAGTTTATCTGCAAAATTTAAGTACTTCACTTTTACTTTAGTTTTGTATCTTAATAAATTTGCTCATACCTTAACTCTTAGCACAGAAGCAAACATTCTTGCATCTTCAGAAACACCTCCAATGTAGAATTTTTTCTGAAACACTGGAGGATGATCATTTTCATCCTGAATCTCAATATATACTTTTGCTGTATTACCTAGAGGATAAGAAATAATATATTTTTTATTGGTGGTTATTTATTCTAAAAAATACACTGGAGTAAATACTTATTGTACTTTATTTTTTCTGAAACAATAGAAATCACTTAAATCAAAAAAAGGCATTCCTAAATGACATGTCTAATACCACAAAATTCACAGAGGACACTGATAATGATGCTTCTGGTACAATAATGTTAAGCTCTTGCTATTTCTTTTAATTATGACATCCTGGTAATTCATTTTACTTGATTTAATAGGCACTAAAATATTGTATTCTAATAATTTTAATGATACAACTGAAGTGTTTATGTTTACAAACACTTCACACACATTACTAAGTACACAAAAGTGACACAAATATATAAACACCTTATATAGAAATAGAGACTTACATAAACAATAAATATACACATATATTCTTTTTAAAATTAAATTTATTGGGGTGAAATTAGTTAATAAGCTTATATAGGTTTCAAGTGTACAGTTTGATAATACATTATCCCTATATGGCATTTTATGTTACCATCAAAGTCAAATTTTCTGTCATCATATATTTGAGCTTCTTTATCCTTTTCTACTATGCCTCTTTCCTTCTAGTAACCACTAAACCATTGTGTCTATCAGTTTTTGTTTGTCTTGTTCGTTTTTTGCTTTCAGTTTTACATCCTGAAATAATGTGGTTTTTGGCTTTTTCTGTCTGGCTTATTTTGCTTAACATGATTATATCAAGGTTCATCCATTTTTTTCACAAATGGCAGTATTTCATCTCTTTTTATGGCTGAGTAATATTCCATGTATATATGTACCACATCTTCTTTAGCCAATCATCTATCAAAGGGCATTTCAGTTGTTTCCATGTCTTGGCTACCATGAATAATAAATATATTATACATATGCATTTTATAAACTCCAGAGAATGTACAGTAAAATAATCATTTAAAATAACAATTTAACAGTTATTAAAAATCTCTAAAATTAACATCTATAGAAATATCTAGATAATATTTAAGCTATTGATAGTCAATGATTATAAATTTCCTATAAAATAATTTATCCAATTTAAACAATTAAACTTTTCAAGTGTTTTTATGATATATTCATCTAATAAACAACATTGTTAGAATGTAAAATATCATCTTTCCATATCAATTTTGTTTAAGTCCATATTTGTTATGAGACTAATACAGAATTTAACCATACTTAATTTAGTGCTTTAAATAAATCACAGAATAAAAATTATCATAGTATTTCTATGCCATAAATTATGAAAACAAGTACAATTATGGAAGGATAATTATAGCATGTACTTAACTATCTAAATTCCATTTTAAATTTTTTATCTGCCATGTTTGGGCATCTTTAACTTTATATGCATAATAACATTAATAACAATAAATATATGTATTTATTTAATTTACATACTTATCTCAGTTTTTTAAAATAGGTTGCTCTTCTTGTCTTTAACTTCTTTTCAATATGGATTGTGTTAGTTTTTCTTCTTGATTTAAAAAATATTTTATTAAATATTTAATTTGTATAATTAAATTTTATTCGAGTTGAATCATTAATCTCTGTTGCTGAATTGTGTGAAAAAGAATGTCCTTTTATTTGTTTTGAATTTACCTTTATCCACTTTAAGAAATGTTCTCTAGTTGTCAGTTTTCAGATTTAGTCACAAAACAAAAGAATATCTTAAAGATATACTACCTAAGCTAGAAAATGTAGGGCAGGGAGGGCAACATGGATGAAACTGGAGGGCACTATGCTAAGAGAAACAATACAGAGAAATAAAAGTAAATATTGTGTGATCTCATTTATATGCTATAAAAAATTTTAAGCAAAAACTATTGAGCTAGAGCCTGGGTCAAATACCAGTAATTCCCCATGTATCTTGTGTGACCTTACACAAGCCACTTACCCATTTTGAGCTAAAGTTTCTCATCAATAACCTAATAATCATATATAATTAACTAGATTAAATGAGGAAATACATGTAAGACATTAAATACATGGTAGCTTCACAATTTCAAATATGACTCAAATTATTGACTCAAAGTGGAAATTATTAGTAATATTATTATTATCATTATTATCATCATCGTTATCATTATTTTTATCAGAAAGAGGAAGAATATAAATGCCATGGAATTAAAAAAATTCTAGTACTGAGTTATAAAAGAAAATTGTTTTCATATGGGTTATTATATAGGAAATATTAAATAATATAGTAGAAAATACATATATTTTTACTGTAAATAGAATAATTTAAAAAGTAATAAACACTATTGGAAAATATAGAAAAAATGTCTTTTTAAATATTCATACTTTACATGGCAAGACTACAAATTTACAGAAAATTCATTTTAAAAAGTCAACAGCATCTGAAAAAAACAGACACACTATAAACTACTTGATGTAAAAATATTCTGCTGATATTACAAGCCTATCAAGAATCACTTTATCTTAAAATGCAGAACTGTAGCTGAGGCAAAAAGTATATTTGAATAAACCATTAAAGTGTGTATTTTTGACACATAATTAAAAACAAAAGTATATGTTGAGCTCAAAGCTGTTTTATTTACTTAGGAGCAGTGATTGATAAATTTGGTAAAATATATGAATAAACAAAAAAAAAATACAAGCCAACAGCAACAACAAAAGATTGGATTGTGGATATGCAATTTACTAAGTCCTTGAAAACGTACATTGACTGTAGTGACTCATATCATGTAGGCAGTCTTGAATTGTCATACATACCCCTATCCACACTCACACACACACAATCAGAAAAAAATATTATGGCCTTCTTTCTTGAGACTACAAAGTAATTAAGGTTAAATGAGATCATAAGGGGGAGGCTCTGGTCCAAAAGTCTTAGTGTCCTGGTTCCTGACACAGAGCTCCTAAAATTCCTTGTAAATAGGGGTGGCAGGAGAACATTTTGTTCTAACATTTAGTCATTGACCCCAGTTCTTAACACATAACTCCTAAGACTTTTCTAATTTCCTGAGTAATGAGAACATTTGATGCTGAGCTCTTACTTCCCAGGGAATTTCCTGGGTGATATGAATATCTTTTGTTCTAATGATCCTTGGTGAGTTTCAGGATGGGTGCTGGTTACAGAAAAAACAAGTCATAATTAGAAGCTTAAACCTTCATTTCTACACCCTACTCTCTAGAGAGGGAAAATAGCTGAAAATGGAGTTAATAATTGATCATGCCTATGTGATGAAACCTCCATAAAAATCTCTAAAATATGATGTTTGGAGAACTTCCAGGTGGGTGAACACATCCACCTACTGGGAGGATGATGCATCTGAACTCTACGAAAACAGAAGCTCTTGAACTGGGATGCTTCCCAGTCTTACCCTATGTATCTCTGCATCAGGCTGTTCATCTGTATCCTTTATTACATCCTTTATTGCATAATAAACTGGTAAATGCAAGTAAGTGTTTCCCTGTGGGTTGTTCTAGAAAGTGACTGAATTCAAGAAGGGGCATTGTAGGAACTTCTGATTCATAGGCAAGTCAGACAGACAAAAGTTGTGTGTCTCCTGAGGATGTACTGTTTTTGATAGGCATCTGAAGTAGGAGGCAGTCTTGTGGGACTGAACCTTAACTTGTGGAGTCTGAACTAATTCCAGTTAGTATTAGAATTAAATTGAATTGTGGGACACGTAGATGGTGCTGCTGAGAATTGCTTGATGAGTGGCAAACCCATATATCTGGTGTCAGAAGTATTATACATGTGATAGTAGTGTGAGAGTAAAGGAGAACACAAGTGGAGTGCTTTTTTCCTATATATTACATATTAGGATACTAGCAAACTTTTTAATTATTATACTAAATCCTTTGGAAAGATTAAAAAAAGACCTTTAATCTATAAGATATGACTTAGTAGCTGAATTGATTCATCTTCATTTTGTATAAGTGTAGCTTTGAACATTTTTATGAAAGTTATGGATCATATCTCCATAAAAAGGACTAGTACCCATATGAGCAATGACTTTTCATTTTAGAGCAGTCATGTACTCCAAGGATCTCATTAACAACTGCTGCTTTCAAATGACATTTGTAAAACAAACTAGATTTTCAGAAATACTGGGAGATAAGTAAATCACAATACATCTACATAGTAGAATATTAAACAGTCATTAAAATGATGTTTTTGAAGAATATCTAATGATATAAAAATATTTTTGATATAACACAAACTAAAAAGAAAAAACCCAAGATTAAAACCAAAACTCCATGATCAAAATTGTGTGTGTGTGTGTGTGTGTGTGTGTGTGTGTACATGTGTGTAGCCCTGGGAGAGGGATTTAAAATATGCAAATTTTAAAGACCTTCAAAAGTATATGATTATAAATTATTTTCTTTATATTTTTCTTAATTTTTATGCAATGATAGTACTTTTACAATTAAGAAAAATAATATTAAGTATGTTGGAAGACTAGAGGGAAAAGAGAAAATATAAGTTATAAAGCATAACATACAAAAGTGAAACATCTTTGGCTCCTTTCTATGTTTTTTCCAAAAAGTCATCTCTTGCATCTAAAGAGACTGGGGAGACACCATGAGAATCTTTACTATTTTTTCATCAACAAGCCCTAGCTGATGCTAGTTAAGCATACATTATTTCCCCCTGAAAATAAAAAGAATTTGCTTACTTGTTTGTCTGTAAGAAGATATTTCCTGAGACATATATGATTTTCTTGTGAAGATTTAACCAAGAAGCAATGACTACAGAGAGAAGTAACCTTGCAAAACATAATTTAATTATTCTTTATCTGTATAGCTTTGCTTCATTCATTAGTTATCTGGTATGCAACACATTTAATAATTAGAATTTTGCAGAAATTTAAGAAGCAACACAAAGTGAAGTAATTTAACTACAACTACTTAGTGCAGTGAATATGTTAAATTTAGTCCTTAGAAAGTATTTAATGAATTCTTGTTAAATAGGGGCTTTTAGCTCCTGCAATTTTCATTAAATTCAAGCATTACCTTTAATCTTTCCAAAATTTCTAAAAGAAAATAAATTTTTAAAGCATTATAAACTTGTAAATTGTGAAAAGTTCTAGTAAATCAGCTATTTAAATTTCTAAGCATCAGTTTCAGTAAAAATAAAAATTAAATTTTCTTTATGATAGAAAGTGAAATATGCACTATAATTTTTAAGTAATATGCCACTCCTTTACACTTGTCCCCATCTGCTCATCTAAATATTTCAGTCAACCACATTTCACTTTTTTGTTTTGTCTGTCCCCATACTTCTCACTTAAATATTTCAGTCAACCACATTTGGGGTCTAAACTGGTTTTTGCAAAGGTAAAGTAAAATTTTTGCTTTGTCTGCCAAACATTCCTTCCTTCCTTATTTTGGACAAAGAATTACCATTTTTTTCTCCCTTGAGTTACTATACCTCAATATGTCATGTGCTCTTAGTGAAGCTGTCAATCACAGTGCTCTGATCTCCACCCTTGGCCATGGGTACATGTACATCTTAACACAGGCTAATCAGATGCTCCCCCTCAGATACTTGATCTTTGTGCTTAGCTAAATGATCTCAGGTGTCTTGATGGCACTGCCCCCAAAAAGCAGGTGTTTCGAGCTTCTGAACAAAATTGCTAAGGCTTATCTGTTTTCTTTGTTCTTCCTTAGACTTTTTTCAACTTTTCCTTTGTGCAAGCCACCAAATATTCTTTTAATAAGTCCTTTTTAGTATGTTTCCAACCAAATAACCATTCCAAGTACAGTTGGGAATGACCAATTTAGTCCAAAGCAGAGAATAGGGGCCATATCTTCCCAACTACAGAGTTTGCATTTTCCCTCTCAAAGTACCAAAGATATTATAAAATACAAATTTTCCACATAGTGTTCAAAATTTAATCAAGTGTTATAGTTTTCATATTTTCTCCTTTTCAAAAGGGATGATTATATTATTATGACCATTAATTTGGGGGAAAATGTTGTCCATGTTTTTGTTCATACATTGTCTGATTGTCAATAAATATCAGGTACTCAAATTTAAAGACTCTGAAAGGTATGACTGCTTTTCTAACATGTCCCAAATTACAACCATTGGTTAAGTAAAGAACTTAGAGAAAAACACAAGGAATCCTATATAAAATAATTAAGAGGAACTAATGAAGAATTTTTAGTATATGATTGCTATATTTTTAAATGTCACTCAAACGTATCATAGCTAGTAATAACAATAAAAATAATAGTAATAATTATAGCTTTTTAAATTGGGTATCATTCTAATAAGTACTTTGCAGATATCATTTTGCTTAAAATTTTCAAACACCCTAAAAAGTGTAATAATATTTATCCTGATATATAATGTTGAAGATTCTAAAGCTTAGAGAGGTTAGTAAAGATCAAAGATGTGTATGAAACCCAGGCCTGTCTGATATCAAAGTCAGGGAACTTGAACAATTTATTACATTAAATTTTTTGGTACTTGCATTTTCTCTACTATTCTATTAAGGTAATTTTTAATCTGAATTGTGCCATTGGTAAATTATAACATTTTTTAAATAAATATTTTTAATAAAATTTCTCTTTACCTCTTGTCCTTTAATCTCATGTATATCTTAGCATTTAAGGAATATCATCTAATAGGAATTTTCCATTGATTAATTGAGATCTTGGACTGGTTAGAGTATCCAAATGTCTTATACACTTTAATAAAACATAGGCATAGCAATCTCTATCAAGGAATCTTGATAGAAAGCATATGCTGTAAATAAATAACTTAGAATAAACTTTGAAAACTGAAAGCGACAGCATTTAAAATAATGATTTCCCTTAAATAGTTTGTCTGCAATTATTTTCAAGATATTACATAGGGGACTAATTAGGTACAAGTTATCAAGAGAGAGCAAAACAGGAACAAGATTGACTAATTGAACTTAAAAATGTTCCTGGGATAAAAAATGAATTCACTTTGGAAGAAAACTTGTATTTTGAATAATGATTAAAAAGAATGATAAACTAAATTTATGTTTATTATTTCTGAAACATAAAATTCTAAGTTTGTGCTTTCAGATTCATATAATATATAAATTAAACTGAAATGCAGGCCTCAAAAATATAAAACTTAAAAAATTAGGAAATATTTAAGAATACACAAAATTGTTAATTGGCTATTGTGTAGATAAAAAGTTAAGTCAGGTTTTCACAGAAAAGTTCAGGTAGTAGATTTTGAAACACAAAAGAAAGAATAATTCATATTGTGAATACTAAATACATGTAATTTTGTATTTTATCCTCCATAAATGTTAAGTTGGCCTCCATGGCTTCATTCCCAATTTGTAAACCCTAGAAAGATGTAGCATATCATCCAAGATCTCAGACCACACAAGCAAAAAAAAGAAACAGTCTTTAAAAGGCTCGTTGAGGTAGTGTCTTCATTTGCACCAGAGTATGAGAATTGTTTATTATAAAGTATAAGAGGAAAAAGAAAAGTTCCTATGTATCATTACCTACTGTAATTTCAATAAATGTTGCTATTTGAAATGAAATGTAATTACTGTGTGGTCAAACTAAGTGTCATTGAATGTATTTTCTTTAGTCATAAATTTTCTTGAACATCAGTAATGTTGGATGCTTTCTACATCTCTTGAAATTCCTCCTCTCCCTTGGCTAACAGGCCATCATTACACGCGTTAACTATTCTTTTCTATGGCCTCTTCTGTGGCTGTTTCTTTCTCTCTTTGACTAAATGAAGGGCTTCTCCAAACTCAGTCCTTTGCTCTTTTCCCCTGCCAGTCTCTTGAAGAGACAGGGCTAGATGGCCCTGGAGGCCTATTAATAATTCTCTTCTGACAGATTAATGTGTAAGTAGGTCATTGGATCAGGGTTGGTTCTGTGGAGCTAAATTACCTCTCCCTGGTACAAGTTGCTTAGCTTCATCAGCTCCCATGCTTTAGGTTGTTTCCTTGACCAGGAAGCTCCCATTGTTACATGGTCAATGCATTTTTCCTTACCTCACTTCCAAATGTAGAGTAGTACTATTTAAAGTCTGCTGCTTTTAGCTCTTTTTATGGTGTGTTTGGGTATGTACCAGTTAGGTTCTTCTCTCTATGGGTTAGGGAAACGCGAGAGATGCTTTTTTTTCTTTCATGCCTTTCTGCCTGATTTCCCAAATTAAACTTCATTTTATATTTATATCATGTAATGCTAGTGCCCCTCTGCATAACAATCCTTTGGCTTAAGTAATCATTTTATATGATTTCTTCCAAAATCTCTATGCCCAGTCCTGAATCTCTTTCAAATTTTCAGTTTCTTATTTTCAACTATATTCCTGATTTATGTTATCTAGGATCAAGTGTATAAAATTATCTTTGTTTTATTCCTTTCTCTTCATCTCCAGTCGTCAAGTCTTATCAACTTTTCTTTTGTATATGTCCTATATTTTCCCCATGTCTCTGGCTATATTGATCATTCTATGTATTAATTTAACTGAACTAAGGGAAGTCCAGAACTAAGGTGAAATATTATTTTTGAGTGCATCTGTGAGGATATTTGGGATTTGAATCAGTAGACTGAGTAGAGAAGGTTATCCTTACCAAGGTGGGTGGGCATCATCCAATTTGTTGAGGGCCTAAATAGTAAGTACAAAAAGGTGGAAAAACAACAAATGTGCTCTCTGCTTGAGGTTGACAATCCATCTTCTTCTGCCCTCTGACATTGGCATTCTTGGTTCTTGGACCTTCACACAGACTAGGGCTTACGCCATTTCCATTCACTCTCCTGGTTCTCAAGCCATTGAACTTAGACTGAAATTATACCAGCAACTGGCCTCCAACTTGCAGACAGCCAGTCATGGTCATGGCACTTCTTGTCTCTGTAATCACGTGGTCAATCTCTCAAAATAAATTTATCTATATCTATGTCTATGTCTGTCAATTTATCTATCATCTCTCTCCTTTTCTCTTTATCTCTCATCTGTCTATCTATCTATCTATCTATCTATCTATCTATCTATCTATCATATATCTATCTATCGAACCTATCAGTTCTATTTATCTGGAGAACCCTAAAATACTAGCACAATACTTATTCAAACATAAACTATTCTTTTAACCTTTATTCTTTCTCTTTCTAAGCTATCCTACACAATGGACTAAACTTGTCATGTTATTTCTCCCCCAAAAAAGAATCTGCAAGCACATCTCTGCATTTGTATTTCAAATAGTTGTGAAAAAATTAAAGTGGAAAACATACAGGTAGCATCCTATATACTCAGATTTCTCTTTTCTATTTCTAGATATCTTAATTCTGTAAATTTGAGGAAAAGAAGTACAAAAAATATTTTTAAACAGCTACCTGAAGTGATTAACATTAGGTAATCAGTTGAGAAACACTGCTTAATGATGTTTCTTTTACTTATCTGTTTCTCATTTCTGTTCTTCATGAATTCATGGGTACCGTTATGCTGCTCACTGTCCTCTGAACTCACCTTGTAAATTCCTTTCCCCAAGACTTTTCTTCTAATTTTCTTCCTCAATCCTTTCCCATACCTCTTCCACCTACCCTAATCAGAATCAATTGCATTAAACAAGACCACTTATTGCTTCAAATAATGTTTCCACTTCCTTCATCAATCAAGAAGCTATTTAGTCCAATGCAGCATTTATTTTCTTTACACCCAGACCATGCATGTCTATGTTTGCTTCTCTTATTGCAATTGGACACATACTTCTTTGGTGTTACTACTCATTTTTATGCTTAAGCATCATAGCTTCTCCACCAGAATATAAATTCTTTGAAGACAATGATGTCATCTTACTTATCCCCTTACCTAACTCAGAAAAATGCTTATACTTATCAAGTACTCAATATATCATTTAATGAAAATAATGTTTCAGGAGCCATGTGACAGAAAACAGATTCATATTACATGTATTTCAAAAATAAAAGAAGCGTAGTTGTTGCAAGTGAAATAATAACTTAAAAAGTATTAGTCTGTAAGGAAGGTTTTATATTTGCATATACACGCAAACACATATAATAATTACTTGGCTTACTTTATTCTTATAAATCTCTCAATGTGTCCATTAATATAATTGAGGATATTTTTTCTAAAAATAAGATATATACCTTTCCTGTATAATTAAATAAGAAATAAAGTCCAAGTCTTGTGTCTCTTATGTAAATTATCTTGATGCTACATAATTGTAAAAATACTAGCATTATTCAAAGATTAATAATACAAGAGGACTCACAAAGCCTTTATCAATCCATGTAATGTAATCAAGGATAATGAGTAATATCTGATCTCAGAATCAAAAACAGCACAATCTCAGTATCCTGTGTTGTACATATATTTAGTGTTTTTATCTTAGAAAGCAGCAGTTCTGTTATTTGGCCATATATCTAGCATTTTATTATAATTTCTTATGTTTAATTCATAAAATGTCTTTGTAAATATAATGCAATTCATAATCACTGAGAAGAGTTATAAGATTATGTTTCTATTAATTAGTCTAGGTCAGAATTACATAAATTTTGGCCAAAGTCAATCATAACAAGCTCTAAGAGTAAGTACAATACGATTTTTGTATATAAATGTTAAACATTAAATGGTAAAGTTCAACAGAGCAATAGATAACATGACAGCATTTCTTTAATAGAAAACATCAGAGCATGCACTGCAGGGTGAAAAAATTAATTTTCCTTATACTTTCTAAGGTATTCTGGCTGGACTAAAATCAAATTAACATGAGAAATTAACAAGACAAAATGACTAAATTTACTATGCACGTAAATACAAGGGTTCCATAAGAATATGAGATCAGATGACAGATTAGGCAGTTAAAGCTTATATGACATCTTGGGCTAAGAAGAAGAGGGGAGTTGTGGTTTGGGACTTCAAAGGGCAGCACAGCAATTCACATGGAGATGGAAAATCAAATGTTTGATAAACAATTGTTTGTTGGGCAGTCTTTTAAAATGGGACACAGAGAAGACTTTGATCAAATGAACCTTGTTGGTTTCTCCCTCTCTATCATACCTAGTTCATATTAAACTATAGGTATCTATGATAATAGCACCCTTCATGGAGCTGGTACTCTTTCTTTAGGCAGTTATGGGGAAGTTCAGAAGTTTTTCCTGAATCTTTATTTTCTTAAAAATAACCAGCTTAAAATAATCAGTACCCCAAAAGGCATATTCTGGGATGCCAAATTCTGCTTCCCTTCAGCATCAGACATAATTTACTCAGTAAATTATCTATTGTATAGGCAAAGGAGTATTCATCATTTTCCCCTGAAATAGATCTCTATCTCTATTCTATTATCTATATTATTCTCTCCTTCAGGATCCATTTCAAATTGTATATCCTCTGAGATCACCCACACAGAACCTGTGCTCCTGAGATGGAAAATGAGCAATACGAACTTGGATAATATTATATCCTTGCCTTTGAGAACTCATAGGCCTGATGTATTTGTTTTCCATGATACAATGAGTGATTAAGAAAAGTTTCAAAAATGAGATGATATTTAAACCAAGCCTTGTAAAGTAGGAGTTTATCTGTGAAATAATGAAGGCAGGACATTTTAGAGGTAATAGTGCAAGCAAAAACAGCAAGGTATAGTTCCCTGAGATTAAAGGAAAATAATCAATGTGGAAATTGAGAAACACAGTGATTTAGGAAATGCCAAGCAAAACAAGATGAAGCAGCCCACTGAAGGTGAGTGAGAAAATGAAACCTCTGAAGGTTCATTCTGTTTGTATTCCTTTTGTATGATTCTTTCCCCTATATTTTATTCTATTATTTAAACATAATGTTGAAATTTATTTTTTGCCTTATTAATGAGAAGCTTTTTTCACTTCCTTAGCATATTCAACCAAAAAATTCAGTAGTTTGTTAAGGATAGTCAAAATAGAATATGTCGCTGAGAGAAAAGAATGTTCACTTTTTATTTGTTATGAAGTAAAAATAAATAAAATGAATCTAACAGCTATACTAAATCTTTAGCAAAATATTAAAAATACTAGTGCTGTCTTATTTTATAATGAAAACCTGACCTTGATTATATAACAATAGATTTCAAAGGGTTAATTACTATACACATAAACAATATGAACGATTAATATATTTAGGAGAAATATTGATAATATTCTTCCATATTTTTAATGGTTAAAATTAATTTCATACTTATACAAAAAAATGGCTTCAGTTTTCCATTTATGGAACTGTTACTATTTCTGTAATGTATCTGATTTAACGAGTTTCAGCTCTTCTGTGCATAGTTTTATGTGTACAGTGACTCAGAAAATGGCAAGCAAAACAGGATCAGGACCCCTACTGAAGCTGAGAAAATGAAATTTCTGAAGGGTTATCCTATTCACATTCCTTCCATATGTTTTTTTCCCTCATATTTAATAGGCATAGTTTGCCTCTATTGAAATAGGAGTTTTCTACCATGAATGGGCCTACAAGGTATTATGCTCAGTAAAATAACTCAGACAGTGAAAGACAAATACCATATGATTTCAGTTATATGTGAAATTAAAAAATAATAATAATAATTAACAAACAAAACAGAAATAGGCTCACAGATACAGAAAAACATTTTGATGATTGCCTGATGGGAGAGATTTTGGGGCGAATGGGCGAATGGAGAGAAGGGATCAAGAAGTACAAATTAGTGGCTACAAAATAGTTATGGGGATGCAAAGTAGAGCAAAAGGAATATAGTCACTAATATTGTAATAATTATATATATGTCAGAGGGGTACTAGATTTATCAGGGTGATCGAGTCATAAATTATGTAAATGTTTAATCACTATGTAGCACACTTAAAACTAATATAATGTTGTATGTCACATATAATTTAAATATTAAAAAAATTCTTAAAAAATGGGAGTTTCCGACTGCATAGTTCTGGGGTTTCATTATCAATTAAATGATTACTGGTCTCAGAAACAGAATGTAAGTTTGCAAAAATATCTGTGAACTAGTGAATGGTCTCTATTTTGAATCCAAATTAGTAAAACAGCTAAGACAAAATTAAATTATTAATTATACTAATTAAACAGATGTTCCTAAGAATGAAAAAAAATATAACTCCTAAGTTTTGGCCCCATTGTTTACTCTTAGTATAAGTTAATGAGAACCAGTTTATTAATTCCTTGACTCTTAAATATTTTAATTGTAATAATACATGGAAGCCATATAAAATGTTTTCCTCAGGAAATATAATTTTCCTTCATATTACATTTGAAGAAATATATATTACACTCTATACTCTAATTAAGAAGGGCAAATCACACATCACTATCACCTGTTCAACAAATCAGTTTTGAGAAGAATACTGCCTCAATGTATTTGGATTCATAAATATATTAATAAAATTACATAACCATTTTAAAATTACATTTTCAACTAAGCTGTTTTTCACAACTGAATCATTTTCTTGGAGAGATAAATTTGTTTTATTAAAAAATGTAATTTTCTCAACTGTGTATATAAGATGCCTTGAAATGTTTGAGACAAAAATATCACAAAGGACATTATGGTATCAGTTTTCATAAAGTAATCTCTAAGTTTTAAAGTAATAAAGTTTGAATAGAGTTTCTAAAACTGTGGCCATATATTTATATTAGAAATATGAGGCCTTGAACATACCTGGAATATTAGGACTGAAAAAATAACAATATTCTGTAATGTTGTTGTTCGAGTTATAAAAGGAATGCTTTTGTAAGTCAGTTAAACATGAGCAAGGAGTCATTAGCATTATTTGGCACAGACCTTCTGTTTGGAACCAGAAAAGCCAAGAAAAATGAAATGTATTACACATTGTATCCTAAAACAAAACCATAAAATAAAATCGACAGCATTTGAGTTATTATATCGTCAGTTTAAGGTTTGTCTTAATTGTCTTGTCTTTTATTCCTGATTGAAAGGTTAGTTATTGGATCAAAACACAATGACATATTTATAGAAAGCTATTGTTTTTTTCTTCTACACTCAATGATAATTATCATATTACCATAAAAGAAAACTTGCACTTTAATTATAGTACTCCATAAATCAAACTGAGCTATAAAGATGTATATTATTGCTTTTGTTCTACAGAAAAATATAAGAATGTGGATGATTTTGTGGCAGTAATATTGATATGTTTCTGTGAAAGTTCTTCTGAACACAGGTTCCTTGACAACTCTTCAGGACCAATAACATTTTGTCCTGAACCCAGGAGAGATTGAGTTGGTCTGGGGAGACAAAGATCATAGACAGGAACAAAAGAGAATTCATAATTTTGAAATAACATATTCAAAACATTAATGCATTCACATTTTTCTTTCATTCATAAAATGAAGATAATTATTTGATCAAAAATAATAGGGGCCAAAAAAAAAAACATAAGACCCAAAGAAGAAATTATAGATACCTGACAGAATGGGACCAGTAGAAGAGAAATAAAAACTGAGAATCTGGAAGGCCAGAGGGTTTGTGGTGAAGGACAGAGAAATCAATTTTCACTTCCCAGCTATATTGGAGGGAGAGAATCCTCTAAAGCTCTTCAGAGTCCCTGTCATATCAAGCACTGGAAGGCAGCTCCTAAACACATTCCCATAATTAAGATATTTTACCAGTTCCTTCTGTTGTAATGACTATCTAAATCATGGCAATGAAAAAATGACAAGTCTGCTATGGCATAGGAAGCATAGGTGGTATATATGCTGTGCTGTGTATTTGCATACTGTTAGCCTGATATTCAAACCCTTCATAATCTGGCCTTAATTTTCCAGACTCACTAAAACACTAGACAAAATTTTATTGAGTATATTCATGTGCTGTGCATTTTAAACTATTGGGATATATCAATACACATAGACAGAAAACTGTGCCCTCATGGAGTTTAAATTCATAACAAATGTGACTATATTCTACTTTCCAGCCACACTGAAATATCAGTATGCTTAATATAGACATATGAAATATAATCATAAGTCTATTTTTTTCTTTTCTACCATCTCCTATATTCTGCTGATTCGAGGTAGTCTTTTCTTCTGCTGTCAAGTGAAAGCTCAAGAAATCCCATAAGTACTTAAAAATGTGGTTCTAGTTAATAGAAAGCACTGTGATCATGATAAGTTTTAAAAATAAAAGATTCTCTAATTCAATATATCAGTCAATATTTCAAATTTCATTTAATGGTAAATTTTCTCTCTCTTTACCAGCTAAAATGTGTTCTTGGAAAGTCTACTGCCTTTAGAAAAGAGGTAAAAGACTTCCTTTTTCTCTATTCATCACCTCCTTGCCAGTTTACTAGAAGCAGCTTTTTTGACTCAGGTTGCCATCATCTGCAGTTGGAGACTGAGGAGAAAAAAGTGGTAAGATAGAGAGGAAAGTTCCAAATTAAATATTACTCTTGTGAAATGGTTGAACACGCTTTGGGTCAGACCGGTGTTTAAAGAGACATCATCCATGGGACACTTTCAGCGCTGGAGTATTCTCCTGCAGCAACTTGATTTTTTGCCTCTGCAGCAGCCTCTGTCCCACTCAGCTGCTCGGTAGGGGCAGCCTCACGTTCTCTCCCTGTCCTATCTTCTGCCATTGCAAGGTGATTTATTAGTTTTCTCCTTAGTTGTATGGCTTGTTCATCTAGCTCCCAAGCGATTTTCCTTGGTGCGTGTTCTCTGTTTCTGTCACGACTTTGATTTGGTTGCCAGAGGGATGAACAGAGCCTCTATCATCTATGCCATTCCCCACCTCCCACCCCTGTCTTTTGGAAATATTGCTCTTTAAAAATGCTGTCTGTTAACTTGGACTATTTTATTCACAATTCATTTATTCACTTCATCATGTATTTATTATGTTGCCCCCTACTTCTAAATATGATTAATGGAGTTTGAAAGATAAAAGCCAGTAGTTAGGAAAGGGAAAAAGTATACCTAGAAGCCCTGGAATAACAAACAATGCAATTGAGTGAAAATTTAATCCTAAAATTAGTAATAGCTAACACAGTGTGAAAAATCAGAAGGCTACATAGTTCCCATTCTTTCAAACTCATTGACTGTGAAACAATTCCACTGATTCAATAACTATTTCAAATATTCTTTGGTTAAAGTTTGCATTTAGATATTTGAGTAAACTGATCAAGATGACAATGTAATATTTGAATCTTCCAGTATCCTCTCTCATTACAAACAGACCGAGATTTTGATACTCAAATATTGGGAGGTAAACCTTGGGCCTTTTATAGTTCAACATATCTTTCTTAGTGTGCCAAAGTAGCAATGCCCTGACCATCTGGCAAGACTGTCTATGCAGCTGGCAGTTCTGAAAAGTGAGGTACTATTTGTAGGAATGTATCACATAGTCCAGCAATTTACCTGATCTCCCATATGACAAAGACTTGGTTATGCTTGCTATACAGTAGCAGAATCTCTAAGTTTAGAGTTCTTTTGTGGTGTACTCCACTCATGAGTAGGTTTTATCTGGCCCTACAATTTGCCTGTGAAGTATGAGGCTTAAAGAGCTGCATCACTATGCTGATTGCTATGCTGATACACCTGCTAGTATTTTTGTTGTGATAAAGTCCTTCATTTCTGCCCAGGATTCTTTTATTTTTTATCAAGATCTACGGACCTTTAGAGGGCTAAATTATTAACCTGTATAGTTGTTTCTGTGGAAATTCTCCTGCTTCTAGGTCTCCTCCTCACTATGAAATTTATTTAAGTAGGAAAATATAGCATCAAACCAAATCTCCACAGAAAATATCTACAATTAAATAAAGCAATAAGCTAACTTCCAAATCATAGAATGTGAGTGGTTGTGGAAAACAACTGACATAAACGAAATCTCTATAATATCAGCAAGTATGATGACAAATATTTTTAAGGATGTTCAGGGAAGAATAAAAATTTCTGTTGGTTGTGGGAGCCAGTGAACTTCAAGGTTGACCAGCTGCACTAAATGAAAAAGTTACTAAGCTAATATGAAAGCAGTAGCAGGACAAAAGTCCACACTAAGGAGAAAACACTGAGAGCAGAACATAAAAAAAATTGAGCAGGACAAACACATTAGAGCAAAAAAGAAAAAGAAAAAGAGAAAAGAAAATTTCTCCAATTAAAGTGGGAGTGCAGAAAAAAGCAAGTGGATTTCTAAAAGGAAAAAGATATATATTTTGAACACTTTATAAAAATAACTAAAACAAGTATTCTAGAGCTGTGAATTAGAAAAGCTATCCTAGCACACCTTCCTTTTTTAAGAGTATAAATAGGCTAATTTTATTTAACCATGAATGATGGAAAAGGATCATGGTCAAAGTCACAAAGTAAAAAGAGAATAGCAAGAAAAAGAATGGCTGTAAGAAAATGATGTCATCTTTTAAAAAGATATAAACTGTATGTTCCTGTTTTGAAACAAGCTAATTTATCTAACAAAGAGAAATTATAAAAAACACACATCAGAATTAGAAAAAAATCATAAATAAAAAATTAAATCTAAATGCAATGAATAAAGATATTAGATTGGACAGAAAGTAATCTAAAAGGAGATTCATCACATATAATAAGTCTCCTAAAATGAAAAACAAATTAAGAAAACAGAGAAAATCATAAAATATAGAATTCAAAAGAACTTTCCTGAAATAGTACTTTAATGGATATATCATATTTATGCATAAAATGACTCAGAATAGCCAACATGTAGGTATAGTAAATAGATTATTGGACTTTAAAAAATGTAAACTCTTTGAAAACTCGAAATAAGTCCAACAACCATTGAAAAAGGAAACCAGTTTACGTTATACCTTTCGGCAGTTATTCTTTGTTGAAGAAGAAAATGGTGTTATATATTTAAGTCAAAGAAAAAAATATGAGTCAAG